>CM056049.1:74700385-75377885 GCA_029574335.1 Rana kukunoris | reverse complement strand
TGAAAAATTATCGGGTGTATGCGGCATTAGTTAGGGAGCAATGTTCGATAATATTGGAGAGTAAAGCCGTCTAGGCCAGGGGCCCTTCCCGGCTTATTGGAGCCCACAACCAGTTCTAGCTCTTCTAGTCTTATCGGTGCATTCAATTCTGCTCTAAGTTCAGGTGAGATTGTTGGAATCTGAGACGAGTGAATATACTCATCCATTAGAGCTTGAGAGCTCTTTACAGGGAATAGATTATAAAGAGGTGCGTAGAAATCTTGGAAAACTTTCGAGATCTGTGAAGGTAGGGTAGTCTTCTGAGCATTTGAGGACGTAATGTGTGGTATATAGGATTGGAGTTTGTGTTCCCTAATGCCGCGTACACACAATCACTTTTTGTGATGTAAAAAAACGTTGTTTTATCTCACGAAACAAAACAACGTTTTTCAAACTTCATTTTAAAAAACCATGTTGCCTACACACCATCGTTTTCTGAAAATGCTCTTGCAAAGCGCGGTTACGTACACCACGTTCGACGGTACTCTGTTCCATAGAAGCTCCCGTCTCATAACTTGCTTCTGAGCATGCGAGGGTTTAAAAACGTCGTTTTAAACGTTGGTTTGCCCACACACGATCATTTTTTATGACACAAAAGACGACATTCTGAAAAACGACATAAAAAATTGAAGCATGTTCGAATTTTCTTTTTGTCGTTTTTCAGAAGACATAAAACGACATTTTGCACACACACGTTCATTTTTAAAACTTTGTTTTATTTAATCACAAAAAACGACCGTGTGTACGCGGCATAACCGACCTAGCTAGAGTTTTCCCACATTTGGGAAGTAGTAGGTAATTAATTTGGTTACAGAGAGAGGCAAGTTCTTGTTCCAGAGTAGGGGAGGGGGCATGTTTGTGCTGTGATTCAGTGGTTTGATGTTCGAACAGAAGCAAAGTTAATTGTTTTTCTCTTTATTTTTTGAGTCTGGAGCCATTTTTAATGGGGATGCCTCGAAAAACTGCCTTGTGGGCCTCCCACACTATGCCTGGGTTACTGTCTGAAGTGCGGTTCGTCTGAAATGATAAAGGTAGTTGTTTAGTGATTTCTGTGAGTATCTCTGGCACTTGGAGGTTTTGCGAACCGCATGTATCTGAGCGTGAGGGATCAGGAAAAAACGATTCTCGAGTTAACTTTGTGGGGGGAAAAGTAGAATATGTAGCCTCTTTCTCCTGGGTGTTGGAGCCGCCACACATCGATCAGCTAGCCTTTGTGTATAGATTTTGTAATTCTTTTGTGGGAGCCAATGGGGACAGAGGACGAGCCCGAGGAGATGTCTACTGTAGGGGTCAGGGGGACGTTGACGTCTCCGCCTAGGATCAATTACCCTTCTTTAAAGTCTAGCAATTTGGTCAGAATTTGATGGACAAAGATATCCTGGTGAACATTAGGCACATAAATCGTCGCAATGTCAGGCGTACCCCAATCAAGGAGGCCTTTTATGAATGCAAAGCGTCCCCCCACATCCAGCAAAGTCTCACTGCAGGTCCATGGATGTTTACTAGACAGTAGGATAGAAACACCCCTAGACTTAGCTGTACTGTTAGAGGAATGATAGATCACACAACAAAATCTGTTCTTGAGCATGGGCAGCCTGTCATCTCTGAAGTGGGTTTCTTGTATAAATGCTATATCAGTACGAAAGGCCTTCAGATCGTGTAATAGCATTTTTCTTCTCTGTGGGATATTCAGTCCTTTAGCATTGAGGGAAAAGATCTTTAGGCTATCCATGACCAACTGGGGGAGGGGGGAGGGGAAAAAGGTGAAGAACTTAAAAGGGAGAAAGGGAGCGAGAGACTGGGACACTACGCCTTAAAAAACTAAGATTGGTTAACACTAAGAAACAGTGAACACACACACACATCCCAAGCTTGGTTGGAGGGTTTGTGTGTTGGCCTATGTGGGGGAGTGATCCCTAGCCCACCCCATACCACCCCAGCCAAAATGAGACAATTAACATAAGTCTATTAAACAGCAAGGAGAAGCATTAACTGCAGCCCAATATGCATTGAGACATTTTACAAGGCTAGGGGCCAGCGATGTCTGCGTCTCGCCCCCAGCTTACCACCCCCCCAAAAAAACAGGGGGCCTGGTCGACCGAAGGCAAGAGGCTGACACCGCTAAGCCCCCCTCACCCACCCCCATAGGTGTGATGGCCTCTTCCCACATATGACTAAATAATCCAGTGACGAGTGCTTTACAGTGGGTGGCTAGGTGGTTAAGCACTCCTCTCTTGATTACGATAGGGATGGGATCTATCAAGTATCAGGCGTCCAACAGAAATATGTACCACGGAGACCTCAGGTATGAGAGGTACGGTACAATCTAGGCTTCTCTTTAACCACGCCTTGAGCCGCAGTATTGATCTGTATCATGAGTAGGAGAGATGGGGCTTCATATTGAAAAAACTTACATCGACGGAACTGCTGTGTATCTCAGCGGCCTAATGGTGGAATAGGTCAGCCCACCTCTCCAGTAATCACCAAGCAAGGGATATAGGTCCTCCCTAGTCCCAGGTGTAACAATGAGGTCCTCCCTCCCCCCGATGGTAAGAGAAGAGCCGGGTAGCCAGTCAGCAGCTTCCAGTTGCAGCAGTTCCAATAGGTCCTTTATTAGGATTTAGGGAGATAAGGAACATACCTATCTAGGGAGGGAGGCAACACGAGGGAGACCCATCCCTGTGGGACATGGCCAGGGGGCTCAGACGGCACTGTCCAAAGAAAGTACATTTGGGCGCCACACATATGTCCGTGGGACACAACTCTGCAGAACCACGAAAGGGCAAAGTGACTGCTAGGCATGGGGAGGGGAAGTAATGTAAGCTAGAAGGAAGATTTGTGGTAAAAAAAAACTGTGGTAAGCACTTTAGGACTCACGTGGGCCCATCAGGGACTGCCTTCTGGATCTCTGCCTGGTTCTTTGTGGCCGAGGCTGGGTGCCCCTCCAGGGTGCCTTAGAACCTGAGCGTCCCTGACGGTTGCGGTAGAAACTGTAGCCAGTTGGGTACTAGGATGGACTCTGACCTGGTGGGCTATGTCTAGGACTGGACGAAGTCCACAGTGCCCGTTTCCCAGGCTTTACAGATGATGGTCTCCTTCTGGGTGTAGTGGTGTATTCTACACAGGGTTAGCGGTTGGGAGGATGGACCCGGGACCGAATGGAAATCCAGGGAGTCTGAGTAAGAGTCCGAATTTACGGAGGCAGCTGAAGAGGCTGGGTAAATACTAGGGTCTGGCGATTCCCGCGACAGGCCGCATGGCTCCAGCATCTTGGGAGCAGGAGAGGATGCCTGAGAGTTTGGACAAAAAAAAATCAACAATTTTCCTGCTGCCTTTTGCAATTTTCGCTGTCTGGTTACTCCCCATCACCTTCTTCTTTCTGGGAAACGGCATGCTGCAGGGTTATAGTAAAATAGACCGGGGTAAACGGTCGAGGACTGGGAGCTCAGGCAATTCACATCCTCATTCAGCCATGTCCAAGCCACGCCCCCCAAGTGTCAAATCTTAACAAATATATAATGCATCACATAAAAAAATGTCCAATATTCAATGATCCACAGTCCAGTGTCTCTCTAATGAGTATATCAGTGCAGTGAACAAACCCCCAGTGTCTTTAACCACTTGAGGCCCGCGCTACCGTCGGATGACGGCAACAGCGCGGGCCTGAAAATCCAACATGCCGTCATTTGACGGCATGTCATTCTGGCTTTCCCAGCGCACGCTGTACAGCGCGCTGCGGGGAAGCCCTGTGTTGTCCGTGTCCCTTGGACACGGCCAATCACAGATCGCGGCAAACGGCCAATCAGAGCGGCCGTTTGTGATGCGATCTGTGGGCCAATGAGAGATGATCTCTCATTGCCGGCTCACACAGAGACAATGTCCTGTCTCTGGAAGGGAGGAGCCCGATCTGTGTTCCTTCCTACATAGGGACAAAGATCGGTCACCCCCCAGTCACCCCCCCCCTCCCCCTACAGTTAGAACACACCTAGCATACACATTTAACCCCTTCCTCACCCCCTAGTGTTAACCCCTTCAATGCCAGTCACATTTATACTGTAATTAGTGCATATTTATAGCACTGATCGCAGAATAAATGTGAATGGCGCCAAAAATGTGTCAAAAGTGTCCGATGTGTCCGCTATAACGTCGCAGTACCAATAAAAATCGCAGATCGCCGCCATTTCTAGTAAAAAAAAAATAATAAAAAATAATAATTCTCTCCCCTATTTTGTAAGCGCTATAACTTTTGCGCAAACCAGTCGCTTATTGCGATTTTTTTTTACCAAAAATATGTAGAAGAATACGTATCGCCCTAAACTGAGAAAAAAAAATGTTTTTTTTTTTAAATTGGGATATTTATTATAGCAACAAGTAAAAAATATTGTATTTTTCTTCAAAATTGTCGCTCTTTTTTGTTTATAGCGCAAAAAATAAAAATCGCACAGGCGATCAAATACCACCAAAAGAAAGCTCTACTTGTGGGGAAAAAAGGACGTAAATTTTGTTTGGGAGCCACGTCGCACGACCGCGCAATTGTCAGTTAAAGCAACGCAGTGCCGGAAGCTGAAATTTTACCTGGGCAGGAGGGCGGTGTAAGTGCCCAGTAAGCAAGTGGTTAATCTACTGTATATTCATGCTTCTGTGCTCATCCTTTACTGAGTGAAAAACCTGTTCACCTCAAGGAACAAGGAATACACATGTAATGTGTGTAACCCAGGATCTCAATAACCAGAAATCAGCTCTTCAGTCCTCCCCTTGCTGCGGATTTCTGCTTTTTATCACTCCATCGCACAGCTCACACATCCATAGCGGAGTTATAGAACGAAGAGGGACAGAAACATAGTGTACACAGCTAAACACATTTATTCCCCACACAGCATACACCTACTTTTACAATAATTTCCACAAGGCTTCAATAACACACTTCAGCCAACTCTGCTCCCAAGCATAAGAATGGACTGTTATTGGGTTTCTTCTAGGGCTGTTACTGATCAAACTTTTTGTGTTCGATTAATCGTTTTTCTTTTTAATCGATTAATCGACTAATTTCGATTAATTATAACTCACATACAGATGCAACTACTTTTAGCTGATCTCCTTGCAGGCTGATTCCCAGTGCAGCTACCAATCACTGGAAAAATGGATAGCAGGATACAAAAAACACACAGGCAGCGCTCGATGGGAATAGCAATAAAACGTTTATAATCTTCAAGTAGGTAACAAAATAAATATTGCACTGGAGATAAAATTGATGTAGCTACATTAAACTGTAAAAATGGTGCGAGTAATACCAAACGGTACCAAAAGCAGTCATAAAAACATGTAGCTACTTATGATACTGGTATAAAAATGTGTACAATGATACCACTGCTGAATCCAGATGAGGAGAGGTTAACATCAGTCCGTCGTCATGTAGATGTCCCATGAAGGGATCTATCACAACTCCCAGTGGATGGCTGTAGAATCCCAGGTTGATAGAAGGGAAGTGATAGAGGGAAGTGTAATAGCCCTTGCGTGTGGCAGATAGTAAGGTCCCCCCGGCATGCAGATATGAAGGCACAGCAAAGGAGCCCTTCAAATGGACACGGGAAGCCCCGCCGGTGTCCATGACATTACTGGATGTCCGACGGAACTCCCTGAAGGCCCAGAAGCCGGCGGAGAGGTGAGTACCAATCAAAAGAATTTTAATCGATAAAAAAAATGTTCATTGATCAAAAAAATTAAAGGTTAATCGATTAATTAAAAGTTAATTTGCACAGCCCTAGTTTCTTCAGTAAGCACCATCATTTCCCCCTATCCCTGGCTCAGATTTTTTTTTTCACAAAGCTGGGGAGACAGGATCTGGCCAGAACCCCTCTTAAGTTTACGCATGACCCCAAGTTTAATGAGCACTATATAGAGCTGGAACTAGCAAACACTGTATTAATCTAGGGTAGGTAGGGCATTGAATATGTACAATGATTCACTGTTCTGTTTAGGTTTTTTGCTGCAGGGGTTGGGGGTGGGGTGGTCAATAATGATTTTTCAGCTTAAAGTGCATTTATCCTTTAAACAGGATATTTCCTAAAGGGCTAGTAAACATAACTTAAACCAGGCAAGTCAGACTCTTACTTGTATGGAATGACTATAAAAGGGGCCAAATAAGACTAACATATTACCTATAAAATATATTTAAAAATGTATTTTAAATATTTAGTCATTTATCTTGTGTATTACTGTAATGCAATTTTAACAGAATCATGTACAAACGCATAGCCTTAATGATCTATAAAACATAGCCTTAATGACCTATAAAACATTCTTGGGCTTCATTCAATTTAAATTCTTAAACTGACTAGGGGCCTCAAGCTGAGCGTAAGAAGGCCACAAGCAGTCCAAAATACACCAGTCTGACTTTTCTTTCCTTTGCATTATAAAGGTTTATGTAAAAGCTGTAAAAGCTTTCAATAGTTTATCACAAGTGAAAATATAAGAGCAGTAAAAAATTTTTTATCTGATTCTCTTTCACTTTTTTGACAGCCACTGAAAATTCCGAGGAGTGTTAAGGTGTAGAGAAAAGAGAACAAGGATGAGCAAATCAATTTTCTGAGTTCAGAACACATGACAAGTTCACCCGATTCACTTTACACCAATGTTAATGTTCGCCATTAATGAGTCATCTCATCTCTAGTGCTGCAACTCACAGCATTTTTTAAAAACATGTTCATTTGTTGTTTTATTGACCGGTTTCTTGCAGACTTAAGTAACCCTTCTTATTTTAAAAAAGAAAGAAAAAGCTTCCCTGCCACATACGGTAGCAGATCTGTAGTGGTGGCTTGCATCGTCATATAAAAACCCAACACAAAGGTTGCCTTTTATGTGCTGTGTAGAATTGAAAGTTACATGCACGTACTCTTAGGCGGCGTACACACGAGGGGATATGTCCGCTGAAAACGGTCCGCGGACCATTTCCATCGGATATGTCCGATCGGGAGTTTGATCCGATGGCGTGTACACACCATCGGATCAAATTTTCCCCGCCGCCAAGCTTTGAAATCTATCCGCGGGGAATCTGGTCCGCCCGACATGTCTGCTGGTTAGTACACTTACCAGCAGACATTGCTCCCACGCCGCCGCGTCACCGCCACGTCACCGCACCATGAAGTAAAACACTTCCGCGCATGCGCCGAGTGTTTTACTTCCATGGTGCGGTGACGTAGCGGTGACGCGGCGGCGTCAACGTGGGGGCCGACATGTCTGCTGGTAAGTGTACTAACCAGCAGACATGTCGGCGGCGGACAGGGATAGATTTGCATCCTTTGAAATCTGTGGTGAAATCTGTACTACGCCATCGGATCAACACTCCCGAGCGGACATGTCCGATGGAAATGGTCCGCGGACCGTTTTCATCGGACATATCCCGATCGTGTGTATGCGGCCTTACAGGTGGAACTCCAAAAATTAGAAGATTGTGCAAAAGTTCATTTACTTCACTGATGCAACTTAAAAGGTGAAACTAATGTAGCACTACCCCCGAAAGAGCTGCTGGTTTGATTTGGATGGCACGTTACAAAACATGTTAAAAATGATAAATGTAGTAGTAGGTAAGGAGATAGAAGAAGTGGTAGGTAATGGATTCAGGCACATAACAGGGTTTCGGAAGCAGTCCTGCTTCCAATAACAACTTGCGTCACCACTCTAGCCAGAGTGGGTATAGTGCATCTGCATAGGCAGCTTTCACCTGTCTAGCAGCCAGAATGTCACTCGGAACTTTAGCAAAGTCTCTGCCACAGACCTTCCCAAAGAGCCAGATGTTCTCGGTCCAAAATCATTGTTAACACTGGATTAAGCACCCGGATCTCCTTTGAACAGCTTGTTTAATTTCAGATACTGATGGGCGACCTTCATCCAGCCTCTCAGAAACAATGTGTCCTTTAAAGAAGCAGTAAGCCTCTATCGAGATACTAGCCACGTGCTTGGTATTTCCCAGACAGGTTCTCTATCCTTCGGCTTCCTCCCTTGGGACAGACAGCATGGGACAACTCTGGAGCCGCAAACTTAGTCTACACACTGAGCCTGCAAAGCAGAACATTTGCTCCAGACCAACGTGGTCCCTGAGCCAGGAACGCTGCAACACACACACACCCCGGGCAGGAGGGCCACACATGGGGGTGGTGGGACGACTACAAAGGCGGAATGGCGGCGAAGACGACCCCGAACCAATGGCGTCCACCCCCTAAATACTCCTCCCCAGCATGCACAGTGAAGCGATCAACCCTCCTGATTGGCTGCTGAGGAGAAGTATCCACACTACCCTGACTCCACTGCTGCCACCTGTTGGTCCGGGGTGTGAGGCCCCCCAGACAATGACAGTGGACACACAGTACAACCAAAGCTGGTACAGAGGCCCTAAAATGTTGTCAAATAAACACGGTCAGAGGCAACTAACTCTCTGGCCACCCTCTGATTTTACAGCAGCGCCTACTATGAAAGTAGCCAGGCGCTACACTAATATATGAGATAGACTCAATACATGGTTTGTCATAATTGTGATGATTATGGCTTACAGCTCATGAAAACCCAAAATCCACAATCTCAGAAAACTAGAATATTACATGTAATCAATAAAACAAGGATTGTACATAGAACAATATCGGACCTCTGAAAAGTATAAGCATGCATATGTACCCAGTACTTGGTTTGGACCCTTTTTGCAGCAATTACTGCCTCAATGCGGCGTGGAATTGAAGCGATCAGCCTGTGGCACTGCTGAGGTGTTAGGGAAGACCAGAATGCTTCAATAGTGGCCTTCAGCTCTTCTGCATTGTTCGGTCTCATGTCTCTCATCTTTCTCTTGGCAATGTCCTATAGATTCTCTGTGGGATTCAGGTCAGGCAAGTTAGCTGACCAATCAAGCACAATAATCCCATGGTCATTGAACCAGGTTTTGGTGCTTTTGGCAGTATGAGCAGGTGCCAAGTCCTGCTGGAAAATAAAGTCAGCATCCCCATAGAGCTTGTTTGCAGAAGGAAGCATGAAGTGCTCCAAAATCTCCTGGTAGACAGCTGTGTTGACCCACAGTGGACCAACACCAGCAGATGACATGGCTTCCCAAATCAACACAGACTGTGGAAACTTCACACTGGACTTCAAGCATCTTGCAGTGTGTGCCTCTCCATTCTTCCTCCATACTCTGGGTCCTTGGTTTCCAAGTGAAAAGCAAAATTTACTCTCATCAGAAAAAGAGGACTTTGGACCACTAAGCAACAGACCAGGTCTGTTTTTCTTTAGCCCAGGTAAGACGCTTCTGACATTATTTGTTGTTCAGGAGTGGCTTGACAAGAGGAATACGATATTTGACGTCCATGTCCAGGATCCGTCTGTGTGTGGTGGCTCTTGATGCACTGACTCCAGCCTCAGTCCACTCCCCTACACTTTTGATTGGCGTTTTCCTGACAATCCTTTACAGGTCATCCCTGCTGCTTGTGCACCTTTTTCTTCCACACTTTTCCCTTCCACATAACTTTTTATCAATGTGCTTTTATAAAGCACTTTGGGAACATCCAACTTCTTTTGAAATTACCTTTTGAGGCTTTCCCGCCTTATGGAGGATGTCAATGATGGTTTTCTGCACAACTGTCAAGTCAGCAGTCTTTCCCATGATTGTGATTCCTACTGAACCAGACTGAGAGACCATTTAAAGGCTCGGGAACCCTTTGCAGGTGTTATGGCTTAATTAGCTGATTAGAGTGGGACACTTTGAGCCTAGAGTATTGCACCTTTTCACAAAATTTAAATATTCTGTGATTGTGGATTTGGGGTTTTCATGAGCTGTAAGCCATAATCATAACAAATAGGACAAATCATGGCTTGAACTATCTTGCTTGCCATGTAATGAGTCTATCTCATATATTAGTTTCACCTTTTAAGTTGCATTAGTGAAATAAATTTACTTTAGCACAATATTCAAATTTTTCGAGTTTCACCTGTATATTCTCTCTACTAGAGTTGGGCTGAACACCCCCTGTTCGGTTTGCACCAGAACTCCCGAACATGGAAACAGTTTGTCCCCGAGCTACAAATGCTATTAAAGTCTATGGGATCTAAGCATGAAAAATTTAAAGTCCCCATTTTGAAGGCTTATATGCAAGTTATTGGCCATAAAACATTTTTTTTAAAGGAGCAGTGATTTTAATAATGCTTTAAGCAAAACAATATAGTGCCTGGGGGTCTCCTTAGTCTTTCTGTAAAATGGTACATCTGTACCATGTATAGAACCTACTGCAGCAAAACTGTAATTTCTAAAAGGAAAAAAATGCATATAAATGTACTTACGGCTGCAAGCTATTGCCTATATCCGGCAATAATATTTATTATTATTTTTATTTTTTAAAGGGTAGGGTCTCTTCCAGTACATACCAGGCCCTTTGGGTCTGGTATGGATTTTAATGGGGAACCCCATGCCAAAAAAAAACTGTGGGGTCCCCCCCAAAATTCATACCAGACCCTTATCTGAGCATGCATCCCGGCAGGTCAGAAAAGCCCTCCTGAACCATACCAGGCCACATGCCCTCCAGGCTGTGTGCTTGAATAAGGACCTGTTATGTAACAGGAGGGGCACGCTGTTTTTTTTTTCTATTGCAGGCAACACTCTTTCTTTTTCATTTAGCTATCAGCGAGGAAGCCTATTGACAGCTGATGACTCATTCATTGTTGAGGATGCAGTGGACGGATTTCCGGCTACGCTCCTCAACAACAGATATTCATTTAGGCTTAGAATTCACTGTGCAGCGCACAGTGCATTGTAGGGTGCTTGGCAGGTGAACATCCCGCCGAGTGTTCTGCATATTGGGGGGTGTTCGCGAAACAGGCAGAAAAATTTTGCTCAGCTCGAATAGTTCACTCATGTCTACTCTCGACTGTTTTGTAAAGAACAAAGCCCAGCAATATATTCACATGGTTATTGGTAACATTTGTGTGTTCCGTCACTTGAACACCTAAAAAGTTAGGTTCATTAAATATTGTTTGAAATTTTTTTTTCTTAATACTGTTGTTTTACTAACAAGAGATATAAAAACATTCAGAAATGTTTTATTACAGTAGAGTTTAGATCTCCTTAGTCCCAGGAGTTTACACTCTATTTGCATGGTGTGTTAGAAACGTCACTAACTTTGAGGAAAAGAGGCCCATTTTGAATAAAGTCATTACATATTTTGTTCTAGGCAGAGCTGGATTAATGCTCTCTGTCCTTGTAGGCCAAATGTTTTCTCTTCCTATCCTAACCCAATCAATAAGCAAGCTTTAGTATTACAAGATCAAACACAAAACACTCTGAAAATATACAAGAGTAAGGCAAACTACCACTCTATGCTGCTAGCAGTTGGATTCTACTACCAACAAAAAAGAACTAACTGCATTGACAGCACGATTAAAGTGTCACTAAACCCACGTCATAAAAAGCATCAATAGATGCTGTATTACTTACTCTCTCAGTCACTATGAGATTTGTTTTCTGTATGCTGAAAAAAAACTGGTTGATTCTGCTGCTCTCTGTCCCCCCGCTCCTGTATTTAAAATACAGAACCCATACAGAAATAGAAGGGAGAATGTAAATAAACAGTGTGTGTTTAGTATCACTTTAAGGACCCGGCCAGATTGCACTGGCAGGCACAGTCAAGAATCTTTACATATATCCAATAAGTCATGTGGATGAGGTACGCATAGAAATAAATAATAGAGCCATCCTTTAACAACATCTATGGAAAGAAAGATCTCATATATATTTATATTTTGAGATCCCTTTGTTGGTTGCCAGTATAAGACAGAATTACTTTCAAGGCACTCTGTCTAACACATAAGTGTGTTCAAGGAAATTCCCCCCAATATCTATGCGGAAAACTAAAACCTCACAACCCCAATCGCGTTCTGCGATCCATCAACCAAAATGTACTCCAGATACCCAAAGCCAGATACAGGTCCAAAGGAGAACGGAGATTTGCAGTCCAAGGACCGAGATTATGGAACGCTCTAGCAACCAGAATCCGGCTGGAGGTAAACCACCTGGCCTTCAGAAGAAAAATCAAAACCCACCTCTTCTGAGGCTTACTCAAGGAAGGGATACTAAGCGCCCAGAGGCGATTCAGTCCGCATGTGTTGCACTATATAAGTTTCTCACTCACTCACTCATTTATGCAGATGACCGAGGTGGAACATAAGATAAGGGACTTTAAATGTGCCAAAAACTGTAGAGATCAACAAATTAAAACATATTCCCTTTTTTTAGCAGCATTATAAAATTATGTAGATTAAAAAGTATGCATTAATAGATAGTCTGGTATATCACAAGCTCGATACATTGAACAGATGATCATTAATAAAATGACTTTGGTCACTGTTTACAAAGGATGAACAGGCAGGATTATTCAGAATCCATGCCGACAGTTGGAACAGCATAACTGTATATATTAAAAGATATTACACTCATATACAAAAACAAATATATCAAATAATTAAAAAACAAAATATATATCATATTATAAGATCGCATAACCATATGAAATGTGTAAAGGGAATAGAAAAAAAGGGGGATGTATATTTGGATGGGGTCATGGAGGGACAAAATGAATAAGGGGCTGGGAGCTTGTGGCAGAGGAGAAAAGATACACAAGTTAATATATAAGCCAAAAACATCCCAAAATATTTTAGTGCATAATACCCAAAGGATACACAAAAATAACCAAATCATAAGTGGTAACTGTGCTCATCCAATTCATGTATCAAAAGCTAAAGAGTGGACTGAAGTGCAAACTCAAGGGAGTTTCAAACAGCATGGACTTAAGAGAATGGCAATGATCATAAGCAATATTTGCTATGGAAAAGAACATTTATTAAGTGAAAGATAAACTAAGTGTGCACAGTTAGAAAGTAATAAGTAGCACTAAACAAAGCAGGGAATAATTTTTTATTATGGAAAAATTTCATGGCTGACTTCTCGTTCCCTCTGGCTTTGATTGTGTGACAAACCACCTGGCAAACTGTCAAGATACAGCTTCCTCCATGTGCTTCCATTGTTGGAGACTCACAGAAATTAGAATATAGGTCCACAGAAAATGGGGAGCCTTGCCAGAGCTCTGTAGCTCATGCATGTATTTTCAAATGTGTGCAACTAAAGCCCTATTTTTAACGCATTCTGCTGGAAAGTCAATTTGGTTGGTTCCCGGCTGGTCAGTAAGTTGAGCTTGGAAATTTGTTAGTTTTTTTTTATATGCATTGCCTTTCTAATGCTCCTTGCTGCAGTGACCAGTTATAGGTGGGGGCAGTAACCATTAGTTTGTCCTCCACTCTGGTACCAGGTATTATAGCTGAATATTGCACCCAAGAACTAGATGACACTAGCTTAGGTGCAAACTGGAACTGACTCTATTGTAAACCCGAACAGAAAATATACCAAATAAAATCAAGTAAGAGCTTGATCACATTATCCTAAACAATGCACACTGTAAACAGTAATATTAGTACATCTAAAGAACAGCTACCATAAACAGTTATCTAAATAACAAACATATAAACATCCCACAATAGTTTGGTAACAAGGTGAAGTGGACACAATGTTAGTCACATCTCCAGGAGGAATATCAGATAGACAGAAACAATAGATGACTCAATAAACAATAAGAATTCACACTTAGGAGGCACACAATGGGGAAATTATACCATGAGAGAAGGACACATTGATAAACAGATCATAGCAGGAGACCCCAGCATCAGGTTGTTTTTAGCTGATTATATTAAATTCTGCTCTGGGTCTGGGGGGGGGGGGTCTTGAATAGTGTTGCTCACGAATATTCGCATTGCGAATATTCGTTACGAATATTGCATATTCGAGTATTCGCGAATAACTCGAATATCGCGGTGAATATTCGCTATTGCGAATATTCGCTATTTCGAATATTCGTATTTTTCCAAATTTATTTTTAAAACAGATCACATCCTAGTGATCTCCATCGACGTCTAAAAGCATTGCTGGTATGATTAGAGACCCTGGGCCGAGTAGCTGAGGCGATCCTTTTATGTTGCCGAATATTCGCAATGCTAATATTCGTATTACGAATATTCGCGAATGCGTTCTCTTTAGTTTGCATATAAGTTTGTGTAAGTAGAGTTAGTGTTTAGTGCCTATTAGTTTAGTTCTGTGTTTTGAATTTGTATTAATTTCGCTAAATTTTTTTTTTAAAAAATTAGCTGCCGACCAGCCGCCGTTAGTTGAGTCATATAAGTTTGTGTCGCCGCCGGGCACAAGTACAGAGCGGGGAACGGGAGCTGTGTGTGAGCGCTCGTTCCTGTCAGCGGGGGAAACGCTAGTGTTGAACAGAAGATAGTGATTCCCCCTATGAGGCCACCCCCCCCATAGTTAGAACACAAATAGTAATCCAGGAAATGATCTCCGTTTTCAAAAATGTGCAAAAGTGTGTTGACGAGAATCGCCGCCATTCTAGTAAAAAAAATAATAATAATAAAAATGCACCCCCTATTTTGTAAACGCTATAACTTTTGCGCAAACCAATCAATAAACGCATTCGATTTTTTTTACGAAAAATATGTAGAAGAATACTATCGGCCTAAACTGAGGAAAAAATATTTTTTTTTTATATATTTTTGGGATATTTATTAAAGAAAAAAGTAAAAAATATTGCATTTTTTTCAAAAAGTCGCTCTGTTTTTGTTTTAGCGCAAAAAATAAAAACCGCTGAGATGCTACCACCAAAAGAAAGCTCTATTTTGGGAAAAAAAGGACGCCAATTTTTTTGGGAGCCACGTCGCAACCGCGCAATTGTATAAAGCGACGCAGCGCCGAATCAAAAAGTGCTCTGGTCTTTGGACGCAATATGGTCCGGGGCTAGTGGTTAACGAATATTCACGAATACGTTCTCTGCCCTTCTGTGTTTTGTGTATATATAAAAAAAAAAAAATTAGCTTTAGTTTAGTCATATAAGTTTGTGTAAGTAGAGTTAGTGTTTAGTGCCACTGCCTATTAGTTTAGTAATCCAGGAAATGATCTCCGTTTTCGCGTGTTGATGAGAATTTCGCAATCAATTTGGCATTTGCACTCGCGAAATTTCGCAATTTTTTTTTTTATAAAATATCACGAATATTCGATATTAACGAATATTCGCGAATATTCTTCTATATATTCGCGAAATATCGCAAAATCGAATAGGGCGTATTCCGCTCATCACTAGTCTTGAAGCCTTCAATGCTGGTTTGGGCATTACGTAAGCATTGAGATATTTTAAGAAATTTGGTCAGTTAGCTAATCAGCGTGCATCATCACTAAAATGTTTTACCTGTCATGAATGGAATATGTAGGCTGTTGTTGCTGGAGAGAATGTTTAAAGTCAAGGAGCTAGCATTTTCATAAAGAGATCAGAAAATAAGACGTTATTAAATAGTTTATGCCTTCAGTCATTAACAGCGAATAAGAAAACACTAGTGGATGTAGCTGCAATAAAATGTAATCTTATTGGGTACTCTGGATTATGGTACATTACAATCGCTCTATCAGTGTTGTGTTACATTTACCTATTTGTGAGTAAATCTATGAATCTTACCTTGATTTGTACTTTGACTTTGCAACAACTTTTCACACCCTACTTGTCCTCCTACCGAGGTCACAGACTATTTGTGTTCCTATATACAGCCTGGTTGTGGTAAAAAACACATAACCAGTAATGCATATTGTCAGACCACAGAGTAACCCAAACTTAGCCTGTGCTTGGTGCTGAACAGCTCCCATCATTACACAGAGGAAACAACATTTGAGAACAGTCGCATACCACTCCAATAGTCAGCCGCATTATTTATATATCACTCTTTCCAGACAGTAAATGGATTAAACTGAGGTATAAATACATATATGGCCAGTCTTTAAATGATATATGTACTGTATTTTCTGACGTATAAGACTACCTTTTACACTTAAAAAAAATGGTCAAAAAGCAGGGGTTGTCTTATACGCCGGGTCAGCAGCTCGGATGCCTGCTGGATGTGCGGTAATACTGTATGTAGCTTCGGCTACATACAGTATATACCACTTAGCCAATCCCGGTGAGCGATGTATTCAAATGAATACAGAGCCTGCTTGGATTGGAGTAACAGCTTGGATTGAATACAGTAGTCTGCTCGGATTGGCTTTGACAGTCAGAGAGGAGTGGGCTGATGATGTTACAGCCTCTCCCAATCCAAGCAGGCTTTGTATTCATTAATAGGAAGATGATTACCCCGCGCTGCCAATTTTGGTTAAATGTTAGCTGCTAACACGGCTCATATGAGAGAAGCAAAAAGAATTAAATGTGTAGGAAATGTGTAGCGCTTTAAAGTGACTGTCTGTTAATGACAGTCAGAAGCACAAAAAAAGAATAAACAAATTTTGTGTAAAGTAAAACAAATAAAGGACCCTGGAAAATCCAGGGACAAGCACTGTATAACTCGTGTGTGATGAACAGTGTGAAAATAATCTATTAGTGAGATGACACCCGTTGTTGGATACAATTAATCACATATAAAAACATATATACATTGAAAAACAACAGTGATTGTTCATTTCTTTAGAAAGACATGTGTAAATTATTAGCCACTGACTGACAAGTGCAATAATGTCCCGTGAAAGGAAAATAAAACAAATCCTGATGTAAATAAGTAATAGTCAATCTGATGATTGGTGAATAACAAATAATGACTTCTCCACTGTGTTGTTCCCACCACCGAAAGCAATGCAGGCTTACCAGAACCAGTTGACTTCAGATGGCTTACGCCACTGAAAGTCAAATTAGGCTTGTAGTGGCTGATATCACAATGGGCTCCTTGGCAAGGCAATACTTTGAATGGTCAGCAGAACCTCCGTGGGATGGATGGATGAAGCCCAGCTGGGAGTGCGATCCCCAAGTGGATATTCTCATAGAAAATGGTTTGCATGCACCTGCAGCAATGAAAAGCAGCACTTCCATCTATCCAAGATGGCGCTGTGGCTTGATAGCAAGCCACAGCGCCATCTTGGATAGATGGAAGTGCTGCTTTTCATTGCTGCAGGTGCATGCAAACCATTTTCTATGAGAATATCCACTTGGGGATCGCACTCCCAGCTGGGCTTCATCCATCCATCCCACGGAGGTTCTGCTGACCATTCAAAGTATTGCCTTGCCAAGGAGCCCATTGTGATATCAGCCACTACAAGCCTAATTTGACTTTCAGTGGCGTAAGCCATCTGAAGTCAACTGGTTCTGGTAAGCCTGCATTGCTTTCGGTGGTGGGAACAACACAGTGGAGAAGTCATTATTTGTTATTCACCAATCATCAGATTGACTATTACTTATTTACATCAGGATTTGTTTTATTTTCCTTTCACGGGACATTATTGCACTTGTCAGTCAGTGGCTAATAATTTACACATGTCTTTCTAAAGAAATGAACAATCACTGTTGTTTTTCAATGTATATATGTTTTTATATGTGATTAATTGTATCCAACAACGGGTGTCATCTCACTAATAGATTATTTTCACACTGTTCATCACACACGAGTTATACAGTGCTTGTCCCTGGATTTTCCAGGGTCCTTTATTTGTTTTACTTTACACAAAATTTGTTTATTCTTTTTTTGTGCTTCTGACTGTCATTAACAGACAGTCACTTTAAAGCGCTACACATTTCCTACACATTGTATTCATTAATAGAATACATCACTCATCGTGATTGGCTACAGCTCCAGCAAGAAGGAAGAAGAATATGGCTCTAGAAGGAAGAAATATGAAGCTTCGGAAGCCTCGGAAGGGGGGTCGTCTTATACGGTGAGTACAGGCAAAAAAATCGTATTTTTTTTTTAAATTAGTGGGTCGTCTTAGGCCCTGTACACACGATCAGTCTAAACTGATGAAAACGGACTGAAGTTCAGTTTCATCGGTTCACAGACTGATGGTCTGATGTGCGTACACACCATCAGTTCAAAAACCGATCGTGTCAGAACGCGGTGACGTAAAACACAACGACGTGCAGAAAAAAATTAAGTTCAATGCTTCCAAGCTTGCGTCGACTTGATTCTGAGCATGCGCGGGTTTTGAACCGATGCTTTTGCGTACTAACCATCGGTTTTGACCGATCGGTAGGCATCCATTGGTCCGATTTTAAAGCAAGTTCTAAATTTTTGGACTGAAGGACAACAGACTGATGGGGCGTACACATGGTCGGTTTGGACCGATGAAACTGAACTTCAGTCCGTTTTCATCGGTTTGGACTGATCATGTGTACGCAGCCTTATACGCCCGGTCGCCTTATACACCGGCAAATACGGCATATTTTTAATAAAATGAAAAAAGTATAATATAATGTTATAACATGAATAAAAGAGAGCAGTACCTTGGAAAGCCAGTGTAAACTTAAACCTTTGACATGCCCTTTGGATATACTGTTTGGTAAGCTTCTATAAAAAAAATTGAGAGATAGTATTAAACTACCCTTCCCTGGATGGCAAACTTGCATCACTTTCTCTAGACCTTCTAGAGGTTGACCAATTGGAAAAGCAGTGTCGAAGATATGATGCCTTGTGGCCGCAAGCTGTTAATAGTCACTACAGTTCAAAGTACTGCATTTATTGGCGTATAACACTCACTTTTTTACCCTGAAAATAGAAGGTAAACTGTGCATGCGTGTTATACGCAGGGGGCGGTGGAAAGGTTTTTTCCTGAAACTTCCCTCTTAAAGTTAGGGTGCATGTTATACGACGATAAATACTGTAATTCATTGGTGGTCAGTCTATATTATTAGCAATAAGTAGTGATGACACACTTTACCATCCCATCATGTCTCATATCCAATACAACCAAGGACTGAATCAGACTCTTACATTGTGGGTAGGAAGTGCGTTACTTCTTAGCACATTATGTGCATTAGTGTGTGCATTACATTTGAACATACATACATTGCAGCACACTACAACGCATGGTAATTGTGCTGTGTTGTGTTGAAAAAATAAATAAAAATGCGTGTATTTTTTGTCCATTCTGAATTGGCCAAATTAATGCTACACACAAGATCAGCAAAATGTGATTGGGCCCTAAAAGGTAAAGTATATCTAAAGCCCAACTTTTTTTTTAAAGCGTTTGTACAGGAAAAAAAAAATTTTGTTTAAAATAACAAACATGTCATACTTACCTCCACTGTGCAGTTCGAGTGGCCCCGATCTTCTGGGGTCCCTCAGCGGCTGTCTCGGTCCTCCCCGCAATTAGTAACCACAGTCATGCGAGAGCTCGCATGGTGGTCACTAATTGGGGGCGCGCTCCCGTAATACAGTGTGATACTGTATCACTCGGCCCCGCTCCTGGGCACACAGCGTCACTGGATGTGATTGACAGCAGCACCAGCCAATGGCTGCGCTGCTCTCAATCTCATCCGCTCTGGCCAATCAGCGGCCAGGCTGAGCGGCGAAGAGGAACTCGGGACCACGTGGGTTTTTAGAGGGGTCAGGTAAGTATAACGGGGCTCGGGGGGGGGGGGGTGTGTTATGCAATGTTCTTTCACCTTAATGCATAGATTGCATTAAGATGATTTTTAAGATGATTTTTATTTACAACTGCTTTAAGTTTTCAAATAGTTTGCACCCCATCGGGTTCACTTTAAAGTTGAACTACAGCTCTGGTGTTTGATTGAGCTCTCACTATTCTCACGTACAATGCAGAATTGATGTTCTTTCATTGTACATGATTACACCAGAGAGCCTGCAAGTAGTAGAGGAGTAAAGGGAATAATCTTTGGGGGGGGGGGGCAGTACATAGAATGCCTATTGTATTGGAGTGAGGAATAAGATAAATATAGCTGCTTACTCCTCAACCTCTACACAAAATGAGCATTTAATCCTTATGATATGAGAGAAAGGGGGGGGGGGTGAACGAAAAGGATAATTTAATGAGTTGCCCAAAGTTGGGGCTTTAAAGTAGTGGTCCTGCATGAAGGTCTTTATTCATGAACTTCCTGCTATTGGGGGACAACTTTCTAGCAATTGTGTTGTCACCCTGCTGTTCTATGTGCCCCTGGTGTAGACTATGAGAGGCCACACCAACATACACTATATTACCAAAAGCATTGGGATGCCTGACTTTTCAGCGCCCCTTAAAATACATTATTTTATCACACCACAACAACAACAAAATTAAAGGGTCATGTGCATATTTTAGGAAAGTTGAAAAATAGTGCTAAACCCTTGGGGTTATCTTATTGGTATTGCTATCTTAAAGTATTTATGTTGATGACTGTAACATGGTTCCCGGGCAGGTAATTTCTACACCCCAGAGGATCTCTATGGTCTCCTTGGCTTGTAGTACATTACAAAAAAAAATGTAAATTGAAGTGCTACACCACTACTAAGTGGTCCAGATATAAATGTATTCCAATAAACGTCAGGGGGTCACTCTGCTGACAAGGTCTATACATGTAATAACACTGGAAAAAATACCATTAAAGGTCCCGTTCACGGCTAGTCCAATTACATTGTTTTCAACCAAGCTCTGATGAAGGACGTGTTTTTGGATCCCCAAAATGCATTGGGTACTTTAATATTGTCTTATTGACTTTTTATTGGACTATAGTTGTATCTGGGCCTCTTTTCGGTGGCGTAGAACTTCAGCTTACATTTATGTGCAAATTTTAGACTCAGCATATGCAAATTAATGTGGTGCTTTAATACAGAACATCATAATGCACTGTAACACATTACAATAACACATAGCCTGATTGGACCACAGGTGAAGTTTTCTAGCAGGCATATGCAAATGGGTAGGGTAAGGATCTCGCGCCAAACAAAGTGTAAATATATATATATACAGCTGAGGTATATATAGTGATTGAGCTGCACCCCAAAAATTCAGAATATGAATGGATAAATGGAAACAGCAGGGGGAGCTAGTATTACAAACAAACAAAATTGTGCCACAAAAATAAATGCATCTACATCAAAGCAGATGCCTATCATTAAAGTGCAAATATGTGCAATAATTAATTAATAAATAATTATTAAATATAAATGTCCATAGGTTGTGCAGAAACAAAATGTCCATATACTGTGAAAAAAGTCCTTCTACGTTCAATAGGTGATCAAAGAATGAAGATTTCCACCTTCACCAAATATAACACCAACAGTGTGTGTAAAGGATGGCTCCTTACCGCAACCAATTGACCTTTCTCGTTAGAAAAGAAGTCAAAGTAAGCTTAGTATCTCCACGGACAGTTGATAGCCTGGATTCTCTTGGTTGGATACGTTAACCATCATAGGGCAAAAGAACAGAGAAATACCGCCATAGCATAATACCGTTTATTTGAAAACATGAATAAAACTGAGGCTGATGGCTTGGGTCTATGAGAAGATGTGTCCTTAGCTGGGGAGACGATCGCGTGCGTTCCACCTCACTTGAATTGAGAATCAGCTGGACCGGAAAATGCTGTGCGTGGTCACGTGCCGCCTCGACGTACGTTTCAATATGTCGTCATCAGGAAGCGCCTTGCTCTTTGATGCAGGCATATGCAAATACAAACTTTCACAAAGTTGGTGGTGCCCGGCAAAAGGGAGAAGTCGGAAGACCCCCGAAGTCGGAGGAAGACCCCCGGAGCTGCCTAATAAACTACTTTAAAAACCTGTGAAGTGTTTTTTTATTGAAATTTTTCTACCACCAGGTGAATGGGTAGGGGTACAATGTACCCCATACTCATTCACATAAGGTGGGGGGCCGGGATCTGGGAGGCCCCTTTGCTCCCAGATTTCGATAAGCCCCCCGCCCGCAGACCCCGACAACCAATGGCCAGGGTTGATGGAAAGAGGCCATTGTCCCTATCAACATGGGGACAAGGTGCTTTGGGGTGGGGGACCACAGGGCGCCCCCTGCCCCAAAGCACCCCCCCATGTTGAGGGCATGCCGCGTGGTACGGCTCAGGAGGGGGGGGCGCTCGACCGTCCCCACCCCCTTTCCTGACTGGCCGGTCTGCATGCTCGGATAAGGGTCTAGTATGGATTTGGGGGTACCCCCATGCCATTTTTTCGGCATAGGGGTTCCCCTTTAAATCTATACCAGGCCTAAGGGCCTGCGATGGCCCTAGAGGGGAAACCCATGCCGTTTTTTTATTTAAAATTTGGCGTGGATTTCCCCTGTGGGAGGTAGGAGCTTGCCTTATAACAGGTTCATACGGGGGCGACTTCCTGTAAAGTTGCCTCACTGTGAACGGGTATCCGACTTGGAGGCAACCTCCATTGAAATCAATGGGTACAGGTTGCCTAGAAGTCAGATTGAAGTAGTACAGGAACCTTTTTTGAAGTTGGAGTGACTTCAGTAATGTACATTAAGACGGCTCCCATTCACTTCTATTCATTTTCTCGAACCGCGCGACTTGGGGCAACTTGGGGCTTCTTGAAGTTGGATCCTGGGTCGCCCAGTGTGAACCGACTCTAACACTAACCCAACAAGGATAATGTCTAACAATTAAGTAGACCCTTATGCATTTTAGGTAGCTTATTCTGTCTGAGGAACCAAATCCATGGTCCTACTAATAGCAGTACTAATCCTGTGGCTGGTGCAGTTATTTGACAGGTGTACTTTAAACTTAAAAACATAAAGGTGTCAATGAAGACAATCAGGATGGGGAGAAAAAAGCAGGTGATGGAGAAGTTATGAGAAGTCAAGCATCATATGAATAATTAAAAACTCATCAAGAGAGTGACATTTTGTTGATAAGAAATGAAAGCAGGATTACAGAATTTATATTATGTTCCTGCATCCCTATTTTTAGAGTGGATTTTCAGAGCTGAAGTGACCCATTTTCAAAAACCTCACATTTTTTCAACATAACTTTAAACTTTCTTGTAAACTCTTATGGAAAGTATAGAAGGTATACTAAACAAGATCTGCTCGGGATCTGCTTACATTGTGCATGTCAGTTATGACAAATCTATACCCACTGCTCCCGTCACAAAACTCCAAATGAACGTTTCCATAAATAGCTGTATTGTATAATGATATGAGGCCATGTATACATTTCTGCAGCAAATAATATATGACATTGTGTCATGAACGCTCCCTCCATAAACGTCACAGGGCCCGGTGCAGTCCTAGATGTTGAGAGCTGGTTTAGCTGGAATATAAATATTATGGATACGGTTTTGCCGTACTGGACATTTGTGATCTTGCAGTAAGCCAGCCATTGTATCTTTTTTTATGATAATGGCTAAGATAGAGATATGGCTCGTGTTAACAGAATGCAGCGCAAATTACCGTCTCGTGTAACACAGTACAGGTGATGACCATGTACACCATGGTGACAAGCAGACAAGATCTATGACTGTGAGCTTAAGTAAATATTAAGAGTGTGACATTTTTGTGCCATACTGATGCTTCTGTGTCATGTATATGCTGGAGACGCATAGCACTGCGCCACGCCATAGGAAGAAACCTCCCATATTTTGGTTTGTGAGCTTAAAATAGAATGAGACCTTAACGGGATAGCATTTAGTTTGCTAGAGCACTGTGGGTCATTAACAACTGTCATGTCATTTTATTTTCCCCTAAAACACAGTTTTTACCTTTTTTTCATCCTTGTTTTGCATCTCAGTACTGCTTATCTCCTCCAGCCTTCTCCAGCCATGCTCTTACTCCAACAATACCTGCAAATCATTGCTCAGGACCACTTTCCTGATTGTAACAATGGTCACCCATGCTTGTATAATGTACACTATATTACTAAAAGTATTGGGACGCCTGCCTTTACACGCACATAGGCCCAGATTCAGAGAGAATTGGATTCTCGTAGCGTATCAGAAATACACTACGCCGCCGTTTTTTACCTGGCTCTACGTGGAATCCAGGTAGATTTTGTCCAGTAAACGACGGCGGCGTAGTGTATTTCTCCCGTCGCAATCCATCTAGACGAGTAGGGGGCGTGAAGGATTTAAAATAGGCGCGTTCCCGCGGCGATCGAACTGCGCATGCTCCGTTCGCAAATTTCCCGCCGTGCATTGCGCGAAATCACGTCGTTACGTCATTCGTTGTTTGAGTAGCGTCGTTTACGGACATTTCTATTCCCGAACGAGTTCGACGCGGGAACGACGGCCATACTTAACATGGGCTACGCACCGTTAGACCAGCAAAAAGCTGGTCTAACAGTACGTAAAAAAAAACAGACGTAAGCGATTGCGAAGACCGCTCGTATCTTCGTGGATCGCCGTAAAAACACATTTGCATATCCCAACGCATGAAAACGACGCAAACTCCTCCCAGCAGCCGCAAAAATATCGCAGCGTAGATCCGAAGGCTTACGAAGACGTAAGCCTCTCGGATCGAAGCCCGAAGCCGCCGTATCATGGTTTGAGGATTCAAACTAGTGATACGGCGCGCAAAATTTGAAATTACTCCTGTCTAACACCAGTTAGACAGGCCTAATTGCTTTATGAATCTGGGCCATAGACTTTAGTGACATCCCAGTCTCGGTCCGTAGGGTTCAATATTGAGTTGGCCCACCCTTTGCAGCTACTGTATAAAAGCTTTAACTCTTCTGGGAAGGCTGTCCACAAGGTTTAGAAGTGTGTCTATGGGAATGTTTGACCATAGACCATTTGGCATCATATAGAAATGTACAAATATGTATCCTAAATATATTTATTTAGTTGGAAAATGATCAAACAGGTTAACTACTTGCCGACCTGCCGCCGTCGTTTTAAGGCGGCAGGTTGGCTCCCCTGCACGAGAGCCCGTAGCTCTAAGTCGGCTCTCTCGCAGGCCTCGAGTCTCGTGCGCCTGCCCGGCGGGCGCGATCGGCGCCGGTCACCCACGATTGCTCGTTACAGAGTGGGGACCGGGAGCTGTGTGTGTAAACACACAGCTCCCGGTCCTGTCAGGGAGAGAAATGCTGATCTTCTGTTCATACAATGTATGAACAGAAGATCAGTGATTTCCCTCAGTTTGTCCACCCCCCCATACAGTTGCAACACACCCAGGAACATACTTAACCCCTTCCCTGCCCCCTAGTGTTAACCCTTTCACTGCCAGTGGCATTTTTATAGTAATCCAATGCATTTTTATAGCATTGATCGCTATTAAAATGCCAATGGTACCAAAAATGTGTCAAAAGTGTCCGAAGTGTCCGCCATAATGTCGCAGTTCCGAAAAAAATCGATGATCCCCGCCATTACTAGTAAAAAAAAAAAATATTAATAAAAATGACATAAAAATACCCCCTATTTTGTAAACGCTATAACTTTTGCGCAAACCAATCAATAAACGCTTATTGCAATTTTTTTAACGAAAAATATGTAGAAGAATATGTATCGGCCTAAACTGAGGAAAAATAAGTTTTTTTTATATATTTTTGGGGGATATTTATTATAGCAAAAAGTAAAAAATACTATTTTTTTTCCAAATTGTCGCTCTATTTTTGTTTATAGCGCAAAGAATAAAAACCGCAGAGGTGATCAAATAGACCAAAAGAAAGCTCTATTTGTGGGGGAAAAAAGGACGCCAATTTTGTTTGGAAGCCACGTCGCACGACCGCGCAATTGTCAGTTAAAGCGACGCAGTGCCGAATCGCAAACAGTGCTCTGGTCTTTGGGCAGTTAAGTGGTTAATAATGTAAGAAAATAGGAAACATTTATCTGCATTTTAACTTGTTGTTATGAAACATGTCTAACCCTAAGTGATTTATAACAATTGCAATAGACTAAAATTGCATAAAAAATGAGTTAATTCCTTATTTAAAAACCTGCTATTGTAAGGAAGATGTTTGCTTGGAAATAAGTAGTTCTAACTATGAAAGCGCATGCTTTATGAAAATAGTTTTGGCTCAGTCAGGGGAGGTAAAGGAAGTTTTTTGTTTATTATATGTGGCTTGTGCATCACATAGAAACTTTATTCAGGACTTGTTTACACTGTGAAATGGGAGGAGGGTTCAATTTGCAGACGGTTCGTTAAATACGGCTTGAGATTCAGTAACTTTGACACTTATTGGAGGTGAATTTTGTTAGTAATTTCTGAACATTTATAGGGCTAATAGACAGACTACTGTGCTGTCAAAAAAGGCATGGAAAGCTGTGCACTGCCACGAGGGACAAGTACCAATGCAATAAAAAGAAAACATGTTATAAAACCTGGATAGGAGTCTGTTAAATCATACACTCAATACTATTATTATTATTAATATTAAACAGGATTTATATAACATTAACAGTTTGCTCAGTCCTTTACAAACGGTAGACAATACAGAAACAACACAAGAGGGCTCTGCTCCCGAAAGCTTACACGCAGGGATTTTTTTTCAGCAGGAACTTGGGGGAACACTGTTCCGGCACCTCTAGCACTGAATATATTTAAATGGGTAATGGGGTATTCTGGCAGGAATCTATTTTTTGTAAGGCTCTATTGTTGCTGGTTGGCCATTTGTGTTAGGAGAGGTCTATTGTTGCTGGCTGCTGGAGAGTCTATTGATGCTGGCTGCTGGGAAATCTGTTGTTGTTGTTGGGAGCCTATTGTTGCTGGGGGTCCATTGTTGCATGGGTGGATCTATTGTTGCTGGGTGGTATTTTGTAACAGGGGGTCTATTGTTTCTGTGGTGGGTCTAGTGTTGCTTGGGGGAGTCATTGTTGCTTGGGGGATCTATTATTGCTTGGGGGGATCTATTGTTGCTTGGGGGATCTATTGTCGCTGGGTTGGGTCTATTGTCACTGGGGTGGGTCTAATGTGGCTGGGGTGGGTCTAATGTTGCTGAGGTGAGTCTTAAGTTGCTGGGGTGGGTCTAATGTGGCTGGGGTGTGTCTAATGTTGCTGAGGTGAGTCTAATGTTGCTGGGGTAAGTTTAATGTTTTCTGGGGTATCTATTATTTCCGGGGGATCTATTTTTGCTGTAGGAATTTATATTGCTGGGGGATCTATTATTGCTGAGGTGGGGTCTATTTTCGCTGGCTGCAGAGGATTTATTTTATTGCTTTTCTTGTTATCAACAAATACCACACAAAAGCACCACAAAATAACATTTGGTTCTGTATTCTCCCAAAGGGCCGCTACTGGGAGATGGGTAGGGGGTGGAACCAAGGGACAATGCTTGGGGGTGGGTAGGGGGCTGTGGCAAGTAGTGACTCAGAAGGGGGAGGTCCTGCACCTATTCTCTTAGAAAAAAGGAGCTGATGCAGCGTGGGACAGAGTTGTATGTTGCTGTTAGTATTTTGAATTTTATTCACCGGGCAATCAGAAGCCAGTGGAGGGATTGGCAGAGAGGGTTTGAGGACACTGATTGGTTGGTAAGGTGGATGAGTTTTGAAGTAGCATTCATGATAGACTGAAGGAGGAATAGCCTGCATAGAGGTAAACCATTGAGAAAGGAGTTGCAATAGTCAGGTGGAGAAGAGGAGGGGTCAGAGGACAAAACCTTGGGGGACCCCTACAGAAAAAGGAAGTGGAGAGGTGGAGAGAGAGTTGTAGGCAACACTGAATAAATACTGTGATAGGGAGGAAGAAAAACAGATAAGAGCAGAGTGTCAGGCCTTGTACACACAATGTAATTTATCCGATGGAAACGGTCCGACGGACCGTTTCCATCGGATATGTCCGCCGGGCTGTTTGATCCGGTGGCTGTACACACCATCGGATCAAATTCCCCGCCGGCAGACAGCGCGGTGACGCGGCGGTGACGTTGATGCCTCCACGTCACCGCCACGTCACCGCACCAGGAAGTAAAACACTTCCGCGCACATGCGTCGGATCCATTCACAGGATACGACGCATGTGCGGGCAGATATGTCCGCAGGTTAGGCGTACTAACCAGCGGACATATCCGACGAGCAGCTCTCCTGCGGAAGAATTTCAAAGCATGCTTTGAAACTTTTCCGCTGGAGGAATCCATCCAAAACTGTCCGTTTGCCCCTACAGACGAGCGGATTTTTCGTCTGAAATGGTCCGTCGGACCATTTTCAGCGGATAAATTCCCTCGTGTGTACGAGGCCTCAGAGGCTAGGAGAGTAGAGTTTTTCAGGAGGAGCGGGTGTTCAGCGGGATCAAAGGCAGCAGAACGGTCTAGTAGAAAGAGTATGGAGTAGTGGGCATTGGCTTTAGCAGTTAGTAAATCGTTATTAAGTTTTAGTTGGGCAGAGTATGGAGTAGTGGTCATAGGCATTAGCAGTTAGTAAATCGTTACTGAGTTTTGGTAGGCAGTTTCTGTGGAGGGTTGCGAGCAAAATCCAGGCTGTAAGGGGTTAATAAGGTTGTTGTCAGTACGGTAAGAGCTTAGACGAATGTAGACTAGGCTTTCTCAAAGATTAGAGGTAAATGGGAGCAAGGAGATTGGTCTTAAAGCGGAGGTTCACCCAAATAACATGTATATAAGATCATATTCTTTATACTTCCAACATGTACAGTATGCCCTTTTTCTTTTTTTTTGGGCTGTACATACCTTATTATGGCTATTTTCCACCTGGCTTCCAGGGTACTCACTCCCGCGGGAGTAGGCGTTTTTATGCAGAGGCGCAATGTCATCTGGGACTTCGCCCAGATGATTGACGTCCTTGAGAAAAAGTTCCCCCCCGCACCCCCCTATTGCGTAGGTGCGTCACGAGAGTCACGGAGTTACCGAAAGTAGCCGAACTGTGAGTCAGCTCTACACGGCGCACCTGCGCACAGACTAGGAGTCGTGTATAGGTGACTGTGCATGGTGAATGTGAGTATAATATGAGGTGGTTTAGTTTTTTTTTTAAATGATGCAACTGTGTTCTGTAGACAAAAAGCAGCTCCAAGAATAAATTGATCAGCATGTGAGCACCCCAAATGTATACAAATTCCAAAACAACATTAAATAAAAGACAAAAAAATAAAAGAAAGAAAAACTCCCAAATTATCACCACTGAAGCAAAAGCCCACATTTTAAAGGGAAGCCTTGGAGCAAGAAAAGGCAGTATAACCAAAAAATGTCCTATCAACATAAAGCTAAAAATACACCCAAAATGAGTGAAAACCCCAAAATACCACCCCCCCCCAATAAAAGCCCATTTTAAAAAGGGAATTTGTGCAGAAAAAATAAATTTTCTATGGACAGGACAGCAACTTAAAGTGGTCAGGACGGTATAGCAGCTTAATAGCAATAAAGATATCAGTAAAAAAAACTAAAATAGGCAGAAAAGGGGTTGATTACCCTGAAGAGGTAATAATCAAAATTGAAGTACAGCTTCATAACTGAGTCTAATCTTACCCTATACAGTTTGTCTACTTTACCTGACCTTTCACTACAGCAGCTTCCAATACAGCAGTGTCTGTTTTTTTGTTTTACAATTTGTTCCAATTTCTTTGTGAAATGATAGGGGTACAATGTACCCTATTACCAATTCACATAGGGCGGGGCGGGGATCTGGCTGTCCCCTTTTTTAAAGGGGTCTTTCAGATTCCGATAAGCTCTCTGCATGCAGACCCCCACAACCACCAGGTAAGGGTTGTTGGGATTGAGGCCCTTGTCCCCATCACCATGGGGACATGGTGCTTTGAGGGGTCACAGACCCCCAAAGCATCCTCCCAATGTTGAGGGCATGTGGCCTGGTACCGTTCAGGAGGGGCGCTCTCTCGCCCCCCCTCTTTTCCTGCGGCCTGCCAGGTTGTGTGCTCGGATAAAGGGTCTGGTATGGATTTTTGGGAGAAACTCCATTTTTTTTTTAATTTGGGGTGGAGTTCCCAATAAAATCCATACCAGACCTGAAGGGCCTGGTATGGAAATTTTGGGGAACTCCACGTCATTTTATTTTTTTTGACGCGGAGTTCCCCTTAATATCCATACCAAAACTGAAGGGCCTGGTAATTGAATTTGGAGGGACCCCCACATATATATTTTTTTTATCAATGACTTTCAATGCCTTTTCTCTGTATTGCCGGGAGCTGACAATTCATTATAGCCGCGAGTGGTTTTTCCCTCAGAAATGACACTTTGTGCAGGGGCAGTTCTAAGCATGGGAAACAAGCGCTATTTCACAGGTATACTTTAAATGAAATTTAAAGGAATATTTCACTTTTATTGTTTCACTTCAAGCATTATTTAAATCATTGCAACTGCAGTTTTTAAAACTTTTTTTGCATTGATACTGGGTTCTCAAACACTTTTTAGGACAATAACTTGCATATTAACCTTTAAAATTAGCACTTTTCGATTTCAAACGTTCGAGTCCCATAGACTTTAACAGGGTTCAAAAGTTCACACAAACTTTTGGTCTGTTCGCAGGTTCTGGTGCAAACCAAAAGGGGAGGTGTTCGGCTCATCCCTAGTGGTCAATAACATCACTAATCAGTGACAACACTAAACTTTATGTGAATATATTCTTCAATGTGATAGAAAATACATTCCTTGAATGACGCTAAGCATCAACAGTACTTTCCATCATATGTATAGTGATACATACTCAATATTACTTAAATGATGTAGCACCATTAAATGATGTAGCACCAGCAAAATAAATAATTAAAATGCCCAAACTTCTGATGATCATTATAGACCATTACTGTTACATATGTTACATATGTAAAGATTTCTATAGACTTCCCAAAATTTCATGCTGTGTCTCCAGCCACCCAGTGCAATATATCTGCTAACCTCCAAATGTGGATGGCAATATAATAGGAAAATAATGTTCTAAGAAAGTTTGTTTTTCAAATTATTAGTGGGTTTCTTTCGATCGCAGTGGTGAGAAAATATGAAGGGAACAGTATGACATTTTTTTCTGGAACTAATGAATTGCTAACAGTCAGATGTTATCAGGATTCAAAATCTTTTGAACGAGCGAGATTCTTCATACACTTTTTCCTAAGACTTTTCCTATGAATTTTCATTCAAAAATGATCCATCTACAGTATGATCAGCTAAAAAAGTGGATATCAATCCGGCGGTGCTTAGTGTGTAGACCCAAAAGCAGAGAAAAGTTTAAGTTTATTTTAGGCATGTCACTGCTTAGCTGCTGTACATTTGGATATTGGTGTATACAGTCTGTAGAAAAACATGGTCCAAGTGAACTATGGTGAAAATGTTCTGCTCTAGTGATGTGGTGTTCTTTACCATCTCTTATACAAGTACTTTAAGTAGGTGCCAATTGATTCTGATATTTGTTAATGCTATTCTTGTGATTCAGGGACCTCTGGTAGACAGCAAAACTCGGTCTTGCGATCCCTTTGTAGACTACAGTCCACATGTGGTCTAAGACTTGTCCCAGCCTGTAACTGGACAATGAATTAGCAGCAGCTGAACGATAAAATCTCCAATCTGCTTTACCTACCTGGCTTAGAATAACGCTCCTTCCTCTCTTAGCGCTTCTTTACAGGGGACTACAGAGGACTGATTTCAAGCTTAAAGAGGAGTTCCAACCCCCATCCCCCATGTTTGTGTCTGTTGACTTTCACTATTAGGGCACTTACCTGTCCAGGCATCCAGCGGTGTCTTCACCAAGCCAATTCCTGAATCGGTTCTCAGGTGCTGGTGCCTCCATCTTGTTTAAGGCACTGAAGCCTCGAGGCTTCATGGCCAGTTTCATACTGTGCTTGCAGGAATCATGCTGCAGGGGGGAGGAGGGGGGGGGTGAACTTCCAGTTCACTTTCTCGCAGCGAACGGAGCTGTCAAAACCAGATACTCGCTCCCTCCAAAGGGTGCCAAATGTGGCAACAGAGAGGTGGAGGAGGCAGACAAGTGGAGCTTCCCCTTTTCTGTAGAACGCTGCTTTAAGGTAGGCGAGATAAGGGTACTTTTGCCTGTTGTCTGTAAAAACATCCGAAAGTCCAAATACATTTTCTCTGGTTTCTTTTTAAGACATATCAGTCTGCTCATATTTTTGTAAAATAGTTTGAAAAACACACAACATGGTTCTGGTTCATATTTGTCAGTCAATAACAGCATAGTACATAGTTATATATATTATTTTTCTGAATGTACATTGTCTTATTAGAGAAGAAACCCACACACCCAAGCACTACATGCACTGTAGGAACATAACCCTTTTTACAACCGCCAGCAACAAAATTAGTAGATATACTTATGAATTTGCTTCTTTATTTTGGTGTGAAATCTATGGAAAATACAGGGACATTGTAATTATAAATTGTAAATCTAGAGCAGCAGTAAAATGTGACTGACCATCCTAATGAAAATCTGAGGCCGCGTACACACGATGAGACATGTCCGAGGAAACATGTCAGACGGACCGTTTTCATCGGACCAGGCTGAAGTGGTCTGTTGGTCTGATGTGCGTACACACCATCGGACCAAAATCCCCTTGGACCAGAACGCGGTGACGTAGAACACAATGATGTGATGAAAAAACGAAGTTCAATGCTTCCAAGCATGCATCGACTTGATTCTGAGCATGCGCAGGATTTTGGTCCGATGATTTTGTGTACTAATCATCGAACCTGCCTGACGGACAGGTTTCCATCGGACAGGTTTCTATGCATATAGAATAAGAGCCTCTGGGTAAGATATGTAAATACTAAAATGTGAAGTACCATCATCCTGAGTATATAGACAATTAATGGGTCTAAGGTCCCCGGGCCAAAGAACCAAGGGGGGGCAGGAATGGGCCAATTAGGACTATTATTGTACAGGTACATGGGTGAAAAAATGAGGGTACATAATTAAAATAGGAAATAAACTTTATTCAAAAACATGAACAGACATAGTCACACAATTAAAATAATGATAACCACAGACAACACCATGCTGAAGGTCCCCAGATAGGGAGAAAAACACAATGGGTTGACGGTTATGACAGTCTCAACTAGTTTCGCGGAGTATTCCGCTTCCTCAGGAGAAAATATAGACAGGTCCCACCAAGGTGGAAAGCAGCGAGCGTAACCCAACACGGTCCCGTACGGTAGCCAGGGGAGACACATGGAAGGAGTGCCCTGCTAGTCTTGATAACAAGAAATGTGGCGATATGTAGGGGGGTCCCGGGAGCAGGAGCCCAATGGTGGTGCTTGTTGGAGTGCATATGGGTTCAGAACAACATGAGGAGGTGATAAGGATATGAGTGATAAGAGGGGCCACTAGGGGTCCCATGGTAACATCAAGGTAGTGATGCTAACATCTGATGCTGTAGACTGGGTGAAGTCGCAGCAGTCCTGGGACCCAGGTTTCTAAGCATGTTTGGAAACTTTTGTCCGCTGGAAAACGGTCCGATAGGCCGTACACACGATCGAACATGTCCGCTGAAACTGGTCTGCGGCCTTGCACACTGCAGCTTGAAAATGATCAGCACAGCTTCTTTTTTTTTTACTGAGCTAAAATACAGCCCATTATTTGTAATAAGCCTATGCACACAGCTGCATAAACAAGCACTGTGCATTCTACAGTTAAAATGAATAAATAAAAAATCTGCATTTTTGGTCAGTAATTTACATATTGTGCAGAACAAAAATGTGGGAATACGTTTTGCAACATTACGTGCATGTACATACAAAAAAAAATTCTGAAAATGTAGATGCTCAAACAGGAGTATTGTGTGCAAGAGGCCTAGTAAAGGAACAGTACCTGTAAATACCTGTATGTATGTCTCTGTACAACTTTACAGTATGTATTTGATAATAGGCCAGCTATGTTGGGTTAAACCCCTTGCAAAACACTTTAAAGTGGTTGTAAACTCAACTACACAACTTGCACCTACAGGTTACCTGTAGGTGCAAGAAATATGTCCTAAACCTGCACGGTTTAGGAGATATTTACATTAATTACAGGCACCAATGTCTACGGCGAATGCGCACCGTAGACAACGGCGCAAGAGCACTGAAAGTGCCACTTTTCACAATGGCATAACCTGGGTTAATCTGTGCGGGAATGACGTCATCGCCGCTCTGGCCAATCACAGTGCCTGAGTGGCAAAACAAGGAAGTATCTGCGAAGGCACATGGTGGCGGTGGCAGCGGCGAACGAGGAGGACTATGGGGGCTTTGATTTCAGGTAAGTGGCACATAATGATCTAGTATGCTATGCAGCCCCCTACCTCCTGTTTACTTACCCGAGCCACGAAACTCTGTGGGCGCGATCCCGTGATGGTTTCCCCCAGCTTGAGGCAGCTCTTCATTGGAGATTGATAGCAGCGCAGCCATTGGCTCCCGCTGCTGTCAGTCAAAGCAATGACAAGATGCGCCAGGGGGTGGGCCCAGTGATACAGTCGGTAGCAATGGCTGCCGACTGTATCACGAAAGCACGCTCGTAAGCTAACCCCCTTGAAGAGCGCTTCCCAGAACAGGGGTTAGCTGTTGTGGGGAGGAGCCGAGACAGCGGCCGAAGGACCCCAGAAGACGAGGATCGGGGCAAAACGAACTACGGTAAGAGCCTATTCACACAGGGGCAACACCACTTCCAGCGCGACTTTGGGAGGCAACTTGGACACGACTTGAGTATGGATCACAGCGCAACATGAGGCAACTTTCAAGGCAATTTCAAGTTGCCTCCAGGACAGGAGGCTTTCCAATGGCCAATCAAACAAGAATCAGCTCTGTGAGAGGGAGAGGAGAGGGAGGGGTTTGCCTGAGAAATGTATGTTCTCTTCCTGTATTGTTGCTTATGTTAAGACAGTGATCCGACTTCTGAGGCGACTTCCATTGAAATCAATGGGTACAAGTTGCCTACAAGTCACCTACAAGTCAGATTGAAGTAGTACAGGAACCTTTTCTGAAGTCGGAGCGACTGCAGTAGTGTGCATTAAGACGGCTCCATTCACTTACATTGATTTTCTCATGCCGCGCGACTTGAGGCAACTTGGGACGACTTGAAGTTGGATCCAAAGTCGTCCCTGTGTAAATGGGCTCTAAGTATAGTATGTTTGTTATTTAAAAAAAATACCTTTACAACCCCTTTAAGGCCTCTTGCAAATGGTACTGATGTCTGAATATCTGCTTTTCTTGGACGCAAATTTCAGGTGTTTATGTTGGACGTGTTTGTACGTATTTGTGTGCATTACGTATTTGCGTGCATTTGCGCATAATGGAATACTCGAGTTCTAGCTCCCAGAATGTTGTTGTATTCATGCCCATACTTACGTATACATGTACAGCTATTTGCGTAAAATACTGACAGAGTAGGAGTGTGCATATTGCGGAGACTCACACAGGACTCCATAGATCCATAGATCCAAAGATCCCAGCAGCCAGTGCAGAGGGCACAGAGAGAACAGGAATGTAGTGATGCATCCAGAGACAATTATTAAAAGCTCCAAGGAGGAAAAAAAAAATGAAAAAAATCAAATGCTTGTGTGTTATGTTAATTTTATCTGATTTAGAAAAAAAATATATTTTGACTTCAATACCACTTTAAGATTTTGTAATGTTTTTATATGAGGATTGTGAAAACGATGGAGAAGCTTGGCTACTGACACAGGAACTGAAAATGGCATGAAATATTTTGAATGCGACTCGCCAAACGTCTGTAGCTATTCGCAGTGGAGGAATTGGTGCAATCCTGGTTGCGTTCAGCTTGCTATGAATTTATTTCATGAATTTCATCATCTTTATACGTAATGTTCCAGTTCTGAAACATCTGTTTTGGAATTTATACATTTTTATTTGAAAAATGAGCACAGTGTTGCATCAGTGTTTATTCTTGATTTTTAAAAGAGTGATTCACATGTCCGTCTTTAATAATATATTTCTTCCGAAATTTCTATAAAGACATTTTGCGCTTCAGTTCTCTTCCTGTAGGTGTTCTTTGATGACTAGACAGCAAGTTATTTTCACAGAATGTGATGACGTTAAAAAAGGCAAAAAAAAAAAAATACTAAAAAATGTTTTTCAGTTAACCTGTAAAGTTTGAAAAAAATAAATAAAATGGTAACATTCTTAGGAATAGGATTCGATTGTTATATCTGATTCATTCATGCAACTGGTCCCCTGTAAATAAAGAAATGTGAAAAACAACCAGTTTCTATTTTGACAAAAAATGGCACTAATCATATTCCACTCTGCAAGATAAATAAGTTAAGTGACCATAAAAGATAACTGTATTTTTAACCACTTGCCAACCCCTTCCTGCCCAGGCCAATTTTCAGCTTTCAGCGCGGTCACACTTTGAATGACAATTGTGCGGTCATGCTACACCGTACTCACAGCTTTTATTATTTTTTTCACACAAATAGAGTTTTCTTTTGATAGTATTTAACCTCTTCCTTACCTGGCCATTATAAAATTACGCCGGCAGGAACCCTCCCTCAATCCAGGTGGACGTCATATGACGTCCTTTCTTCCTGGCCGCGATGTCCGCCGGGCATCCGCGATTGCCGGTGATCACGGCAGGAGTGTGGATCTGTGTGTGTAAACACACAGATCCACTTCCTGTCAGAGGTGAGGAGATCGATGCTGTGTTCCCAGTTTAGGGGACATATTAACCCCACTCAGTGCCCCCTAGTGTTAACCCCTTCCCTGCCAGTCACATTTACACAGTAATCAGTGCAGTTTTATAGCACAAATCGCTTTATAAATGTGAATGGTCCCAAAAACGTGTCAAAAAGTGTCCGATGTGTCCGCCGCAATGTCACGGTCACAATAAAAATTGCAGATCGCCGCCATTACTAGTAAAAAAAATAATAAATAAAAATGACCGAAATATATTCCCTATTTTGTAGACGCTATAACTTGCGCAAACTAGGGCTGTGACTGATTAAATTTTTTGTGTTCGATTAATCGTTTTTTTTTTTAATCGATTAATCGACTAATTTCGATTAATTAACGCACATACAGATACAACTACTTTTAGCTGATCTCCTTGCATTGCAACTCTGCATTAGTCAGTGGTAAATGTGGTGGGGGCAGCATGGGGGCAGATGTGTATATTCTTGCAGTATGGGAGCAGATGTGTATATTACAGCATCTGCCCCCATGCTGTAATATACACATCTGCCCCCATGCTGTAATATACACATCTGCCCGCATGCTATACATGATGGTTGTCCTCTCTTACCTTCTTAAGGCAGGAGGACCCGTCCGCAGAGTAGCTGACACTGACACGTGCACGATGCAAGCAGGCGGGCGCAGTGGCGTAACTAGAACCTTCAGGGCCCCGATGCATGAAACCATGAAGGGCCCCCCCAATGTTGCCAACCTACCAGATTGAAATTTACTTTCACGACATCCGAAATTTACTGGCACAGCCACGTTTTTACTGGTATTTCGCAAAAGTTACTAAATAAAATGTAATAGACATTAAGGTAAAAAAACATAATTTCAATATAATAAGGGCAAATGATTTAGTCACATCACCTCCTGCCTCTATCCCCTCTGCCACCAACACCAGCTGCCTTCACACCCCTCTGCGGTGCCACAATCTCCCCTGCCTCCAATCTCCTCCTGCGGTGCTACCATCACCCCCTACCTCCATCGTATCCCCCTCTGCCACCATCACCTGTCACTGTCGGCTGGGCTGTCTGTCACACTCTCTATCCCCGACTCCCCTGTGAACGTTGTGTTGCCTGGATGCAGCAGGCTCTGCCATTCCGCCGCCGCCGCGTGCTTCTCAGAGGGGTGCTAAAGAGGGGGTAAGACACAGGGTTTGTAGGGGTGTTACACAGGAGACAGGGGTGGTAGGCATGTTAGACATAGCCAGGGGTGGTAGGGAGGGGGTTAGACACAGGCAGGGGTGGTGGGGGGGTTAAACACAGGCAGGGGTGGTAGGGAGGGTTAGACACAGCCCGGGGTGGTAGGGGGGGTTAGACACAGCCAGGGGTGGTAGGGGGGGTTAGACACAGCCAGGGGTGGTGGTAGGGGGGTTAGACACAGCCAGGGGTGGTGGTAGGGGGGTTAGACACAGCCAGGGGTGGTGGTAGACACAGCCAGGGGCGGTAGGGGGGGTTAGACACAGCCAGGGGCGGTAGGGGGGGTTAGACACAGCCAGGGGCGGTAGGGGGGGTTAGACACAGCCAGGGGCGGTAGGGGGGGTTAGACACAGCCAGGGGCGGTAGGGGGGGTTAGACACAGCCAGGGGCGGTAGGGGGGGGGTTAGACACAGCCAGGGGCAGTAGGGGGGGTTAGACACAGCCAGGGGCGGTAGGGAGGGGGTTAGACACAGCCAGGGGCGGTAGGGGGGGTAGACACAGCCAGGGGAGCAGTGTGACAGGTGGGGGGAGCAGTTTGTCAAAGGGGGGGCAGTGTGACAGGTGGGGAGCAGTTCTGGGGGGGGGGCAGTGTGTCAGGTCGGGGAGCAGTGTGTCAGGTGAAGGAGCAGTGTGACGGGGAGAAGTGTGACATATAATACAGCTCATCCGACATCACATACACAGCTCTCTGTGCACCAGCATTACCTTCTCCCCAGCAGCTGCAGCACTGCCTCGCACATCTCTCCCTCCACCTGTTCACGGCTCAGCCTCCTGTTCACATCTTGGGTGTCCCAGCCAGGTCCCGCAGCACCACCACCAGCACAATCCCCCCTGCCGCCTCCTGCTCCACCAGTCCACCATACCGACCCGACGAGGAAACCCGGAAGTAGCGCGGAGCTACATGTAGGGGAACTTGGCGCTGAGGGGGGAGAAGGAGGATGCCGGATGCTGCGGGTGATGATGACGTCAGCGCGCCGCTACTTGCTTGCCGCCGGGTGGACCAAGATGGCCGCGGCTCCGGAGCTAGGCCGAAGCCGCGGTCTTTCCTATCGGCGAGACCGCGGAGCTCACTCCGCGGATCGTCGATCAAAATTTTTTTAGTCGATCAAAGAAATTAACGATTAATCGAACAATTAATCGTTAATTTCCGCAGCCCTAGCGCAAACCAATCAATATACGCTTATTGTGATTTTTTTTTTTACCAAAAATATGTAGAAGAATACGTATCGGTCTAAACTGAGGAAAATATATATATATATATATATATTTTTTTTTTTATTGTGGTATTTATTAAATCAAAAATGAAAAAATAAAAATTGGTCTGGGCAGGAAGGGGGTGAAAATGCCCTGTATGGAAGGGGTTAACCACCACTATTATTTTTTTTAGAAAAAGACAAAATAATTAAAACAAAAAAACGTTTTTCATAGTGTGTTCTAAAATTTTGCAAACATGTAATTTTTCTCCTTCACTGATGTGCGATGGTGAGGCTGCACTTATGGGCACTGATAAGCTGCACTGATGGACACTGATAGGTGGCACTGGTGGGCACTAATAGGCACCACTGGTGGGTATTGTTGGGACTACACTGATAGTCAGTGCCCTGATTATTAGATTATTAGTGTAGATGTCCCTTTTATGTGCTCTCCTCTCCTCACACTGTCAGGAATGCAGATAACCGGCTCCTGTTTACATCATGATCACCTGTCATAGGACATAGGAGAGAATTTTTTTGTCATAATTTTGGTGAAAATTATGATTTTTTTTCTTCACAAACTTGCCCTTTTAATTTTATTTCTCACAAGCAGAATAGGCATACTTAGATTTACAACCCAAAACATTCTGCTATGCCTCCTGAGTATACAGTCCCTGACAAAAGTCTTGTCGCTTGTGTACATATTGACCTGAAGTGCCGCTAAAATATATTTCTAATCAAGATTTTGTTACAAAAAATGGGTCATTTTAATCCCACCATCTTTTGTAATAATGTTTCAGTGCAAAACAAAACTGACAAAAAGTATTCTAATATTCACAGCTTGGTAAAGCCCATTGAGTCAACTTTTGCCAAGACATAAGTGTTGTCGCCTTGTTATATGAGCTTCACCTGTGACTAATAATTGATCAATTAGGTCTCAGGTGTGTAAAAAAAGAACACCAATACACTAGACCTTCTCAACTGCAACTAGACCTCTGCAAACATGCCTAAGATTCACCCGGAGACTAAAGTGTTGATTATCAAGAGGCTGAAGGCCAAATCCACTGCTGATGTGGCAGACAGCTTCAATGTGTCTCATCATCAAGTTCAGAGGATAAACAAAAGATTTGAAGAGTCTGGAGACGTTTTGGACAAGGCCAGGTCAGGCCGACCCCGCAAGACAACTGCTCGAGAGGACCGTTTGTTGGCTCGAAAATCCAAGGCCAGCCCATTTTCCACTGCAGCAGAGCTCCATGAGACCTGGTCACCTGAAGTCCCTGTGTCAACCAGAACAGTTTGTCGGATTCTGTCTCGAAATGGCCTCCATGGTCGAATCAGTGCCCATGGGCCAGCACTAAACAAAAGACAATTGAAAACCTGTGTGGCATTTGCCAACGGCCACAGCCTGCTAAAAGGATGGACTCTTAGTAAGTGGCAGAAGGTGGATTTTTCAGGTGAATCTTCTGTTGAATTAAACAACAGTCGCCACAAATATTGCAGGAGACCTACTGGAACCCGCATGGAGCCGAGATTTACCCAGAAAACAGTGAAGTTTGGTGGAGGCAAAATCATGGTCTCAGGGTTACATCCAGTATGGGGGTGTGCGATGGGGGTGTGCGAGGGATCTGCAGGGTGGAAGGCAACATCAATAGTCTAAAATACCAAGAAATCTTAGCTACCTCTTATATTCCCAACCATAAAAAAAAGGCCAAATTTTTCAGCAGGATGGTGCTCCATCGCATATCTCCAATATAAAAGTTCCTTAAGGCGAAGAAGGTCAAGATGCTCCAGGATTGGTCAGCCCAGTCACCAGACATGAACATCATTGAGCATATGTGGTGTAGGATGAAAGAGGAAGCATGGAAGATGAAACCAAAGAATATTGATGAACTCTGGGAGGCATGCAAGACTGTTTTCTTTGCTATTCCTGATGACTACATCAATAAGTTGTATGAATTATTGCCAAACCGCATGGATGCTGTCCTTCAAGCTCATAGAAGTCGTACATGATATTAAATTTGGATCTCACAGCACCACTACTTAATTTGCTGACATATTTTGGGATTTTCAGTAAAGTTGTTAAATTTATGTATAGGCGACAAAACTTTTGTCTTGCCAAAATTTGACCTTTCTGTCTTGATTAAATGATAAATCTTTTTTCAGTGATACTACCGTATTTATCGGGGTATTGCACGCTCCAGCGTATAGCGCGCACCCCTAAAGTGGACCCGCATTCCTGTGGAAAAAATATTTTTGTACTTACAGTTTTGGTGTCTTGCGCGGCGTCCATCGGCGGCCTCGTCGGGTCCGGCGTCCGTCTGCGCCTTCGGGTGTCCTCTTCGTCGGGTCCGGCGTCCTTCTGCGGTGTCCTCCCCGCTCGATCCCCGCTTTCCCGTGGCGAGTTTGAATACTGCGCCTGCATATACCGAGCGCAGTACACTCGTGTATTGTCGGGCAGGCTCGGCTACTCTCGCGCTCACATCCTGTACGTCCAGGACATGAGCGCGAGAGGAGCCGAGCCTGCCCGACTATACACGAATGTACTGCGCTCGGTATATGCTGGCGCAGTACACTCGTGTATTGTCGGGCAGGCTCGGCTACTCTCGCGCTCACATCCTGTACGTCCAGGACATGAGCGCGAGAGGAGCCGAGCCTGCCCGACTATACACGAATGTACTGCGCTCGGTATATGCTGGCGCAGTACACTCGTGTATTGTCAGGCAGGCTCGGCTACTCTCGCGCTCACGTCCTGTATGTCCAGGACGTGAGTGCGAGAAGAGCCTGCCCGACTATACATGAGTGTACTGCGTTCGGTATATGCAGGCGCAGTATTCAAACTCGGCGCGGGAAAGCGGGTATCAGTGTATATCGCGCACCCACGATTTTGCCCTGATTTTCAGGGCAAAAAAGTGCGCGGTATACGCCGATAAATACGGAAATTTATTTCAGTGCATTAAACATCATTAGGGAGGGCTTTAGCTTTTCATATGAGCTATTTCTAACACCAATTGATTAATTAAAAGTCAGGTTAATAGCAGGAGTTTCTACAAAATAGAGAAGCGACAAGACTTTTGTTAGGGACTGTAGGGATACCTCATGTTTGAGGCTTTTTCACAGCCTGGATGCATAGAGCAGACCCAAATCCGAGGAGCACCTTTGGACCTTTAAGGGACATTAATTACACATCTAATTTCTTAACCACCTATGACATTTTTGGATGCTTTTGAGCACCAGCACAGTGGAAACATACACAAAATTACTCCATTTTGTAAAGCAAACACTCCAAAGTTGTTTCTGAAAGGCATAATGAGTCTTCAAAATTCGCAGATCGCCGTATTACTAGTAAAAAATAAATAAAAAATAAATTCTATCCCCTATTTTGTAGTCACTATAACTTTTGGGCAAACCAATCACTATACGCTTATTGCAATTTTTTTTTTTAACCAAAAATATGTAGAATACATATCGGCCTAAACTGAGAAAAAAACATTTTTTTTTTTTTTAAATTGGGATATTTATTATAGCAAAAAGTTAAAAATATTGGGCCAGATTCAGATACAATTACAGAGATACACTACGCTGCCGTATTTTACCAGGCTGTACGACGAATCCTGGTAGATTTTGTCCCTTACGATACGGCGGCGTAGTGTATTTCTCGCCGCGTAATCGAAATACGCGATTAGGGGGCGTGAAGCATTTAAATTAGGCGCGTCCCCGCGGCGATCGAACTGCGCATGCTCTGTTCAGAAATTTCCCGCCGTGCATTGCGCAAAATAATGTCGATACGTCATTTGTTGTTGGAGTAGCGTCGTTTACAGACATTCCTATTCCTGGACGTTTTACGTTAAAAATAAAAAAAGACGTCGGAAAACGTTGAAATTCGATGCGGGAACGACGGCCATACTAAAAGCTGGTATAACTTTACGAGGCAAAAAGATGACTAAAGATGCCGTAAGAGATTGCGATTGACGTTCGTAACTTTGTGGATCGTCGGCAAAAGCTCATTTGCATACCCCGACGCGGAAAACGACGGGAACTCCACCCAGCGGCCGCAATTTTATTGCAGCGTAGATCCGAAGGCGTAAACCAGTCGGATTGAAGCCCGCAGCCGTATTTTCATGGTTTGAGGTTTCAGAGTAGTGAAAAAACGCACGTAATTCGAAAGTACTCCAGTCTAACGCGAGATAGACAGGAGTAATCGCTCTGTAAATCTGGCCCATTGTGTTTTTTTTTTCAAAATTGACTCTCTTTTTTTGTTTATAGCGCAAAAAATAAAAACGGCGGAGGTGATCAAATACCACCAAAAGAAAGCTCTATTTGTGGGAAAAAAAGGACGTCAATTTTGTTTGGGAGGCACGTTGCACGACCGCGCAATTTTAATTTAAAGCGTAGCAGTGCTGAAAGCTGAAATTTCGCCTGGGCAGGAAGGGGGTATATGTGCCCAGTAAGCAAGTGGTTAATAAGATATTTCTAACATACATCATAGGCATAGTTAGAATTACACCCCAAAACACATTCTACTTCTCTTTCAGAGTATGGCGATACCACATGTATGAGACTTTTTCACATCCTAGCCACACACAGTGGCCACAAATCCAAGGAGCACTTACAGACTTTCTAGTAGTAAAAATTGTGCATCTAATTTCCTAACTAACGATCACATTTTTGGAAGCCCAGGAACACCAGGACAGTGGAAACACTCTTTGAGGACTTTATATTTTGCTACGAGTTTTTGGAAAATGCAGAATCAAATGAAAATTATTATTTTTACACAAAGTTATTGATTATTACCACATATGTTAGACTTTCTCACTCTCTGGACTGATTATATGAGACATTGTATCTTGTGTATAACACAAATCAACCAGTTGTATAAAAACCAGTAATGGCCATCTTTATAAGTGTGATCAAAATTATAGCTTAGTGTAGTGCCACCTATAACAGTCCCAGTCCCTATAAATTATTCAAGCCTATCCAACTGGCACATGGCTGCCCCCAGGAATGCCATGTTCACTGACCAGGAAGTACAGGAGAATAAATAAAGGAAGAACAAAAGTGTTCCTATGGTTCCAGGAGTGCAGCTGTCTGCAGGGGGTGACTGGGACTGGTGTCTTACAGGAACATAGTCAGTTGGACATGCGGATGGGTTAGTTCAGGAGCAGGCAGAGACATGGTTGGCAAAGGATCAGTCCAGGCAACAGCCAGATATGTTGTTAATAAACAGTGTTAGTACAGGTGACAATCAGGAACACTAACTTTGACTGGCTACACTATTAGGGTTCATTTACATGTGAGGTTGGGGGTGGCAAAACCTTTTGGTTGAGCCATGGTTTTACTGCTCCTCAACCGCCATACCCTTTAGCAACAGAGGCAGTGGCTGGGGGTGTACACATTCCACATATGTGATGCTTTGCTTCACAGCTCTTGCAGGAAGCTCTATGCCTGCTGACCGCAATCAATTCAAGTGACTGAGATTACTTGTGAGGGATCCAAGGGGTTAAAGCAGGCGGTGAGGAGGTGATACAATGCCTCTCTCCTGCCTGTCCAAGTTCTTTAAGAAGCAATCCGAACATGGATGGCTTTTCAGAGAGAGCATTGCTCATGTAAACGAGTCCTTATGGTGACACTTTGACTGGTGTGGTGATGATCAGGGATACTGGAACTGGTGTGGTGGTTATGGACAATATGACCGGTGTAGCAGTGTTTAGGGATATTGGGACTAGTGTGGTGGTAATCAGGGGCACTGTAACTGATGTGGCAGTGATTAGGAACAATATGACTAGTGTGGCAGTGATCAGAGATACTGTAACTGGTTTGCAGTCATCAGGGACATAAGGATTGGGGCAGAGGCTATCAGGAACATTATAACGGGTGTGGTGGTGATCGGGGACAATATGACTGGTGCGGCAGTGATCAGGGGCACTGTAACTGGTGAGGTATTTAAGGACAATATGACTGGTATGGAAGTAATCAGGGATACTGTAACTGCTGGGGTGGTGATCAAGGATTGTAATTGGTGTGGCAGTGATCAGGGATACTGTAACTGGTGGGGTGGTGATCAAGGACTGTAATTGGTGTGGCAGTGATCAGGGATACTGTAACTAGCAGGGTGGGGATTAGGGACAATATGACTGGTGCGGCAGTGATCAGGGGCACTGTAACTGGTGTGGAGGTATTTAAGGACAATATGACTGGTATGGAAGTGATCAGGTATACTGTAACTGGTGGGGTGGTGATCAAGGACTGTAATTGGTGTGGCAGTGATCAGGGATACTGTAACTAGCAGGGTGGTGATTAGGGACAATATGACTGGTGTGGCGGTGACAGTATGTAAAAAAAACAATAACAAAAAAAAAAAAACGTATCACTGTAATAAGCAATGTTGGAAAATGGGCTGAAGCTGCTGATTAATGTATTCTGACAGCGGAAAGTCCCTGCTGTCAGAATACAATGTCTCACGCCGGGAGTATTCCTCCCTCCATCTTACTTGTGTAGATGGAGGAATCTATTTTTTTGCTGGCTGATCGAAATAAAACAAGTAATCTATGGCAAGTTTTAGCAACACCCCTGATAGTTAACGTGGGTTTGGTTTCCTTTGGCAATAGGCTTCAGTGACCACTTTGCATTAAATAGTTAATTACCAACTTTGTATAAAAACAATAAAAATATTACAGACAAGACCATTTACATTAGTAAAGTCCATGTCATACGGATCTGTTGTTCTGTGCTAGCTCTTATTTTTCCCTGCCTCCCATGTTTTCAGCAGATCTTCCGTTTGTGACACTTGATATAAAACACTCAAGTCAGTAAGTGAACCCCCTTCATCAGTCACCATCAAGGCGCCGTGTTCTAGATTATGACATTTCCACATCTCCCGACACCATTTTACCAGGTAACATACAGTTTTTCTAATAAAAACATGCTGCTTGCAATGTTATATTAAAGCCCGAACAAAATGAAAGTAGTTGTGAAACGTAAACAGCCCACATCTGTACTTATTTATAATGAATATTGCAGGAAACGATTGCCAAGAAAACTCAAAACACAACTCCAAATAATAAAAAGGCATGTCAGGAGAAATGTATATATTATATATAGTTCACGTCTCAGTGCTCAATTTATCATTTCACACAAAAGAATGAAAACCAACTGGCACAATGGGTAGTAATCCACTTGCAAAGCATGTCCTTGGGGACTCTAGCTCATTGCCATTGTTTAGTCTAGTCTATAAAGAGAAAATGATCTGTTTTTGCTTATTGGATATTTTTTTCTCTTTGTAGAATGTTATTAAGTCACTTTTTTATATTTGATATCCTGATAATTTCATGGTACTTTAATATTAGTGATATTATTAAAATGGATATAATTTCTTTCAAATAACCCGGTGTAAGTTTTTTCATAAATTGCCTCCAACCCGACCTAAAATGGCAACAAATTTATATAGGTGTAACACTGGAGGAAGGGATAACTGTGGCAGGCGCAGCACTATGAAGTGCCTCATGCGCTGTGGCATTAGAAGAATTGTGATATCTCTGACTTTTTAGTCCAACAAGACTGTCTATTACTCTGAAATTCCTCTATTGCCGTTCTATGGAAGCAGTAGGTTTAAAGAGCACACCAAATGCTTAAAATAACTTCTTTATTAACTTCACTTTTCTTCATATATAATGCTGCTGCTTTGCAGCAGACAGTCCATGTACAAAAAACACGTGATGAATAAAGTATAACAAAATGGTGGTTCAAATATTCAATCTTGTCATTTAACAAAAGATGGTGGATATATTTCTGTCTTCAGTATTTACTCTCTCTCTCTCTCTCTGCAAGTTATCAAAGCATTCTCTGATTTCTCTGAAAGGTATAACTGTGGTTTGCAACTTGGTTTGCAGGGTTGCTTTTGCAGGGTTAGCTTAGTTGGGTTTGGTTTAAAGGTATGAAGGTATGATATGGTATGGTATGGTTCGGTTTGGTTTGAAGGTATGGTGGAACTATTTTAGCCCCTGGCTTCCATAAAACACAACTTTGGCCTTGTGTCTGTTCTGCTCTGCTCTGCTCAGATCTCCATGTGGCTCTCTGTCTCTGTAGTGGAATAATCTAGCTGCACATGGAGTATTAGGAACCTCCCAGACAGAAATGGATGCAAAGGAGGCTGTGATAGGTCAAGACTCTGCTCAATGTGAGATTAGCTGTGATTGGGCCAAGGCTTCTGATGAGTCACAAAAGCTTAACTCTATGCTTTCTGGCATGAATTCAACTGTGAATAACTTTGCTTTTGTCTCTCACATATAAACATGTGCACCACACTAGATTCCCAGCAGGCTTAGCTGTATATACATGTAGGTTATATTAGCTACCTAGGACAGGTTATAGCTGGCCAGCTACAATAGCTGTTAGGCTGGGTTCACATACGTGCGAATCGGATGTGGTTTTGAATGGAGCCGGTTCACACAGGTCCAGGGTGGCCACAGAGCCGATTGCAAAAGGGTCCTGTGTGTATTTCGGTCTGGTTCAGGTACGAATTTATAAAAAACAGACCTGAATCGCACCTGAACCGGGAAACAGACACTTACCGGACTCCAGGCACGAACCCCTGATGGCACATATGTGAACCTGGCCTTAGTGTTGATAACCGTAGCAACCAGGTTTTTTTTTTGGTGATGGTTAGCATTGAAAAACATGCAAGGGATTAAAATTAATTATATTTAAAAAGCCCTCCGTGATTATAGGAGCTATCCAGGTGCATAAATATTTTTATCATAATGTAGAACTGAACTCTGGAAGTAACCACCCGTATTACCTGTGATCCCCCTGTGGCTAGTCATTTTGCTTTCTCAAGTCAGAGCCTCCAGCAAGGAGTGGTGACAGTGGTGACATCCCCAAATCTTACTTCAAATCTCTTGAGCTAAGCAGCTAGAAACAGCAGTGCCATAGATCTCACACTGCAGATAGACATCTACGAGGTTGTAGACACAAAGGTGCCCAGGCACACTTACAAGGAAGTGAACAGATATATTTCAGGAGGGAATTTTGAATAAATGGTATATTTTTTTAGGGTATTGCTAAGTAGGAAAGAAAAAGAACAAAATGAAAAATTGCAGAGGGCTGGGCATGACAGGGTTAACAGGGTACAGACGGGAATGAAAGGTCTTACCCGATTGGAGGGAGCCCGGGGAAGGAGGGGACAGGTGAGAAAAAAGGAACTGGCCCCTCCCCCAGCATCAGTGGCAGTGCAGAGGAACAAGCTTCCCATCCACCCTTCCTGTTTGTTTTCTTTTTTTAATTTATCTTTTTCCACAGATCGGTGTCATCAGGATGTCGTGGCAGTTGACAGGTGTTGGTCTTTGCGGGTGAATGAAGAAACCTTGAATAAGGAGAGTTCGATACCCATCGGTGGTATGGGCCCCAATGGTGATATTCCAGCTAACGGTGGTTTAGCTGAAATCTGTTTAACGGGTGCACTGCGGTCAGTTGGTTGTCTCCCTGAGCCAGTATGTCGGTTAGAAACCTATTATCATATATAAAAGGTACCGCAGTGCATTTACTAAGCATATGGTATGTGGAGTGCCTGTAAAGACCAACGCTAATATCAGATGTTTTATGGTTATGTTCATTTAGATTTATTGGTTAATAAAGAGGCTATTTCTACGGCCAATATTTACTCCAACTTGGTGTGGTCTCTATTAATTGGAAATGGTATGGGGGTTGGAGTAGGGGTTGGTCAGACAGTATGACAAGTATAGTACATCTGTTATACAATGGTCAAGCAATTAACATTTATACATGTTCACTATGACACTGCAAATATGTGGTGGCGCATATCTTGGATTAGAGACTCACTGATGTAATCTGCAAGACTGATTTGTCAGTTTGACAACTGTGTCCAGAAGCACTGTCAGTAACTACTGTATGAATAAAGTCTGCAATCAGGTTGCCGCCTTGGTACCCGTCCACTTTTTCCCAAGCAATCCCAGTTTACTTTGTAAAAAGTTGTAACTGGCACAAATGAATTACATTCACCATCCTTTATTCAATTTTTTCTTAAACCAGGCACTTTCCTTTTCCTTTATGACTTGCAGTAAGATATTCTTGTAAATAATAAAACAAATGGCAATGACAGGACATAAAAAAAACAAAAAAACAATTTTAGTGATCTTTTAAGCAAACTATTCACTTTATTTAGCATTATATCATTAAAGGAGTTGTAAATAAATAAAAAATGTATGCTGAAATTACTGTTTACAGGGTATAGAGACATAATAGTTAACTGATTCCTTTTAAAAATGATTAAAAATAGATAAAAATCAATCATATAATGTACTTGTAGTTTCTAGTTTCGTTTTTGCATGTTGTTTCCTGCTTCTCTGCTGTACAGAGCCACAGAGCCAATACAGGGCATTGATGATTTGGAAAACGAAACTGATTGGTGCTGTGGGGTTTTAGACACACAGTAATCACACCTCCTTGAAGTTAGTGACCACAGAGAGAAAGCTCCCAGTACTGTGGTTATCAGGAAACAGACAACCAGGAAGTGTGGAGATCAGAGAAAAATTACAGCAACTTGAGAGCAAAAACGAACAATGAGGACATGAAAACAGCACTGCATTAAGGTAAAGGAAGCTATTAAGATAAAAACAAAAATCCTTTACAAACCCTTTAACGTGGAGAAAAGTACTCACTGAGATGTTTTGCACCATTGTGTGCAACATAGTAAACATGAACAAGAGAAAGCAAAGCGTTGTCTGAGAAGAAAGGGAAGAAATAAATAGGTAAGTATTAAAATTAAAGGCTACAAGAAACTTTCTGAAGAGCTTAGGAGCCGGTTCACACTCCCGCATCACGACTCCTAAAGGCGACTTCAGAGGCGACCAGCAAAACGACTTCTGTACAGAACTCAATGCAGGTCCCCCCGAGCCGCCCACAAAGTCGTACAGGAACCTCTTTCTAAGTCGGAGCAACTTGCGTCACTCCTATTAGAACGGTTCCATAGCATTGAATGGGACAGCCGCCTGACGAGTCGCCCCAGTGTGAACCAGCTCTTAAGGGGTTGTAACGGTTTGTTTTTTATTTTCTACATAGGTTACTTTAAGCTTGTGCATTGTTGGTTTACTTACCTTTTCCTTCAATTTCCCTTTTAAATTTTTTTTTCTTTGTTTTCTTTGTCTGAATTTCTCACTTCCTGTTTCTCCTCAGTAATGTGTTCAGTAAGCTGTTCTAAATGACTTTCCACCGCTCAGATGATGTTGGAAAGCTTACTGAGGAGAAACAGGAAGTGAGAAATTCAAACAAAGAAAGAAAAAAACATTTAGAAGGAAAATTGAAGGAAAGGGTAAGTGAACCAACAATGCAGTAGCTTAAAGGAACCTATTTAGAAAATAAAAGACGGATCTTTACAACCCCTTTAATGTTTCTCTGGCAATGGTTGCTAATATTATTAGAAGCTTTAAAATGTACGGGACTGTGGACAAACTTTCTGAAGGTGATATTGGAAGATGGGCTCAAGAAGTATAAGGACCAACAAAAACTTGATGAAATGTTATTGAAAATGTCTTCAGTGGTAAAAGACTGAAGGGAAGACCCTAAAACTAAAAGGCAGATACAAAAAGCCAGTCCTGGAAATGGATGATGACTTCTGGGAGAATGTCCTTTGGACAAGTAAAACAACATTATAGCTTTTTGGTAAGTCACACCAGCTCTGTGTTCACAGAAGAAAGAAATTATGATTTTGAAGAAAATTTCCTTGAATCCATATAGGAGACAATGAAATCAGAAGATCATTAAAGCATTCTGGAGTGAAACATATTGAGGTTGATTTACTAAAACTAGAGAGTGCAGAATCTGATGCCACTCTGCATAGAAACCAATTAGCTTCCATTTTTTTTTTCAAAGCTTAATTGACCAAGCTGAAGTTTGAAGCTGATTGGCTACCATGCACAGTGGCATCAGATTTTGGACTTTGTGGTTTTAGTAAATCAACTCCATTGCCAAGTGTTAGAAGACACTGTCCCAGTCACGGGTCATGGGTCCCCCATCAGGGTAATAACACAAAACACACATCAAAGACAACCCAATAATGAGCTGAAAAGAAACATTGAATTGTACTAAAGTGGCCTGCTATACATCCTTACCTGAATCCAATAGTACACTCATGGAAAGAGCTGAAACAAGACGGAGCCCATCGAAGCCTAAGATAATTGTAACAGTTAGTTTTATTGTTGTGTTACTGCTGGAGAATTCCCCTCACTTCGTCTCTGGTAACACATTGTCAGCAGGGCAGGAAGTGAAGGGAAAATCTCTCTGAGATTCCCAGATAGCAGTAAAAACCTTACCAGGTTTCCAATCCTTCCCCACACTATCCAAAAACAAAGAAGCTGGAAACGGGCTGGACATTTTAAGTCAAAAGGCAAAAGCAAAATGTCTGCTTTATGAACCTGATCGCCGCTGGATTCCCGCGATCGGTCCCCGGAGCGGAAGAACGGGGAGAGCCGTGTGTAAACCCCGGTCTTCACTGTGGCGGCGTCATCGATCGTGTGATCCCTTTTATAGGGATACACAAATCGATGACGTCACACCTACAGCCACATCCCCCTACAGTTGTAAACACATATTAGGTCACACATATCCCCTTCAGCGCCCCCATGTGGTTAACTCCCAAACTGCAATTGTCATTTTCACAATAAACAATGCATTTAAAATGCATTTTTTGCTGTGAAAATGACAATGGTCCCAAAAATGTGTCAAAATTGTCCGAAGTGTCCGCCATAATGTCGCAGTCACGAAAAAAATGGCTGATCGCCGCCATTATTAGTAAAAAAATATTTTTTTTTAAAAATGCAATAATACTATAATTTTGTAAACGCTACAAATTTTGCGCAAACCAAACGATAAACGCTTATTGCATTTTTTTTTAACAAAAATAGGTAGAAGAATAAGTTTCGGCCTAAATTGAGGATTTTTTATATATACAGTGCAGAAAATAATTATTTGAACACCCTGCTATTTTGCAAGTTCTCCCACTTGGAAATCATGGAGGGGTCTGAAATTGTTATCATAGGTGCATGTCCACTGTGAGAGACATAATCAAAAAAAAAATTCCAGAAATCACAATGTATGATTTTTTTAACTATTTATTTGTATGAAAGTGTGTTTCAAATCCACTCACACGGGGTTGGAATACCCCATGAAACATTTCTTTACATGTGCCACCTCGCACATAGTATACCTTATCACCTGCCCTTGTGGAAAACAGTACGTTGGTCGCACGATACGGAGCTTTTCCACAAGGGTAGGTGAACACATCGCCAAGATTAAGAAAGGATACACTAAACACACTGTGCCCTGACATTACCTTAATATACACAACAAAAAACTTGAAGGTACTAGCTTCCAAATTATAGACAAGTTCGTTCCCCATTGGAGAGGCGAACCCAGTACAAGAGGGGTGTCTAAATTGGAAGTTTATTGGATTTATCTACTCAAAAGTTACGTGCCATACGGGTTACGTAGATTGGGACGTAAATGCCTTTATAAATCAGTCTTGACGGGGATACATAATAGAATGTTCCATATATAGACATTGTTTTGGGGTTCCAGTGTAATGATCTATGTATTTACACCCCTGATGTATTCTGAAATTCGTTCCTGTATAACTTATTTTGTAATGTGTAATGTGTTTTTGTATAACTTACATATAAGTATACATTATACTTTCTGATTTCCTTTTATCTAGATGGGTTATAATGCAATATTTGGCTATTTCCTACCCCCATGAGACTAAGGGAATCCTTTTTTGCCAATCGCTTTCCCCACACAGGAGATGTTTAAGGATTCTATCCAACATCACACTGCTTTCTGTGTGGGTTGGATTCTTCCTGTTTTTCCCACCCCCCCTCCTCTCCTCCACTGGAGGTTAAGTGTCCTAGGATGCCTTCCCCCTCCTTCCTTTTTGGTGGTAGAGTACACCCTATTGACAATAGGACCATAAAGCTGGCTTCCACACCATGTGATGCACAGCCAGATGCGCCGTGGAATGCACCGTGGAGCGCACCGCAGCGTAGGACCGATGACGTCACGCGCCACGTCGGCTACACATACGGGAAGTGCCTATTCTCGTTCCGACGGACCGTAGAGCGCACCGTGGAACACACCGCAAGGCCACGTCGGCCACGCACAGGAAATACCCATCTCCCCTTTGGATGGGATTGGAACGCACAGTTATGCACATTGGCGACATCATACGTCACGCTGACTGTGCGCATCGACGCGGCCTGCCTATTGGGGCATTGTATTGCGACCAATGTAATGATGGTGACACACAAACGGAAGTCCCCGCCCTAGTACTTCCGGCCTCTGAAACGCATAATGGCGACAGATAGATGTATCCTGACACGCACGCCAAAGCAGGCATGATGAGGAATTCAGGGGGTCTCATGGAGGAGGAGCCAACAGATATAAATGCAGGTGAGCGGTAAGTCTTTGCCAGATACCCCAGTTGAAGTCTATCTTAGCCGAAACCGGTCGGGTTGCTGACTTGCTTGAAGTCTCCACTGCATTTTTTGGAAAACACCCCTGTCCACCCATCAAGGGGGAAAGTTGCTGCTGTTTTTTACAATTACTTTCACGTGTGGTTTTGCAGTTTTAATTTATTTTTATATTTTATATTTTTATGTGGTTCCTATCACAATTGTGTGATGTTGTGGAATTTTTTATTAAATAAGCATTTTTACACTATGAGGAGCTATTTTTTCTTTATTTTTTCTTCCTGCATTTGAGAGCTACTGGGCACCATCACAGTGCGAACCCCTAAATCAACACACCCTGTGGATATCGATACATTTTGGGAACCATCTCTACTTGGGACTACAATCTCGAGGACAACCGGATTAGACAATCGGTCTACACTAGCTCGTAAGACCCCCCGCCGTATGGTGAGTTGAGGGTCCACCTGATCCGGTAAGGGTACCCATCTATTTCTACATGTCCCTAGTGTGAAGACTACTTCTTTGAAATATATATCGCACCGAAGTCGGTTAACAAGAAAGGACATATGTGTCACACCTACTAGGTGTCAGGACTGAAGTTCTGTAGGACTGTCTGTCCCTATTTATTTCACAGGGGATTTTGTACTGTTATGTGCTCTCAAATTGCATGAACCTATAACACATTTATATCATCTTGTTGGATAAGTCTGAGTACTACTAGATGATATGTTCATATAGTCACGCATAAGGAAACGTTTTTGAATATATTTTTCCCTTTATTTGTGTGTGTAGTAGGCTTCATACACCTACTTTTTCGATTACACTGAGAGGGTTCCATTTGGAGTCCCCATGCTAGCGCTACACTTTTTTCTATTACTGTTCACAAATATCCATTTTGTTGTGTTGGCTGCTTAAATTTATATCCACTTTTTTTTCCAGTTAGCGCAATATATTATTACACTATTTTCAGGTTTTAAAGCATGTTTTAAAACTTTGGTCCGATGGACAACGGTCTGATGGGCCGTACACGTACTGCAGACCAGTTTCATCGGACCTGTCCGATCGTGTGTACGTGGCCTTAGAACTAGGAAAGTTGCTGGTTTCTGTTTCCAAAACAGAACTTAGATGAACCTCCTCACACAAATCTAAAGACAGCAGCCGAAAACAGGTTAAAAAAAAAAAGCCTAATCAAAAATAACACTTTTCCCTTACCTCCCCATGGCTCCCTCTAACTCATACTGCAGGTTTTTATTTTAAATATCTTGTGGAAAGTTTAATACTCTCCCAATTCCATGATTTAGGAGCTGTGCTGACTCTGCTGGTTAGTCCCCTTGTCTGGTGTCATCACTTGCAGACACCTTTCTGGATCTTAGGAGGTCCCCGGTGCTGTACAACCCATAGGAAGTGCCTATGTCACAGAGATGTAGACACCCAAAAAAGGACCCTGCCTCTTTTGCAAAAAAAAAAAGAGTGACTCCTTATGCTACATGACATTAAATAAGTAAAAGAGGCATTTAGGTAGTTTTGTTTTATGCCAGTGAATAGTTAGAAAGGGGAGAGGGGGGGAGTACATGGTCAAGGGGGAGTTCAGCTTTCAATTAAATTCAAACCAAAACATTATAGTTTCTCTTAATAGGAATATATCTTATTCAGAAGAACATGTTCATAAGAATATATGCAATAAAATTAGAAATATGTTATATTTAAAGATATAGTACAATGTTTAAGTGACATTTTTGGATAAACAAAAAAAATGCTGCAGGTATAATGTACAAAAGCTTCAAAATGCCTCCCGCGAAAATTTGGTATTTGTAAAACACTTTTGATTTGCTTGCTGCTACCTTCTGCCCCTATAATACATTATCCTACTAGTTCACCACTGTGATGGCTGACTCTGAGAGATGATACCGCTCTAAAAACTGCTGATCCCTTAGCTTTGCTTCCGTCTCACTAAACCAAAAAGGTGCTGGCTATGCACAGGTGCATTGGATAGAAGAAGATCCTGGACTATCGTACTCCTTAAAATGATGTCTTTATTATACAAATAAAATCCCAAAAACAACCAAAGCGATGCAGTCAAAATGAAGTGAACAACAGGAAAAAGGTGGCTGACATGTTTCACATCATATGATGCTTACTCGTAGCCTTCTGCCCCTATAATACATTATCCTACTAGTTCACCACTATGATGGCTGACTCTCTGGCTAACAAAAGTGTACAGGTGATAGGAAGGAGCTAAAAATCTACTGCATTTACTGCATCGGCCTGACATTTAGTCATAATGGCAGGATTCTGGGGACTGGTGCAGGTGTGTTCAAGTAACTCTAGTTGCCTGCACTGTATACCTGCAGTCCCCTCCCCATCAATGGATTCTCTCTATAGTAACCCTTTTACAGGCTGTTTGAAACATGACCAGTGTGTCTAATGTGATGATAAAGGAGAAAGATTTGAAGTTGCAATTACAGTGCCAATTACCAGTTGGGGCTGGGTCCCATAGACTGTATGTAGTCCTGAGGCAATGATGTTGGCTAAAGACCTGTGTAGATCATATTTAGACTTAAACCTAGTGCAGGTTTTAGCATGCCTATAGCAAAGACCAAAGATATTTTATTTTTATTTTTAAAAAGCAACAGCTATTAAACCATTAACTTTCCCGCAGGGCTGCATAGTAATATATTGTAGAACTACTAGTTCAGGTTATTTTTGAGTCTATATTGGCATTTGACACGATGTAGGATTATGTGGACTATGGGGAATGTTTCTGTTTGTCTGGCCTAGCTATCCTACAATCACTTAACTGCAATTTTAAAATTCACATATGAGTTAAAATGAAAAAATAATAGATAAAAAAAAAAAAATCAAACATCTTACCATCGGCCAAAGTCTGAACAGGCTAAAAACAAAGCAAAGCATTGAGCCAACTATGTAGGGAGGCCTCAGAGGTCCTTCTAGACAAGCTGCAAATATAGTTATTCTACAGAAGTGCTAGCTGTAAAGTTTATGTAATTGATGTACTTAGCAGAACCAGTAAACAGAAAAGCAGCCTAAGTAAAAACATCAGTTTCTTTCACGCACCAAAACATACAAAACATAAAATTAGCATATGCAAGAGGCTTATTGCTTTAGCATGTGTGATAATAGACAAGAACAATACATACAAATTCAGTGATGAAATGCAGCTGTAGATACAACACTGCCAATACACAGAATATAGAAATAACAAATACAAATGAAGAGGTAATATAAAGAATGCATTATTTTCACAGCTAAATCTGGTAAATAACAAGAAATAGAACATAACACTGATAGAACTGAAGAACACGAAAAAAAAAAAAAAATGGAAAAAAAAAGAATGGAAATAATAATTGAACATTGTTCTTTTACCAAGGTGAGCTTTGGTTTGAATGACACAATTGTCATATTGTTCACATTGGGGCAAATCACAGGCCTATATTTTTTTAGGTGACTCTGAGCAAAACACAAGTAGGTATGTGCAATTAATTCCCGTCCGAATGTTATTTCAGATAAATTGTTGGTTATTCGAAGATTTGGATGTATCCGAATCACAGAATGAAATAGTAATGAATTTAGTTGAACAAAATCCAAAATCCAAATTTTCAGAACTATCCGAATTCAGATCAGTCAAAAATTATCGACCAATTTGAATTTTGTGTAAAGAATATATTGTTCTTAATGGATCGGTTTGGATTTTAAAGGGAACCCTACACCAACATTTTAAAACAATGGCATAGGTCCCCCCTAGAATCCATACAAGACTCTTATCCGAGCATGCAGACCAGCAGGACAGGAAAGGGGGCCCCTCTTTGAATCTTACCAGGTCTTATGACCCAAAAATGGGATCTTTAGGAGCAGGGGGCTGATGGGGACAAGGGCCTCTTCCCCACAACTCTGTGTGGTGGTCTGTGGCCAGGGAGCTTTTTACAATACAGAAAAAAAATTTCATCATATTATTGACTTTTGCTTTATAGAAGAAAGTAAGGAAGTGTTTTGATAATACTTTGGTCAAGGTTGTGTAATAAATCACCCAGGTTATTTTTATCAAACAGTACTGAGCTAATTGTTTCTGATAGTAATTTCTAGTCTGAAAGACTTAATTAAGCTTAATTAACTTAAAGAGGAAATAAACTCTGCATTTTAAATCGCTTTTTTCACTATATGTAATATGGTACAGTATTTACAACCAAGGGTGTAAAAACGTTACTTACTGTTTTTTTAATGTTTTTTTTTTTTTAATTAATGCTTCTTCTGGGAATTGGCTACCTTAGGTATTGTTTGATGAGTCCCCTGTGGACATCATTTCCACCCTTCCCTTCACGAAACCGCACATATGTCCGATCTTGCACGTACCAAGCCTCTTTCTCGATCGTCGTTACTACAGCAACCATGCTCCACCACTCAGAGTTGCCATACCACCAAACAGAACAAAAATATAAGGAACAAATTTGCTGCTTCATCATTTAAACCACACAGATCAGCTGATAATTGTCACATATGTATTTAAAATTAAATGTTAATGTTCAAATGGTGCCAAATTTTTATTTAAAAACATAAAAAATTAACAAATAAATAATTATGCAAATAAAAATATTAAATTAAAATGTTCTATGCCGTAATTGTATTTTTTTATTTGTTGAATTTGTGTAACTAAGTTATTAATACGGTAGTAATACATTTTGTCTACAAGGAAAATATGACTTATGAATGTGCATTATTATCTTATTAATAAATATAAAATTTTAATAATATTTTAAATGTTTAAAAAAATGAATTTTTTTAAATGTCAATTATTACATTTTAAACATTATTAATGGTAAAATAATAACATAATAATATATTAAATTCATTAATGATACTTGAGTTGTCAAATTAAATATAATTAATTTAAAATGTTATTAATAATATTTTTCTAGGCTGCAAGTTATAGCCGCCATAGAAGTCTATGGGATGCCCTGGTTTACTTTCCGTGTGACATCACAGCCACAAGGGGAGAACAAGGAAGCGGAGAATGACTGGAAAGTTTCGTGTGTCTTCTCAGATGTGCCGCAAAGAGTGAAACTCTTGGCCATGGAATTCTGTTGAAGGGGAAATGGCACACAGAGCATGCCATGACAGACGAGAAGCGTCATGAAACTTTGCAGGACGGAATATAAAGAAGAAAAGAAGAAAAAATAAGGAGAATTACATAGACAGCGATCAGTAATGAGGATTAAAATGAGGTAAAGCAGTGTTTTTTTTGCACCCCCCCCCCCTTAAGAAAACAAAATGATATGTGGCAATAAAGCGGCACCACTCTATGCCAAAACTGTGGGTGTGGTCGGATTGCATCAACAGTGGGAGGGGCTTAAAGGCCATATGCTTTAATGACTGTGCCATGAGCGAGAATGTAACAGACAGTACAAACCTCAGTGCACTACCCTCTCCTCAAGTGCCCCCAACAGGCCATGTTTTTGGAATTTCTCTTAGCTAAAATAGCTGTCCAAAATACAAAGCCATTGACTCTGATTTAAAGCACCTAGTGAAGATAAAGGAAAACCTGCAAACATGGCCTGTTGCTTATACTTGAGGAAAGGGTTGAGCACCACTGCTACACAGCTAAGCTTAAAGTGATATTAACCACTTAACCCCCGGACCATATTGCTGCCCAATGACCAGAGCACTTTTTGTGATTCGCCAATGCGTCACTTTAACTGACAATTGTGCGGTCATGCGACGTGGCTCCCAAACAAAATTGGCGTCCTTTTTTTCCCACAAATAGAGCTTTCTTTTGGTGGTATTTGATCACCTCTGCGGTTTTTATTTTTTGCGCTATAAACAAAAATAGAGCGAAAATTTTGAAAAAATTGCAATATTTTTTTACATTTGCTGTAATAAATATCCCCCAAAAATATATATAAAAACATATTTTTTCCTCAGTTTAGGCCGATACGTATTCTTCTACATACTTTTCGTAAAAAAAAAATCATAATAAGCGTTTATTGATTGGTTTGCGCAAAAGTTATAGCGTTTACAAAATAGGGGGTCGTTTTATGGCATTTTTATTAATATTTTTTTTTTACTAGTAATGGCGGCGATCAGCTTTTTTTTTTCAGTACTGCGACATTATGGCGGGCACTTTGGACACTTTTGACACATTTTTGGGACCATTGGCATTTTTTTAGCGATCAATGCTATAAAAATGCATTGGATTACTATAAAAATGCCATTGGCAGTGAAAGGGTTAACACTAGGGGGCAGGGAAGGGGTTAAGTGTGTTCCTGGGTGTGTTCTAGCTGTATGGGGGGGTGGCCTCACTAGGGGAAATCACTGATCTTCTGTTCATACATCGTATGAACAGAAGATCAGCGTTTCCCCCGCTGACAGGACCGGGAGCTTTGTGTTTACACACATAGCTCCCGGTCCTCGCTCTGTAACGAGCGATCGCGTGTGCCCGGCGGCGATCGTGCCCGCCGGGCACGCACGTGGGACTCGGGGGCGAGCGGAGGGCCCCCTAGTGGCCGCTTTAGAGCGGACGTATAGCTATGGACTCTCGCCCAGGAGAGCCGACCTGCCGCAGTAAAATGACAGCGGCAGGTCGGCAAGCAGTTAAAGTCTTGTTTTTTTGTTCTAAATAATAAGCATGTTATACTTACCTGCTCTGTTGCAGTGGTTTTGCACAGAGCACCTCCTCTTCTGGGGTCCCTCATCAGCACCCGTGGCTCTCCCTTTTTCTGGGTGCCGCACAGCAAGCAGCTTGCTATGGGGGCACCCAAGCAGGCACGCTCCTGAGACACGGCTCTGTGTGTCCATTCACACACAAAGCCATGGCTTGACTCTGCTCCCTCCATATTCTGATTGACTCATTGGCTGTGATTGAGAGCAGTGTGAGCCAATAGGCACCTGCTGCTGCCAAAAGCAAATCTGGAGTGCAAGTCCCTAGATAGCCAAGGTTCTGGTGGACATCCCTGGATCGAGAGGTGGCTCGGTAAGAATTAGGGGGGGGGGGGGCTGGCATGGCTGCTGCACACAAAAGGTTTTTTACTTTCATGCATTGAATGCATGAAGATTAAAAACCGTGTGCCTTTACAACCACTTTAACAAAGAATGTGCTGTACTTAGAATGCAGTAGTCAGGGCAGGAGTAAACAATGTAAAACTCAGTGAGGGGAATTTATCAAAACTGGTGAAGTCAGAATCTGAAACAGCTGCGCATCGCAACCAATCAGCTTCTATCTTCAGCTTGTTCAGCTTTAAAAATTAAAGCTATGAGCTGATTGGATGCCATGCACAGCTATTCCAAATTCTGTCTGCTCTAGTTTTGATAAATTCAGACAAGTGCTGCCTGCACAGGGATGCACAGAACACTATGTATCCTCATGCAGTGCATGGCCATCACACTGGGCATAGATGCATATGCTCCTTGTAAAAGAGGCCTAATTGTCATTTGGGTCAGATAGCAGCTAAGGTGGAGATGTCGGGTAATTAAAAGAGAAGTATGGGAATTTTATTTATGAATCACACTTACCTAGGTAGATGCTGCATCTGTCCCCCACCGGCTCTAAGGCTGAGGACCAAATAATTAAACAGCCGATCACTCCGTTCTCTCTGAGCAGAGAGCTGGTGGCTGTCAGTCTCTGGCTCTGCTCCCCCCGGTGCTCACTGAAACACTGGGCTGTGGAGGGGGTGGAAGTGGCCGGCTCAGACTCTCTGCAGCTTGCTGAGAGGCTGAGCTGCGTGATGGTCCAGGCTTCAGTCCACTCTTAGCTGAAAATGGGTAACAGGAGTACAAAACAATCTGCACTGATGCGATCAACAGGAGAAGTACAACCAAACAGGCTTTGGCTGTATTTCTCTTTTATTAAATCTATCACATGACCCATCTCTCTGCTCCTGACACTACTTGTGACAATTGATAAATGTCCCAATTTATGTTGTGAACTCCCCCCCCCCCCGGCCCAGGCAGGCTCTTCCTCTGCCCAGGCTTTAAATCCAGGTTCTGTCTCCCTGAAGCTGGAAGGTCTTTCAGGCACCCTCTTTCCTACTCCAGAGGAACTCCACGATCCCCCTCTCATAGTCCAGGGCCTCCAGACACCCTCTCTCCTAATCTGGGACCTCCAGACACCCCCTCACCTAGTCCAGTATCTCCCTTGTACCCCCTTTATCCAGGAACCTTTGTCACACCAAACACCATTTCCTAGTCTTTGGCCTCCACTGCACCCACCCCTCTGGTCAAGCCTCCTTTACAGCCCACCCCAAGTTAAGAGCTTCCTCTGCACCCTGCTCCCTGAATCCAGGTCAACCATTGAATCCATTTATCAGCCCCACGTTTCAAGTCCAGGGCTTTCTCTACACTCTAAATAACTGAAATCAATCGCTTCCTATATGCATCAATAAGCTTCTTACACCTCTCACCTGGAATTTTGGACCACTCTTTCTTTCCAAACTGCTCAGGTCTCTCTTATTGGAAGGGCGCATTTTCACAACAGCAATTTTAAGATCTCTCCACAGGTGTTCAATGGAACTTAGATCTGGACTCATTGCTGGTCACTTTAGAACTCTCCAGCGCTTTGTTGCCATCCATTTCTGGGTGCTTTTTGATGTATGTTTGGGGTCATTGTTCTGCTGGAAGACCCAAGATCTCATGATGTCTTGCACACATTCAAGGCACCCAGTGCCAAAGGCAGCAAAACAACCCCAAAACATCATTGAACCTCCACCATATTTCACTGTAGGTACTGTGTTCTTTTCTTTGTAGGCCTAATTCCTTGGTCTCATCTGTCCATAAGATGTTTTCCCAGAAGGATTTTGGCTTACTAAAGTACATTTTGGCAAGCTGTAGTCTTGCTTTTTTATGTCTTTGTGTCAGTAGTGGGGTCCTCCTGGGTCTCCTGCCATAGTGTTTAATTTGATAGCATTTCATTTCATTTAAATGTCGACGAATAGTTTGTGCTGACACTGATGCTCCCTGAGCCTGTAGGATGCTAGTTTTACCAGAACGAGTGCTCCCGTCTCATAACTTGCTTCTGAGCATGCGTGTTTTTTTCACGTCATTAAAGCCTACACACGACAAAAAAAAAACAACGAGAAAATTTCGAGCATGTTCTAAATTTTTTATATTTTTCACATCGATAAAAATACTCTGGAGCCCACACAAGATTGTTTTTAATGACCATTTAAAAAAATTGCATTGTTCACGTCATGAAAAACAGTCGTATTAATCCCATCCAGAATATCCATGGGAGTAGTTTGAGGGATATTATGGCAAGTAGATGTGATAGAGTAGAGGAGATCATGGAAAGATGTCATTACTAAAAGGAGGCAAAATTGATACCCCATACAGGTGGTGCCTGTCATTAAATTATCTCCATGAATTGAATGCATGTTTGTTATAGAGCATCATACTTTACCTTTTAATGTGGTTGGATTATTTATGTGATCACCTGTAGATAGGAAATCTGATTATGATTAATGCTGTACTAGTTATATGAGCAATTCTATAGTGTGATTGTATCCTATGCTTTTAAAATTCTTAATTAAAGTGGAGGTTAACCCTAAAAACAAATTTCTAACATTAGAGCCAGCATACTAAGGACATTTACTGTATGCAGGTCTTTTTTTTTTTTTTGTATCCGTACATACCGTTATATTCTCATTTTGTCCAGGGCTTCCGAGTTCTGATGACTGCGGGACTGAGCGTTCCTATCCTTCGGTTAGATGATTGACGGCGAGAGTGGGCATTCTTATCTTTCGGTTAGATGATTGACGGCTTGTGAATCAGTTCCCCTGTCGCACAACGCGTGTCACCAGATTTCCGGAAATAGCCGAGCTGCGAGTCGGCACTATACGGCTCTTGCGCCCGCCGTGTACAACTGAGTGCACAGGCGCTGTATAGTGCTCGGCTATTTCCAGAAATCTGTTGACGCACGTTGTACGACAGGGGAACTGTTTCACAAGCCGTCAATCATCTAACCGAAGGATAGGAACGTCCACTCCCTTAGTATGCATAGTATGCTGGATTTTAGATTTTTTTTTTAGGGTGAACCCCCGCTTGAATTTTGAATGTTTTTAACCCTTGCTATTTTGTTACAATAAAGAAAAATAGAAGCTCAGCGTGCCCCTGATTTTCTTCTTCTTGGACTACGATATGTGAGCACCGAGACCTGTTGCTGTGTAAGAGATGAAGACTTGTATAGTGGTGTCTCTTGTGGCTTTCTCCTTTGGATGTACAGTAACAAGTCTTCTCTCTATTATTGTGAGTTCCTCAGCATTTGGCAGCTATTACCATAACAGGGCAAATCTATAAACTTAGTCCAAAAACCTCAAGCCTACCATGCATTGGTCAAGACTTTTGTACATGGTGTCTTTCATGTGGACCCTCCTTTACAACTACCTGTGACTCTGTGGGATTTTAATTTGGTTCTGTCAGAACTTCAAAGGCCACATTTTTAGCCCATTAAGAATATTCCTCTTTCCATTCATACTCATAAGGTTGTCATAACTTTGTCCTTTAAAAATTTCTACACAAAGGCACAGAAGGCTTAGAGCCTCCTTCCTTCCTAAAACCGGCCGTAGATGGATCGAAATTTGTCCGGTTCAGCAGGAAATGGGCAATTCTTAATTTTTTTTAATGAAGTAGTTATTATCCCACATTCTGCACCCCCTGTATCATCTACTACTCCACATTCTGCACCCTCTGCATCCCTTATTACCCCGCCTTCTGCACCCCCTGCATTCCCATTACACCAGTACTGCCATAAAGGCTAACTTTGACAGCATTTGTTTGCAGGCTTTCATTTCTCTTTGTCAATAAAATGTCATTTGTCATTTAAAAATAAATAAAAAATAAATATATATATGTATATATATATATATATATATATATATATATATATATATATATATATATATATATATATATATATATACAGTGCGGAAAATAAGTATTTGAACACCCTGCCATTTTGCAAGTTCTCCCACTTGGAAATCATGGAGGGGTCTGAAATTGTCATTGTAGGTGCATGTCCACTGTGAGAGACATAATCAAAAAAAAAAATTCCAGAAATCACAATGTATGAATTTTTAACTATTTATTTGTATGATACAGCTGCAAAGAAGTATTTGAACACCTGTCTATCAGCTAGAATTCTGACCCTCAAAGACCTGTTAGTCTGCCTTTAAAATGTCCACCTCCACTCCATTTATTATCCTAAATTAGATGCACCTGTTTGAGGTCATTAGCTGCATAAAGACACCTGTCCACCCCATACAATCAGTAAGAATCCAACTACTAACATGGCCAAGACCAAAGAGCTGTCCAAAGACACTAGAGACAAAATTGTACACCTCCACAAGGCTGGAAAGGGCTACGGGGAAATTGCCAAGCAGCTTGGTGAAAAAAAGGTCCACTGTTGGAGCAATCATTAGAAAATGGAAGAAGCTTAACATGACTGTCAATCTCCCTCGGACTGGGGCTTCATGCAAAATCTCACCTCGTGGGGTCTCAATGATCCTAAGAAAGGTGAGAAATCAGCCCAGGACTACACGGGAGGAGCTGGTCAATGACCTGAAAAGAGCTGGGACCACCGTTTCCAAGGTTACTGTTGGTAATACACTAAGACGTCATGGTTTGAAATCATGCATGGCACGGAAGGTTCCCCTGCTTAAACCAGCACATGTCAAGGCCCGTCTTAAGTTTGCCAATGACCATTTGGATGATCCAGAGGAGTCATGGGAGAAAGTCATGTGGTCAGATGAGACCAAAATAGAACTTTTTGGTCATAATTCCACTAACCGTGTTTGGAGGAAGAAGAATGATGAGTACCATCCCAAGAACACCATCCCTACTGTGAAGCATGGGGGTGGTAGCATCATGCTTTGGGGGTGTTTTTCTGCACATGGGACAGGGCGACTGCACTGTATTAAGGAGAGGATGACCGGGGCCATGTATTGCGAGATTTTGGGCAACAACCTCCTTCCCTCAGTTAGAGCTTTGAAGATGGGTCGAGGCTGGGTCTTCCAACATGACAATGACCCGAAACACACAGCCAGGATAACCAAGGAGTGGCTCTGTAAGAAGCATATCAAGGTTCTGGCGTGGCCTAGCTAGTCTCCAGACCTAAACCCAATAGAGAATCTTTGGAGGGAGCTCAAACTCCGTGTTTCTCAGCGACAGCCCAGAAAACTGACTGATCTAGAGAAGATCTGTGTGGAGGAGTGGGCCAAAATCCCTCCTCCAGTGTGTGCAAACCTGGTGAAAAACTACAAGAAACGTTTGACCACTGTAATTGCAAACAAAGGCTACTGTACCAAATATTAACATTGATTTTCTCAGGTGTTCAAATACTTCTTTGCAGCTGTATCATACAAATAAATAGTTAAAAAAATCATACATTGTGATTTCTGGAATTTTTTTTTTTGATTATGTCTCTCACAGTGGACATGCACCTACGATGACAATTTCAGACCCCTCCATGATTTCCAAGTGGGAGAACTTGCAAAATAGCAGGGTGTTCAAATACTTATTTTCCGCACTGTATATATATTTGCAGGACAAACCACATTTAGGTAGGGGTCCATTTAGCAGATCAACGATGGGTGTCTTTTTGGTCTACTAATTTGTTGGCCTTTGAGGACATATTAGGTGTGCTTATTATAGAGATAAATGAAGTTTTGCAAACAATGCTAATGGCTATAATTATAAGATAGGGGACTTTTATGATCCTATCCAAATCATACAAAGGAAACAAATGAGGTATAAACCAGAAGAAAAACTCTCCAGCAATATATAATAGTGATCTATAATGGCCAAAACAATGGAGACAGGGGGGCAGCAAAAAAATCATCTTTTAGCTGATCTCAAAACTTTCCAATCCCTGTCCGACTTCAAAATAAACTTTTCGAAATCGGAGGCACTCAATATCTCCCTTTCCCCCGCTTCACTTGCGCAATGTCGACTGAACTTCCCTTTCAAGTGGAAAGAAACCTCAATTACATATCTAGGTATCCAAATTCCGAAAACACTCTCGGACTTGTACTATGTTAACTACCTCCCGTTACTGCAAAGGATCCGTTCCAACCTTAAACGATGGTCGGCAGGCCTCTTTACTTGGTTTGGCAGAGCCGCAGCGATTAAAATGAACATTTTACCCCGTCTGCTGTATCTTTTTCAAACAGTCCCTATTAAGTTGCCTCAAACTTTCTTCTCCGCGTACCGAGCAGCATGCTCAAGATTTAATTGGAACGAGTGAGGCCCCCGTCTGTCCTATGCCAAACTGACGACTCCAAAATTGAAAGGAGGAGTAGGCCTCCCTGACCTAGAAAGATACCACCATGCATGCCTCCTATCTAGAGTGGCTGACTGGAACATCCACGCCTCGGCTCAAGCATGGGTAGGTTTGGAACACGCCTTTTCTCCCGTCCCGTTAGCACAAACCCCATGGATTAAACCGGGCTCTCTCCCTCCCTCCTGCCTGACACATCCACTTATTGCTCCGACCTTGACCACTTTCAAAACAGCTTGTACCAAATACCGACTCTCCTCTTGCCTAGGCCCGATGACCCCACTACAACTTAACCCTGACTTCCCCCCAGGCCAAACGCCTTTCTTTTTGGCAGACATATGGCCGCACTCACACATACGCGCTGCCCACGTCTTTGCCAATGATCGCCTCATTCCCTATGACTCCCTGCAAGCTAAGATGCGAACAAGCTCCTTTCCTTTTTGGACATACGTCCAGATTCGACATTTCCTTGAGTCTCCGTGCCCGCGACCACCCTGGTCCCGATGCCTCACCCCCTTTGAGGAAATTTGCACGAGCACTTCCCCAGTGTCACATCTGCTATCCTTTATGTTACTATTCCCGGATAACACCCCAAAAACCAATTGGGCAAGCCAGAAATGGGAAGCAGAACTGTCCATTGATCTCACAGACAAAGAATGGGAAGCGGTGTTCTCGTGCATCCACAGAGGTACGGTGAATGTACACACCCAGGAAAATGGGTACAAATTCTTCTCGCGGTGGTACCGGACGCCGACGAGACTCCACGCTATCTCTCCCGAGATTTCCCCACTTTGCTGGAGATGCGGCTCAGAGAGGGGGTCCCTAATACATATATGGTGGTCATGCCCCAAGCTGACTGAGTTCTGGCAAGACGTCCACCGTATAACGACTGATGTCTCCACGCTCACTCTGGCCTTCACACCCGAGCAGTTCTTATTACACCACTCTCCCCTCTCCCAGAGGGCATACTTTCGCTCCCTGGCTATGCATTTAGTGAACGCGGCGAAGCTCTGCATCCCTGCGAAATGGAAAGCGACGGAACCACCCACGGTGGCAGATTGGTTCAAACGGGTTAACCATATTGCGGAGATGGAAAGCCTAATCCATCAAGCCAGGGATACACCTGCAAAATACACAGAACAATGGGTGTGTTGGATACACTTTACCACCACAGAAGGTTACCGGCGGATAATGTCCTAGCTAGCTATCGGGAGGTGCGGTGTGACACTGTTCACACAATTACAATACACCACCATTCGCTCCCCTCCACGATGTGAGCTGGTTCTCTCCTGTACTGACCCCTTCCACTATATAACTCCACGCCCGACATGTCTCCACAGAGGTACCACCCTACCTCCAACCCCCTCACCCTAGGCTCCGAACCCCATTATGCCCCATTGTGGACGCTCGCTGTAATAGGCTACCCGTTCGTGGGACTCACGAGGATCCGCACGCAGAGTTCAGCCGTGCGGCCCACCCCGTTGGGCATGTGACTTAACATGAAGACCTCCCAAGCCAACACCCCGCCCCCTCGCCACAACCACTGGGAGGGTATTGAATATTGAATATTGCTTTTAGCGGCTGCCGATCCCCTCTTATCCGCTTCCCCCACCTCACCCCTGCCCCGCCCGAAAACCCTCAGATCTCTGTGATTTATTTTCATTTCACAGGTTATGTTACCATGTTAGACTTTGATGTCTGTATTCTTCCTATGTTCTTACTATGTTTGCTGCTGTTTATGTAAACACCACTGTGAAGCGGCTGCGACCGCAATTCCTGCCCAAAATACTTGACTTATTGTATCAATGTAGTGCTTGTTATGTTTATATTATCTTCAATAAACTCTTGAAACAAAAAAAAAATTCATCTTTATTTTCTAATATTTTAATATTGGATAATAAAGATGCATTTTTTTACTTACCTATTATCTACATTGTTTTGGCCATAATAGTCTATTTTAGATTGCTGGAGGGTTTTTCTTCTGGTTTATACAGGAGAGCCACAGGAGAGCAGATGAGAGCGCTACTTTCATGAGTGTGAACCCTTACAATCATGCAACAACTTCCAAGGAATCCAACTTTTAACAAATATGTTGGTGCAATGCATCAAATTCAATCACAATGCAAGCTTTTGATATCTTCATTCTTCAGTCTTCAGAAGTCTCTGCAGACTTGTTGACATTAGTATACCATGGCTATTGCATTGTAAATGACACATCACACTGTTTACTTTTTTAACTTCATTAAGTTCATTCATTTTTATTCACCACAGCAAGTATAGGATATACTTCTTTTTTTAGCACACACTTCTGTACTGAACTAAAAGGGCACCCATCGCAGCCCAATGCATATGGTGTGAATGAGCCCCGCTGGATACATACCTTGCCTGCATGATAACACATTTTGTCCGACCATTAATAGTATCTTTACTAACACTTTCGACATTTGACACAGCTGTTACAAGCAATATTTGTATACTTGTACTCAGCACTGTGTAATCAAAGTGGGGGCTGGCCATTTTTACGTTACTCAACCTCATGACTCATACGATGTGTCCGCAAGACTTGTCCTTACAGCAAAATGTTTAATAAGAATTATACAACCGTTTCAACTGTTATTATTTTTTCTGCTCACTAAATAATAACACCCGGTGGGATGTAAATGCCAGAACTAAAGAGCAGATGAGTATAAGTCGGAAATGAAAGTAACAGACACATTAGGCTGTAGGAGTTCAAGTTTATACTTACTCAACTCAGATGATGTCACAATAACAAAGTCTGAGTGAGCCTACAATAATATCATACCAGCATGAATCATAGTGGAAATCATCATGACCATTACAACTTTACAAGTAATGCTAGCGATACTTTGCGTTATAATCTGCAAAAAGTTAGATTTTCCTTTCCTTTTTATCAGTATTATTTATTCAGAGCACATATGTCGGTACACAATTATAAATGACTAATGGGCTTTTTATTTAAAGGAAATAGAGGTGCTATCTGTCAGGTTAGATTCATACCAAGTCATACAATTTAATTCATGTTGATGCATACCAAGCATATGTGCTGATGTGTGTCTTTTTTAACCCATGGCATTAATGTGCATTTTTGCTTTTTTTCACACCAGGAGCCAAAATACTTTATTTTATATTTGTGTCAGAGGCTGCTCTAAGCTTTGTTAGGCCATAGGCAAATTTTAGACATGAGGCCCCACTCACGAAAAAAAAAAATTAAAGCTGGCAGAGGGATACAGGTGGGATGAAGATGACAGGGGGGATGGTATGGAGCTGGCAGAGGGATACAGGTGGGATGAAGATGACAGGGGGGATGGTAGGAGGCTGGCAGAGGGGTACAAGTGGGATGAAGATGACAGGCAGGGTGGTAGGAAAATAGCAGAGGGATACAGGTGGGATGAAGGTGACAGGAGGATGGTAGGAAGCTGGCAGAGGGGTACAGATGGGATGAAGATGACAGGGGGATGGTAGGAAGCTGGCAGAGGGGTACAGTTGGATGAAGATTGCAGACAGGGGCGGTAGGAAGCTGGCAGAGGGGAACAGGTGGGATGAAGATGACAGGTAAGATGGTGGGAAGCTGGCAGAGGGGTACAGGTGGGATGGAGATGACAGGGGGGTGGATGTAAGCTGGCAGAGGGGTACAGGTGGGATCAAGATGACAGGCGGGGTTTTAGGAAGCTGTCAAAGGGGTACAGGTGGAATGAAGATGACAGACAGGGATGGTAGGAAGCTGGCAGAGGGGTGCAGGTGGGATGAAGATGACAGACGGGGTGGTAGAAAGCTGGCAGAGGGGTACAGGTGGGATGAAGATGACAGGGAGATGGTAGGAAGCTGGCAGGGGGTACTGGTGGGATAAAGATAACAGGCGGGGTGGTAGGGAGCTGGCCGAGGGGTACAGGTGGGATGAAGATGACAGGGAGATGGTAGGAAGCTGGCAGGGGGTACTGGTGGGATGAAGATAACAGGCGGGGTGGTAGGGAGCTGGCCGAGGGTGGCTGGCTGGTAGGTGGGATGAATTGTGGTTAGTAGGTGGCATCATATACTGGATAATATACAGATCATAGTGTGTGTGTGGGGTGGCTGGCAGCAGTGATTTTTGGGGGAGGAGACCCTGTCTGTGTCAGGCAGGACTGTCTTAATCATGCTGTACCTTGAGGGGCAGACATACTCCCCGATGATCTCCTATGGCACCAGCTCTGGCAGTGGCAGGTTCCGCTCCTTTACAGCGTCAGGGAGCGTCAGGGATAAGGGAGCTGCATGTCCGCCGCGCTTTGCACATTGCAGGAGGTCCGCAGAGCTTGGCAGAAGGAGAGGACCCGGAGGAGGGAAGTACATGGAGGAGTCGCAATGCACTGACCCTGGGACATCGGAAAGTGATTAGGTCAGTCTGCCCCCTGGCTGGGAAAAACTATTTGCAGGCATAAACACAGCCCTGGGGAAACCCATCAGGGGACATTCACAACCTACTCCCGCACAGACATTAGGCAAATTAGGTGGCTGGGAGGCCCTTGTGACAGCGCAAGGCCTTAGGCGACTTGTGTTGCAGCTCATTGTGCCACATTTAATGTAGCATGTCTTATTTTTGCTCAGCGCACATTCTTGCCTTGCATTTGTGTGAACTGGGCATATTGAGATTGATGTATTTTTTCTTGTTATTTTGTTGTGCCTGTGTTGGACCTGCTGTGAATATTGCTGCCCAAAGCAACCCAAGGCACACCAGGGTGCTCTAAAACGAAATAGGAAATTAAAGTGGATGTAAACCCCCCTCTCATCCTTTCTGAACTACTGCCATAGTGCTGATATATAAGGATATAGATGCCTCCTGCATGTATCCTTCACTGTCAAATGTCTCCCCTCTGTCTGTTATAATAACTGAAAAACTGCAGATTCTGTGGGTGGGTCTGTTGTTTGGAGCTCGGTGGGTGGAGTCGTGATGTCAGTAGACTCCAGTGTTGCCAACTGCCAGTATTTTTACTGGCAGCCAGTAAAATATGGGCACCTTTCTCCTGCCAGTAAATGCCAGTAAGAGGAAAAGGTTGCCAGTAAAAAATATGGCTGTGACGCTCGGCTCGGAAACTATGCATATGCAGCTCAGGTCCAAAGCCGGCTGAGACCATTCAAGTGCCTGCTACAGTGTGTTCGGGTGGTGCCAGAAGGGGGGTGGGTCTGATGGAGGCGGTGTCTGAGCATGTTGTGTGATGTCATGGTGCAAGGGAGCCGAGCGACCGGAGCCTTGTGTGCGGGTCTGCAGGATGGGAGTAAGGCAAGCCAGGGGTGGAACTGTCAGTGCTGTTTGGACTGGACGGGACCATCTTGCATTGAGAGAGACTGTCACTGTGACTCAGGAGGGATCGTGTTGTGTTGGTGAGATGTCAGCATTATCTGTGCTGCTGCACACTGCTGTCAGTATCACTGTGAGAGTCAATTTCATGAGTGCATCGCCCATTCTAATGAATTGCCCTCCTGAGTCCTGTCCCTTAGCTACTTACTTACTGTATCCAAAATAAAAAAAAAAAATATCTACCTTAAATCACATTGCTAATTGCATATTGTACTTATTTGTAGCCTAAATACTGAAATGTGTACTTAAAACTGCAATTTTGTAACTTTTAGAACTGCCAGTATAAACGTGGCTGTGCCAGTAAATTTTGGGTGTCGTGTCAGTAAATTTCAGTCTGGTATGTTGGCAACACTGGCAGACTCCCTGCCCACCTCTACACTCCCCTTGTCAACATGCATTTTCTCTTGTGTATTCCTTTCACTAAATTCTGCTATGATCACCAACATCCAGTCAAAATCCCGAAAAGTAACCACATGACTTCAAAAAATAAGTGGGGGTGGGAATTAAAAAATAATGCCTGTCTCAGTCTAGTGTATGAGATATGTAAATAACCTGTCATTCACAGCAAGGGGGAAGAAGGGACAAAAGTTTTCTCCTGTTTATCCGTTTATCTCACTGAACAATAAAAGAGGATTGCTCAGAGCTGGATTAACTCTTTCTGGCAAGACAGGACACAGATCATAGGAAATCTTATATTCTACATACAAGAAATTCATAAGGGTTCTTGCACATACTGTAGGTGGAATAGCCCATTCAATGTAAGTGCCAGTGTCTTTCCCAGCCTATGAGGCCTAGGTGCAGTGTACAGCCTCACATAGACATAAATGAGATTGTGCTGCTCACGGATGCTGTTGTAAAAACAATAAAGAAAAAAGTTATATATTTTGTATATATACTTGTGTTTAGGATAGTACTGACATATACCTGAGTACAGCAGTGCACGGCCATTCATGTCAATGGGAGGCTGCAGCTGGTTTTTCCTGGGTGGGAAAAGATGTCAACATTTATGTTGAACAGGCTCAGCCACCCTTGTGCAAGAGGTTTAATAGAGTGTTAGTCTATATATATATATATACACAGTATATATATATATATATATATATATATATATATATATATATATATATATATATTAGGGCTGTTACTGATCAAAATTTTTGTGTTCGATTAATCGTTTTTTTTTTTTTTTTATCGATTAATCAACTAATTTCGATTAATTATAAAGCACATACAGATCCAACTACCTTTAGCTGATCTTCTTGCAGGCTGATTCCCAGTGCAGCTACCAACCATTCGAAAAATGGATAGCAGGATACAAAAAACACACAAAGGCAGCGCTCCATGGGAATAGCATTAAAACTTTTATAGTCTTCAAGTAGGTAACCAAATACATTTTTGCACTGGAGATAAAATCGATGTAGCTACATAAACTGTAAACATGGTGTAAGTAATACCAAACGGTACCAAAAGCAGTAAAAAAAACTGTAGCTAAGTATGATACTGGTATAAAAATGTCTACAATGATGCCACTGCTGAATCCAGATGAGGAGGGGTTACCATCAGTCCGTCGGCATGTAGATGTCCTGTGAAGGGAACTATCACAACTCCCAGTGGATGGTTGTAGAATCCCAGGTTGATAGAGGGCAGTGATAGAGGGAAGTGATAGAGGGAAGTGTAACAGCCCTTGCGTGTGGCAGATAGTAAGGTCCCGCCGGCATGCAGATATGAAGGGACAGCAAAAGAGCCCTTCAGATGAACAAGGCAAGCCCCGCTGGTGTCCGTGACGTTACCGGATCTCCGAATGGTACTCCCTGAAGGCCTAGAAGCCAGCAGAGAGGTAAGTACCAATCAAAAGAATTTTAATCGATCAAAAAGATTTTGATCGATCAAAAAATTAAAGATTAATCGATCAATTAAAAGTTAATTTGCACAGCCCTAATATATATATATATATATATATTTGTTGTGAAAGATGCAGATTAGCATCAAGAAAACAGACATTAAAGTGGTGTAGTGCTCACCCCCGCAGGAGCTGCTGGCGACGACAGGTCCTCTGTTCTGCCATGATTCTTAGGCTCCTTGCACACTAAAGCTCATAAACGTCTGTTTTTGGGAGCCCATAAACTCCCCTCTATGTTATCCTATGGGGGTTATTTACGAAAGGCAAATCTACTTGGATCTACAGTGACTGCACTTCAAAGTGCAAAGTGGATTTGCCTTTCGTAAAAAAAAAAAAAATATGTGTACATGGATGGTTTTGGACGTTTATCAGCAGTGGAGTTTATAGGCTGTTGTATGAAAGCCCTAAAATCGCGTTCAGGAGCTGTTTTTCTGACCACAAAAAAAAAAAAAAAAACACTTAAAAAAGTTAAACGCCCATAAACGCTGATAAAGACACTAGAAAACGCTAATAAACACTATTGCAAAATTTTTAAAAAACACTGCAAAGCTACTGCTACTACTTTTATAAAAATTATTTTAATGTCCAGTGTGCATGGAGCCTTATAATTGCTTGGTCCCCACTGATTGGCTGACCTGTCTACAGTGGAAATTCAGGCAGGAACCTGCCATGATTTTTGCTTTTTAGTGCTGTCAATTTTGCCATGGGAACAGGACAGCATGTAGGACCTGATGTGTCCTCCAAACGAGTTACCAGACCCTCCTGAGAGACCAGCCTTCATCCTGGCTCTCTCTGGCAAGGGTCCTCCCCTGGATCTTCTAAGCTTAGCTTGACTTCTTTCACATAGGCAAGACAATGTAAGGAATACCACAGCATTGGTATGCCCTGGGGCCTACTTGCAGAGCTCACAGCAGCACATCCTGAGGCCAGGAGGGCTTGAAGGAGAAGAAAACAGAGCACATGGCTCTGCCCAATAAATACCCCTTTCCCAGATTGCACAGCGGCCAGGAACCTAATATTGGGCTGTTCTGTCACCAGTGGCAACAGTGAGAAATGTACAGCTTAATTGAGTTTATTGCAGAACCACATAAACTATACAGTCAGTCTGAGCTGTTTACAGCTCAGCCAAAAACTAAATTTACACTATAGCCCCAATTTTAGGAACATGGCACTACATACATATACATACCCTATACATGCTTATGTTGTGAGCAGGGCATTTGTATCCAATCCACCAGAGATAGTGCCAAACGAGGAGTACCTTACTATTGAAATTGCCTACTGTGGAGATGAAGTGTGTGCTTGTTTGATCAATTTAATTAGAGAGCACATTTGAGCACTGGAGCACTTTGAAGCCATTTTTTTCCATAAGCATTAAACACTTTATCAACTTGTTATTCATACTGATTTTTTCTAGAACAGATACAATGTTTTAATGGACTTTAGTTTATATATTGGTGCACATGAACAAATATTAGACAATGTTTTGTTTGCACATGCACTTTATTTTTTCTATATATTTATTATATGGTCTATTTTTATTTATCAGTTTCACCCAATGAGTGTTAGGAGGTATCCTATCAATATATGCATAATTTTTATGTGGGTGTATAGATAACTCATGTTATTTAAAGGAACAATGCACCATTTATTTTCCATAAGGATTTTTTTTTTCTGCCTGTGCCTCTGCTATGGAGATTCACCCATTACATTTGTCCTGGTGACCATTGTCACTGAGACAGTAAGTGATGGGAAATTCAAAAATTTAAAGATGTCACCAGGAGGTGAGTGGAAATCTCCAAATGGGGTCATGTCCCAATGACAGCTGTCAGAGGAGAGAAGATGTTCCCTAACTTTGGAGAAATTTATGTTCTTCTATAGCTTCAAGAACAGAAGGCACAGGAAAAATTACTAATGAAAAAAAAAAAAAAAAAAACTAAAAGAGCAGAACAGAGCAAGGCTCTGAATTAAAGGTTAATGTTACCACCTAAGTTGCTTTTTAATCACTTAAGGACCGGACCAATACGCTGCTAAATGACCCAAGGGGTTTTTACAATTCGGCACTGCGTCGCTTTAACAGACAATTGCGCGGTTGTGCGACGTGGCTCCCAAACAAAATTTGCGTCCTTTTCTTCCCACAAATAGAGCTTTCTTTTGGTGGTATTTGGTGGTGGTATTTGATTGCCTCTGCGATTTTTATTTTTTGCGCTCTATACAAAAATAGAGCGACATTTTTGAAAAAAAATCAATAAACTAAATTTTAGTCAAACATTTAGGCCAACATTTATTTAGCCACATGTCTTTAGTAAAAAAAAAAATCGCAATAAAAAAAAATTAGCTACCTAGCGGGAACAGCGACACTAATACAGTGATCAGAAAAATGATCGCTTAGTGATGCTGGCAATAGGGAGTGAAAGGGTTAACTAGGGCGGTGATCAAGGGGTTAAAACTTTATTAGGGGGGGGGACGGGGGCTACCCAGGACCTAACACTAACTGCCTGTCACACTAACTGTCACACTGACACTAAATACAGTAATCATACATGTATGATTACTGCATTCAGTGACACTGTGATGGGGGGAGGGGGGCAATCGCAAGGGGTTAAATGTGCTTATGTGTAGTGTGTGTCAGTGTAGTGTTAGTGCAGACATACTGTGAGATGTGATCTCTCCTCAGCGGTGGTTGAAAAAAGCGCCGAGGGAGAGATCACATCGCTTCCTCTTTCCTCTTTTACACAGGAGGAGGAAGTGACAGGGCGGGGGGGGGGGGGGGCGCGCATTGGCTGAGAGCGATCCGGAGGGGGCGGACAAAAACGAAAGCCGCCCCCTCTTGCCGGATCGCTCGTACAGCCGCGGGGACCGCCGCATGTACCATTGATGTGCTTGTCGGTGCCATTCTGCCGACGTAAATGTACATGCGGCGGTCCTTAAGTGGTTAAGGAAAAAAAACTTTTTGGGGGTCTTCTAAAAAAATAAGAAACTTGCCCAGGGTTTGGTTTTAAAGTAACAAAAATAACGTTATTTAAGACAAGCAGTTTCTGGTAAATATCTAAAGAAAATAAAATAAAAAAATGCAATTATAGAACCCCTTTAAACACTTAAAAAAGCATTTGTTACTAAATGCTACATACCATATAATCATCGCATTTCCCCAAAAATAACCTTGTTTCAACGCAGTAAGCAGTAAACTATGCTAGGGTGTGTTCCTCTTTCAGGGGAATCGATTCAGTGCACCTTAGACACTGGAGAACCCACTTCCAAAGATTTTGGCTGCAGAAAACACAGTTCATATGAATCATTGTGATCTCCCACCTGTTATGTCAAGTTGCATCATATTTATCTCGGAGACCATCTGCATCCAACTACACAACAGGAAACACAGCTTCTTGGCTCTGATCCATTGGATTAGTTTGGAAGAAAATTGTGCTTCTTTTGTCATTACACAAGTTTACGTGAAAAAAAAAAAAAGGATCTATAAAATAAATAGTTTGGTTTAGGCTATCAGCTAAATTGTATGGCTACAGATGGCTGTTCTATAAGCATCTATCAAGCCAAGGCCAGACAGGTAACCCTAGTAGTTAGGAAGATTCATCATTGTGTATAGATCACTGTAAAGACACGTAGACTTGTTTCATGCTTAAAGGGGTTGCAAAAATTATTATTTTTCTAAATAGGTTCCTTTAACTACTTCAGACCCACGCTATAGCTGAATGATGGCTACAGCGCGGACCTGAAAATCCAACTGGACGTCAATTGACGTCCGCCCCTTAGGGCGTTCCCCGCGTGCGCTCCAGAGCGCGGAAACTCTGTGTTGGCCGTGTCCCTTGGACACAGATCGCCGTGAACGGCCAATCAGAGTGGCCATTTGCGATGCGATCTGTGCGGCCAATGAGAGATGATCTCATATGTAAACATATGAGATCATCTCTCATTGCCGGCTCACACAGAGACAGCGTCCTGTCTCTGGAGAGGAGACCGATCTGTGTCCCTTGTACATAGTGACACAGATCGGTCACCTCCCCCAGTCACCCCCCTCCACCTACAGTTAGAACACAATGCAGGGAATACATTTAACCCCTTCCTCACCCCATAGTGTTAACCCCTTCAATGCCAGTCACATTTATACAGTAATTCGTGCATATTTATAGCACTGATTACAGTATAAATGTGAATGGCGCCAAAAATGTGTCAAAAGTGTCCGATTTGTCCGCCATAACGCCGCAGTCCCAATAAAAATCGCAGATCGCTGCCATTTCTAGTAAAAAAAAAAATTCTGTCCCTTATTTTGTATTTTGTAGGCTATAACTTTTGCGCAAACCAGTCGCTTATTGCGATTTTTTTTTTTTTACCAAAAATATGTAGAAGAATACGTATCGGCCTAAACTGAGAATTTTTTTTTTTTAAATTGGGATATTTATTATAGCAGCATAAAAAATATTGTATTTTTTTCAAAATTGTCACTCTTTTTTGTTTATAGCGCAAAAAATAAAAACTGCACAGGCGATCAAATACCACCAAAAGAAAGCTCTACTTGTTGAGAAAAAAGGACGTCGATTTTGTTTGGGAGCCACGTCGCTCGACCGCGCAATTGTCAGTTAAAGCGATGCAGTGCCGGAAGCTGAAATTTCACCTGGGCAGGAGGGGGGTATATGTGCCCAGTAAGCAAGTGGTTAAGCTAGTGCATTGTTGGTTCACTTACCTTTTCCTTCGATTTCCCTTCTAAATGTTTTTTTTTTCTTTGTCTGAATTTCTCACTTCCTGTTTCTCCCCAGTAAACCTGACACCATCATCCGAGCGGTGTTTAGTCAGAACAGCTTACTGAACAGCTTACTGAGGAGGAACAGGAAGTGAGAAATTCAGACAAAGAGAACAAAGAAAAAAAACATTTAGAAGGGAAATCAAAGGAAAAGATAAGTAAACCAACAATGCACTAGCTTAAAGGAACCTATTTAGAAAATAAAAAACGAACCTTTACAATCTCTTTACAGGACCGATCCTAGGCAGGGTGTGTGGGGTGCTCCGCACCCAGGCGCCGCAGAGGTGGGGGCGCCAAAGCTCCAGAGAGTTCCCCTCCCTCCTCCTTGTGTGTGTCTAGAGGCAGAGAGCATGTAGCGGGTGCTGCGGTTCCTCATCCTGCTTGCTCTCTCTGCTGGCAACTGACAAGAGTGCTTCCCTCCCGCTGTTCCCAGAATCCAGGCTGGGTACTGCAGGAGAGCCTAGTACCGAAACACGTTCCGGTACTAGGTTCCACTAATTATTCTGTCCGGTGCGTGTGGAGCAGTCTGACCATCTTTTGTAGTTTGTCTGCAGTCTCTGACCATCTCCTGTATCATGTCTGCAATATGTCTGGGGGCTCTTTCTAACAGACTCTCTAACAGAAGCCCTCTCTGTGTGCATTAGAGAGACCCCCCTCCAGGCCACATTAGAGTACTAATTGTCTTTATTGGTAAAAGATCGTGGGAGGATCCCAGGGTAATGAAGAATTCTTAGGGGAGCATCTCTGTGTTTGAGTCATAGCCATAGAAACATTTGTAAAGGTGAGGAGTTTGTAAGATGACCACGCCCATGTGGGGGCGCCAGACATATTTCCGCACCCAGGCGTCTGTGACCCTAGGATCGGCCCTGAATAGGTATACAATGTTGACTCCACAAACAATGGTAGACATGTTTATGCAGACAATCAGAATCATATACAGACTCATGCAGTAAACATTTATTTGAAAAAAAAAGTAATTAGAAAACCAATTTTTATGTTCATTTCATGTTATCTTATCTCTATTAACTTATGGCACCCCACCAATTTAAAGTAATTCTAAAGATTCTTATAGACATTTTTATTTTTATTAGTAAACAATCTTATACATACCTGCTTTGTGCAATGGTTTTGCACAGATTAGCCCACTCCTACTCTTCTGGGGTTCTCTGCTTCTGGTTTATCCCCCCTGAGTGCCTCCATAGTAAGCCGCTTGCTATGGGGGCACTCATGTGGACTCGCTCCATTGACACATAGAGCATGGCTAGACCCCCCTCCTCACTGACTGTCATTGACAGCAGCAGGAACCAATTGCTCCTGCTGCTGTGTCAATCTCCAGTGAGGGGAGAGGGAACAGAGGGAACCATGGCATAGCACTGGATTGAGATTGGGCTCAGGTAAGTAAAGGGGGGGGGGGGCTGAGGGGGTGCTACACATAGATTTTTTTTTACTGTACCATTTTTTTTAAATGCAGAGAATGCATTAACCAGTTGCATACCTCTATCAGAGAAGTATGCATTAGCTATGCTAGAAACAGATGGACCAGAAATTAGTTAAAGCAAAGGTTCACCCAAATAACATCTATACTGTATAAGACAAAATTCTTTATACTTCTAACATGTACAGTAGGCATTTATTTTTATTTTTTAGGCTGTACATACCTTATAATCTATATTTGCAATCCGGCTTCCGGGTACTTACTCCCGCGGGAGTAGGCATTTCCAAGCTGAGCAGCAATGTAATCTGGGAGTTCGCCCAGATGATTGATGTCTATCAGAATAATTTCCCCCCGGCGGATAAGGCCCCCCCCTGTATTGCGTAGGCGCATCACAAGAGTGACAGTGTTTCCAAGCTGAGCCGCAATGTAATCTGGGAGTTCGCCCAGATGATTGATGTCTATCAGAATAATTTTCCCCCGGCGGTTAAGGCCCCCCCCCCTGTATTGCGTAGGCGCATCACAAGAGTGACAGTGTTTCCAAGCTGAGCCGCAATGTAATCTGGGAGTTCGTCCAGATGATTGATGTCTATCAGAATAATTTCCCCCCGGCGGATAAGGCCCCCCCCTGTATTGCGTAGGCGCGTCACGAGAGTCACGGAGTTTCCGAAAGGAGCCGAACATGTAGAGCTGCGAGTCGGCTCTATACGGCGCCTGCACAGTCAGCTCTACACAGCTCCTAGTCGGTGCTCAGGCCCTGTGTAGAGCTAATTAGCGGCTCTACATGTTTGGCTCCTTTCGGAAACTCTGTGACACGCCTACGCAATACGGGGGGAACATTTTCTGAAGGACATCAATCATCTGGGCGAACTCCCAGATTACATTGTGGCTCAGCATGGAAACGCCTACTCCCGGGGGAGTGAGTACCCGGAAGCCGGATTGCAAATATAGATTATAAGGTATGTACAGCCTAAAAAAAAATGCCTACTGTACATGTTAGAAGTATAAAGAGTTTGGTCTTATATAGATGTTATTTGGGTGAACCTCCGCTTTAAGATGGTGAAAATAATAGATCTGGGGAGGGAAACAGGTAGGGGGGTGGGAAGTGTTAAACAAATACAGAATGTATGTAAGATTTTAAAATGTATACGTATTTTGTACTGTATATGGAAACATTCCCTAATAAAACAACGTTTAAATAAAAAAAAAAACAGTTGCATACCTTGGGTGTGTTACACACATCCATAATCCTCTGTACATGAGGTGTTTCCTGTACATCCAGGAGACTACCTGCAGTTTTTCCTCTACCCTGCTCTCTCCCGTGCACTCCCTGAGACCTTGTGTCTGTAGAACGAGGAGCTCCCAATCCTGCGATTGGCAACCAATCTGAAGCCTTCCTCATTGAATGATCACAGTAACAGCCAATCACAGTGATCATTCAGTTTACCATTTCTAAACAATAACAAAAGTAACACAGTAGCTGTCTTATCTCCTCAGTTCCCTGACAGATAGTGTGTGTGAGTGAGAGAGCTGCAGTTAACACAGAAGAATGTTTATTTTGTGCACAGGGAATTAGTTAAAGTGGTTGGAAACCTCAGTCATGGAATCTGAGCAAAACACATATATCTGTAGTGTTTTATTTATCTCTCCAAAGCTCTAAAGGCTGGGTTCACACAGATGCGCCTGAAGTTTGCTGTCCAGTGTGTTTCTGTTCACGGGTTCAGGTGCGCACAGGACCATTTTCAAAACTGCACCGTGGCCTCCCTGCACGTGTGTGAACCGGGTCCAATGAAAACCGGTCACATTAACATGTTATGCAAATTGGATGTGGCTAAAAACGTCAATTCTCTCTGGTACTTTGTTCCTCTGTTATCAGCATGAGTCACTTCTGGGAAGTTTTCCCGACACATTAGATACATGTGTGTATGGGGGGGGGGGGGTGGGGTTGGGGTTTAGAACGAAGTTTGTCTATTCAGAATATAGGGGGTGTGTTCCTTTCCTCCAATCAGCCCTCACACACTGTAACTGCAGTCTCTCCGCCCCCTCCTCTGTGCTCCTGACAGATGAAGATTTTTTTTTTTTTCACAATCTGCCCTTTTGAAGGGGTTCGGGGAAGAGAAGATTGCAGATAAACATGTAAAACCTACTGTATGTAGGAGGATTTATTTTATCTCTGTGTATCATCTGAGGCTGTTCTCTTCACTGGGTATATGTGAAGGACCACTTTAACCCTTAACTAACCCGGACATGCTCTTATTTAACCTTTATTTTAGTATTTAGCCCATTCATTTCAGTGGATCGCTGTGTATAAAAACGTGTTTTTAAGTATGTAACAGTTTAATCTCCTGTTCCATGTTTCCATTTTAAATTATTTGTTGAAAAAAAAAATTGAATACTGTTACAAAATACGTGATTTATGGTATATCTGTTTTATTTTAAATTAGTAAGAACTTTAAATTACCAATGAATTACGAGAAAAATGTAATTAATGTAAAATGTTAGCAGAATAACGTTATTTCTTTTGTAAATATCTAACATGCTTTGTAACAAAAACGTAATTTTAGCGTAGCAGTAAATAAAACAAGCAGCAAAACAGTATTTACTGTATTTATTGGTCTATAACACTCACTTTTTTACCCTGAATATAGAGGGTAAACTGTGCCTGAGTGTTATACGCAGGGGGCTGTGGAAAGTTTTTTTCCTGAAGCCTCCCTCTTAAATTTGGGTGCGTGTTATACGCCTGTGCGTGTTATACGCCGATAAATACGGTATATGTTTCCTCACAGTATAGGTACTTGTGTTCAAAATATTGCTGATCAAACTTGAAATTTTTTTAATTCTTTAAATTTTTTACTCTTTTTTTTTCCCCCCCCTTAAAATGCAAATAGATTTAAAAAAATTCTCAGAAGACCTTAGGATCACACAAAAGTCCTATTTGTCCCCCCCCCCCTCAAAAAAAAGGGATATATGTATCAATTCTGTACCATCAGTAATTACAAAGTTATAAACGAATGAATACACACATAGGGCTAGATTCACGTATCTCGGCGCATCTTTATGCGGGCGTAGCGTATCTTCTTTACGCTACGCCGGCGCAACGTTGAGAGGCAAGTATGAAATTCACAAATAAAATGCCCCCAACGTTGCGCCGGCGTAGCGTATAGTTGTCGGCGTAAGCCGACGTAAGTCAAAGTAGGTGGAAGTGGGCTGGAAGTGGGCGTGATATATTAAAATGAAGCGTGACCCCATGCAAATGATGGGCTGAGCTATAAAAAATGAACAGCGCATGTGTCGTATCTTGAACGCATCCCAGTATGCATGCTCACAGTCACGTCAAAAAAACTGCTTAAGATACGTCGAAACACTGCCTACGACGTGAGCATAACCTACGCCCAGCCCTATTCACGTACTACGTAAACAGCGTACACGATGTAAATTTCGACGGCGTCCATTCCCTGGGCCATACCTTTGCATGGGTTTCCCCTTCTATATAAGGAATAACTTTACGCCGGACGTAACCCTTACGCAAATTGCTTAAAACATGCGCCGGGTGCATCTACGTTCGTAAATCTCCCTCATTTACATATCTGAATCAAAACTTCCATATGCATCCATCTTAAATATGCACCTACGATACGCCGGCGTAGGAAAGTTACGTTACGAAGAAGCCTATTTTTCGACGTAACTTAGTTTGTGGGTCCGGCGCCTAGATACGACGGCGCACATTTGTACTTACGCGGCGTATCTGTAGATACGTCGGCGTAAGTGCTCCGTAAATCCGGGCCATAGTGGAAATGTGAAAATATGGGCTGGTCCTAAGGGTAGACATGTGTGAGGGCTAAAGTGACTAAGGTAAAAAAACATTCTACCTTTAGAACCACTTTAATTGGTGGCATTGTACACAGAAATGTGTGTATTGCTTCTGACATGATTGGTCAGTAAAACATTTTAGCAGGATTTGGAACCCAGTGTTTGAATCTTAAATTGGGTCCTATGCTTTTATTGGATTGTTTACATCATGGAAGTGCAGAATTTTTTTGGTATCACCATTGGCAATCCACAAATATGGGGCTCCAGGCAACTGTCTGTCCTGGAAAACAAGAAGTGCAGCGCTAGAAAAAACTGTAGAGGTGCTGTCATAAGCATATGACATGCAAAAGTATAGTCCAGGAGGACAATGCAAACAATGTGAGGTGCTGTGAAGGAAAACAAAACATCACCTAGCAAACAGGTATTATAATACAGGGAGTGCAGAATTATTAGGCAAGTTGTATTTTTGAGGATTAATTTTATTATTGAACAACAACCATGTTCTCAATGAACCCAAAAAACTCATTAATATCAAAGCTGAATATTTTTGGAAGTAGTTTTTAGTTTGATTTTAGTTTTAGCTATTTTAGGGGGATATCTGTGTGTGCAGGTGACTATTACTGTGCATAATTATTAGGCAACTTAACAAAAAACAAATATATACCCATTTCAATGATTTATTTTTACCAGTGAAACCAATATAACATCTCAACATTCACAAATATACATTTCTGACATTCAAAAACAAAACAAAAACAAATCAGTGACCAATATAGCCACCTTTCTTTGCAAGGACACTCATGCAGCCTGCCATCCATGGATTCTGTCAATGTTTTGATCTGTTCACCATCAACATTGCGTGCAGCAGCAACCACAGCCTCCCAGACACTGTTCAGAGAGTTGTACTCTTTTCCCTCCTTGTAAATCTCACATTTGATGATGGACCACAGGTTCTCAATGGGGTTCAGATCAGGTGAACAAGGAGGCCATGTCATTAGTTTTTCTTCTTTTATACCCTTTCTTGCCAGCCACGCTGTGGAGTACTTGGACGCGTGTGATGGAGCATTGTCCTGCATGAAAATCATGTTTTTCTTGAAGGATGCAGACTTCTTCCTGTACCACTGCTTGAAGAAGGTGTCTTCCAGAAACTGGCAGTAGGACTGGGAGTCCTCAACCCGAAAAGGCCCCACAAGCTCATCTTTGATGATACCAGCCCAAACCAGTACTCCACCTCCACCTTGCTGGCGTCTGAGTTGGACTGGAGCTCTCTGCCCTTTACCAATCCAGCCACGGCCCATCCATCTGGCCCATCAAGACTCACTCTCATTTCATCAGTCCATAAAACCTTAGAAAAATCAGTCTTGAGATATTTCTTGGCCCAGTCTTAACGTCTCAGCTTGTGTGTCTTGTTCAGTGGTGGTCGTCTTTCAGCCTTTCATACCTTGGCCATGTCTCTGAGTATTGCACACCTTGTGCTTTTGGGCAGTCCAGTGATGTTGCAGCTCTGAAATATGGCCAAACTGGTGGCAAGTGGCATCTTGGCAGCTGCACGCTTGACTTTTCTCAGTTCATGGGCAGTTATTTTGCGCCTTGGTTTTTCCACACGCTTCTTGCGACCCTGTTGACTATTTTGAATGAAACGCTTGATTGTTCGATGATCACGCTTCAGAAGCTTTGCAATTTTAAGAGTGCTGCATCCCTCTGCAAGATATCTCACTATTTTTGACTTTTCTGAGCCTGTCAAGTCCTTCTTTTGACCCATTTTGCCAAAGGAAAGGAAGTTGCCTAATAATTATGCACACCTGATATAGGGTGTTGATGTCGTCATTAGACCACACCCCTTCTCATTACAGAGATGCACATCACCTAATATGCTTAATTGGTAGTAGGCTTTCGAGCCTATACAGCTTGGAGTAAGACAACATGCATAAAGAGGATGATGTGGTCAAAATACTCATTTGCCTAATAATTCTGCACTCCCTGTAGAAAGTCCATTGGTATGATTCCAAACAGATGAGTGAAAGCACTAAACAGGTGCAGTGGACAATGTGAGAAGTTCATAAGTGTGGTTCCCATGAAAGAGATCAAAACACTTCACATAGAAAAATAGGAAATTCCCCCAGGGGAGGGGCTTTATAGGCAACAGTAGTAAGCGTAGACGTAATAGTGCGAGAAACAAGGGGTGTTGGCAACTCTTGTAAGGTCACGTTCCTACGATGTTACATTTATTTTAAAACACTTCACATAAAATGCCAATTCATATGAAGGAAAGCAATAAGTGTAGCTTTCTGTAGTAATCTTCAAAGTATCAAATATAGGAGATAGGTACTCTTACCAGCTGTGGTGGACTTACTTGTTAATACTAACAGCAAGTCAGACAAGGCGTGGTGGTCTCAGCGGACCCTGGGCTCTGTAGAGGTGGATCTGTGATAGTGGTCACTCCGGTTTAGGATGATGGAACCAGTCTGGTCAGATATCTCCCCTCCGAAACAGGACCCCAAGTGGATAAGGCCAACGGTGAAAGGCCAGGCTCAAGAGTCAACTCAGCAGGTATGGATGTATGTAGAAAAAAAGGAAATGCTCCCCATGGTGCAGATCAAAAATAAACCTGTGAAGGCTTTATTTAAAATAAATAGATAAAATCACGAGATAATTATGGTAAAAAGCAGTATGGGGTACTCAGCATGTAACCCGACGCTTTTTGGCTCAAAGCCATCAACAGGGGCATGCCGATACGCCGATTCATGAACGTAGATGCACCAGGCAGAAAAGATATGCGGTTTGCGTAAGGCTTACGTCCGGCATAAAGTTATTCCCCATATAGGAGGCGCAACCCATTCAAAGGTATGGACCAGGGAACACCTGTCGTATTTTATGTTATTTACGTAGTACTACGTGAATAGGGCTGTGCGTAGGTTACGTTCACGTCGTAGGCAGTGTATTGACGTATCTTAGGCAGCTATTTTGACGTAACTGTGAGCATGCGCACTGGGATGCGTCCAAGAGCCGACGCATGCGCAGTTCGTTTTTTGAAGCTCAGCCCATCATTTGTATGGGGTGTGAGAATGGGACCCTGTCCTGGGTGAGAAATGGCTACTTTATGTCAGATTCTGTAAATAAACCCATGTTAATGGGTCAGTTGTGTCTTGGGCTTTTTAAGGCTCACCTGAACAGTAATCAGGGCCCCACCCACAGACAGGAAGTCTGGTCCCTGGGAGCCAGGTGAGCTCCCAACTCTCTGAAAGGAGTCAGAGAGAGGCTGCATGGATTGCAGCTAGTGTGTGCAGATCTGCAGGTTGCAGATGCCGCTTTATGTTTGAGCAGCAAGTCGCTGACTAGGAGAAAAGCAAGGATTGAGCTTATCTCTGGGAAACGCTGTGTGTTCTGAGGAACAGAACTTGGGCTTAGGCTAGAGGCCTGAAGCCGTCGGATGCCAGGATTGAAAGCCAGGAGGCTAAGCTCTTTAGTTTATACAATGCAGTAATGGTGGAAACCCCCTGCGAGGGATTCTATTGCATATGTGAACCTTTTGTGAGTTTTTAAATAAAAGTGGGCTACCAAGCCCTTAAAAACGCACCTGCCACTGGAGTCTGATTCCGCAAATCTTACAGGGGTCACGCTTCATTTAAATGTTACACGCCCACTTCCACCTACTTTGACTTACGTCGGCGTACGCCGACAACTATACGCTACGCCGGCGCAATGTTCAACGCATTTTCTTGGTGAATACCAGGCTTGCCTCTCAATGTTGCGGCGGCGTTGCATAAACAAGATACGCTACGCCAGAATAAAGATGCGCCCAGGTACGTGAATCCAGGCCCATAGGGTCTACAAAATAGGGGATAGATTTATGCCTTTTTTTTTTGTAGTAATGGTGGCGATCTGCCATCTTTATCGGGCCTGTGACATTATGGCAGACGTATTGGACACTTTTGACACTATTTTGGGACCATTGCCATTTATACAGTGATCAGAGCTACACATAGCCACTGATTACTGTATAAATGACACTGGCAGGGAAGGGGTTAACCACTAGGGGGCGATCAAGGGGTTAAGTGTGTCCTAGGGAGTGATTCTAATTGTACTGGGGATGGTCTCACTACTAGTGTTGAGTGGAATACGCCATATTCGATTTCGCGATATTTCACAAATATATGGAAGAATATTCGTGAAATATTCGTTAATATCGAATATTCGTGATATTTTATAAAAACATTTTTTTTGCGAAATTTCGCTAATGCGAATGCGAAATTGATTGCGAAATTCTCGTCCGCGCATGCGCATGGTCGTGCAGGCAGGTTCCTATTGGTTGTTATGGAGGTTGCTAACCTCTGACAACTGTGGTAGGAGAACTCTGATTGGCTCTGATGCAAAAGAAGGGCAGAGAAAGTATTCGCGAATATTCGTAATACGAATATTCGCATTGCGAATATTCGCAACATAAAAGGATCGCCTCAGCTACTCGGCCCAGGGTCTCTAATCATACCAGCAATGCTGCGTCGATGGAGATCACTAGGATGTGATCTGTTTTAAAAATAAATTTGAAAAAATACGAATATTCGCAATAGCGAATATTCACCGCGATATTCGAGTTATTCGCGAATACTCGAATATGCAATATTCGTAACGAATATTCGCAATGCGAATATTCTTGATCAACACTACTCACTACAACATGACTAAGATCACTGCTCCTGATGACAGGGAGCAGTAGATCACTATCATGTTGCTAGGCAAAACAGGGACATGTATTTTTTACATAGGCTTCTCCCCATTCTGCTACCCCGTGACACGATTGCGGTCCGCATGCGAACATCAAGTTTGCGGGACACGTGGGCACACTCCCACGGAGGCGGCAAATTCAAAGGGATGTACAGGTACGCCCATTTGCCTGACCTGCCATTTTGCCGATGTAAATCGATGTGTGGCAAGTGGTTAAACACAAGCAGTGTACGCACCTGAACTGACCTGGTATCAGCCTCCTGCAGTCCCTGTACCAGAGGTGTATTTAGGTTTTGTGCTGCCCTAGGCCTGACTAAACTCGTACACCCCCTAATTTAAATATGACACACACCTTCCTGTCAAGGCCACACCCTTGCATGACCCACCCCAATTTTTGAGTAGGGGGGCAATGGATTTTCTTAATTTGCATAGATTCCCTCTCACTTCCTGTTTGGCTATGGGGCAGGAAGTGAAGGGAAATCTCTGCAATGGGACAGGGATGGTGAAAAATAAACTGACAGGGGTATAACCATCCCTTACACTATCCAAAATGAAAAGATGTGTGGTCCAGGATGATAGGACAGTCAAAACAGCCCCCCCCCCTCCCCAGCTGCAGAATGCCGGCTGCCAGCATAATGGAAGCAGTGCGGCTGCTGCTGCTTTATGGGGGTTCTAGACTAATTTGCCTCTTAGCCCAGTCCGCCCCTTGAGACTAACAGTGTAGCGCAAGCCGGCGGGGACTCTTTCCATGCTGCCCCCCTGCAAAGTGCTGCCCTAGGCCTGGGCCTTGTTGGCCTAAGCCAGAAAACAGCATTGCCCTTTACAGAGGGGTTAGAGTGTGAGAGGAAAAAGTAGCTGACAAGAAACTAGGGTTGTCCCGATACCGATACTATACTCGGTATCCGGACCGATACCGAGTATTTGCGGGAGTACTTGTACTCCCGCAAATACCACCGATACCGAAATAGAATACTCCCCCCCCCCCCGCCGCCGCCGCTGCTACCGCCGCTGCAAAGCCGCCGCATACCGCCGTTAATCCCGGTGCATGACAGCGGCGAGCATTACAAGCTTTCGCTTGTATACTTGTAAAGCCGGCGCCGCCATGTATAGACACTCCCCCTCTCGTGATTGGACGGATCCATCCAATCACGAGAGGGGGAGTGTCTATACATGGCAGCGCAGGCTTTACAAGTATACAAGCGAAAGCTTGTAATGCTCACCGTTGTCATGCACCGGGATTAACGGCAGCAGCGGCGGCTTTGCTGCACATCATCAGGTATGGGGGACAGGACATGGCTACATATGTGGGGGGGGACATGGCTACATATGTGCGGGGGGGACATGGCTACATATGTGGGGGGGGACATGGCTACATATGTGGGGACAGGACATGGCTACATATGTGGGGGGGACATGGCTGCAATATGTGGGGGGGGGCATGTCTGCAATATGTGGGGGGGGGGGACATGTCTGCAATATGTGGGGGGGACATAGCTGCAATATGTGGGGGGGACATGGCTGCAATATGTGGGGGGGACATGGCTGCAATATGTGGGGGGGACATACATGGCTGCAATATGTGGGGGGACATACATGGCTGCAATATGTGGGGGGGACATACATGGCTGCAATATGTGGGGGGGACATACATGGCTGCAATATGTGGGGGGGACATACATGGCTGCAATATGTGGGGGACATGTCTGCAATATGTGGGGGACATGGCTACATATGTGGGGGGGACATGGCTGCATTTGGGGACACATTTAAAAAAAGTATCAGAATTCGGTATCGGCGACTACTTGAAAAAAAGTATCGGTACTTGTACTCAGTCCTAAAAAAGTGGTATCGGGACAACCCTACAAGAAACATTCTGATAGGAAGAGATAGCAGAGTGACAGAGAGATGAGCACATTACTGTGCTGCTTTTCCTTTCACTGTTCAGTCACAGGGTCCAGGGCCATCTAGGCTCGGAGGAAGTGGCTTGCACAATGCTGGCAGAAAAAAAAAGTACTGCAAATCTTTGAAGTAAAGGTGAATATTGCAGCAATGGCTGGATTTGTTCTCTGTATGTATATTTTTAATGGGGTTTTCATTTTAGCTTGTTACATTTAGTTGGAGATTTGCTTTAAATCGTACTGTGGGATCTTTATTTGCTCTGTGTGTGTTCAACATCCAAATAATGCTGCTTTTGTGCCTTCTGTTCCTATAAGTTAAGCTAAGGAATGTGCATGTCAACATTTTAAAGAAAAATTAAGTGAAATAAAAAACGAATGTGATCAGTTTGCTAAGCAATGAGATGTGTATGTGACAACTAAACAGCATGTCAAAGTAACTATACACTAGGCTATCATAGTACATAGTATAGATATTTATCACAGGATTCTCCACTTCAGGCACCAACATATGGGACTGTGTGTTGCACATGCTTGAACTTATGCTTATCTGCACAAAGATACGCACATGTGGTGAACAATAACCCCCATGCATAACTAACTGAGGCTTTTTACAAATAAGAGTTTTCTACAGTCTCCTTTTATTATAGCTGTGTGTACTTGATGCAATATTATTCCTGCATGACATGTACATATAAAAATGATAACAGTGGATGAAAAGACCCCAATATTTTTTTGAGGAAATCAGTTTAATTTTATGCAGGCTGAACTGAAGTGTACATAGAAAACTATAAATTTTAGGGTCCTTTCACACGAGAGGACCGTTCGTCCGTTTTTAGACGTCCGTTTTTTGACCGCAATGCTTTCCTATGGGTCCTTTAACACGCATCCGCTAACGTCCGTCTCCGTTAAGCTCCGTTTTTTTGAACGGAAGAAAACCCTATTTTTCTTCCGTCAAAAAAACGGAACGGACGAAAAACGGACGTTAGCGGACGATCCGTTTAACATCCGATCCGCTAACGTCCGTTTTTCATCAAAATATGTAATAAAAAAAAGTTCTAAATATCTTCCTTTACCTTAATGCAGTCCTCCTTACCTCATCCTTTGATTTTGCTTTTAAACATCCTTATTTCTCCGGAGAAATCCTCACTTCCTGTTCTTCTGTCTGTAACTCCACACAGTAATGCGAGGCTTTCTCCCTGGTGTGGAGTGTCGTGCTTGCCCCCTCCTTTGGACTACGGGAGAGTCAGGATGCTCTCTACATTGCAGATAGAGAAAGGAGCTGTGTGTTAGTTGGCATCCTGACTCTCCTGAAGTCCAAGGGAGGGGGCGAGCACGACACTCCACACCAGGGAGAAAGCCTTGCATTACTGTGTGGAGTTACAGACAGAAGAACAGGAAGTGAGAATTTCTCAGAAGAAATAAGGACATTTAAAAGCAAAATCGAAGGATGAGGTAAGTGAAGGAGGACTGTACTAAGGTAAGGAACCCCTTTAAAGCCAAACTCTTGCACTCCTCACCGTTTAAAAAAAAAAACACTCCAGTGCTGCCTTCTGTGCTTTCCGCTGATCCTTATCTCTACTCTACTCCACTGACATCCAACTACTTCTTGTGAGTCCAGGTGACACACTCTCTGCACCAGTGTGCTGAGCAGTCCGGGCTGACATTGTAATGCTGTATATATTGGTGCTCACCACAGAAATATAACCCACAAGGATACAGCACCTCAAAGGCTACTGTTTGCAGCATATACATTTTTTTATTGGACATCAAATCCCATTACAAATATCACAAGGGGCAATCTCCCAAACACTGCCTACTCTCCTCCCCCCATTCACCCTAAACACCCACCCCAAGGGCCTTCCATCCACTTCAGCACCCCAGAGTATACCCTGTAACCTAAAATCCTACAAGCTCCCAACCCTCTCCTCCACTGATCAAAGATAAACCTTAAAATTCGAGGGAAAAAGTACAAAAAGGAACAGTCTGTGTGAAATTCTATGCATGCATAGAAGCGTATCCTGTTGTACAAAATCCATGTACCTGGATCTATTAGCTGAGTTCCATCTGCTGAAGGCTGGTGGATGTCTTGCCGTAATATTGGCTCCTTGCTGGATCATGGAACAAGATAATGTGAAATTAAACCCATGTCAATGGTGAGCAAACATACATGCCACCACTGTTCCCTCTATAATCCAAGTCCTCAATTCCTTACTGCTAGATCCAGCCTTACAACTGGAGAGGAAGAAAAAGGGCGTCTTATGAAGCATTGAAGACATCTGGATGTAGAATATGGGTGGTTCAATTTATAAGAATATAAGTGCCAAAAGGAATGCAGGGCTCAGAATAGGGGGACTGGAGACTAAAGGGGGGGTTGGATGTAGGGATTGGGCTTTAGGTGGAGCAACTGATGATATAGCAACCTATCATCTTTCAACAATTACACATGGCAGTTAATCTGTATAGATGATCAAGATGACATATCTATCATTTTTCTCCAAGAGGAAGAAACATTAAACATTAGACATAGATGTTATGGATAACATTTCCATAATTTGTTATCAAGATAAATAAATATTAAACATTAGACTTAAATAAACATACAGACCATGAAACTGCTATGGGGCCCTGAAGCACAGAGGTCCCAGACCTGTCTGGCTACACAGTGATTTATGCCGCATACCCACAACCATTTTTAATGGTCTAGAAAAAACGTTGTTTTTTTCAACCCGATTCTTGTCAAGCCTGCCTTGCCTACACACGATCGTGAAAAAAAAAATGCTCTAGTAAAGCGCGGTGACGTACAACACGTACGATGGCACTATAAAGGGGAAGTTCTATTCGGATGGTGCCACCCTTGGGGCTGCTTTTGCTTTATTAAAAGTTTAGTGAGAGACGATTTGCGCTTTTCAGTCTTCGTGCTATTCAGTCTCTTACAGCGTGATGAATGTGCTATCTCCATTAAGAACACTAGTTTTACCAGAACGAGCACTCCCGCCTCATAACTTGCTTCTGAGAATCCACGTTTTTTTCACGTCGTTAAAGTCTACACGCGACTGCTTTTCACGACGTGAAAAACGACAACGTGAAAAACGACATGAAAAAATACAGCATGTTATAAATTTTTAATGCCCATTTTTCACGTCATGAAAAATGCTCTGGAGCCCACACACGATAGTTTTAAATGACATTAAAAAAAAAATGTAATTTTCACGACATGGAAAATGGTCGTGTGTACGCGGCATAAGCCTGACAGAAAAAGCATTTCTATAAAGTTAAGGATTTTGTGTCAAAAGAATTGCTTTGCTTCCTTATATTAAAAATGGGAACACAACAGCAATTCAAATCTCCGATAGAACTCAAAAGCACCTCAAATACATCTCAAATGTAAGCTGCAAGCATGTTAAACATATCCATCTACACAAGTCCCAAAGACGTTCTCACCCCGTTAATGTTGACATATTTTAAATATAACTTGTTGTACATGTATTGGCTGATCAATAATGGTTAGGTTTAATCAATTCAACTTAAAAAACTGGTGGAGTGTCTGGTGATCTGTACCCTAGGGCACAAACTCATGTCTATCAGTTGCCTCAGTAACATCTGCCATCAATTGTCCCACTATTATGAAATCAATTTACTGGTTAAATTAGCAATTTGACTACACTTGGCTTCTCCAAGGTCATGCATGTGTGTCTTCTTTATCTGTCTGAATTGGTGTCTATTCTTCTTTTGTCTACATGGCTGAAAACCATCCAAACATTATTCAGAGGTGTGGACTTGCTCTCCCACTTGCACTACAATTCTGAGATAATTGTCGAGCTGTTTGTGTTTTCCCAAAGACCTTACATGGATAATCAGTGCATTGTCAGTCCTTCTTTTTCTGCTGTCATAATATCAATGAACTTTATTTGATGCATGGGTGAGTGCCCTTCTTTTTGGATTTCAAGGCCAAATTTTATTGGTTTTCTATTTGCCTAGTTAATTTGCATGGGAACAATGGGCAGCTTTGGTGACATCTGAGTGCTATATCATCATCATCTATCATTGTACCCTTAAGCTACATAGACATCTCTGTATTACATGCTTGACGGGGATTGCAGAACCTCCTATAGATCCCATGAAGATGACCTTATTTAGAACTTGAAAACCTTCAAACGACCCCAGCCTTTCTAAAGCGCTCTAGCAAACATTGACAATCTCCATTATCTGGTAACAGTCTGAGCATAGTCTCTTCAAGCTGGGTATACTTAATGGTATGTAATATGTTGGCTTTACAGTGGCCAATCTGGCAACATTTTTAGGCTCATTTATACATCTTTAAACATATTTTTTGTACATCCTTATAGTAAACTTGAATATTCCCATTCCACATGTTCTTAGATTGGTTTAAAGCAAGTAAATGCTGTAGTAGCAAGTACAAGCTGGGAAGCAATGCCAACACAAGTCAAAGCATATATCACCAGCATGTCAAAAAGCCACAAACCGCGTTGGCAGAAATGAGAAAGCCGTTAGAAAAAAAAGAGTCGGAAACACTGTGTAGTAGAACATAAGTAACAACATTTGCAGCGCTAATACAGTTGATACAATTTGTGTTCAAATAGCAAGAAGAAAAAAAATCAAAAAGTCCAATAAAAATGTATGTAGCCATGATAATAGTGAAGCTTCTTTTTCTTTTCTTGAAATCTGTGAGTCACCATGTGATGGATACCATATTCATGTTAGTGATCCAAATCCACCACGTGATCCACCACCAGAGATAAAATGGACTCTTACCAAAACAGATGGACTCTATTACAGTCACATCTGCCTAAAATGACAAACGTGTCCAAATGTGCCAAATCCCAGGGAATCACAAGTTATACAGGTCCATCTCAGATGGATATGATGGAGCAAGATGTCACCATACAAATAAAATGTAAAAAAGACCACATAAGTTAAAACTGTCAAATGTAATTATTGATGCAAAGGTTAAAAATACGATATGATATGATAAAAACAGCACTTACACACGATCGGTCAAAACCGATGAAAACAGACTGAAGGTCCGTTTCATTGGTCCAAACCGATCATGTGTGGGCCCCATCAGTCAGTTATCCTTTGGTCAAAAAAAAGAGAACTTGCTTTAAAATTTAACCGATGGACACCTAACCGATAGGTCAAAACCGATTGTTAGTATGCAAAAGCATTGGTTAAAAAGGCGCACGTGCTCAGAATCAAGTCAACGCATGCTGGGAAGCATTGAACTTCATTTTTTTCAGCACGTCGTTGTGTTTTACGTCACCGCGTTCTGACACGATCGTTTTTTTAACCGATGGTGTGTAGGCACATCAGACCATCAGTCAGCTTCATCGGTTAACCGATGAAAACGGTCCTTCGGACCATTCTCATCGGATGGACTGATCATGTGTATGCGGCCTAAGAGTCAAAATTCACAATCTCTGCATAAAGAAGATCTAACTCACATTCTGTGTGTATGCCTCCCTGATTATGTCAGTTATGACGAAACACGTTGGGTTGTAAACATGTGAATTTGTCTTCATCCGCATGCATTTTCATCCGAATTTCGGGTATTATCGTTATCGTTTTAACAAATTAAATAGAAAGTGCAGAATCCGAAATCCGAAAGATCCAACATAAAAAAATGTTTTTTCTTGTTTTCGTTGCTACAACAGTTCGATATAGATAGGAGATTCGACATGACGCTGACAATAGCAATCTGTGTCTAACGAACCTCTGGTAGAATGTGCTTAACCTTAACTCTATTAGTCCAAGATTATTCTACATAGAGAGAAAAAATTCGACATAGAGAGAAAAGATTTGACATTATAGAGACAGTGTTGGGGTAGACCATTTGACATGAATGACGAAGATTCGATGAAGCAGCGAAAAACATACAAACGTTGAATCTGTCAATTGAAGGCTTATGGTGTCTGTCAAATGTTCTAAGAAGATTCGACAAGCAGCTAAACTCTATGATGCCGTAATCGTACATTTTCGGTCAAATACTCTGCCCATAGGCTATAGAAGAATTTGAATGTTAGTTGACTAGTAATAATAATTCATAAATGTAATTATTACTAGTGTCATACAACATTAGAATTCTTCTATAGCTTTTAGGAGGAACATTGAACCGGAAATGTATGATTGCGGCGTCATACAGTTTAGCTGCTCCATCGAATCATCTTAGAACATTCGACAGACACCATAAGCCTTTAATTGACAGATTCGACCTTAATTAATTTGGATTTTCAGACAAATGCATTTTTTAATTAAAATAAATAAATAAAAATGAATTTCGGGAGCAACTAAATAAATTAATTTTTGGGACGAAAACAACGTTTCCGAAACAAAATATTTCAGTGTGCACGTGTCTATTGGGTAGCGCTAACTTACGTGACTTTGGCATGCTTGTCTGTTTGCCTTTTTTATTTTGTAGTACGTTAAATTCATTACCTCTGTACAATGCAATGAACGGCAATTTTTTATGTCGTATACACTATGCATATAGCTTTGTGATTAAATACAATTTCTGGAGGGTATGATGGGGGCAGTATGTACAGGAGAGGGGTGCGGAGGGTATGATGGGGGGAGTATGTACAGGAGAGGAGTGTGGAAGGTATGATGGGGGTAGTATGTACAGGAGAGGAGTGCGGAGGGTATGAAGGGGTAGTGTGTACGGGAGAGGAGTGCGGAAGGTATGATGGGGGTAGTGTGTACAGGAGAGGAGTGCGGAGGGTATAATGGGGGCAGTGTGTACGGGAGAGGAGTGCGGAGGGTATTATGGGGGCAGTATGTACAGGAGAGGAGTGCGGAGGGTATGAAGGGGGCAGTGTGTATGGGAGAGGAGTGCGGAGGGTATGAAAGGGGTAGTGTGTACAGGAGAGGAGTGCGGAGGGTATAATCGGGGTAGTGTGTACGGGAGAGGAGTTCAGAGGGTATGATGGGGGTAGTGTGTATGGGAAAGGAGTGCGGAGGGTATGATGGGGGCAGTATGTATGGGAGAGGAGTGCAGAGGGTATGATGGGGTAGTGTGTATGGGAGAGGAGTGTTGAGGGTATGATGGGGGTATGATGGGGATACCATCTGTAGAGCAGTTTGGTGGCAGATTCTCTGATGGTGGTTGTTTTGGTGCATTTGTATAGGTTTACAAAAATGGTGTCCCATTGTTCAGGGGAAAGCGATACATTTAGGTCTGATTCCCATTGCAGCATGGGGTATAATTTTTCAGGCATATTGAATATTTTTGATTTTTATAGTTTTTGGAAATGAACCCGACACCCACTAACTCACAGCTACTTTCTCTATCTGCAACGTAGAGAGCGTGCTGACTCTCCTGTAGTCCAAGGGAGGGGGCAAGCACGACACTCCACACCAGGGAGAAAGCCTTGCATTACTGTGTGGAGTTAGAGACAGAAGAACAGGAAGTGAGTTTTTTTCAGAAGAAATAAGAACATTTAAAAGCAAAATGGAAGGATGAGGTAAGTGAAGGAGGAAAAAAAAATTGTACCTTTACAACCCCTTTAGGAGTCTATTTTTTAAAGATTTGCAGAATAAATGTCACAGACATCACAAATTCTAAATGAATTTTGATATATATATATATATATATATATATATATTTCCTCTGATCACAGCCCTGTTTAGTGTCTATGATGTATTTTTCCTGAAATAACTCAATTATAGGAAATGTATGCATTAGGGCTTATTGCCATGAATGTACCCATCTGTATGCCTCTACAAAGGGCCATATTCATCCCCTTGGGATGCACAGCTGTTCTGTGCAGTGGAATGCATGCAGTCTGTTGAAATAAATGCCAGGTTTCCAGCTGCATGGACCTGCACTGATCGCCATGTGCATATGGAGTGTACATCAGTGCAGATCCAATGCACAGATCAGATCACAATCTGTCAATGTCCTGATCTGTATATCAGACCTGCATGGATGCAGAGGTGTATCTAGTGAAAATAGTGCCTTGCAAGCACTGAAACTGCGCCTCTGTCGAAACATTTGAAACCCATATTTCAGATAACCTTGACAAAAAAACAGCTAACAAAACTAGTGATATTTATCATCCCTTGTGATACCTTGGGTAGTGACATATCCTCTTTATGGAGAAATCTGGGGTTTATTAGACCCCTGATCCCTCCTCTGCCCTCCAAGGCCAGGTAAATGCAGAACCAATACTGGAAGTGATGAAATCTTTATCACTTAAGACCTCAGTTTTCACAGAGAAGAGAGAGAAACTGATGTTCCTGCCAATCCAACCAGATGGAATGGGAGAGCCTGGGAGAACAGGGGAGGGCTGTGGCAGAACCCAGCAGGAATTAGCAAAGGTGCTGAAAGCGAGATCCTGCCTATGCTCGGGAAGAGGGAAGAAGAGACCCTCATACCCTGGTACGTGCCTTGCTGCCCAGCCACTCAACAGCGCCCCCTTCATATGACACCCATGGAACTTGCCATGGCTTCCATTCCCTAGATACGCCACTGCATGGATGTACACTCTGGGGTGCGCATGGAGCTCCAAGCAGCTGGCACTTGTCACTGATTTCAACAGGCTGCCCGCACACCCCCTGCACAGAACAGCTGTGCACCCCAGGGGGCTAAAGATGAGCCTTTACCCACATCATGGTCAGACATCATGCGGGTTGGGTGAACGCTTGTAAAATTTGTCCAGCAAATATTTTATAAATAGAACCCTATTTGTGCTCTTTGGAGTCCCTACTGTAGACAACCCTTGGCCACATGGCACCATGACAAGATGTACAGTATGCAAATATATAAAATAGTGATAGGCATCAAGGGAGAAGCAAAATCGTATTTTTTGTTTTGTTTTACGGGGTCCATTTTTATTCTTCATAACTGTGTCTGCTGGGATGCATGTTGCACACGAGGTAGGATTATTTGATTATTTGTACCCTGTAAAAGTGAGATCCAAGAAAAGAAGAGGACAGAAGTTTGGGAATGGAAGAAGAAACCACAAAAGACAGAGCAATCTCAAATTATTGACAAATATTACAATCCTTCCAGTCCTTCACAGTGTATAATATTCATGTTCATAACATTCAAGAACTAGATTTCCAGGTGCAAATAACTGAGCCTTGAAAACTGAAAGGGCCTCAATGACATCTAGTGACATTTGCTGCATAAATTACAACTCAGAAAAAAAAAGAAGAAAATTATGCAAAACCGGGAATGTCACAATCTTGGAAGACAAGGGCAATGAGATTCAGTATTGTAACAGTCGCCTATTTTTCACGCTCCAATAACATACATAATTGAAACCACTCACAGATCATATTCTACGCCCATAGCTTACAATTCCAGTAGGAATATGAACTTGGGATCATCTGTTTTGCTGGGGTAAAATAATCATCCAGAAGTTCTGGAGGAGAATATGACATTCTTCAAGAGTGTGATGCCGCGTACACACGCTCGTTTTTTGTCTTGTAAAAAGTTTTTCAAACTTCATTTAAAAAAATGACGTTGCCTACATACCATCGTTTTCTGAAAATGCTCTTGCAAAGCGCGGTTACGTTACTTTCGATGGCACTCTGTTCCATTGAAGCTCCCGTCTCATAACTTGCTTCTACACACGATCATTTTTTAATGACACAAAAAACAACATTCAGAAAAACGACATAAAAAATTCAGGCATGTTCGAATTTTTTTTGGTCGGTCTTTTGAAGACATAAAACAACGTTTTGCCCACACACGATCCTTTAAAATTACGTTTTTTAAAACATCGTTTTTTTTCATCACAAAAAACGACCGTGTGTACGCGGCAAGAGTGTTCGTCTCATAACTGCGATCACTCGCTAGATGAGAGGTCTTGCCTGTACAGGTCATTCTTGGAAATAGAAATACAAACAAAATTTTCTATTACTTATAGTGAGTAGCAGCATCGCAATGTTCATCCTGCAGGTTGTGATACACTTCTCCTTTAATTAAAGGGGTTGTAAAGGTTTGTTTTTTATTTTCTAAATAGGTTCCCTTAACCACTTCCATACCAGGCACTTACTCACCTTCCTGCCCAGGCCAATTTTCAGCTTTCAGCACTGTCACACTTTAAGGCCTCATTTCCACTGGCGTTTTTACAGCCACTTTTCTGAGCGTTTTTTGCAGCTTAAAAATGCCTGTCCATGTTAGTCTATGGCATCATGCCCACCATGACGTTTTTGAGCTGTAGATAGCTAAGCTGCAAAAAAAAACGCGGGGCCAGTGCGTTCTGAAGCTCCAGCAATAGAGCTGTAAAAACGCGCATAAACGCGCACAAACGCTCAAAAATGCTCAAAAACGCGGCCGCGGCGTTTTTAAAGCTCCAGCTCCAAAAAAAGAAAAACATTTTTTTTTTCTAAAATAAACATGGACAGGCGTTTTTAAGCTGTAAAAAACGTGGCTGTAAAAACGCCAGTGGAAATGAGGCCTAAAGGTTACTACACTATGTGATTGATTTACTAAAACTGGAAAGTTCAAAATCTGGTGCAGCTGTGCATGGCAGCCAATCAGCTTCCAGGTTTTTCATCAAAGCTTAAAGTGGTTGTAAACCCACTTAAAAAAAAAATTACATCTGCAAGACAAAGCATAATAAACTAGTATGCATAGCAAGCCTCTATTGTAAATATCTCCCACACCGTGTAGGTTTAGGAGATATTTCTAGCACCTACAGTTGAGCCTTAATCTAGGCTTACCTGTAGGTAAACGTGGTTGTACAGAGTGTACAACCACTTTAATGGGGAACTTCAGTCATTTTTTCAACTGTTCATCTATGAAATCTTCTGCCCTTGCTGGTTTAACTTTAGATAGTAAAAATACAAAATTCCCACAGTAAATACGTTATACAGCCTGTGACAGACTCACCCGGGACAGAGGCTTTTGAAGGGGACTGAATGCTAGCCTCTTGCCTTGCGATCATGCACAGCTCTCGCTCTCTCATTCTCGTGAGAGTTTGCAGGAAGGGAAGGGGTGAGTCATAAGAGGGCCAATGAGAGCTGCAGAGCTGGAGATGTGCCTTTGTCTGTCTGTGTAAATCCAGGAAGGGAACAGGCAGCAGCTTTAGCTGCCCACAGTTAAACTGGATGCAGCCAAACTCAGTGGAGGGAGATTTCTGCAGCATATTTGGCAAGTACAGATTCACAGTATATATAAAATAATATGCATAGTGGTTGAAGGAAGCTTCAGAATGGCAAAGATGTTTTTATTACAAATTATGTGAGAAGACTGCAGTTTCTCTTTAAGGCTCTGTCCACACTGGTGCGACGCGGGAAACCCTGCAAATCGAGTGTGGGTTCCCTCATCACACCTGAATAGCTGGCGGTTCACACTGCCCTCTGCGAACTGCTGTGGGTGTCAATACAAAGTTAATGACACCTCCAGATCGGTTTGCAGTAACTTGGGACAGGAATCCTTTCGCATGGGTGTGAACATCCATGTGATCCAATTCTGATGCGGACAAAAAAAGGGTCCTGCACGAGTTTGGTCCGAATGCGATGCAAATTCAGCCATAAAATCTGTACAGCTGAATTTGCATTGGACAGACATCACATGTGATCTGCACGGCAGTGCGGTGCGAATCACATGCGATGTCTGACATCACACAAGTGTGAACCGGCACTTATTAAACAAGCTAGAAGCTGATTGGCTACCATGCACAGCTGCACCAGATTTTGCACTCTCCCGTTTTAGTAAATCAACCCCCAATGTTTACTGAATCTTTCCTAATTCAATAAGTCACTTTGTATACTGGGGGTTTACTGGTTTCATCCAAAAAGCTTTTTGTTCAGCTGTATTCCTAATGATTACTCACTTGTGCAAATCCCTGAAAAAGTCTGATAAAGCAATGAAAATCTAACATGTCAAAATGAATTACAAAGTAAATAGATATTCCAATGAATTACAAGCAGAATTCTAAAAATCCTGGAGCCCACAGACAGTTTGTTTTTCCAATGACCCATTTTATGATAGAAATATATCCCTAGAGTACGTCAAAATATACTGCAGCCTAATGCAAAACATTTATTTAATACTGAGTAGGTTGACCTTCCTTGTTGGACTGCGGAGTATCCTGTTCAGTCATTCTATAGCATTCTTTGCTGAGACAGTAAAAACCACAGCGCACACCGACTTCACATTTCGCATGAGTCTCTGCTCATTGAACTCCAGATCATACATTGACAGCTGGAGACGCGGGACACTGCATGGTGACAACTTCTAATTCCCTATTTATACACTTATTATTTTTTATACAAACTAGGGTTGTCCCGATACCACTTTTTTAGGACCGAGTACAAGTACCGATACTTTTTTTCATGTACTCGCCGATACCGAATACCGATACTTTTTTTTAATGTGTCCCCAAATGCAGCCATGTCCCCCCACATATTGCAGCCATGTCCCCCCACATATACTGCAGCCATGTCCCCCCCCACATATATTGCAGCCATGTCCCCCCACATATATACAGCCCCACAAATATCCAGCCATGTCCCCCCACATATTGCAGCCATGTCCCCCCACATATTGCAGCCATGTCCCCCCACATATTGCAGCCATGTCCCCCCACATATTGCAGCCATGTCCCCCCACAGATGCAGCCATGCATGTCCCCCACAGATGCAGCCATGCATGTCCCCCACATATGCAGCCATGTCCTGTCCCCCACATATGTAGCCATGCATGTCCCTCACATATGCAGCCATGTCCTGTCCCCCACATATGCAGCCATGTCCTGTCCCCCACAGATGCAGCCATGTCCTGTCCCCCACAGATGCAGCCATGCATGTCCCCCACAGATGCAGCCATGTCCTGTCCCCCACATATGCAGCCATGCATGCCCCTCACATATGTAGCCATGTCCTGTCCCCCACATATGCAGCCATGCATGCTCCTCACATATGTAGCCATGTCCTGTCCCCCACAGATGAAGCCATGCATGTCCCCCACATATGCAGCCATGTCCTGTCCCCCACACATGCAGCCATGTCCTGTCCCCCACACATGCAGCCATGTCCTGTCCCCCACAGATGCAGCCATGCATGTCCCCCACATATGCAGCCATGTCCTGTCCCCCATAGATGCAGCCATGTCCCCCATATATGCAGCCATGTCCCCCATACCTAGTAGTCGATTATGCTGATGCCGCCGCGTTAATCCATGCATTACAGCGCCGCATTACAGGCACCTTTCGTTTGAATTCTTGTAATACCCGCCGCGTATAGACACTCCCGTTCTCGGGATTGGACGGATCCGTCCAATCCCGAGCAAGGGGGAGTGTCTATGCATGGCACGTATGCGGTATGCGGCGGTGGGGGGGAAAGTATTCTATTTGGGTATCGGGGGTATTTGCGGGAGTACAAGTACTCCCACAAATACTCTGTATCGGTTCTGATACCGATACTGGTATCGGTATTGGGACAACCCTAATACAAACATATATTTATATAGAGAACAGAGTAGTGGCTCTTCTAACCAGTGTTATCATGCTATGATAAAGATACATTGCATGATTCACTAAACTGCTAGGTGCAAACGTTGCATCTGGTAAAGCTGATCTCCCTGCAAACAGATACATAAAAATATACAAACAGAGCTGTATCCTGGCCTAGGCCAACAAGGCCCAGGTCTAGGGCAGCACATTGCAGGGGGGCAGCACGAAAAGAGTCCCCGCCGGCTTGCGCTACACTGTTAGGAAAATTAGTCTAGTGCCCCCATAAAGCGGCCGTGCTGCTTCTAGTATGCGGGCGGCCGGCATTCCGCAACTGTGTGGGGGGGGGGGGGGCGCTTTCAATTTTGACTGTTTTGTCATCCTGAACCACAAACCTTCCTCCACTGTGCTATATGTTTCTGCTGCAACATCTACTTAAAGTAGATCTATAAGCAACACTTTTACACACAGGGTGTGGCCATGACAGGAAGGGGTGGGTCATATTTAAATTAGGAGTTGCACGAGTTTAGTCAGGCCTAGGGCAGCACAAAACCTAAATACACCTCTGTATACAAATAAATACATATATTAGAGCTATCCATTTTGAGATTTACCCAGCTCTGTCACAAAACACAACCTTGTCTGACAGGTAGGACCTGATATTTGTCTTCTGCAATTTTACTTTCACTTACAGGTCTTATCCCCAACCCTAGCTGTGGCTGGACAGTGAAAAGAAAAGCAGTGGACCGGTAAGCTTATTGGCAGGTGAAGTTAGCTTGCCTGCCACTAGATGGCTCTGTTCCCATTATAGCATGAAAAGGGAATGTTGTAATTAGATGTTGGCTCCCCTTTTAGAGAAGTTCCTCTTCTAGTGATGTCAGTGTCCAAATCATACCTCCCAACTTTCTGAAATGGCAATGAGGGACACCTATCAGAAAAAGTATGTAAGCATAGGACACAGCAGGTGCCCTGTCCTCTTTAACCACTTCCGCCCCGGAGGATTTGGCTACCAAATGACCGGCCACTTTTTGCATTTCGGCACTGCGGCGCTTTAACTGACAATTGCGCAGTCGTAGTTCCCAAACAAAATTGACGTCCTTTTTCCCCCACAAATAGAGCTTTCTTTTGGTGGTATTAGATCACCTCTGCGGTTTTTATTTTTTGCGCTATAAACAAAAAGAAAGTGCAATAATTTTGAAAAAAAGCAATATTTTTTACTTGTTGCTATAATAAATATCCCCAAAAAAATATAATTTTTTTTTCTCAGTTTAAGCCTATATGTATTTTTCTACATATTTTTGGCAAAAAAAAACAAAAAACGCAATAAGCGTATATTGATTGGTTTGCGCAAAAGTTATAGCATCTACAAAATAGGTGATAGTTTTATGGTATTTTTATTGTTAGTTTTTTTTATTAGTAATGGCGGCGATCAGAGATTTTTATTGTGACTGTGACATTATGGCGGACATATCGGACACTTTTGACAGATTTTTGGGGACCATTGTCATTTATACATTGATCAGTGTAAATGACACTTGCAGGGAAGGGTTTATCCAGTAGGGGGCGAGGAAGGGGTTAAGTGTGTCCTAGTGATTCTAACTTAGGGGGGATGGGCTACATGTGACATGACACTGATCCCTGCTCCCGATGACAGGGAACAGAAGATCAGTGTCCTGTCACAAGGCAGAACAGGGAGATGCCTTGTTTATATAGCTGTTCTGCAGCTCTGTGACACGATCTCGGGTACCCGGCGGACATCGAGTCCTCGGGACCCGCGGTCACACCCACGGAGCTTGCGTCAGACGTGCCTGCAATGCTGATTCTTAAAGGGAATGTACAGGTACGTACATATGCGCAGCCGTGCTATTCTGCCGACGTAAATAGTCGTCTAGTGGTCGGCAAGCAGTTAAAGGAGAATTGTACAAAAAATGTATTGTTTAACCACTAGGGTACCGCACGCCGTCAAATGACGGCGAGCGGAATACCCTATTGTTCTGACAGGACGTCATATGATGTCCTGTCATTTAAAGCCGCTAGGGGGCGCGCACAGCCGTCACGTTACTGGGAACACAATGCGCGTGCCCGCGATTGCCCACTAGGGTATCGGATGCCGCAATTGCCCAGTAACTGAGCAGGGACGTGGAGCTCTGTGTGTAAACACAGAGCTCCACGTCCTGTCAGGGAGAGGAGACCGATGCTGATCGACACAGATCAGTCACCTCCCCCAGTCACCCCCCTCCCCCTACAGTTAGAACACTCACTAGGCTAAAACCTGGTGGGATATTGTCACTTTTGAACAATACCTTGTGACAAAAATCATCCCTAGACGTCTCAGGTGGGACCTGCCAACGAATGACGGGCTTACTGACGAGGAGTCAATCAAAGAGTGGTTTAACTTCTTTAACGAAAAAGGTTTTGAACTCATCAGGTTTTTGTTATCCCGTAAGCAGCGGAAGAAGGCATGGTTGGAGAGTCAGATTAAGGAGATAACTGACCGCATTGAGCAGCACAAGGATACCTCCGAATTCATTCGCTTATCTGGAGAGCTTAAAATTAAGCTTGAAAAAAGGGATAAGGAGACCCAGGATAAAAAGCGCAAGAAATTTTTGCGTGATGTGAATGACTTTGGGGTACCTAATGTTTATAAGTGGCAATCCCTAAGCTCTCTATCTTCAGCCCAAACTCAGTCTGCTTCAATGGATGTTTCTGAACCAGCTCCATCTGTGTTATCTCAAGGTAATCTGGGGTCTGGGTATAGCTCCATGGATGGAGTGACAATTAACACCCCTCTGAGACCATCTACTCCTCTTCTTAGAGGTGGTGGTCCCACAAGGGGAGGGGCAAAAATAAATTTAAAAACATGAGAGGAAGAGTTGGACACCAAGCTGGTAGACCTCCTCAATCCCCTGGACCCGAGTATCAGGCTAATCCTCCATGGCAGACAGTTCCTAATAGGGGAAATGGACAGGGAGGTGGGAGGGGTGGTGTCCCTGGGGGGGCCCCACCTCTGCCCACTTACAATTATTATGCACCTTTACAGAACTATTGGGAAGGGTCTCCTCCCACTAACCAACATTTTTTAGGGCAGGGGAGGACCCCTTGGAGGGGCCCTCCACCGTGCCCACCCCCTTGGGTTGGCAATTGGAGGGAGAATGGTCCTCCTCTCTCAAACCAGGTACCAAGGGGACAACCAAACCTAAAGAGAAAAAATCAAGAGGTGTCAGAGGGGGTAGAAGAGTCCAAAAAGCCAAGGTCCTAATAGGTGCCGGTATTTTTAACCTTAGTGGAGTCCCCTTGACTGATGATGAGACAAGAGTATTGGATAGGGGTCTTAAATTTGCCCCGATCCACAATCTAAATAAGTTTCAGACCTTTGTCAGCATTCAGAAATATACTAGGAGTTTAAACATGAAAAAATATTTTTTGTCTAAACCGATCGAGAGGAATTTCTCTCAGATTGCTCCTGGTCATTCCAATCTGAGGAATAGATCCACTTTTAATCCGCAATTTACAGATACCAGACATCTTGATGTATTCCGTAATATGGTATGCAAGGATCTTGAGAGTCTTCGCATTAAAAAAGTTAGGGACTCTCAGTATATCCGTCGAGGGATTTTATCACTAGAGCAACGGAATGATATAGTGATTCGCCCTGCTGATAAGGGGGGTGGGCTTGTAGTGCTCAGCAAGGCCTATTATCATGAGGAGATGAGCAGACTCCTTAGTGATGGTAACACTTACTCGGTTCTGCGGGGTGACCCTATGGTCAAATATAAAAACGAGTTGCATTCTTTGGTAGAGGAGGGTAAAAATAAGGGGGTTCTGACTGGTAAAGAGGCTGCGTATCTGGATCCGTTTTATTGTCGGACCCCTATCATTTATTTTTTGCCAAAGTTACATAAAAACGCTGAACGGCCTCCGGGTCGCCCCATAGTGAATGGAATAGATTCTGTAACATCCCGGCTTGGACAGTATCTATATGTATTTCTGCAGCCCTTGGTGTGCAAATTGCCGGCATACCTTAGAGACACCAAGCAGATCATTCAGATTCTGGATACCATCCCTTGTACTCCTAATACGATCTTGGTGACTGCTGACGTCGGGTCGCTTTATACGATCATAGATCATAAAGCGGCTCTGACTTCGGTGAGTTGGGCATTAGAGTCTGCCGACCTTACTGATGATCATGTGCAATTTCTGTTGGATAGTCTTAAATTCTGTCTGTTAAAGTAATTATTTTTGGTATAATAGGGAATTCTTTTTGCAACAATGCAGAGTTGCCATGGGAGCCCGGTTTGCTCCCAGTGTGGCCACTGGGAGCGTGACGTGGTATTCCAGGACAGGCCATCTCAGTTGCTGTGTTACCGTAGGTATATTGACGACCTTATTATGGTCTGGGAGGGTGATTTGCCTTCATTGCAGCAATTTATGGATAAACTTAATTCTAATACTAAGAATATAGTTTTGACTTGGACAGTCTCCCATGATAAGATCAATTTCCTTGACCTGGAGATTTTCAAGTCAGGTAATTTGCTTCTTACCAGAAATTACTTTAAGACAGTGGACCGTAACGGGTATATCCCCTTAACCAGTTGCCATCATCGTTTATGGCTGTGCAATATCCCGCGAGGGCAGTTTGTGAGGCTTCGCCGGAATTGCACCCTGGAATCGGATTATCTGGTCCAGTCACAAGAACTATCTACTCGTTTTATATCTAAAGGTTATTCTCGTCCCTCAATTATGCAAGAGATAGAGAAAGTAAGGGCCTTGGATAGGAGTATCATCGTAGCAGACAAACCTCCTAACATAGATAAAGAACAAGCAAATTTCAAAATGGTGCTGGATTTTAATATCCAGCACAAGAAATTTGAAAAAATAGTGGCGAAACATTGGCCCATTTTGAAAGGTGATGGTGTTCTGGGACCAGCCCTCCCGGACCGCCCTCAGTTCATTTACAGAAAGGCTCCCTCCTTGAGAGACAGCCTTGCTCCTGGTGTTATTGACCCACCGGTGGTGGCACAGCCCAAGCTTTTTGATTTCTTAACAGGTTTCTATGCTTGTGGTCGCTGTGCAACCTGCAAGCATGTTAAACAGCAGATTAAGAAAAGGAAGACTTTTTGTTCTAATGTGACCCATGTGGAATATCCCATCAAGCAGTTGATTACGTGTGATACCATCGGCGTAGTTTATATGCTCGAATGTGAGTGTGGCTTGCAATATGTTGGTCGAACGTCACGAGCATTACATGTGAGAGTTGGGGAACACATTGGTAACATAAGGAGGGGGAGTAGAAATCACAGTGTATCCAAACATTTTAGGCAGTGTCATCAGAAAGACCCTAAAGGGTTAAAATTCTGGGGCATTGAGAAAGTGTCAAAACACTGGCGAGGGGGACATTATATCCGCCAATTGAGTCGGCGTGAGTCCTTCTGGATATATGAAACCAAGGTATCCTCGCCAGCTGGCCTTAACATTGAGTTTGACCTTAACTGTTTTATTTCCAATAGATGATGTCTTTTTTATGGTATTTGTATTTCCTTTTTTATGGTATCTGTATTTTGTATTCTATTCTATTTTATAATTATTTTTAATATTTTTATGTTATATATTTTTTATGACTTTTAGATTATCTAATATGGTCTATTATCTCCTTGAGACATTGTTTCTCCTCCTTGTTTTTGGAGTCACTACCAGTGATGGTTATACAGGGTTAATAGATAAGGAGCTCTTATGTAAAAAATATATTTTTTACAATATTGTACTGGGTGTGCGATCACGGCTGACGTCAATATAAATATAAATGTTTTTAACTATTTTAATATTTTCATTATGTACTTTTATATGTATTCATATACTTTCAATTAAGTATTTTGTAGCCTCATATTATTATGCCCTTGCTCTCCACTCGTCACAGCGCCAGGTGCACCTTTCTATTGCATCAGCAGTTGCTGTTTTGCAAGGAGGATTCGAGCACATAGGGCTTTGTTGTGTTGCCATGGTTGTCATGGCAGCCGCAGGCTATTTAAGTCTAGACAGCGGGACGTCTACACGCTGCTTTTCCATACCCCACGCTGATGAAGTCCCGTCCTTAGGGACGTAACGACGTACGAGGGGGAGGGGCCACGTGTGACATCACCCGCGATCGCCAACCCAAGTGAGATCCATGCTGGTCTATCTTACTGATATGTTTATGTTTGTTGCACTCATCTCAGAGTGCCTTTACAGTGAGTTTCTGTCTTTATTATTGTAATACATTTACCGAGTTGGCTTCAGAGAGCACTAGATCTCCTTTCTTTTTGTTCTATGCCCTGTTTTTGCCTGACTTGGCTCCGGAATCTGCCAATATTGAGGGTGAGCTGCTGCATCTGTATGCTGTGCCTTTGAGAACAGGAGGTTCTCTATCTCATGCTCTGTGACCTATTGTTGGTCGAAGTGCTAAGGTGAGAGGCCATTCCTACTATTTGGTGGAAGTTTCTTCTGGAAATCACTCTTTGGATTGTGCACCTGTTTGTTTCCATTTTTGGATAATTTTAAACACTTGAGCACTTTATATGGCCTTTTTGATTCTTATTAATTGTATATTGTTTATTATATAGTATATTTTATATTTATTTTATTATTTTTTTTTGCGCTGGACTATCTTTATTGTTACATGTCTTGAGGTGTTTTATTTCAATTTACCTAAGTGCTGGCTTGCAATTTTATATTTATTTTTAGTTTGTTGTGTGGGTTCCAGCTGAATAATTTCCTTTTCACTATTATATACACATTAAACCCCTTCCCCGCCCCCTAGTGGTTAACCCCTTCCCTGCCAGTCACATTTATACAGTAATCACTGCATATTTATAGCACTGTTCACTGTATAAATGTGAATGGTCCCAAAAATGTGTCAAAAGTGTCCGCTATAATGCGGGGAAAAAAAATCGCAGATAGCCGCCATTCCTAGTAAAAAATAAATTTAAAAAAATCATAATTATGTCCCCTATTTTGTAGGCAATATAACTTTTGCGCAAACCAGTCACTACACGGTTATTGCAATTTTTTTTTTATACGTAAGAATAAGTATCGGCCTTAACTGAGATACATTATTTTTTTATTTTTATTAAATGGGATATTTATTATGGCAAAAAGCAAAAAATAATGTGTTTTTTTTTTCAAAATTTACGTTCTTTTTTTGCTTATAGCCCAAAAAATTTAAACCACAGAGGCCATCAAATACCACCAAAAGAAAGCTCTATTTGTGGGAAAAAAGGGCGTTAATTTTGTTTGGGAGTCACGTTGCACGACCGCGCAATTGTCAGTTAAAGCGACGCAGTGTCGGAAACTAAAATTTTGTCTGGGCAGGAAGGGGGTGTAGGTGCACAGTAGGCAAGTGGTTAAACCCACAAGTGCTTTTTTACCAATACTATTCCTTTATATTGGCTTTTGACAATTACAAATGCGGTAATTTAGAAACTGGATGAAATGTTTAGCACCATGAAACCCTTTTTGACAAGTAGTAAATGTTATATACAACGAAATAGATCAGACCAAAATGAGGTCCCCAGAGGTGATCAAATACCACCAAAGAAAGCTCTATTTGTGGGGAAAGAATGATAAAAACTTTGGGTACAGTGTCGCACGACCGCGCAATTGTCATTCAAAATGTGACAGTGCTGACAGCTGAAAATTGTATTAAAGTACAGCTTAGCGCTGAGCCCCCTTGGAAGTCCCACTGCTAGAGAAAACATTGGCTTTGTAAAAAAACAAAGGCAAGCAATGGATTGTAAATGACCTGAGAAGTTCCGTTTTATAAAAACAACTGAAAAAATGTTATCGCTGTATAATACTTATGCAATGGTATAGAAACAGTTAAAAGTAAATATTTATGCGTGTGATTTGCACAGTACAACAAGGCAATTCACGCAATCTACTTTTGTTTGTTAAACCATTTATCATTTATCAGTAAAATGCTCATGTTTCCTCACTGACACATCAAGTAAACACAACAAATCAGCATTGTTAATGAGGCATACTAGTTGTGTAATCTCTTTCCTCTAATTTATAAGAGTGTCAGACATTTGCTAAAGGTCAACTACATAGAACGTTTTCTCATGTCTGTGATCGATCTGCTGGACAAATGTGAGGCCAGATTCTGGCACCGGTACAGTACACATCGCTATCTGCATCTCTAATGTTAGGGGGAGAAGTGTGGAAAATGACATTTCACTGCTTGTTTGCACACATGTATGCAATCTTGAGAATGGTCTGATGGACCGTTTTCATCGGTCAAAGCCGATCGTGTGTGGGCGCCATCGGTTTTTTAACCATCGGTTAAAAAAAAGCCAACTTGCTTTAAATTTAACCGATAGATTCCTAACCGATAGGTCAAAATCGATTGTTAGTAGGCACTACCATCCATTAAAAATCCAAGCATGCTCAGAATCAAGTCGATACATGCTTGGAAGCATTGAACTTCATTTTTTTCAGCATGTCGTTGTGTTTTACGTCACCGCGTTCTGACACGATCGACGGATCATCAGTCAGCTTTATCGGTTAACTGATGAAAACGGTCCATCAGACCGTTTTCATCAGATGGACTGATCGTGTGTACGCGGCATCATCATTATGCCGCGTACACACGACCGTTTTTCATGACGAAAAACAAAGTTTTGCCCACACACGATCATTTTTAAATTAATGTTTTTAAAACCGTTGTTTTATTTCATAACAAAAAACGACCGCGTGTATGCAGCATTACAGTGTGACGAATGTGCTATCTCCATTACGAACGCTAGTTTTACCAGAACAAGTGCTCTCGTCTCATAACTTTCTTCCGAGCACGTGCGTTTTCCCCCCCTCGTTAAAGCGTACACACGATCGTTTTTCACGACGTGAAATAGAACAACGTGAAAAACAACGAGAAAAAATAGAGCAGGTTCTAATTTTTTAACAGACATTTTTCTCATCGAGAAAAATGCTCTGGAGCATACACACGACCGGTTTTCACGACCAATTTTAAAAAGGCATTTTTATGTCTTCAAAAAAACGACCAAGAAAAAATTCGAACATGCTTGAATTTTTATGTCGTTTTTCAGAATGTCGTCATTTGTTTCACAAAAAATGATCGTGTGTGGGCAAAACGACGTTTAAAACAACGTTTTTAAACCCGCGCATGCTCAGAAGCAAGTTATGAGACGGGAGCTTCAATGGAACAGAGTGCCGTCGAAAGTGTCTTACGTGACCGCGCTTTGCAAGAGCATTTTCAGAAAACGATGGTGTGTAGGCAACATAGTTTTTTAAAATGAAGTTTAAAAAACTTTGGGCCAGATTCAGGTACACGTACATTTGCGCAGCGTATCCGAGATACGCTACGCAGCCGCATTTTACCAGGCTCTACGTCAAATTATGGTAGATTTTTGCCCGTACGATATAGCGGCGTAGTCTATTTCTCGCCGCGTAATTGAAATACGCGATTAGGGGGCGTGAAGCATTTAAATTAGGCGCGTCCCCGCGGCGATCGAACTGCGCATGCTCCGTTCAGAAATTTCCCGCCGTGCATTGCGCGAAATAACGTCGATACGTCATTCGTTGTTTGAGTAGCGTCGTTTAGGGACATTCCTATTCCCGGACGTTTTACGTCAAAAATAAAAAAAGACGTCGGAAAACGTTGATATTCGACGCGGGAACGACGGCCATACTTAACATGGGCTTTCTAATATTAGACCAGCTAAAAGCTGGTATAGTTTTACGCAGCAAAAAGATGACTAAAGATGCCGTAAGAGATTGCGATTGAAGATCGTAATTTCTGGGATCGCTGGCAAAAGCTCATTAGCATACCCCGACGCGGAAAACGGGAAGTCCACCCAGTGGCCGCAATTTTATTGCAGCGTAGATCCGAAGGCATACTAACACGTAAGCCAGTTGAATTGAAGCCCGCAGCCGTATTTTCATGGTTTGAGAGTTCAGAGTAGTGAAAAAACGCGCGTAATTCGAAAGTACTCCAGTCTAACGCGAGATAGACAGGCGTAATCGCTCTATGAATCTGGCCCTTTGTTTTGTTTTGTGAGATAAAACAACGTTTTTTACATCACAAAAAGTGATCGTGTGTACGCGGCATAACAGACTGAAAAGCATGAAGACTGAAAAGTGCAAATCGCCCCTCACCAAACTTTTATTAACACGCGGTAACACGAAATCAGCAAAAGCAGCCCAAAGGGTGGCGCTATTCGAATGGAACTTTCCCTTTATAGTGCCGTTGTACGTGTTGTCGTATGTGTTGTACGTCACCGCGCTTTGCTCAAGCATTTTTTTTTTCACGATCGTGTGTATGCAAGGCAGGCTTGAGAGGAATCAGTCGAGAAAACGTTTTTTCAATGACATGAATAACGGTGGTGTGTACGCGGCATTACAATAGTGGCTTATTCTTTTCTGATGCCCTGTACACACGACCGTGTTTTCCGATGGGAAAACTGCGAGGAGAGCTGTATGCTCCCTTGCAGTTTCGCAATCGAGAAAATGTCCAAATCTGAAGGTGATCAAATCATTCCCCACAGTGTATATGTAAAAAGTCTATCTATCGTTCAAAGGTTTTTATTGAAAGATCAACATAAACTAACAATTATAATGTATCCATTGGAAGTACTTTAGCAGTCATATGTGTAATATAGATACAGGTTAGAACATTATAATGATCTATCTATCTATCTATCTATCTATCTATCTATCTATCTATCTATCTATCTATCTATCTATCTATCTATCTATCTATCTATCTCAAACAAAAAGCATTATTTCATGCAATATGATCTCTAAAAAAAAGTCAAAGGGGCAGTGAAAAGGAAAAATGAAACTCATGTTCTCAAAGTTTACCTTCATCATATAAAATGTTGGGTTTAAAGACTTATGAGTGGATTGTTGATGTTGATGTGGTGTTTCTAGGCTAAACACAGCTTTGAGAGATCACCTAGAGGGTGGATGAGGGAGGGACTGCAAGACAGCAGTGGTTATTGGAATGTAGTGTAAAGCACAAACTTCTCTAACTGCTAATGTATTCCTTTTGAAAATTTTGAACAAAGTTTAGATAACATAGAAACACGGGTGACTGATGGCAGATAAAGACTAAGTGGTCCATCATGTCTGCCTTTTTTAAATAATTTTTGTCTGAGGATAAACTTATGTTTATTCCTGGCACTTTTTAATTATCTTTATATCGATTGGCTTACTACCTTTTCTGGAAGTCTGCTCCAAACCTCCTTTTCTTTTTCTTTAACCACCTCAGTACCGTGTTACATCCATTTCCTGGGCATTTTTCAGCACTGAGATAGTTTGATCAACAACTACTTAGTCATTTGACACTGCACTCAAATGAATCATGTCAGAACTGAGTAAAAAGGAGAAGAGAATCGCCTCTAAGGCGGCGTACACACGGCCGAGAAACTCGTCGGGCGAAACACATCTTTTTCCCCGTCGAGTTCCTAGTTCGGCAGTTAAAAAACTAGTCGAGCCAAATTTTCCCATTGCCCAACAAGGAATTAGGCGGCGTACACATGACCGGTTTTCTCGGCAGAATCCAGCAAACTCGATGGGAGACGTATTCTGCCGAGAAAACCGGTCGTGTGTACACTTTTCGCCGAGAAACCCGTCAGGAAACTCGTCGAGTCAAAAAGAGAGCATGTTCTCTATTTCCTCGTTGGGCAATGGGAAAATTTGTCTCGACTAGTTTTTTAACCACTTCAATACCCAGCCATATACAATTGACGGCCTGAGATGGGATCTACCATCCTAAGTGGCCGTCAATTGACGGCCTGGGCTTTGCGGGTGGATATCTGAATGATGCCTGCAGCCAGAGGCATCATCCAGATATCCTCTTCTTCAGCCGGCGATTCTGCACAATCTAAGAATGATCATAGCGGCTGTTCCGCTGCTTGATCGTTCGTACAGGCCGCGGAAGGGGACATCCCCCCCTCCCGCCGCCATCCGGTGCTTCTCCGGGCTCTCCTGTGCCTTCGGGGGCCCGGAGAACGAATCGTCTGCGTCGGCAGAAAGCATAGAGATGACTGGTGACCAGATGGTCACCAGTCATCTCTATGACCGTCGAAGGACCCAGGCGCGATGTGATGACGTCACGCCCGGGTCCCCGTAAGTAAATAAAGCCGCGATTGCGGCTGTAAGCCACCATTCATGAGATCGGTGAAGTTTTTTTTCACCGATCTCTTGGTTTCCAGCCTGGAGGAGAGATGTGAGGTCTTATTGACCCTCCATCTCTTCTTAAAGAGGACCTGTCACACACATTTCCTATTACAAGGGATGTAATAAAGTGTTGCCTAAGGAGATTTTTGAGTACCGAAGTTTGGCGCCATTCCATGAGTGTGCGCATAATTAAAGCGTGACATGTTGGGTAATTATTTACTCGTGTAACATAATCTTTCACATAATACAAAAAAATTGGGCTAACTTTACTGTTTTGTTATTTTTTTAATTCATGAAACAATTTTTTTTACAAAAAAAAGGCGTCTGAAAAATGATTCCGTAAATACCGTGCGAGATAAAACGTTGCAATGACCGCCATTTTATTCCCTAGGGTGTCTGCTAAAAAAACATATATAATGTTTGGGGGTACTGTGTAATTTTCTATCAAAAGAATGATGATTATTACATGTAGAATAGGCCCGGTATGGAGGTGGTATAAAAGCCCGGTATTGAAGTGGTTAACTGCCGAACTAGGAACTCGACGGGGAAAACGATGTGTTTCGCCCGACGAGTATCTCGGTCATGTGTACACTGCCATAGAGAACATGCTCTCTTTTTGGCTCGACGAGTTTTCTGATGGGTTTCTCGGCGAAAAGTGTACACACGACCGGTTTTCTCAGCAGAATACGTCTCCCATCAAGTTTATTTCTGGATTCTGCCGAGAAAACCGGCCGTGTGTACGCCGCCTAAGTGTAGAAATATGGTTGCATTTAATGAAGGTACAACATTTAGCAACTCCATATATGGTTGATGATTAAAAGAGGCACATCTTAGTATGCAGGCATCCGGGGTAAGACTATCCTCCTCATCGACATCGTCCCTTCCACGCTGCGCTCCATGACCAGGTCAATCGCTCAATCACAATTGCAGACTGACATCGGTGAGAACCGGCTGTGTGGAGGATGGTCTTTGTAGACTGCTTTACTCCGGATGCCTGCATACTTAGAAGTGCTTCTTTTAATCATCAACCATGTGCAGGGCCGATACACCATATAGGCTCACTATGCAAGCCGCTTAGGGCCCCGCAAAGCTGCGGAGGGCCCCCCAAATTACTAGAGGCCCCACCTGGTGAGAAGTCATTTTCAGCCCCTCACCCTGCTTCTCAACTCGCTGGCTGCATGGGAGAAGAGGTAAGAAGTTAGCACCCCCGCTTCTCACTTAAATGTAAGATGTCATTTCTGACAGCAGAACACCCCCTCCCCCCCTTGTCAACTTTAATGTGACATGTCACTGTCGTCATTTTCGGCAGGTCCACCGTCTCTCAACTTTAATGTGACATGTCATTTTGCTTGGGGGCCCCAGGGAGGTCAGGATCAGCACTGACCACGTGAGTTGCTAAATGTTTTACCTTCATTAAATTTAACCGTATTGCTACACTTGGAGGTGCCTCTCTTCTCTGTTGTACTCTGTGGCTCCTGCTGGATTTTTCTTCTTATCCCCTTGTGGAGGTATCCATTTGTGGATGGATATTTTATGGTTACACAACAATTACATTGCTATGATCTTTTTATATGGACTATAAACGGAAGGACTTATGAATAAATAGTTGTAGAATGAATTATCTGAGTTTACATTATTTCTTATGGGGAAATTTGCTTTGACATATAAGTGCTTTGGATTACAAGCATGTTTCTGGAACAAATTATGCTTGCAATCCAAGGATTTACTGTATTATCAATTGCATCAAACATATCATACATTTAAGGCAAAATACATGTGTGTGGTAAAAAAGCCAAAGATATATATTACTGTATTTAGCCTGTGTGGAAGTTATAGAGTCTAAAGACTATATTAGAAATGTTTTAAAACCCTGGTATTCGGACTATGTATTGCTATTCCTGAGGCCCTAAAATACCACAACAGTATGACGATGACACCTTTTTGAAAACCGGACATCTCAAGGTGTTTGGTAAGAGGCATGCTGAGTATTTGTTAGATTTGTGACACCATTTTTTCTAAAGTAAAGTTTAAGTAAATTCAATTTGTGTTTTCTTTTCCCACAAAGTCGTACATTTTGTAAGTTATTTTTCACACACAGCATGGACATAGTTACAATTACACACCAAACACATTCTGCTACTCCACCAGAATATGTGTGAGACTTCTTTGCAGCCTACACACATGGAGGGGCCCAAAATCCAAGAAGAACCTTCAAGGGACATAAAATACAGATCTGATTTCCTAACTAGTTTGACTACCGATTAAATTTGTGGGGGTGGTGAAACCCCAACAAAATTACCCCTATTTGGAAAGTTGACACTTCAAGGTATTTTGTGAGAGGCATGGAGAATTATTTGTAGATTAATTTTTTTGCAACTTTTTTGGGGAAATTGAAGAAAGTAAAGTTATTTCTCACACTCAGCATGGGTGTATTTAGAATTACACTCCAAGACTTTTTTTTGCTGCCTAGCCATAGAGGGGCTCAAAATTCATGCAGCAACTTCAGGCTTTCAAACTATACATCTGCTTTCCTGACCTATCATATTTTCAGAGGCCGTGAAGTGCCAGGACAGTAGAAACACTTAGAAAATTATCCAATTTGGTAGTTGCAGAAAGGCAGTGTAAGTCTTTTGATGTTTTTAAGTTTTTCCATAAATTTTATTTTATATGCCTTCTTTTATTTTGTACGGTGAAGGTGTTATGCTTCATTCAGAAACCTTCGCTCAATCATTCTCCTGTTATCTTTTAGAAATAAACATATTTAAAAATAAATAAATGGATATGGCCTGTCAGCAGAGAAAGCAGTCCCTCTAGTCATTTTACTACAACAGCTGGTAATGATGTCTTATTTTTTCTAGCAAATTAAGAACGGTAATATAACTGTCAAAGGAGAAAGCACCCTCACTAGCCATTTCACTATAACAGCTAGCACTGGGGTAATTAAAATAATACTTCCCACTGTTACCCCTATAGCTTCCCTCTGGTGATGCTCCCCCAGAATTATTTCTGCCTTCTCCACTGCCTGCCCACTTAGGGATGTACTCACTTTTGTTGCCAGTGGTTTAGACATTAATGGTTGTGTGTTGAGTTGTTTTGAGGGGACAGCAAATTGACACTGTTATACAAGCTGTACACTCACTACTTTACATTGTAGCAAAGTGTAATTTCTTCAGTGTTGTCTCATGAAAAGATATAATAAAATATTTTCAAAAATGTGAGGGGTGTACTCACTTTTGTGAGGTACTGTATGTTGCTAGCGAAGAAGGAAAGGGAATATAACCGTCAGATATTTCAGGACCAAACTAGAAAGCAGTTGCTGGAATACATTTGGCTCATTGCTTTGTTGATCAGGGATGTATTACATATGAAGAAATTCAGCTACGGATTTAGATCTGGTCTGAGCTAGCTTTGTCTGGTAACACTAAATGTCACACTAGTGATGATGATTTTTTACCTCCCTTTACGGCAGGGCTGTCAAACTCAATTTCATCGTGGGCCGCATCAGCATTATGATTTCCCTCAAAAGGGCCGGTTGTATCTGTAAGATTAGATGTCCAGAGCAACCCCACCATCAGAAGTTGAGTCCCCCACTCTCCCTTGCATCACAGTGCACCCCCCTTTCCTTATGCTGCTGCTGGGCATAAGCTGGATGCATTGCTTGAAAGCAGAAAGTAGGAGTCTGGAGTAGGAGCAGAGGAGGGCTAGAGCTCTCCTGCAGCTGCAGGAGAGGTGCAAGGGCTACATGAAATGGCCCGGAGGGCCGGATTCGGCCTGTGCTTTAAGGTGTCCCAGGTAGTATCTTTGGTGTGATTTGGTGGAAGATCCTTTTTCTATAAACACAATTCTGTATATTTATGAGATGCCCCGTTGGACTGCATTAACCCTGTATATTCTCTTGTTAGGTAGGGAAATTGTAAGTTGAATTTTGTTCAAACAGTACTCCAGACCTTGTCAGACATGTAAAGCCACATACACACGATCGGTTCAAACCGATGAAAACGGACTGAAGTTTGTTTTCATCGGTCCAAACCGATCGTGTGTAGGCCCCATCGTTCCGTTATCCTTCGGTCCAAAAACAGATGGCTTGCTTTAAAATCGAACCGATGGACGGCTAACCTATAGGTCAAAACCAATCATTAGTACGCACGAGCATCGGTTAAAAATCTACGCATGCTCAGAATCAAGTCGACGCATGCTTGGAAGCATTGAACTTTGTTTTTTGTTTTTCATCACGTTGTTGTGTTTTACGTCACCGCATTCTGACACGATCACTTCATGAACCGATGGTGTGTAGGCACATCAGTCCATCAGTCAGCTTCATCGGTAACCGATGAAAACGGTCCGTCGGACCGTTCTCATCGGATGGACCGATCGTGTGTAACCAAAAAAGACGCAAAGGTTTTTCTCCAACCTGCACTATTCAGTAACTGACCACTCCAGCTGCAGGCATTGGTCAGCTTGATTTTCTGCCAGCTTCAGTCTCCATCCAGTCTAAATGTGTTCTTGCTTTAGTTCACCATGTTACTCTGCAAACCTCTGACCAGTCTTTATCCCCCACCAGCCTCTGGTAAGCCTATGTCATTGCCAGTCTTCAGCCAGCCTGTCTTGTCTTCATAAATAAAGTTCCAGTCCAGTCTGTCTCTGTGCCCTCAGTTTCAATACAGTTTCAATACAGCATGTCTCTGTGCCCGCTATTACAGTCCAGCCTGTCTCCATGCCAGCTGTTCCAGTTCATTTCTGTACCAGCTTCAGTCCTGCCTGTCTCTGTGCTAGTCTTAAGTAGACATGTGCAATTTTTTTAGTTACGAATACGTTTTCCGTCATTATTCGTTAACCTACGAATGAACGAACGGTTTAGCGCAAATAATAACTAATAACGATATTTCCAAAATTAACGAATATGGAAAACTACGAAGATACGAAACTGCTCAGAATCACGTCAGATAGAATGCCTAAGATACGTCGAACACTGCCTACGACAGCCCTATTCACGTAAGACTTACGCAAACGACGTAAACGGCGTAAAATTTGACGGCTGTCCATACTTAACATTGGCTGCGCCTCATATAGCAGGGGTAACTCTACGCCAGTCGTACGCCTTACGTAAACGGCGTATAGCAATACACCCGGGCGCAAGTACGTTCCTGAATCGGCGTATCTAGGTCATTTGCATATTCGACGCGAAAAACTACGGGAGTGCCCCTAGCGGCCAATGTAAATATACACACAAAATACGACGGCATAAGAGACTTACGTCGGACGTATCTTGGAAAAATTCAGGCGTAACTGCCTTTCTGAATCGCCGTAAAGATGCGACGCCGCAGATTTGAAATTACGGCGGCGTATCTGGAGATACGCCGCCGCAAAAGCTTTCTGAATCCCGGCCCCTGCCTCTATTTCAAAGTCCTTGTACCCTATTTTTGCTTTAGAAGTCTTGTGCCCTATCTTTGCCCCTGATGTCCTGTACATCAGTTTGGCTTCTGACTTCCTGTACCTTGATTAGGCTTTTGAGACCCTGTACCCTAATGCATCTTGGCCCTGATGCCTGCATCACTTATTCTCTGCCTGCTGCTCACCCCAACTCTGGTGTAAATGTTGAGCTGCTGCCATCTGGGAATGTCAATGTGCAGAGCAGGTCCTAGTGACAAGGTCTTGGAGCATAATTTACCTAGATATGGAGTGTCCTTGTATATTGTTAGGGTTCCTGTGTTGTTGAAAGACACTGGTACTGAATCTCCTAATGACTGATGGTACCCAAGCACAGGAATATCTGCTGTCTTGATGGGTTTGGGGAATCGTATCGCAGTGAATTCGGTCAGCAGGACACTTAGATGGCTTGTAAATCCCAGCAGTGAAGCCCTTTGCCTGTTACTGGACCCCAACAGGAGGGAGCCAGCCCTCTTGGTGGACATGTTTGGAACCAAGATTTACCATAAATTCCCTGTACTAAAGAATAAAAGTCTGCTGATTTTCTTTATGTTAGTAGCTTCCTAAGGTCTGTCTTTTTTCAACTATTTCTGTAGAAGAGTGCCAAGGAATTATTTGGCCAAAGCTTGTTGGCGAGACCTCTCCTAAAAGAGATGGGCGGGACTTTAAGAAACAAAGTCAATGCCCATCTTTGCCTGCACACCACGGATCAACGAATGCCAACTGAGAGTTTTATTGTAGATTGATCACATCACAATGGACGAAATGCATCCTTCTTTGCCTTACATGGGCAAACTAGGGAATCACCTAAAAGCCTGCAATTTGAGGTCTACAGATATAGTCTGCTAGTACCAATTCAAGTTGAAAGATACATAAGGATGAACTTACTTACTTTTTTGTTCAGTGTTAGTAAACTGTAAAAGAGATGGAAATTACACAGCCTGGACATGGTTCTGAATTTGCTTTTCTCTACATGAGATAAAGTTATACTGTTAGGTCAAGTACTGTCCCAGCCTGTAACTGGATAGTAAAGGATCAACATCACACTGATGAGGTCAGCCCTATGCTCATACCTCCTATCAGCCAGCTCCCTGTGCACTGTGGATTTTTAGTAAATCCTGACTGGATTACAGCACTGCATCTTCCACTCCTACACTGATTCCTTCTATCCAGGGAGCTCCAGGAGACTAAGACTAAAGAAATGAATAAACAATTTTTATTTATTTAAATTAACACAGGTTATTGGGAGTATTTTATATTTATGTACACGTCTGCTTTTAAACTGTTTCCTTTGCATTTCAAAAACTCTTTGATTGTTATTTTAAAATATACTAGCTTAGTGTGATGATAGAGTTGTTGAAGACCTGCAGTATGATCTCTGACATTCTTTGACTCAGAACACCATAAAGTGACACCTGAGGTAAGTCGCTACATGCCCACCTTTGTACAGTAATAGGTGCGTTTGTAGACCAACAGCTAGAGAACAAATTATATAAACAGAATCCGTCCAAAACTTTCCTCACTAACTCTCTTTTCAATAATGTTACTGGCCCCAGTTCCAGCAAGTTAAACCTGTAATGCATACATTGGCAGATACCATAAATTGCATTAGATGAAAGAAGGGAAATTTCTCTAGAGTAGCATTAGCATTGAAATGTGAATCACTTCTATATCAGTTCCATATCTGAATTATCCAAATACATTTCAGATCATTTTATTTTGTTTCTGAATGTTGCTAAACTTTTTTTTTGAAAGCTGACCTTAAAAGTTGGCCAACTTCCCAACTGAGTCATTTTGAATCAGCAACAATAACCATCTGTCTGACATTCTGAGAACTTCCAATGTGAAATTTAAATTTCAGTTGTTCACTAGTTTCCCCTGTTCCAACCCTTAAGCGCAGAACATATGTAATATTTTGGAAGTAACAAGCCCTTTTAGCGTGATGCACACAGTAGTCCTTTACTGCCGACATCAGTGCCTACAGCTGGCCCAAATTACAAGACAAGCTGATAAAATCTTCATCTGACTGCCCTGTTCAGATAGTGACATTCATGAAAATGGACCAGTCCAGAACTAGGTCATGCATGGAATCCTATCTTTAATTACAGGAAAAGACCTGCTTCAACTTATATCCATAATATCACGTACGGACTTAAGGCAAAACCCAAACCCAAACATGTTATTTTTTAAAGGTTTTGTGTTTTTTTAATATTGTATTTTTGTTTCTTGTTTGTATTGGTACATGGCCCCCATGGCTGTGCCCTTTTTTTTTTTTTAAATCAGAAAAGGTTTTATTGCTCACACAACATACAGGAAATACAATTATGATATACAATACAAACTATGAAAATAAAATTACTGTACATCACTCCCACTAGAGCAGAAAAAATAACCAAAGAACAAACAACATATCCCCCGCTCCCACTCGCCACTACATCAAAGCATCTCTGAAAGGCCGCAGCCCAAATTTCCAACGGGGAGCCCCCCGGCTGTACAGGTGACCATACCAGCCCTTTTGACTGTAGTTTGCCTGTTAGTCAACAAAATCACCAGAATATACAGATTCACTTCATAGACTTAAATGATATTTGCCAAATTCCAAATTGGGGTTTGCCGCATTTTAAACAGTATCTGCTAAACCATTGGCAAGTACATTTTATAGCAGAAAGTAAAAAATCTAATTTCTTTCTCAAAATTGGCGCTTTTTTTTGTTTATACCACAAGAAATAAAAAACACAGAGGCAATTAAATACCACCAAAAGAAAGCTCTATTTGTGGGAACAAAAGGACATACATTTTATTTGGCTAAAGTGTTGCATTTTATTTGGATAAAGTGTTGCAGGACTCCGCAATTGTCAGTTAAAGTAATACAGTGCCATACGGCAAAGCAATGGTCTGGTCATGAAGGGGCGTAAATCATCCGGAGGCCAAGTAGTTAAGCAGTACTCATGGCAGTTCAGAGGCTACTTTGACCTGCTGTGTGTTACGTTTTTTTGGATGCAGCACATTCTGTTGAGGTATGTCAAATGCATGCAATTTCTAATGCAACAAAGACAATTAAGTACTGTCAGTAAAACTTTTTTTTTATTTGCAATAACAAGTTTCAAGAATACATGAGCTCCTGGTAGACCACTGCTAAACATCAGGGGATATGACAGTTCTGTAGGAGATGACCCAGTGACATTATGGGTGCATACATGAAAACAACTTTAAGCCAGGGTGTAAGATAAAAAGTTTATATACAGAGAAGAAAGGCTATAGTAAGGTGGTGAAGGAGAATGAAAATTATTTAGGGGGTAACAAAAATGTTAGGGTTAAAGACTCATTCACACTGAAGTGTTGAGGTAACATAATGGGCCAGATTCACGAACAGTTAGGCTGGCGGATCGAGTGATCCGCCAGCCTAACTGTGACTTTGAGCCGGCGTTTCTGTTTTCTGTAACCAGAAAACAAGAAACGCCGGGTTGAAGTTCCGATGCGAGCAGCGTAACTGAGTTTCGCCATCGCATCGTTACTTCAACTTAAAAATGGCGCCGGGGGCGTTCCCGCCGATTTACGCTCAAAAAATATGTTAATGAGCGGAAATCGGCAATTCACGATCGAATTCCGGCGCGACGCAATGACGATACGACGTTTCCGGACGGGATACGCGGCGCATAGATATACCTACATGGGGTTGGAGTATCCTATGTTAGGTATAGGCGTCGTCATCGCGTCGGGGAAAAAAAAAAAAAACGTCGCTTGCGTAAAACGGTCATGAATGGGAATGTGACGTCATTGACGTTCATTCACAGATTTTGGAGCATGCGCACGGGGATGTTTTGACACTCGACGCATGCGCAGTACGTTGGCGGCGGGATCGCGCTTAGTTAGCATACTACACGCCCCGTACCCGCCAAATTTGAATTCCGCCGGCTCATTTGCGATGCGCTGCCGCAACTTTAGGAGCAAGTGCTTCGTGAATGACAGCACTTGCTCCTAAAATTTCTGCAGCGCAACGCAAATGAGAAGCGTTACTCCAGAGCAAAGATGCTCTGGACTACCTGAATCTGGCCCAATGTGTACACATTTATGCGCCATTTATTTTAAATAACACCCCACCCTACAACAGTAAATAGTTCCATAAAATAGAAGATCTGATAAAGGCCATGCAGCTCAATGCAGTGATTTTGACATGCCATCAATGGGACCCTTTTTCCCCCATGCTGGAACAAATTGAACCATGCTTTATTGGGGAGGGGTTCCTCCCTCTGGATCAACAGTGGGTATAGGATTGTGTATATTTCTGTTCTCTCCTTCTATTGGTTGAACTGGATACATACAGTAGTTACATCGTTAGTCAGGTTGAAAAAAGACAAAAGTCCATCTAAGTCAACCAATGAAAAAAAAAATCATACAATCCCATATACATAATCCTATACTAATAGTTGATTCAGAGTAAGGAAAAAAACAAAAAAAAAACAAACAAACAGCAAAGCATGCTCCAATTTGCTACTGCAGGGGAAAAAAATTCCTTCCTGATCACCCAAGAGGCAATCAGATGTTCCCTGCATCATCTTTACCTATAAATGTTAGTACCCAGTTAAATTATGTACATTAAATAAATCCAAGCCTTTATAAAGCAATTTACTGAGCTAGCCAGAACCACCTCTTGAGACAGTCTATTCCACATTTTCACAGCTTTTACTGTGAAGAAACCTTTCCGTATTTGGAGATGAAATCTCTTCCTTCCAGACATAAAGTGCACTCCCTTGTCCTCTCTTATGACCTTAAAGTGAATAACTCAACACCAAGTTCACTATATGGGCCCCTTGTATATTTGTACATGTTTATCATCTCTCCCTTATTATACTCTTCTCCAGAGAGAATAAATTCAATAAATCCTTCCTCATAGCTGAGCTCCTTCGTGCCTCTTATCAGTTTGGTTGCCCTTCATTGCACTTTCTCCAGTTCCCGATATCCTTTTTAGACTAGACTTGTATCTTTTTTCAATCAGACTATGTAGCTATGTCATCAAGAAGAAGATCATGATGACTTTCAGGGTCAAAAGAGAACTCTGAACCATTCTCCAGGATTTCCCGGTGACCGTGATCTCCGATCTCAAATTACCGAGGTGGCACGTAATTTCAGAATGACAAGGAGCGATGTCACAAGATTCTGTGTTTCATCTTGACCTTAAAAGAGAATAAATATTGCCTAATGTTAATGGTGATCCTGATGTCCCATTTGAGGAAAGAAATGTTGCATGACACCCATAGTGGAGATGGCATAATATTTAATTTTATCATACCTGCATGCCATTCGAGAAAACCTTACACCCACTCAAAATGTTACTATATAGATCTAAATGTGTGATATCACAAAATTCTACATAGTCCTTTCAGTTCTTCTTTGTTCAATGGAACCCATCACACTTCAAGGATGCTATAAAACACCACAAGACTACCTTGATGGTTAGTTAGATTAGGTCTGTGAGCGGCAAAAAACCCCCAAAAAACAGCAAGAAGTCAACAAAGGGTACCCAAATAACTATAAAGGTACAACTATTATGGTACAATTTAACATACTGTATCAATGGTTTGGACGCTAATGGGCTCCAATGAGCTGATATGTAAAAGGAGTTAATCTGCGCTTAACTATCTGTGGGCGGATTGATGGAAAAAATTCCTGGTTAGAATGATAACCCTAAGTGTGCTTACTGAGAAGAACAAATTGGGGCTGATTTACCAAGCCTGTGCGCCATGACTCATGGTGCACAAGCAGAAGTAAAACCGTTTTTGAGATTTACAAAAGAGATACACTGCCAGTGCAGTGTATTTCTTCATTTACTAAACTGCCTAATGCGCCCAGGAGAGGGCGCACAGCACGCCAGTACAGAGCTGGCGTACGGCATTTAGTTATGTAAACATCGGGGATTCGGGCGGGAGTTTATGAGGGGAGGGAGGGGGGTTCATGCAGGGGAAGTGTAGTGACATGTGTTTGAATGTGTGTGGCGGGCCGAATTGAAAGCGAAAGTGACTTTTGAGAAACGATCCCCGTGCGCTTGCAAAGTACGCCAGAACCTCGGAAGGTTCATTTGCATACTGGGCATGCGCAGAGGGAGATTTCAGTGAATGCCGTGCGCCTTGTCAGTACGCCGAGAAATACTTGGTAAATACCAAGCGGCGTAGCAGTGTTTGCACTGCGTGAAACGGCGCACGCCAATCTCCGAGCTGTTCTCGGGCTGCGCCGACACTGAAGGGGAACTCCGCGCCAAAATTTCAAATTTGAAACCGGCGCGGGTTCCCCCCCAGGGGTATAACGTGAGGGGTTAACCCACGCCAAAAACGGCATGGGGTTCCCCCCCAGAGCCAAGCCTTATCCCAGGCACGCAGTCTGGCCGGACAGGAATGGGGGTGGGGACGAGCGAGCGCCCCCCCCCCCTCCTGAGCCATACCAGACCACATGCCCTCGACATGGGGGAGTGTGTGCTTTGGGGGAGGGGGGCACTGCCCCCCCCCCAAAGCACTCTTGTCCCCATGTCGTTAGGGACAAGAGCCTCTTCCCGACAACCCTGGCCATTGGTTGTCGGGGTATGCGGGCGGGAGCCAATCAGAATCTGGGAGCCCCTTTAATAAGGCGGCCCCCAGATTCTGGCCCCCCACCCTATGTGAATGAGTATGGGGTACATGGTACCCCTACCCATTCACCTGGTGGAAAAAGTGTAAAACACAAATAAACCACACAAGAAAAAAATAATGTATTAGCCAGCTCCGGGGGGCTTCCGCCAACCCACCCCGGTCTTCGCCGCCGCAGTCTTCTGCCGCCTCCCCCTTCACCACAAAGCTTCCTGCTTGTGGGGGAGGGCAGCGGGCTTCGAAGTTTTCGCCGGGGTGAGGGTCGCACATCCCACCCCGGTTTTCTAGTCGTCTTCCGCCGCGGCCCCCTTCACCATGAAGCTTCCTGCCTATGGGGGAGGGCCGTGGGCTTCGTAGTTTTCTGCCGGGGGGGGGCTCTCGATAGCCTCTTCTGCCTGGCTCTTCTGCAGGGGCCAGGGCTTCTCGTCGCTGTGTCGCCGTCTTCCGCCGCCGCCCCCTTCACCACGAAGCTCCGTGCTTGTGTGGGAGGGCAGCGGGCTTCGAAGTTTTCGGCCGGAGTGAGGGTCGCACATCCCACTCCGGACTTCTAGTCTTCTTCCTGCTTATGAGGGAGGGCGGCGGGCTTCTCGTCGCTGTCTTCCACCGTGGGGCGACACTCGAGGGCTTCTTCGGCGACATCCGCTTCTGCCTGGCTCCGCCGCTGGGGCCAGGGCTTCTTCTTCCATTCGATGTTGACACGGCGAGGTCCGGCGCTGAAATGCCGACAGAGCGGCGGGCACCGACTTATATTGGCATTGGGCGTGGTTATGCCACCATGTGACCTTAACCCATGTGACATCACAGGGCATGATGGGAATGTGATGTCACATGGGTTAAGGTCACATGGTGGCATAATCACGCCCACGCCCTATGCCAATATAAGTCCGTGCCCACCGCTCTGTCGGCATTTCACCGCCGTACCTCGCCTTGTCAACATCGAATGGAAGAAGAAGCCCTGGCCCCAGCGGCGGAGCCAGGCAGAAGCGGATGTCGCCGAAGAAGCCCACGAGTGTCACCCCGCGGCGGAAGACAGCGACGAGAAGGGGGCTTCATGGTGAAGGGGGCGGCGGCGAAAACGACTAGAAGTCCGGAGTGGGATGTGCGACCCTCACTCCGGCCGAAAACTTCGAAGCCCGCTGCCCTCCCACACAAGCACGGAGCTTCGTGGTGAAGGGGGCGGCAGCGGAAGACAGCGACGAGAAGCCCGACACGTCCAAGTCCGGGATGGGATGTGCGACCCATCCCGGCAGAAAACGTCGAAGGGGGCGGCGGCAGAAGACGGCGACACAGCGACGAGAAGGCCTGGCCACCGCGGAGGAGCCAGGCAGAAGCCGACAAAGCCCGCAGGTGGTGCCCCGCGGCGGAAAACAGCGAGCCAGGAGCCAGGCAGAAGCAGAGAAGCCCGAGGTGGGGCGACACCCCCGTTGTTCTCCGCTGTTTTCGGCCGCCCCCCCCCCCGGATGTGAAAGAGCTTAATTTTGGGGTGGGGGCCCGGCCGAGCATGGCGGAGAGCATCGGTGGGTGTTTCCCCCCCCGGCAGAAAATGGCTAGAAGACCGAGGAGTGGCGACGCCCCCGTTGATCTCCGCCATTTTCCGCCGCCCCCCCCCGGATGTGAAAGAGCTTAATTTGGGGTGGGGGCCGTACATGGCGGAAAGCATCGGTGGGTGTCTCTCCCCCCGGCGGAAGGCGGCGGGGAAGACCGGGGGGGGGGGGGTAGGTGTACCCCCCCGGCGGAAGACAGCCATCAGCCCGCGGGAGGCAGGAGCCCCCCGCAGAAGGCGGTGGCGAAGACCGAGGAGGGGTTTCGCCCCTGTTGTTCTCCGCCATTTTCCGCCGCCCCCCCCCCGGATGTGAAAGAGCTTAATTTGGGGTGGGGGCCTGGCCGAACATGGCGGAGAGCATCGGTGGGTGTCCCCCCCCCCCCGGCGGAAGACGGCGGCAAAGACCGGTGCGGGGCTGGAGCCCCCCCCGGATGTAAAAGAGCTTAATTTGGGGTGGGGGCCTGGCTGAACATGGCGGAGAGCATCGGTGGGTGTCGCCCCCCCCCCGGCAGAAAACCGGCGAAGCCCGGGGCCCAATGGGCTGGTGGTGGGAGGTCCCGGCAGAAGACCCCCAGAGCTGACTAATAAATTATTTTATTCTGTGTGGTTTATTTGTGTTTACACTTTTCCACCCGGTGAATGGGTAGGTGTACGATGTAACCCATACTCATTCACATAGGGTGGGGGGCAAGAATCTGGGGGCCCCCTTATTATAGGGGGCTCTCAGATTCTGATAAGCCCCCCGCCCGCATACCCCGACAACCAACGGCCAGGGTTTTCGGGAAGAGGCTCTTGTCCCTATCGACATGGGGACAACAGTGCTTTGGGGGGGGGCAGTGCCCCCCTCCCCCAAAGCACACACTCCCCCATGTCGAGGGCATGTGGTCTGGTACGGCTCAGGAGGGGGCGCTCGCTCGACCCCACCCCCATTCCTGTCCGGCCAGACTGCGTGCCTGGGAGAAGGGTTTGGTCTGGATCTGAGGGGAAACACCACGCCGTTTTTGGCGTGGGTTTAACCCCTTATGTTCCAGATCAAATCTAAGAGCCTGTTGTGCACCTGGAGGGGGACCCCCACGCCGTTTTTTTTTAAAATTTGGTGTGGAGTTCCCCTTTATCCCGGTCCTGTCAGGGGGGAGGGAATGCCTGCTCGTCTGTCCATACAATGTATGAACAGCGATCTGTCATTTCCCCTAGACAGTCCCACCCCCTTTACAGTTAGAACACACCCAGGTAACATAATCAACCCCTTCCTCACCCCTAGTGTTAACCCCTTCCCTGCCAGTGACATTTTTATAGTAAGCAATGCATTTGTATACCATTGGTCGCTAGAAAAATGCCAAAGCTCACAAAAATTTGTCCGCCACAATGTCGCAGTAGCCAGAAAAATCAATGATCGCCACCATTACTATTAAAACAAAAATATATTCCTAAAAAACCCATAAGACCAACCCCTACTTATAACTTTTGCTCAAACCAATCAAACGCTTATTGCGATTTTTTGGAACCAAAAATATGTCGAAGAATACGTATCGGCCTAAACTGAGGGCAAAAAGTTTTTGAATATATTTTGGGGGAGATTTATTATAGCAAACAGTAAAAAAGTTGTCTTTTTATTTACAAAATTGTCGCTATATTTTTGGTTCAAGCAAAAATAAGAAAAAACGCAGAGGTGATCAAATACCACCAAAAAAACAAAAAAACTTTTTTGTTGGGGGCAAAAAGAGGACGCCAAATTTGTTTGGGGGCCACGTCGCACAACCACGCAATTGTCAGTTAAAATGACGCAGTGTTGAAATGCAAAAACTGGCCCCGTCAGTGACCAGTAATATGGTCTGGGGCTCAAGTGGTTACAAATTAAGAAAACACTAAAGTTATCCCAATTTATGGCCATAATGTGAAAGATGATGTTACACCGAGTAAATAGATACCCAACATGTTACACTTTAATATTGCACACACTCATGGAATGGCGCCAAACTTCAGTACTTGAAAATACCCATAGGCAACACTTTTTTATTTATTTTCAGGTTACCAGTTTATATTTACAGAGGAGGTCTAGTGCTAAAAGTATTGCTCTCGCTCTAACGTACGCTATGATACCTCACATGTGGGGTTTGAACGGGGGTTAAATATGTGGGCGGGACTTACACATTTAAGGCCCGCCCACATATGGAAACATCCTTCAAACCACACGCGAGGTACCACACATCCTTCAAACCACACATCATAGCGTGCGTAAGAGCGAGAGGAATACTTTTAGCACTAGACCTCATCTGTAAATCTAAACTGGTAACCGGAAAAAAAAAATGCTGCGTGTTCACTTCTGACTGCGAGCTACTAGGGACAGGGGCGTTTTAATTATTATTATTTATGTTTGTTACGTAAAAATTCTATAAGACCTCCCCTTCAGGTTGTAAAGCATCAGTTCAGGGGGACCAAAAAAAAAAAAAAAACACCTCTAATGCTTTCATCCGTCATTGCAGATTTGATTCTGGTAATGCATTTCGAGTGAACTGGGCATGCTCGAACACTTAGAAAAATAAGCTGGGTGTTTGTGCCTGAAAATGACATGGATCTTTCTGAGCATGCTCAGAAAGCTTGTTTTTTGGCTTAGTAATTTAAGGACATCCTTAACAGGTGTAAGCAGTTACAAGTGCACACAAACTAGAGGCTGACATTTCTTCATGTGTTTCCAATTGGTTCATTAGCACACATGTTATAAAAAGCGTGGATAGTTGTAATATCACACCGAACTACTCTAGCACATAATTAAATCCCCCGTATGGCTGCAGCGGTAACTCAGATATGACCACTAGTTCACTCTCAGATTCACAGAAAGTTTAGGGTTAAATCATCATGCCCACTGAGTACAGAATCTGCGGTCTGGTAAAGCCCTAGCCTATTAAGTCATAAGCCGGAGTTTAAAGTAATAAATTCAGACACATACAAAACAAGGAAGTCTCCGCCATGCACAGATCTAGATATTGCAGGGTTGGACAGAGTTAATAAACGGAAATTACTATGGTATAATGTTACTGCACATTAGCCTAGAAACAGCTTAAAGAGATACTAGTATGGCACAGGTTAGTGAACTGAGGAGATATGGGCTGGAAATCGTAAGGCTATACTTATGAATGGAAGTCCATCAGGAGAGAAGTACTTGCGGTTAAGCAGTCATCTGTGGGAAGTTCAGGGGGAAGAGGAGATAGCAGTCTTCATCCAAGGGAGGTGCTCGAGGACTTGCAGGGTTGGTGTTAAGGAGAGCTGGAAGCCTGGGCTATGCAGCCTGCGTTGATCCAGCCTTGGCCTGGGTGTAGGTACTCAGGGGGTAACGTCCGTCTGAGGACTCCTCTTGGGTGTTTGCTGGGGTGCAGCAGGACGGTGGGTGTCTGTGCACATTAACAGAACACCCAGCCGTCATCTCCGGAGGTTTAAATACCCGGAACTCGCGGGCAAAAGGAAAGTGTGCTCGGCGCACTTCCGCGTTCCAAGCTGGAACGCAAACTCCGCGCACCGGAAGTGACGTGGAGGTATGTGAAGACGGAGCGCAGCCGTTTGTTATGGAAACGGCTGCGCTAGAGGGGTGAAAATAGGGAATCCTATTACATACTCCCCTCCTCAGGGGAGCTCCTACAGAGCAGCCAACAGGACCGGGTCTGTTAGGATATCTAAGATGAAATTGTCTGATTAAACGTGGAGCATGTATATTGGAAGAGTTTTCCCAGGAGTCATCAGATTGATCATAGCCTTTCCAACGTATGAGGTATTGAAGGTTAGAAGCTCTTTTCCTAGAATCTAAAATTTTATCAATCACGTATTCGGTCTCCCCGAGAACCTGTACAGGAGGTGGAGGAAGTGTCTTCCGGTTAGGAAAAGGGTTAGGGATGTAGGGTTTGATGAGTGACACATGGAAGGAAGGATGTATTTTCCAGTCCGGTGGTAAGGTAAGTTTGACAGCATTAGGATTAATGATGTGAGATATTGGGAATGGTCCCGTGAATTGAGTCCCAAGTTTCCTGGATGGAATTTTAAGATGGAGATTACGGGTGGAGAGCCAAACTAGATCCCCCACCTTGTATACTGGTGGTGTAGATCGGTGGGAGTCAAAATATTTCTTTTGTCTTGATTTCGCAAGCTTTAGGTTGGTGTGGAGGAGATCGAGTGTCTCTTTTATAGTAGAGAGATAATCTGTAACTGCGGGTACACTATTCGGAAGGAATGTGGAAGGTAGGCTGTTGGGGTGAAACCCATAGTTAGCAAAAAATGGGGAACAGCCGGAAGAAGCACTAGTGGAGTTATTGTAGGCATATTCAGCTAAAGAGAGTAATGGATTCCAGTCGTCTTGAAGATACGTACAATAACAGCGGAGGTATTGCTCCAGAATTTGGTTAACACGTTCTGTTTGCCCATTTGTCTGGGGATGGTAAGCAGTTGATAGTCGATGGTCTATCTGTAGCGAGGCAATGAGGGCTCTCCAGAATTTGGAGATAAACTGAGATCCGCGATCCGAGATGACATGGGAAGGTAAGCCATGTAGTTTAAGGACTGTATCAATAAATGCCTTTGCTGTCTCTGAAGAGGTTGGTAATTTTTTTAATGGAGTAAAGTGGGCCATTTTTGTTAAGAGGTCTACCGTAACCATGATGGTATTAGTACCATTTGACCTAGGAAGATCTACAATGAAGTCAATGGAGACTACTTCCCAGGGTCTATTAGGAACTGGAAGAGGAATCAATAAGCCGGATGGTGGTCTCCTAGATAATTTGTTTCGAGCACAAGTGTCACATGAATTTACATACTGATGTACAAACTTTGAGAGAGAAGGCCACCAGTAATGTCTCTTGACAATATGAATAGTATTAGTAATTCCAGGATGGCCTGCCAAAGGGGAGTCATGAAGGAGTCTGAGCAAAGGAATCTGTAGATTGGGAGGTACATAGATCTTATTTTGATAGGTGTAAATTCCATCTGGTTGTTTGATAAGTCCTGGTGGAAGGTTAGGAGTCTCTGAGGAAAGAGCCTGGGAAAGTAACTGTCTAAATGAAGTGGTATTGCCAATGAAGCGATGAGGAGGAATGATAGAAACGGGTGGGCTCTCAGTGAACTGATCTTCATGCATTCGTGAAAGAGAGTCGGCTTTAATGTTTTGTGAGGCAGGTCGATAGGTGATAGAAAAGTCAAATCTGTCGAAGAAGAGAGACCATCTAACCTGACGAGCAGATAGAGTCTTACAGGATTTGAGATGCTGTAAGTTACGGTGGTCAGTAAGTACAATTATTGGATGGGTTGAGCCTTCAAGTAGATGTCTCCAGTTTTCTAAAGCATCCTTAATAGCTAAGAGTTCCTTTTCCCCTATGGGGTAATTCCTTTCAGCTTGAGATAATGTTCTGGAATAGAAAGCCACAGGATGCAAGGGCTCGGAGAGAGTTGGCTGTTGGGAAAGTACTGCTCCTAAGGCGTAATGGGAAGCATCAACTTCTAAAGTGTAATGGTACAAGGGATTAGGAAGTTGAAGTACAGGAGCTGAGGAGAAACAATGCTTCAAGGTGGAAAAAGAAGTTTGTGCTTTGGGAGTCCACGTGAAAGATGTTTTTGAACTAGTAAGGGCATTCAATGGTTTAACTATCGCAGAGAAATCTTTAATAAACTTGCGATAGTAATTAGAGAAACCTAGGAAACGTTGGAGAGCTTTTCTTGAATTTGGAATTGGCCAAGAGATAATAGAGTCCACCTTGGAATGGTCCATCTGTATACCCTGAGGGGTGATCTGATAGCCCAAGAAGGTGATAGTGGTTTGACTGAAAAGGCATTTCTCCAACTTTGCGTATAAAGAATGAGTTCTGAGTCTGGCTAAAACCCAGCGGACATGTTTAATATGAAGCTCAAGGGAGTCTGAGTAAATTAATATATCGTCCAGGTAAATTACCACGCAGATGTCGAGCAAATCTCTAAATATATCATTTATGAACCACTGGAAGGTGGCCGGTGCATTGCACAGGCCAAAAGGCATTACAGTGTATTCATATAAGCCGTACCTGGTCTTAAAGGCAGTCTTCCACTCGTCACCAGGACGAATCCTGATTAAATTGCACGCACCCCGGAGGTCCAATTTTGTAAAGATCGTTGAAGATTGGAGGCGCTCTAAAAGTTCTGGGATGAGTGGTAAAGGATAGCGATTTTTTACAGTAATATTGTTTAGGCTTCGATAATCGATGATGGGACGGAGAGAACCATCCTTGTTTTTGACAAAAAACATAGCGGAAGAGGCAGGTGAGGTGGAATGTCTAATGAAACCTCTTTTTAGATTCTCGTCTATGTACTCCTTTAGGTGAGAAAGTTCGGGTTGTGATAGTGGATAAATGTGAGCAGTTGGGATAGTACTATCCGGTATAAGATCAATTGGGCAGTCATAAATTCTGTGAGGGGGAAGTCTATCTGAGTTACTCTTACTGAATACATCACTGAAGTCAAGGAGGTAATCCGGGAGGACTTTGTTTTGCTGCTGGAGACACATCAATGGGTAGGTGGTATAGCAATTGTGTTTACAATGTAAGGAATCCAAACTAAGAGACAAGTTGGCCCATATGAAAGTTGGTTGATGCAATAACAACCATGGGAGACCAAGAACAACTGGGAACAGAGGGGAAGGAATGATATCAAAAACTAGGGTTTCTACATGGTTGTTGCCACAGGTAACCAGAATAGGGGTGGTTTGGGACAAGATGGGACCTGAAGTGGAGGTAGAACCATCTATGAAGGTGACAGAGAGTGGAAATTGCTTTGGCTCAGAGGGAATCTTGTTGGACTTTACAATCTCCAAATCAATAAAATTTCCGCAGGCTCCTGTATCAACCATGGCATCAATGGTCGTTTTACTGTGTTCCCACTGTAAGACAAGAGTAATAAAAGTGAATTGGTTAGAAGGAGATATGTAATATCACACCGAACTACTCTAGCACATAATTAAATCCCCCGTATGGCTGCAGCGGTAACTCAGATATGACCACTAGTTCACTCTCAGATTCACAGAAAGTTTAGGGTTAAATCATCATGCCCACTGAGTACAGAATCTGCGGTCTGGTAAAGCCCTAGCCTATTAAGTCATAAGCCGGAGTTTAAAGTAATAAATTCAGACACATACAAAACAAGGAAGTCTCCGCCATGCACAGATCTAGATATTGCAGGGTTGGACAGAGTTAATAAACGGAAATTACTATGGTATAATGTTACTGCACATTAGCCTAGAAACAGCTTAAAGAGATACTAGTATGGCACAGGTTAGTGAACTGAGGAGATATGGGCTGGAAATCGTAAGGCTATACTTATGAATGGAAGTCCATCAGGAGAGAAGTACTTGCGGTTAAGCAGTCATCTGTGGGAAGTTCAGGGGGAAGAGGAGATAGCAGTCTTCATCCAAGGGAGGTGCTCGAGGACTTGCAGGGTTGGTGTTAGGGAGAGCTGGAAGCCTGGGCTATGCAGCCTGCGTTGATCCAGCCTTGGCCTGGGGTGTAGGTACTCAGGGGGTAACGTCCGTCTGAGGACTCCTCTTGGGTGTTTGCTGGGGTGCAGCAGGACGGTGGGTGTCTGTGCACATTAACAGAACACCCAGCCGTCATCTCCGGAGGTTTAAATACCCGGAACTCGCGGGCAAAAGGAAAGTGTGCTCGGCGCACTTCCGCGTTCCAAGCTGGAACGCAAACTCCGCGCACCGGAAGTGACGCGGAGGTATGTGAAGACGGAGCGCAGCCGTTTGTTATGGAAACGGCTGCGCTAGAGGGGTGAAAATAGGGAATCCTATTACAATAGTGCACGTGTCAGCTGCCCTCAGAGGGGGCAGATTTGCTGGCTGGAAGTAATGGCGGAGCGAAACAGAGATGTTTTGGAGCAAGTTTTGTTTTTTTGATGTTTTGTCTGCTGCATAATTTTGCTAAATGTTTCTCAAGATGTTAATGACTAATGTTTTAATCCTGTGGGTCTATATCCTGTTATTTCAAAAGCATGATTTATTTTCCAATGACTGTGTGAAATAAACGTTGGTCTTTTTTGTTTTTAGGTTTTTTTATATTTTTTTTGTGTGTTTATTTTTAATTTTTTGTTTTGCTTTCCTTGTTTTGTGGACCAATAAAATTACTTTCAAATTTTGAAGTTTGTTTTGTGATATTTTTTTCATGCTATGGATTTCAACAGCTGCAGCTGAAATAGTTTGGGCCTAAACCATCAAGTATGATTTGTCTCTAAGCTCTTTCCTGGTGTGTATGCATGAAATGTTTAGTCACCAGAAAAGGAAGGACAAAGCGGTAAGTATTGTTTCCTAGAATTGATGTCCAGACTGATTTTTTAAAGCACATGTGCAAGATGTAGGAAAACCTGCAAACAGGGCCTGTTTGGAGGGGGGGGGTGGTGTATTGGTGGACAGGCTTGAAGTGCTGATTTACAGCGCTGTGCTTGAAACTAGCACAAGACAATCCTATTCTAATTGTGGGTTGTTTGAGGGAAGCCAATTGAGTGTTAGAACCCCTGCTAGTGTTTTTAGGTTGGGCTTTGTGTCCCTTTTCTTAAAATTGGCTTCACTTCCTGTCACACAGCTGAACAGGAAGTGAGGTTAAAACCCTACCAATGGTCTTTTCTTTACGACACAGGTCAATCTAACTAGTGTCCCCATTAAGCAAATTGCACTGCAGTGTACACCCCAAATGATTAGTTACTTTGGGGTTTAGTAAAGGCAAAGCCGCTCTGCAGTAGAAGCGTAGGCAATGAAAATCAGAAGGGAAGCACTGATGATTTTAACTTCCAATCCCGCCAAGTTTATATTTTTCTTCCTTGCTTGTCCACTTGTAGTGCAAAGTGGATTTGCCTTTAGTAAATGGACCCCAAAGTCCAAGATCTATACTAATTTGGGGTGTACACAGCAAAATGCAATTTCCAAAATGGGAACTATTTAGATTGATCTGTGTGTCCCCAACAAAACATTACTCAGGTTTTTCCCTCACTTCCTGTTTGGCTATGTGGCAGGAAGTGAATGAATTAAGTAGAAAGTGACAACATTTGTGAGGTGTCTTTACCCTATCAGGGGTGCAGGCATCCCCAAAACAAACAAGAAAATTGTTGATTTAACATTGGGTGGTGTTTGTGGGGGTCCCTAACACACATTCATACATATTAGCAACGCTGGATCCTGGCCTATTGGCATGGTTATATTTTCTTAAGCCTCTCAATAAAATGATCTGAAATTTGGGGTTAAACTGGAACTATAATCATCACTTTTATTTTTTTGTTTTCTTTCATTTTGGATAGAGTTGGGGGGGGGGTTAGAAGCTCTGTCAGTTTATTTTGTATTATCCCTGTCTGTTTGGGGAGATTGGCCTTCACTTCCTGCCCCATAGCCAAACAGGAAGTGATCGAAAAACTAGGCAAATCAAGGGACTCCTGTGCCCCCGCCCCCCCCCCACAGAACTTGTGTGTGTCCCCTGAAAATTCCTGGGTGGGTCATAAAAAATCAGGGTGTGGCCTTGACAGGAAGGGTGGGTCATTTTTCTATTAGGGGGTGCCAAAATTTGGTCAGGCCTAGGGCAGCACAAAACCTAAATATCCTACTGCATATTAGGGCTTATTTAGACAGGATCCAATTTACAGCATGTTTTTAGATTGTGGGAGGAAACCCGCACAGGGAGAACATGCAAACTCCAGGCAGATAGTGTCACGGGCGGGATTCGAACCAGCAACCCTTTTGCTGCTAGGTGAACATGCTACACACTACACCACTGTGCTGAACGAACATGATCGCAGCTGAAAGCATGAGATGTTTTTTTTTTTTTTCAATTCCATGCTTTCCAGCCAGGAGGACAGATGTGGGGTCTAATTGAGCCCGCCTCTCTCTATAAAGAGGACCTGTCACACACTAGTCCTATTACAAGGGATGTTTACATTCCTTGTAATAGGAAGAAAAGTGAAAAATAATACAAAAAAAGGGACAAACAAGTGCAAAAATGAAAATATTAAGTAAAAAAAAAAAAAAAATTAATTTAAATGCTCCTGTCCCTAGTAGCTCGCACTCAGAAGCGAACACGCATGCAAGTCCCACCCACATATGTAAACACCCTTCAAACCCCACATGTGAGGTATCATAGCGTGCGTTAGAGTGAGAGCAATAATTTTAGCACTAGACCTCCTCTGTAACTCAAAAGTGGTAACCTGAGAAAAAAAGTCAAGCGTCGCCTATGGAGATTTTTAATAATGAAGTTTAGCGCCATTCCATGAGTGTGCGCAATATGAAAGCGTGACAAGTTAGGTATCTATTTACTCGGTGTAACATCATCTTTCACCTTATCCCTAAAAATTGGGCTAGCTTTACTGCTTTCTTATTTTGTCATTCATGAAACAGGTTTTTTTTTAAAGCCAAAAAAAAAAAAACGTTTGAAAATTTTTGGCGCAAATACCGTTGGAAATTTGTAAGAAAAAATGGCCGCCACTTTATTCCCTAGGGTGTTTGTTAATAAAATATATATAATGTTTGGGGGTCCTGAGTAATTTTCAAGGAAGAAAATATAATTGTTACATGAAGGAGAGAAGTGCCAGAATAGGCGCGGTATGGAAGTGGTTAAAGTGCAACAATAAAAGTTAAAACTTCCTTGAAATTTCATACCATGGGGGGGGGGGGAAATCAGGGCCGCCATCAGGAATTATGGGGCCCCTTACACAGCTTCAGGCATGGGCCCCCTGGAACAGAGAACAGGGGGGGGTGCTGCCGCCTGAAATTGAGAAGGGGGGGGGCTGCCGCAATTTGATAAGCGGGGGGGGGTTCCTTTACAAAAAAATAAATATAGAAAAATATATATTAAAAAAAGGGTGGTAGCCATCCGGGGGCCCTGGGGACTTCTGGGCCCTTTAATAAAAATAAACCTCTGGGCCCTTTAATGAAAAATAAATAAAATTATCTTATCTTATCTTATCTTATCTTATCTTATCTTATCTTATCTTATCTATCTATCTAAAATAAAGGGGGGTTGCCTTGGGAGCTCTGGGCCCTTTTATAAAAAATAACTAAAAAAAATATCTAAACAAAAATAACATGGGGTGGGAGCTGTGGTGGCTCAACGTGAATGGCACTGCGCTGACAAGCCGTTCACCTCTGCAGCCAAGGGTTCGGATCCCGGTCTCGGCTACATGTGAATTGAGTTTGGTGGTCTCAGCCTGGCTCCCGGTGGGTGTGTTATGCAAGGTACGCCTGTGCTTAGTATGCCCACCCCCCCCCCCCCCCCCCAAAAAACACCACACTTGCACGCACACAAAATTGGTTTAACACGCACGCACTTTTGCCATGAGGTCTCCTAAAATAAAAAGAGGCGAAGGACCTACAGGGCTGGCAGGGTGGGCTAGACTCCCTCATAGGGGGAGTCCCTCTGTCCCATCGGGCTCCCAAGTGGAGCAGGTAGGGTGGGGTGAGTGGGAGGCCCCCCCTCACACCCGCCATTGCCACCGGGGGCATGGAGAAGGATGGCGATTGCCTCTGGGGGGAGGGTCTGCCTACTACCAACTCCTGCAGTCCAGCTCCTCTCTCTTGACTTCACGCACAAAATACACTTTAAAAAATAAATTAAAGAAAAAACAACAACCTGGGGAAAATATAAAATGTTTATAACATTTTTATAAGCAAAAAGGTTGTCATCTGGGGCCCTCTGGGCCCTTTCATAATAATATTATATATATATATGTTAAAAAAATAACAAAAAAAATATAAAAATATATAATTTTTTGTATTTTTTTTAAAAAAGGGGGGGGGTGTTTGTCATCTGGAGCCCTGGGGATCTCCGGGCCACTGGGGACCTCCAGACCCCTAAAAAAAAACATTGGCCCTTTAATAACAAAAAATATGGGGGGTTGCCACCCGGGGCCCTGGGGGCCTCTAGGCCCCTGGGGACCTCCGGACTGCTAAGAAAAATTAAATTCCAAAAATTGGCCCTTTAATAAAAAATAATAAAAAAATAAACTAAAAAATATATATAAAAAAAAAAGAGGGGGGTTACCATCTGGGGCGCTGGGGGGCCTCCAGGCATCTGGGCACCTCCGGACCCCCGGGCCCCTTACAGGTGTACTGCCTGTACCCCCCTGATGGCGGCCCTGGGTGTAATGTCAGCATGTGAAAAATGACATTCTGAAGGAAAAAAGCTGTTTAAAACTGACTCGCGGCAATAATGAATTGTCGGCTCCCGGCAATTGCAGGAGAATTCATTCATAAAAAACACCAAAAAAAAAAGCGTGGGGATCCCCCCAAATTCAGTAACCAGACCCTTTAAGTCTGGTATGGATATTAAGGGGAACCCCGCCGTCAATTTTCTAAAAAAAATGATGTGGGGTTCCCCCCAAATATCCATAACCAGACCCTTCAGGTCTGGTGTGGAATTTAAGGGGAACTCCACCCCAAATTAAAAAAAAAAATGGCGTGGAGTCCCCCCTAAAATCCACACCAGACCCCTTATCCGAGCACGTTGACCTGGCCGGCCGCAGAAAAGAGGGAGGGACAGAGCGCGCCCCCCCCTCTCCTGAACCGCACCAGGCCACATGCCCTTAACATTGGGAGGGTGTTTTGGGGTGCCCCCCAAAACACCTTGTCCCCATGTTGATGAGGACAAGGGTCTCTTCCCCACAACCCTTGCCCGGTGGTTGTGGGGGTCTGCGGGCAGGAGGCTTATCGAAATCTGGAAGACCCCTTTAACAAAGGGGCCCCCCAGATCCCGGCCCCCCCCGGTGTGTAATGGTAATGGGGTACATTGTACCTCTACCATTTCATCCAAAATAAAAAATGTAAAGGGTTAAAAACGACAAGAGCCGGTTTTTGACAAGTCCTTTATTATCTTCTTTCTTCTTCTTTCCTTCTTTCCTTCGGGTTTCTTCCTCCATCTTCTTCTTCTTCCTCTGCTTCTGTCTTGGGTCTTCTATTCCCGCATCTTGCCCGGAATGTTCTTCCATCTTCTTCTCCTTCCGCTGTCCTTCGCATCTTCTTCTTGTTCTTCTTCGCCGGAGCCGCCGCTTCCAATTGAAATCCCCGCTGTCTGTCGGACCACGCCCCCCCTCTGACGCCACGGGCAAGCTCTTAGGAGTGTGCTGCAAGTGCGTCAGAGGGGGGCGTGGTCACATGTCAGAGGGCGGGCAATTCAATTGGAAGCTTGTGCGCGGCTTCTTCTTTGCCAGAGTCGCCGCTTCCAATTGAATTGCCCGCCCTCTGACATGTGACCACGCCCCCCTCTGACGCACAGGCACCACACGGGGACTTTCCTAAGAGCTTGCCCGTGGCGTCAGAGGGGGCGTGGTCCGGCAGACAGCGGGGATTTCAATTGGAAGCGGCGGCTCCGGCGAAGAAGAACAAGAAGAAGAAGATGCGGACGAGAAGGACAGCGGAAGGAGAAGATGATGGAAGAACACGCCGAGCAAGGTCCGGGAATAGAAGACCCAAGACAGAAGCAGAGGAAGAAGAAGAAGATGGAGGAAGAAACCCGAAGGAAAGAAGAAAAGAAGAAGAAAGAAGATAATAAAGGACTTGTCAAAAACCGGCTCTTGTCATTTTTAACCCTTGACACTTTTTTTTTTGGTGAAATGGTAGAGGTACAGTGTACCCCATTACCATTTCACACGGGGGGGGGCTGGGATCTGGGGGGCCCCTTTGTTAAAGGGGTCTTCTAGATTTCGATAAGCCTCCTGCCCGCAGACCCCCACAACCACCGGGCAAGGGTTGTGGGGAAGAGACCCTTGTCCTCATCAACATGGGGACAAGGTGTTTTGGGGGGCACCCCAAAACACCCTCCCAATGTTGAGGGCATATGGCCTGGTGCGGTTCAGAAGAGGGGGGGGGCGCTCTGTCCCCCCCTCTTTTCTGCGGCCGGCCAGGTCAACGTGCTCGGATAAGGGGTCTGGTGTGGATTTTAGGGGGGACTCCACGCCATTTTTTTTTTAATTTGGGGTGGAGTTCCCCTTAAATTCCACACCAGACCTGAAGGGTCTGGTTATTGAATTTGGGGGGACCCCCACGCTTTTTTTTTGGTGTTTTTTATGAATGAATTCTCCTGCAATTGCCGGGAGCCGACAATTCATTATTGCCGTGAGTCAGTTTTAAACGGCTTTTCCTGGTGCCTCCATGGCAACATACCTGTGACAAGCTCCGCCTTGGCTCCTCCCTCAGGACTAGTGAATATTATAAAAGAAGTGGTTAGTGCAGCCCCAGCATTCTCCTTTCTTTCCTCATACCTCATGGCAGTGAATTATGGTCGTTTGTCCTTACCTCCTGCATTCGGCAGCTTCCGTCCGGGTTCAAGCCTCTCCCGGACGCAGTCCCTTCTCTTGGGCAGCTAAACGCGCTTATAAGGTAGGGAGTCCCTTCTGTAGGATCTTTTGGGACAAGCAGTTTGTCTCTTAACCAAGAGCTCAGTTTTGGCAACAGAGGTAGCAGCCATTCCTGTGTTTCTTTTTTTTTTTTGTTTGTTTGTTGTTCCAGGTTCCCCCAAACTTTCCTTTACTCTGGTCTCCTCTGATTTGTTTCCCCTCTTTACTTGCCTAGTCCCCTGTAACTTTCCCAGCTCCTTAGGAGCCGCGGTCACTCAGCGCCAGTATTTTATCTACTTCCAGCGTCCTGCGTCGTGCTCTACGCACTTGTCGGCGGTGCGCGTCTTCCGGGTTCTCGTCCCGTCGGTCGGCGCATGCGCGGTGGATCCGGAGGCCGCGGTGGCCATTTTGGTTAGAGGCAGAGCGATCTTTTTCGCCCACAGAGCGTCAGGCACAGGACTGATCCTTCCAGTGACTTCAGGGAGACACCTAAAGGCTGCAGGAAGAACTACACGCTCGGAAGATCCAGGGAAACACTCACTTCTCTCCAGGTAAGTAAAAGTAAAAAATAAAAGATATATATACATATTTTTTGAAAAAATACGGGGGATATGTGTATTATATGTTCATTTAGGTTTCTTTTATATACTTAAATGTATAAAAAAAAAAAATATAGGTAAAAAAAAAGAAAAAAAAATAATAATTTATTAAAGGATAAATACACATATAAAATAAAATATATATTTTCGTGTTTCTGGGAACTTAAAAAAAAAATAGAAAAAATAATAAAAAGATGTATGTATGTATATATGTATATATATATATATATATATATATATATATATATATATATAGTGTATAGATAAAATCACACCATTTATTCAGAGGTAAATTCCCAAATTGGGGTCTGGCCACCGGATCCTTCTCTATTCTTTTCTTGGCTGCTACTTCTGCTAAGCCACCCAGTATGAGCCATTCGCCGCCCGTACAAGATCCTACTCTACAGCTGAGGTAAGGACCTACGCCCAGGTAAGCTTACAGATCTTAAAAAAAAAAAAAAGAGTGCACCGAGGCTGGTACCTTTCAGCCCTGTACGCCAGAAGACGTCTAAGAGGACCTCAAGGCGACATGAGGACTATGGCGATGTCAGTCCCGGGGAGCCACCCCACTACCGGGCAATCTGATCTGTCAAAATTGCCCAGTGGATAGAAGGCCCGAAAGCCTGCGAGTGGTGGACCTACCTAAAAAACGCAGTAAAGAACTCCCTTGCGGAATTGGGCCCCACAATGCTGCCGCAATAACCGGCATCTCCTACTCTGGAGGAAAAAGCGGAAGTATCCATTCCCGGGCCCATCTTTAGGTGAAACCTTTAAACATCAGGAAGACAAGGCTAGCTCAGGGTCCTCTCTGATGACCTAGATACCTTTTGGTTTTGCCTTTACCATGGTCCTTATATGCAGGCGGTAAAACAAGCAATCGGCTAGATCTAAGTCATGCTTCCCCTTTTTCCCCTCCAGATTTCCTTTTTCCCTCTCATGGGCAAGATCAGGAGTGTGATTGAGGAAGAGTGGAAGACGGAGACAAAAATTCTCCATTGTTCGGCTGGGAAAGTTTTACCCCCTCAAAGACCGATTCCGCAAGGCAGAAATGCACTTGATGAAGCCGTGATAAGGTTGGTAAGGATCGTCACATTGCCCATGTAAAACTCGGCTTCACTTAAGGATCCACTAGACAGAAGGATGGATCTCAACCCCCCACCAGATGGTGGGCAACGCTTGCAAACCTGCGAGGGTCCCGACATCAATGTCCAACGCCCTATACGCCTGGACAGATGATATGGAGTTGGCAATTCAACTGGATATCCCAAGGGCGACGTCACCAGGGCCTTAGATGAGCTAAAGCTAAAGCTCTTAGCAGATCTTATTGGTGAACCTGCAATTGATATTATTTCAAAGTTCCCCTGGGTCAATGCTCCACACAGTTATGGCCAAACGGGCCTTGTGACTGGAACCATAGTCAACAGATATTGCCTCAAAACAGAGTAAGTACAAGATACATTCTGACGGGAAAGTCTTGTTTGGGGAGAAATTGGATAAGGATACCTCTCGCAAAAAAAAAAAGGTTTCTGCCCCCGAAAGTTTTCAACTGGATAGTGGATCAGATGGACCTATTTGCAACAGCATTCAATACTAAGCTTTCAAAGTTCATCTTGAGGCTTCCTCATCCCCAAGTGGAAGAAGTAGATGTGCTCTCTGCAATCCAGTCTATGCCTTCTCTCCAGGCCCTCTCATTCCAAAGCTCCTGTTGAGCCTTATGGTAGAAACCATGACGGTGATAGCAGTCCTACCGCACTGGACAAGACATCCTTGGTTTTCCACAGTAATGTTCCTGAATACCCAGCCTTTCAGTCAAGGTTGCAATAATACCTTTCTCCTGTCCTAAAGTACGTCGTACCCACCCAGATCCCGACAGGTTGGGATTCACATCTGGCAGATGAAAGGGAAAGGTTCCAATCCCTAGGGTGTCCCAACAAAATTATCGCAACTCTGCTCAGGGCAAGAAAGCCATCCACAAACAGTATATATGATAGGGTTACATAGTTGCATAGTTGGTCAGGTTGAGAAGGGACTCAAGTCCATCCAGTTCAACCACAATCCAGGTGTGGAACACGTTCTAGGCCTTCAAGATTGTCAGAAACTGCGATCCAGATTCTCCATCATCCTCTCAAATTCTTGAATCCTTGCAGGCTTAGGCCTTTCTTAAGTACACCAAGGATGCAAGTAGCGGCAATTTCAGCGGCAGCCAGTTAGAATGGGCAAAGGATTCATTAATAATCCAATTTTTTTTTTCAAAGCCGTCAAAGATCCGACCACCAACTAAACCTTTTTTAACCAACTAAATCTTTCCACTCGGGACCTTGCTATCATCCTAGAGTCCTTAGCCAATCCACCTCTTGCCTCTTCGAAGTCAGCATCGCTTTGGAATCTAACCATGCAGCTATCCTTCTTCAAAGCCATTATTTTTGGCAGACATATTTTCAGAGCTCCTAGCTTAAGAGCGGATTATAATCATATCATATTCTATCCTGACAGTGTGGAACTGTACGGGGATTTAGCCCCGAGGTCACATCATCAAACATGTCAAAACTTGGGCACTTCCAACATTTTCGGAACAGGTCTCAGGTTCTCTTGATGAGCTGGACATTGCCTCCACTTTGAGATGCCATCCGCAGGCTATGGCATCCTTCAGGGACTCTACCAGGTTGTTTATAATTCCCCAAGGTTAAAAACAAAGGCATGAAGGCATTGGCAAAAACGATTGCCTCGTGGACCGTTAGTCTCGTCCTCAAGGTGTACACGGCAAAGGGACTGCGATCCCCTTTGACAGTCTGGACACACTCCACCAGAGCGGTTTCCGCCTCTAGGGCGGCAAGAGTGAGTGTATCAATTGAAGCCTTTTTGCAGAGCAGCGACATAGTCGTCTCAGCATACTTTTCTGAAAAATTTACAGAGTGGAGCTGTTTTCATCGGTGGAGCGCTGCAGACAGGCGGTAAATTAGGCCTCTGCTTCTTCTTTTAAATGATGATAATAATCTCTTTAAAATAAACCTCTAAACATCATCCCACCCATCTCAGCTAGTTATTTGTCACAGGTATGTTGCCATGGAGGCACCAGGAAAACAGAAAATTGTACCATACTTACCGTAATTTTCTTTTCCTGGTGCCTATCCATGGCAACATACAATCCCACCCTCGGTATTCTATATTACGGAGAATGCTGGGGCTGCACTAACCACTTCTTTTATAATATTCACTAGTCCTGAGGGAGGAGCCAAGGCGGAGCTTGTCACAGGTATGTTGGCATGGATAGGCACCAGGAAAAGAAAATTACGGTAAGTATGGTACAATTTTCTGTTTTTTGCTTTGGAAAATGTCATTTTGTGCAGAGTTCTAACCACAGGAAAAGGGCGCTTTTTCACATGCTGACATTCCCCCCCCCCATGCTACGAAATTTAAAAGAATGTTTCAAATGACGTGGGGTTCCCCCCAAATTCCATTACAGGCCCTTCTGGTCTGATATGAATATTAAGGGGAACCCCACCGTCATTTTTGGGAAAAAAATTACGTCTGGTCCCCCCCAAATATCCATAACCAGACCCTTCAGGTCTGGTGTGGAATTTAAGGGGAACTCCACCCCAAATTAAAAAAAAATGGCGTGGAGTCCCCCCTAAAATCCACACCAGACCCCTTATCCGAGCACGCTGACCTGGCCGGCCGCAGAAAAGAGGGGGGGACAGAGCGCGGCCCCCCCTCTCCTGAACCGCACCAGGCCACATGCCCTCAACATTGGTGCCCCCCAAAACACCTTGTCCCCATGTTGATGAGGACAAGGGTCTCTTCCCCACAACCCTTGACCGGTGGTTGTGGGGGTCTGCGGGCAGGAGGCTTATCGAAATCTGGAAGACCCCTTTAACAAAGGGGCCCCCCAGATCCCGCCCCCCCCCTGTGTGAAATGGTAATGGGGTACACTGTACCTCTACCATTTCACCAAAAAAAAAAGTGTCAAGGGTTAAAAACGTCAAGAGCCGGTTTTTGACAAGTCCTTTATTATCTTCTTTCTTCTTCTTTCCTTCGGGTTTCTTCCTCCATCTTCTTCTTCTTCCTCTGCTTCTGTCTTGGGTCTTCTATTCCCGCATCTTGCCCGGCGTGTTCTTCCATCTTCTTCTCCTTCCGCTGTCCTTCTCGTCCGCATCTTCTTGTTCTTCTTCGCCGCTTCCAAATGAAATCCCTGCTGTCTTCCGGACCACGCCCCCCTCTGACGCCAAGGGCAAGCTCTTAGGAGTGTGCTGCAAGTGCGTCAGAGGGGGGCGTGGTCACATGTCAGAGGGCGGGCAATTCAATTGGAAGCAGCGACTTTGGCAAAGAAGAAGCCGCGCACAAGCTTCCAATTGAATTGCCCGCCCTCTGACATGTGACCACGCCCCCCTCTGACGCACTTGCAGCACACTCCTAAGAACTTGCCCGTGGCGTCAGAGGGGGGGCGTGGTCCAGCAGACAGCGGGGATTTCAATTGGAAGCGGCGGCTCCGGCGAAGAAGAACAAGAAGAAGATGCGGACGAGAAGGACAGCGGAAGGAGAAGAAGATGGAAGAACATTCTGGGCAAGATGCGGGAATAGAAGACCCAAGACAGAAGCAGAGGAAGAAGAAGAAGAAGATGGAGGAAGAAACCCGAAGGAAAGAAGAAAAGAAGAAGAAGAAAGAAGATAATAAAGGACTTGTCAAAAACCGTCTCTTGTCGTTTTTAACCCTTGACACTGTTTTTTTTTTTTGGTGAAATGGTAGAGGTACAGTGTACCCCATTACCATTTCACACAGGGGGGGGCCGGGATCTGGGGGCCCCTTTATTAAAGGTGTCTTCCAGATTTCGATAAGCCTCCTGCCCGCAGACCCCCACAACCACCGGGCAAGGGTTGTGGGGAAGAGACCCTTGTCCTCATCAACATGGGGACAAGGTGTTTTGGGGGGCACCCCAAAACACCCTCCCAATGTTGAGGGCATGTGGCCTGGTGCGGTTCAGGAGAGGGGGGGGCGCGCTCTGTCCCCCCCTCTTTTCTGCGGCCGGCCAGGTCAACATGCTCGGATAAGGGGTCTGGTGTGGATTTTAGGGGGGACTCCACGCCATTTTTTTTTTATTTGGGGTGGAGTTCCCCTTAAATTCCACACCAGACCTGAAGGGTCTGGTTATTGAATTTGAGGGGACCCCCACGCTTTTTTTTTTGTTTTTTTTATGAATGAATTCTCCTACAATTGCCGGGAGCCGACAATTCATTATTGCCGCGAGTCAGTTTTAAACGGCTTTTTTTTTTAAATTGACGGCAGGGTTCCCCTTAATATCCATACCAGACCTAAAGGGTCTGGTTATTGAATTTGAGGGGACCCCCACGCTTTTTTTTTTGTTTTTTTTATGAATGAATTCTCCTACAATTGCCGGGAGCCGACAATTCATTATTGCCGCGAGTCAGTTTTAAACGGCTTTTTTGCTTTGAAAAATGTCATTTTGTGCAGAGACAGTTCTAACCACGGGAAACATGCGCTTTTTCACATGCTGACATTAGAGCCCCCCATAGTACGAAATTTAAAGAAAAATTACACTTTTATTATTGCACTTTTAGCATTATTAAAATCACTGCTCCCGAAAAAATGGCCGTTTTAAAAAATAAAAAAAAGCATTGATACATGTCCCCTGGGGCAGAACTGAGGTCCCCAAACACTTTTTAGGACAAAACTTGCAGATTAGCCTTTAAAATTCACAATTAAGATTTCCCCCATAGACTTTAACAGGGAGTTCGGCAGCGGCTTTACTAATCAATTGCATCGCGCTGCTGCTGCGGCCGGTTCATGCGCCTAATTAAGGCTTCATCCAGCGCACTAATTAAGGCATGAACCGGCGCAGCGCAGCTTCAATAGTAAATCAGCCCCATAGTGTCAAAGTGCAGCAAAGTGCAAATTATATCAAGGTGCAGCAATTTAAATAATTATTTGAATGAACTAAAAAGTCATGTGAAAAAATATATATGTAAAAATGCGCTACCTGGTGTGAATCTGCTAAATAGCATAAAAATGGAAAATATATATGTGAAATACAAACAATATACAAAATATATAAGTATATGGTGATAGGAACTTCCTAATAAAAAGGAATTGGATAGCAAAAATAGTCCCAAAGTGAAAAAAAAGAGACAAAAAACAAAACAAAAATGTGACACAAAGTTCCCAATGGTTGTAACAATGTTGCAAAAAGAAACAGCTTGTCTGCAGGTAATCAGCTTGTCTGCGGATACTCATTCAGAACTCCTCAGCCTGCATACTCTACGTCTACGATAGTATAGTAAAAGATGTCTCCTTACCGCAACAATGGTCAAAAAAGGCTCACAAAACAACCCACGGAAGGTCTCCTCTGGCTTCAGTCCCAGAACCTCAATCCTCGGCAGGGAAGACAGGCAACTATCAATCAGCAAAGGACTTCCTTACAGGTGGCTATAGCTCCAAACACTGCTGTTTCTTCCCAGCGAGATAATTTCAGATAACAATGGATGCAGTATGGGAAAAAAGAAAAAAGAAGAGCTTCATGGTGCAGATAGAAAAAATGCTCTTTAATCTCCAAGGCAAAAATTGTACAGCATCAAAAAAGGAATTAAAACATGAATTAAAAACACAATTGGAAAACAGACATCCAGGGTCTATGGCTGGTGCCTGACCAAATAGTTTGTAATAGCGTCTGATTACTTGGCTCCCAGGGGATGCTATTTCACACTATTTGGTCAGGCAGTATGCAGGCTGAGGAGTTCTGAATGAGTATCCGCAGACAAGCTGATTACCTGCAGACAAGCTGTTTCTTTTTGCAACAGTGTTACAACCATTGGGAACTTTGTGTCTCATTTTTGTTTTGTTTTTTGTCTCTTTTTTTTCACTTTGGGACTATTCTTGGTATTCAATTCCTTTTTATTAGGAAGTTCCTATCACCATATATACTTATATATTTTGTATATTGTTTGTATTTCACATATATATTTTCCTTATTTGCTATTTAGCAGATTCACACCAGGTAGCGCATTTTTACATATATAATTTTTCCAATGAGCTGAAGCACTTTGGCTTCTTATACAATGCTCAAGAAAATTAAAGGAACACTTTAAAAACATATCAGATATCAACGGGCAAAAAATATGGACTTGGTAATGTGTTAGGAATGAAAGGATGGCACATCATTTGATGGAATTTAAAATTTTCCACCTACAGAGGCCTGAATTCAAAGATACTACGAAAATCAAAGTGAAAAAAATATGCAGCAAGCTAGTCCATTTTGCTGAAATTTCATCTCAAAATGGTCCTCAGTAGTTTGTATGGCCCCCAAGTGCTTGTATGTATGTCTGACAACATCAGGGCATGCTCCTAATGAGACGACGGATGGTGTCCTTTGGTATTTACTCCCAGATCTGGACCAGAGCATCACTGAGCTCCTGAACAGACTGAAGTGCAACCTGGCGGCACCGGATGGACCAAAACATAATGTGCCAGAGGTGTTCTTTTTGATTTAGGTCAGGTGAGCGTGGGGGCCATTTAATGGTATCAATTTCTTCATCCTCCAAGAACTGGTTGCATGCTCTCGCTACATGAGGCCGGGCATTTTGGTGCACCAGGAGGAACCCAGGACCCACTGCACCAGTGTAGGGTCGTACAATGGGTCCAAGGATTTCATCCCGATACCTAATGGCAGGCAGTCAGGGTGCCATTGTGTAGCCTGTAGAGGTCTGTGCGTCCCTCCATGGATATGCCAGATCATCACTGACCTACCACCAAACCGGTCATGCTGAACGATGTTACAGGAAGCATAAATTTCTCTGCAGCTTCTCCAGACCCTTTCAAGTCCGTCACATATGCTCTCATCTGTGAAAAGCCTGGGGAACCAGTGGCTGACCTGCCAATGGCGTTCAATGGAAAATGTTCCACAGTATCTGGCAGTGAGCACAGAGCACACTAGAGGACGTTGGGCGCTCAGGCCACCCCCATGAAGTCTGTTTCTGATTGTTTGGTCAGAGACATTCACACCGGTGGCCTGCTGGAGGTCATTTTGTAGGGCTCTGGCAGTGCTCATTCAGTTCCTCCTTGCACAAAGGAGCAGATACTGGTCCTGCTGATGGATTAAGGACCTTCTACAGCTCTGACCACTCTGGCAATGACACATATTGATGTGCCATCCTGGAGAAGTTGGACTGCCTGTGCAAACGTTATAGGGTCCAAGTAGCACCTTGTGATACCAGTAGTGACACTGACCCTAGCCAAATGCAAAACTAGTGAAAAACAGTCAGAAAAGATGAGTAGGGGAAAAAAATGTCAGACACCTTCACCTGAAAAACCATTCCTGTTTTGGAGGTCATCTCATTGTTGCCCATAGTGCACCTGTTGTTAATTTCAATTAACAGCAAAGCAGCTGAAACTGATTAACAACCCCTCTGTATACACCCCTCCCCCTCTGCTACTTAACTGACCAGATTCAAACGTGTTCCTTTACTTTTTTTGAGCAGTGTATATATCAAAGATGGTGATGAGACCTATCACTGCCACCTCCTCATTTCACTCATCATCTTTCATATTGGATACTGTCTTGGTTGTGCATTTGCGCTATTCACAATTATTTTTTTTAAATGTTTAACTTTCAAATGGGTCTTGGTCTTATGACAATTAATTTGTTTGCTTGGCCTCCTGTCCTGCCTTCTCTAATACTTTGTAATCAGTTCGTTTTAACTGATGGAAATGCCCATGGATTTGTTATAATGCAAAAGTAGTGCTAATGGCGCCCTTCCTTCAATATAGCACCGCTCAGCGCTTAGGTACGTGTAATCAAGGTGATTGATAATAGCTAATCAGACATGCATGTAATGCAGCAGCTGCTAAAAATATATAACAATGTTCATAAAACAGTAAAAAATAAAACAATTAAAACCTTAAAAAGTCAAAACTTAAAAAAGTCCCAAAGTTCCATGCAATACTGTAGCAGCGCTACTTTCAAACCCACGTTTTAAATTCTTCTATAGGTCAAGTAAACATATAGGTATACGATGATAGTGCAGATGGATCACACACAAAACAGTCCTTAAATACGTGCTCCTTTCACCAAGGGGGGTTCACCACGTGGGGGGATATTTACTCCCCTATTGGGGATGCACTCACCACAAGATTGAATAAAAAGGGCCTGGATTGTATATCTGTGTATGTCCTGGAAGATGCATTCTCCACGAGCAGGTATGTTAAGATCAAACCGCATACATATAATGGAAAAAAACTCATATAGTGTAATACCGCTTTAGAATCATTTATTAAGCTCCAAACATCCCCTTTATATATTGTGTGTACCACAATGCAAAAGTGTTCAAGCATAAAACGAAATCTGTACTGTGCCTGTAAGCTTCTCCCTGTGAGCCTGTGAAGATGCAGATGTCTGACACAAATCTCCTGTTCCTGCTCTGGGGGCTGTACAGCATCTCTGGTCAGAGGATAAGCATCACGCGCTGACGCGTTTCGTCATTGGTTAGACTTCAACAGAGGGCGTGACTAAGCTCATCCCTGACCTGTATAAATACAGCAATGCCGAGCGAATACTGTGTTTATTGGTAAATTGCGGTCACATGCGTGCCTGTTTCCGCACAGGCGCACTGTGAACCGGAGAGCCTTGTAAGGGAATGGGCGGAAGTGATCTCACCTCCGTCACGAATGCCCGATATACGTCCTAATGGTTAATGGTTAGACGCAGGAAGCCCTGCGTCGCGGACGTGTCATGGAACGCAAGATCTCCGCCCATTGGATCAAACCGGTCACGTGTGCGCTGCATTCCACGCATGCGCACTGGCCCAAAATGATCAAATGTGGGTGGAAATAGAGCTGCGCCCTGTATAAGCTCAATGATTGGTCACACTCACTCATAGTCTGCAAGATAGTATAGGCTACAAGTGTTTTTAGACAATTGCAGTAGATATTGCAGACGCAGCAATCTGTATACAAAAGAGAATCTTCTATCTAATAGAACTAACAATATCTTGTAAACAATAAGTCATGTAATGAATACCAAGTCTGGCTATTTTATATAGCCTCAATTATTTAAGTGATATAAAGACTAAAAACATAGGCCCAGATTCAGGTACATCTGCGCATTATTGGACCGGCGTAGCGCACCGCCTTTACGTTAGACTTGCGCAATTTTGCCGCGTAATCCCCCTATTCTCGTAGCTTTTGCGCAGGAAATTGCGCATGCGTAACGTTTTTCCCGAGGCGTAAGGAGGAGTAATACAAATTGGGAAGGACGTGGGCGTGTTACATTGAAATGAGCCGTGCAAATGAAGGTCCGGCCGGCTCGCGCATGCGCGCTTGAAGGAGACCATAGTCAGCTCCGCTGTGCGCATGCTCACAACTCGGGAGCGGTGCAATCAGTGAAATTGGAAATGGACTTGGGCAACGTTGTGAACTACGCAAACAGCATAAATAGACACACACAAACGCACTTGCATTGCAAAAGTACATCCCTTTGTCCCTTCCCATTTAACCTAGTGCTTTTGTCCTGTTGTTCGTTGTGGTGTGTTTTGTAGTTGTCAGATTAGTGTTCTGTGTGATCAAGTGTTTGTTAGTAGATCTTTGAAAGTGTTTTTTGATAAGTGTTTGAGAGACTGTTTGTTTGATTGATCTATTTCTGTTCGTTTGTTTTCCTGCTGTATTTTTGTTTTGTTTTTTTGTGACTGTTTCTTGCTGAGTAGTTTTCTCTTTGTGTGTGTTCTTGCTTGATTGGTTGTGCTTGTTTGTGTGAGTGAATTTTGTTGACTGGGAGTGAGTTTTTTGGGAAGTATGACAGAGAGAAAGAGAAAGCTCAATTTTACAGTTGGGGAAAAACAAATTCTTACCCGGGCCATTAGCGAGTATGGGCGTTTCCTCCATGGCCCAGACAGTGCCAACACCACCCCGGCCAGGAGGAGGGAGATTTTGGATATGATCACTGAGCAGGTCAATTCAGCGGGGCAGGGGGAGACACGGACCCGGTCTGGGATTGACAAAAAAATCAATGACCTCCGGCGTCTGGTCAAACAGAAGCTGGCCAGAATGCATGCCCATGCCAGGGGCACAGGAGGGGGCCCACCATGCCGTATTAGGCTGACAGCGGAGGAGCGTGCGGTGGCCCTGACCTTTCATCGGCATGAAGTTGAGGGCCTGCCCGGCTTTGACTCAAGTTCGGAGCCCGTGGTGCCAGGTAAGTATTTTTTTTAATATCAGGTGTGTAGCATGTATGGGGGAGGGGGTGAAAGGGAATATGTGGCAAGTGTGTGGATCCTCCAACCTGTGAATGTTTTGTGTCATCCACAGATGTGCAGGAGGGTGCAGGGCCATCTGGCCTGACCGCACAAACCCCAGGACAGCAGCCTAATGAGGCCCCCCCAACAGAATAGCCGTGGCCTTGGAGGGCAGGCCGCCAGGTGGGCAGAGATCAGGGGCTGCTCCTCCTTCCCCGGTTTTACCCCTCCCCCATGAGTCTCCCCTGAGAAGCCGGGGCCGGGGCCGTGGCCGGGGGCGCCCCAGGCGTGGCTCACGCAAGGGGCAATAATTTGTTTTTTCCCCTTTTTTTTTTTGCTGTAAATTTTTTGCTTTTGCAGGAATTTTTTTTTTTTGGGTTGTGAATGCTGTTTGAATGTGGGGGTGACATTCCTGCCGGAAAAGGGGTGTCACCCTCAATTTCGGTGGAGTAGGGTTCCCCAGGACCAGGGAGAAGTGATCCCCAGGTCCGTGTGAATGGTGTATGAATGTACAGTGACATGATTGGAGCCTTGGCGTGGCGTTGCTGCTCACAAGTCCAGCATGGTGGACTGGTGCCAATCCAATTTGATGTGGATTTGATGTGTCTGTGCTAGGGACCACAGTGGTGTGCATGCATGCATTCTCATTGTGCCATGATTAATGTGTGTGTTTAACGTGCAAAGATGCCCAATGTGGGTTGTCTCCTGGTTGCTCTTCCCTCAGAAGACGGGGTAGCCTTGGTTAGGGGGGGATTGTCTGGTTCAGGGGTCAGGTCATCACGTAGGGCAATCTGCAGGCCCTTTCTTACTGCTAAGTTGTGCAGCATGCAACATGCACCGATGATCTGGCACACGAAGTTTGGGGAATACAAGAGGGTACCCCCAGACTTATCCAGGCATCGGAAACATGACTTTAGTAGGCCAAAGGTGCGCTCCACCACTGCTCGTGTTTGGGCATGTGCTTGATTGTATCTTTCCTCTCCTGGAGTTTGGGGGTTCCGGATAGGAGTCATGAGATGGGGTCCCAGTGGATATGCAGAGTCACCTGTAAGGGAAAAGACAGGAGGATGTTAGTCGTGCATGTGCCACTTGTGATGTGTGCATCATGGGAGGGGATAGTCATGCCTGACTCCCATGTCACTCACCAACCAGCCAGGTGTCCCCATACACGTTCTGTTCGAATTCCATTCGGATGTGGCATTGATTGTATATGTAGCTGTCATGGCTGGACCCTGGGTGTTTGGCACGGACGTGCCATATGAGGCCTTGGGCATCGACTATCACCTGTACATTGATGGAATGCCAATGCTTCCGATTGCGGTACATGTGCTCTGTCTCCTGGGGGGGCTGGAGTGCCACATGTGTGCAATCAATGGCCCCCACAGTGCGTGGGAATCTGGCAATTCTGTAGAAATCTGTCATTGCCTTCAGCCGCAGGTCCTCAGTGGTGGGTTTGATGATTTGGTTGGCCATGCGTCTGAGGATTGCAGGGACAACCTGGTGCACACATCTGCTCATGGAGGATTGTGACATCCCAGCCACCACTCCACTTGTTCTTTGAAAAGAGCCACTGGCAAGGACATGGAGTGTTGCCATGACCTTCACCAGTGGCTGCACTGCATGTGAGCGTTGTGTTCGGCTGGTGATGTCCTCCTGCAGGGTTGTGGTTAATTCCAGGATGACATGAGGGGTGAATCTGAAGATGCGAAACACCTCAGAATCACTCATGCCAAACAGGTCTATGCGGGTGCGGTATATCCTCTCCCGTGCCATCCTCCGTGCCTTCCTCCGTGCCCTCATCCTTCTTTGTTCATCTAAAGTCAGTAGTATAGCTATGTGCGACGATGCCCCTGGCATGTTGGCATACAGATTGTTGTGCAACACGTGTGACTGCTGAGCTCCTCACTAACAGTGTTGCTTTATCTAACAAGTAGACTTTTTTTCTCTTTTTAGACCAGCTTTTATATGGTCTAATTTTAGACAGGACATTTTGCTGTTGCGCACACTGCGTCGCCTGCCCCAACGTTCTTTTGTGGATCCCCGTAAGTCCCTCATTAGCATATTTGACTAGCAAATCAATGGTCTGTCTAGCGCACTTTTGCGCGGACGGATGCGCCAGTCTAACGAAATTACGCGGGACAAAAAAAGTAGATTTTTTGCGGATCTCGTTCTGGGGATGCCGTGCATCGAAACGCACGCGCACATTTCGACTTACGCACGTGCATCTCCTGTTGCGCAGGCGTAATCGCTCTGTGAATCTGGGCCATAATATGCATACATTATCCCGCAAGTCGTGAGAACAATGTTAGTACTGCATAAGCAAATCATGAAAATGGAATTGCAATTCGATTGACACATCAAATCGACCCCTTTGTCCTCATTAGTGGTTTTTCATATACCATAGAATGGGATGAATATGCTTATAAAGATAAAATATGAACAATATTATCAAAATGACAAATAAGCATAAAATAAGGAGTTAAAATATAAAAGATACACAATAGAGATACAACTAATAAAAATATTTAAAATATTTAGAATATTTAGACTGAATAATAAAATGGACTAAAAAGAGAGAGACCTATGTGTCACTAATAAAACAATTTATGTCAAGTTCAATGTTAAGGCCTTTTGGGGTTAAAACATCTGTCGAGAAAATCCAGCATGTCCCACGCTTGGAAAGTTCTCTTTCTCTGTGTGAGCCCCTCCACTTCAATTCAAGGTGTTCCACGCCCAGAACTGTAAGCCCGAGGGATCCTGATTATGTCTCAATGTCTCAATATTCTGCCCAGCAGAATATTGTTGATATGTTCCAGAATCCGCACCTTGAGTTTCCTTTTGGTACGTCCTATATAGAGCAAATTACAGGGACACTTCAAGGCATACACAACATAGTCAGTATTGCATGTAATAAATTGCTCAATTTCAAATTCTTGACTGTTCGATGGGGACGTGAATTTGTCTATTCCCCTCATTAGTCTTGATACAGATTGGCAAGCTTTGCATATTCTACATGCAAAGAAACCTTTTTGATCCCAGAATGACGTTGGTCTCATGGGGGATCCAGCACTTTTTTGACTATCCTGTCACCGTAGCTGGATGTTTTTCTGTAGATGAATTGTGGCTCAGGTGGAAGAACAGTGCCCAATTTCTTGTCTAGCATCAAAACGTGCCAATGCTGCTGAAATATTGATTCCACTTCTTTATATTGTGTGTGGAATTGGGATATAAAACCCCACTCCTTACTAGTTGTGGCTGGAATTTAGTGATAGGTTTGGGTTGGAAACAGGCTTCTCTGGGAATAGCATGAACATCTTCTATTATTCTTTTCATTGTTTCTGGTTTATAGCGTCTTGCCTCAAATCTATCTGTAAGGATTTTTGACTGGGTAAGAAAGATTTGTTATAAGCCTTATTTCTGCAAATCAATTTTTTAAAATATTTTTTAATGAAGGGTTTGTCTTCTCCACCCAGATGAGAGCGGCCGAGATGGATATGACAATTGCGCAGTGGTGGTCCAAGCCTGTCTCTGAGTCTATGCCTACTACAAGCAAGCGTGTTGCTCCTCCTGTTCCCACTCCCTGCAGTGAACCAGTGCGTCTGAGAACCGATAGCCTGCACATCTCCCCCGCCTCACCAGATTCTACATTTTTATATTCAGAAGAGACAGTATTCAGTAACCTCGTTGGTGCTAGTTCAATCAGCCTAGCTTCAAACAGGCAAAAACCATGTGGGTCCACCTAGAGCGGCGAGAGACACAATTGTATATTTGCTTTTAATGTTGGCCGGTCAGCCGCAGTTTTGATACAGGTAACAATACCTGCATACCTGTTTTCGACCTACTGCAACTGGGACTTGTATGCTACTGATCTTGCCGGTAATTAGGGATGAGCTTTGTGTTCGAGTCGAACGTGTGTTCGAGTCGAACGTGTGTTCGAGTCGAACATCGTATGTTTGATCGTTCGTCGAAATACGAACAAAACTGGTCGTTCGCGCCAAATTCGAGTGACGCGCCACGGCCCATAATTCATTGCGGCATTGCGCGCTGATGATTGGACAAGCTTGCACTATGACCCGCATGCTTGGTCAATCACAGTACACAGGCCAATCACAGCGCTGTCAATACAGAGAGCCGTAAATGGCCAAAGCCAGGGTGGCGTTGGCCAATTATGGCTCAGGGCTTTAGTACACGCCCCACACTATAAAAGGCCGCCTGCAGGGCGCCCTCGTGATGTGTGTTGCAACGCTGGTTAGATATCAGTCACAGAGAGAGAGAGAGAGAGCGTCTTTTTTTTCTAGCTAGAAATAGCAGGCAGGCTAGTCAGTGTGTAGAGGATATATATGCATCCCAGGTGTTGTACATATATTTATACACTGTATAGTTTAGCTAGATCAGTTCTTCCTAATTTACTGGCAGGTAGTTGTTTGTGCTATCTGCCGTATTCTCACGTGGTGTATTGCTTGTGTCCTCTGCAGTGTGCACCATAAAGCTACACAGGCATACTATAGACACCCAGCAGGTACAATATTTAAAGGATTTTTTTTTTTCATCATGATGCTTAAATAAAAAAAAAAAAATGAAAAATTCCTTTAAATATTGTACCTGCTGGGTGTCTATAGTATGCCTGTGAAAACGTCTTTGAGAATATTATTTTTTTAATTTGTCGTTTTTTCTGGAGCAGTGATTTTAATGATGCTGCATCATTAAAATCACTGCTCCAGAAAAAACGGTCGTTTTTAAAACTTTTTTCCATTGATACATGTTCCCTGGGGCAAGACCCGGGTTCTCAAAGACTTGCATATGGGGCTTTAAAATGAGCACTTTTGAATTTGAACGTTCGAGTCCCATTGACATCAATGGGGTTCTAAATGTTCGCGTGAACGTTCGGTCCATTCGAAGGTTCTGGTGCGACCCGAACGCGGGGGTGTTCGGCTCACCCCTAACGGTAATTCAGAATTTTGTTAATTAACATAGCGCTACCGTGACATGAAGGGTGGCGTATATTGTATACATATGTTTGTATTATTCAGAAATATCAACTACCGTGCAACCCAAAGTTTTCTCTCTTCCATTCCTGACAAAATGATCACATGGTCTGTGCCAAAGTGGTGCCAGCCATGTGATCACAATGTCTTTCCTTTGGTATAGGTCACATGACTGACACCAAAAAGAGAACAAATTGGCTGAATAAAGACAATGGATGCGTTTGGCTGATATCTCTGTAATTTATCTATTTTTTTAATAGTAACCTTTTTAATAATAATAATAATAATAATAAGTATTGCCTACTTTTTTCACTTTTAATGTTTTTAGGGTATTTTGGAAGAGTGATGTTTTCCCTGCCAACAAAGCCTCGCGTCTTGTACCATTAAAATCCAAATGAACTTTCAGGTTAAATTGGCTAAATACAGTACAGTGGGTAAAATAAGTATTGAACGCGTCACCAAATTTAAATTTTTTCTAGGTAAATATTTATCTAAAGGTGTTATTGACATTACATTTTCACCACATGTTGGTAACAACCTATGCAAACCATAGATACAAAGACACCAAAATAAATCAATTCAGAAATTAAGTTCTGTGTAATAAAATGGAATGACAGAGGGAAAAAGTATTAAACACATGAAGAAAGGGAGGTGCAAAAAGACATAGAAAGCCAATTTTGCCCTTTGTCCATGCACATTAATATCAGCTGATTCAGGCGCCGTACACACGGCCGAGGTTCTCGCTGAAAATCAGCGAGAACCTCGCTGGAATGCACATTCCAGCGAGGACCTCGGCCGTGTGTACGGTCTCAGCGAGCTTCCCGTCGGGAAGCCCGTCGAGCCGAAATAGAGAGCACGCTCTCTATTTCCTCGACGGCCCGCCTGGAAGAATGGCTGGTTGCCATTCCCGACGGGCGGGTCGCCGAATTCGACGGCCGGGAGAGAACCTCGACGGGCGGAACGATGTGTTCTGCCCGTCGAGGTTCTCTGCCGTGTGTACGGCACCTCAGTCTTAAATGATGGCCTATAAAAAGGTGTCTCATTACCAAGGTGTCCCACAAGAAACATCTCATGATGCGTAAAAGCAAAGAGCTCTTTGTAACGTTATTGTTTCTAAACATAGTGATGACATTGGTAACAGAAGATTATCTAAACTTCTGAATGTTCCATTTAAGACTCCATTGCTGAAGAAAAAGCATGTTGAAGCTTGTTTAACCACTTGTCATCTGCCCACCGTCAAATGACGGCGGGCAGACGACTCCATTATCCTGACATCACGTCATATGACGTGATGTCCCTTTAAAGCCGCGGGCGGGCGCACCCGCCGCTCTGCGGGGATCCCGTGCGAGTGCCCGGCGGCAAAGATCGCCGCCGGGCACACGCGATTGCTCAGTAACTGAGCGGGGACGTGGAGCTCTGTATGTAAACACAGAGCTGCACGTCCCTGCCTGTCAGGGAGAGAGGAGATCGATTGTGTCCCTTGTACATAGGGACACAATCGGTCACCTCCCCCAGTCACCCCCCCCTCCCCCCACAGTTAGAACACTCATAGGACACACATTTAACCCCTTCCCCGCCCCCTAGTGGTTAACCCTTTCACTGCCAGTCACATTTATACAGTAATCAATGCATATTTATAGCATTGTTCACTGTATAAATGTAAATGGTCCCAAAAATGTCAGAAAAGTGTCCGAAATGTCCGCCATAACGTCGCAGTCCCAATAAAAAAATCGCAGATCGCCGCCATTAATAGTAAAAAAAAAAAATGCCATAAACTATCCCCTATTTTGTAAACGCTATAAATTTTGCGCAAACCAATCGATAAACGCTTATTGCATTTTTTTTTTACCAAAAATATGTAGAAGAATACGTATCGGCCTAAACTGAGGGAAAAAATATTTTTTTTATATATTTTTTGGGTTATTTATTATAGCAAAAAGGAAAAAAATATTGCATTTTTTTAAAAATTGACGCTCTATTTTTGTTTATAGCGCAAAAAATAAAAACCGCAGAGGTGATCAAATACCACCAAAAGAAAGCTCTATTTGTGGGGAAAAAAGGACGCCAATTTTGTTTGGGAGCCACGTCGCACGACCGCGCAATTGTCAGTTAAAGCGACGCAGTGCCGGAAGCTTATATTTTGTCTGGGCAGGAAGGGGGTGTAGGTGCACAGTAGGCAAGTGGTTAAAGTTTTCTGCACAACATTTTGATAAGCCTGGGAAATACTGAGAGAATATAGGCTGGTCAGATGAGACGAAAAGTTAACTCTTTGAACGCCATATTACACACCGTGTTTGGAGGACAAATGGCATTGAAGGAAAGATGAATGGAAAAATGTACCAAGACATTCAAGACAATAATCCCAAACACAAAGCTTTTCCATACAGGAGGCGCCTTGAAGCGGTCATTATCAACAAAGGATTTTATACAAAGTATTATATAAATTCAGTTTGCGTATTCAATTCTACTTACAACATCTAGGCCTAATTCTGGAACACGTTTGCTTTTTCTTGGTAGAGTAAGACATTCATCCTACTGCCCTTTCAGTGCCAGCTGTTCTAAACTTCCTCCAGGCCTTAACCTATCCTGACATGGCTCACGAGCGTCGGCTATATTGGCAATAACACATTTAACTGGGCCAAGAATCCTTCAGTTTGTACAACTTTTGAGTTTTTGGAAAGTAGGTCTCCAAGGAAAAGATATATTGGAGTTGCTGGTTCTCATATCAGTTCAACCGTTCGTTCTAACAGAGCAGTGTTCGGTTCAGGCCATCACTTATAAGGCAGTATCAACTGCAAGAACTTTAGGCAGAAGGTTATTGGAGCTTCAAAGTAAAAAAAAATATATATATATATATATATATATATATATATATATATATAGAAGTAGAGTTGGTCTTGTAGATCATCTTGCCACAAACATGGCAATAGACTGCTATATTGCCTAACTTTCCAGAACATCACACAGAAAAGTCTCACGAACTGACAATTTTCATAACTTTAAAGTAGTATCTGTCCACAATTGTCCCTTTCAAGTCATTTGAACCTTTTGTCATTCCAGCTGGGAATCAAGGGAAAGAAGTTACTGCCTGGACCCTAGCAGGCTTGGTTGTACATATATTGCGAGCCTCCGTCAGCGGTGGCGGAGCACTCTACCAGAGCAGTTGAAGCCTCATAGGCAACACATTCAAAAGAATCTATGGTGCCCATCTGTAGATGGGGTATCGTGGTCTTCCCAACATTCCTACTCAAACTTGACAGAATAGACCTGGGGGTCCTGTCATCAGGGAACTTTGTAGGAAGGACTATTCAGTCCTCTGTCTCATCCTAATTAGAGGATTGGTTGGACAAGTAGATCCCACTCTGTCAGCTAGTCATTTATCACTAGTATGCTGCCATGTTGGCGTCAGGAAAATGGAAAATTGTATCAAATACTTACCGTAATTTTCCTTTCCTGATGCCAAACCATGGCAGCATATCTGTCCACCCATGTGCGTTCGGTATGTGGCTTGTTACAAAGAATGGGGTGGCGGCTAACCATGCCTTAATTTATGCTATTCACTGGTCCTGAGGGAGTGGTCAAGAGGCGGAGCTCTATCGCTAGTATGCTGCCACGGTTTGGCGTCAGGAAAGGAAAATGACGGTAAGTATTTGATACAATTTTCCATTATATTGTTATAAAAACCCAACACATTCCAAATATAAGTACTAGAATGTGCTATTCCTCCCATTTGATGGGTCCACTTTCATTGCCAGAAGCCCAGTTAACTCCACAAAGAATTTACATTTCATAAAAGGCTACATCTAAACCACAGGAGACCAAAAGAGAAATGCGTTTCTGGATGGATTCAGCTCTAAGGCCTCATGCACACTGGACGTTTTTGGAAGTTTTTACAGCTGCTGTTTTTGGCTTCAGATGTTTTATTTGAAAGGTGTTATCCCTCACTCCCAATTTTTACATGCATTTATAACTATCATTCCAAAACCAGCTTGTGACCCATTGTATTGTTGAATTTGGATTATAAAAGTTTTACAAAAATGTTAGCTAACAGGCAGGGCCGGTGCAAGGATCTTTCTCAACTAAGGCAAAGGTGCATTTTGCCGCCCTATCTCCCCCGGCACCAACGCTCGCACGCACACACCATATATTATATCTGTGCTCTATTAAGTTTTAATGGTTATGCTGCTTAAAGTGAAGGTTTAACTTATTTATCTTTTACAGACAAAGATAGTATAGATGGCGTTCTTCTGCATTGCGTTATATAATGTACTATTGCTGGGATTTGTAGTCCTCTGTAACTGCTGGTATTCTGCATTGCGTTGTATATAATGTACTATTGCTGGGATTTGTAGTCCTCTATAGCTGGTTGTATTCTGCATATGCATTGCGCTGTATAATAATTATATTGTGCATTGCAAATTACCACTGACCAGTTATAGAGGAACTACAAATCCCAGCAATAATACATTATACAGTTCAATGCAGAATACCAGCAGCTATAGAGGAACAACAAATCCCAGCAATACATTATAAAAAACACAATGCAGAATACCAGCAGTTACAGAGGACTGCAAATCCCAGCAATAATACATTTTACAGGCTGCTTAATATATTATTGCAGGGATTTGGTGTTTTTTTTTTTTAAACAGAAAACTTTAAAACAGGTCCCCCTTACCTGTTTCTGAAGCCTTATAAGTCGCGGCGGTGGGTCTGCGGGTTTGTGTCCGACCTGTGTGGTGAGCGCGGCATGGACTCGTCCTTCAGATGCCGCCCACAGCAGCAGCCCACACACACTGCTGCCCCCAGGGCCAGTGCAAGGATTTTTGACACCCTAGGCGGAACCTCATTTTACCGCCCCTCTGGCTCCGCCCCTGACTCCACCCCCATTGCCAGTGTTAAATTGTTTGATTCAACCATGCAACTGCTAACTGTGCAAGACAGCTCATTCTTTTGAAAAACAACAGACTTACTAGAAGGATCACCAGATGAATATAAAAGAGAAAACCTAAAAACAAAACTAATGCAGCCACCCCTCTAAGAATTAGTAAACTGCAGTATAATATTTTGCTTTAAAGCGGATCTCCACCCTAAAGTGAAGATCCGCTGATCGGAACCCTCCCCCCCTCCGGTGTCACATTTGACACCTTTCAGGGGGAAGGGGGGTGCAGATACCTGTCTAAAGACAGGTATCTTCACCCACTTCCGGCCCGCAGTCTTGGGCAAAAGTCTGGTTTTTCCCGTTGTGTGCTGGGAACTCTCGGCTCCCAGCACACAGCGGGAGCCAATCGGCGGGCGCAGAGTGACTCTCGCATGCGCCGTAGGGAAGCGGGCAGTGAAGCCGCATCGCTTCACTTCCTGGTTCCCTCACCGTGGATGGAGGGGGGAGCAGCAGAGAGACGAGCGAACGCTCCTCCTCTGTTGCGGACGCCGCTGGACTCCAGGTCAGGTAAGTGTCTATTTTTAAAAGTCAGCAGCTGCAGTATTTGTAGCTGCTGGCTTTTAAAAAAACATTTTTAATGGGCCATCCGCTTTAAGTTGATAAAGTTAATTCTGTTATACATCAGTGTATAGGCAGATGATGAGAGAGAGAGAGAGAGAGAGACACAGAGAGAGAGAGACACAGAGAGAGAGAGACAGAGAGAGAGAGAGAGAGAGACACACACACACAGAGAGACAGAGAGAGAGAGACACATAGAGAGACAGAGAGAGAGAGACACATAGAGAGAGAGAGAGACACACACACACAGAGAGACACAGAGAGAGACACAGAGAGAGAGACAGAGAGAGAGACAGAGAGAGAGAGAGACACACAGAGAGAGACACAGAGAGAGAGAGAGAGAGAGAGAGACACAGAGAGACACAGAGAGAGACACAGAGAGAGACACAGAGAGAGAGACAGAGAGAGAGAGAGAGACACACAGAGAGAGACACAGAGAGAGAGAGAAAGAGAGAGAGAGAGAGAGAAACACAGAGAGACACAGAGAGAGACACAGAGAGAGAGACAGAGAGAGACACACAGAGAGACACACAGAGAGAGGGGCTGGTCAGTGGAAGTGCTCACTCACTTGGCATTGTCCCCAGGGGCTGGCTCACTGGTTCATTCAGGCTCAGCATTTTGTCAGCTGCTTGTTTTAATCTTGCCGCCCACCTCCCCTTCACAGACAAGCAAACACAGGAGGGACGGGACTCCAGAGAAGCAGGAAGCTGATTGGCACAGAAAGCTGAAGGGGGATTGGATGGAGCACACAGGAGGGGTGGGACTCGGGAGTGATCTCAGAGCGGAGAGGAGGGGGGATTACTGGACACTGTATACATCAGAGAGGAGAGCGCCCTGCTGGGGGAGGGGGAGGGGGCTGCGTGGTTTCTGAAAACATGTCAGAGCGGAGAGATGAGAGCCGCGCTGCTTTACACATGACAGCTCTTTGGATATTGCGGTAGAAGATTAACCAGCGGCGGGCGCTCTAGGCAGCAGTGCGCTCCAAGCAGTTGCCTAATCCGCCTAGTGGTAGCGCCGGCCCTGGCTGCCCCCCAGGACAAACCACCCCCCTCCATTAGTACAGACCCCCCCTTCATTATTACAGACCCCCCCCCCCCTTCATTAGCAAAATAATATAAATGTCACCGGCAGAGAGAGAGAGAGTTGATATTAACAATCTGCTGCAGTACTATCTGCACCTCCAAAAGGAAGTGAAAAAGTATGTACCAAAAAATGTTACTGCGCTGATTCACTCATAAAATATTTTTAAACATACTGTAATGTAAAATATATTAAATTAAATCCGGTGAAAGTGTTGGAACTATGTACACAGTGTGCAAATATATCCTTAATAAATATTAGGTTACGTGCAAAATAAGCATAAGAAAAATGTGCAAATATGCCCCTTTCCTAAATTAGGTACAAAAAATGCACCCACCAAGAGTAACTGTGAGGGCTTACAGTGTTGTGGCACCACCACTACCACCAAAGGCCCAATTTTTCTGCCCTGTTTAACAGGGGCATGTAATTACAATTCTTAATATCATTTTTACATCAGGGCCTGCTCCTGCCTTCACCAAGAGTAATTGTGAGGACTTACATTGTTCTGGTACCACCAACACCTAAGGCCCAATTTTCTGCAGAGTATATAGGGCAGGCTATATAGTATATATACTGCTGTTCAGAGTATATAGTGCCTGGGGGACCCCCACACCTTTTTTTTTGGTTTGCAGGGTTCCCCTTAATATCCATATGAGACTCAACGGGCCTGGTAATGGACTGGGAGGGAACCCATGTCATTTTTCTCAATAATTTTCATCTATATTGCCAGGACCCGACAATTCAGTACAACCACTAGCAGTTTTAAATTACTTTTTTTCCTTTAGAAATGTCATTTTGCTATGGTATCGTTCTAAATACGGGAAAACTGTGCCACTTTACAGACATACTATAGACACCCCCAGGCATGATATTTAAAGCGGAGTTCCACCCAAAAATGGAACTTCCGCTTATCCCACCCCTCACCCCCTTACATGCCACATTTGGCATGTCATTTTTTTGGGGGGTGGGAGTGGGGGCTTCAGGAGGAGTGGGACTTCCTGTCCCACTTCCTTCTTCCGCCGAGGGGCTGGTAAGGCGATTAAGCTTAGTCGCCTTATTGCAGCCCCTCCCTGTAGGCAATAGGCTAGGACACTGACAGGTCCTAGGCGATCGCCTGTCCAATAGGACGGCGCAGCGCATGAAGCTGAAAGCTGTCACGGCCGTGTGCCCACAGTAGCAATGAGGATGCCGGTCAGGGAGGGGGGCAGCGGAGCGGAGCCCCGGCCGGCGCGTCGCTGGAACGCTGGAGCAGGTAAGTGAATATTTATTAAGAGCCAGCAGTTACACTTTTTGTAGCTGCTGACTTTTAATAAACATAACATTTGACTGGAACACCCCTTTAAAGGAATATTTCATTTTTATTGTTTGACTTTAAGCATTATTAAAATCACTGTTCCCAAAAAACAGACGTTTTAAAAAAAAAAATTCATTGATACATGTGCCTTTGGGCAGGACCCAGGTCCCCAAGCACTTTTTATAGCAATAACTTGCATATTAACCTTTAACATTAGCACTTTTGAGTTTTCATGTTTGGGTCTCGTGTTCGTGTGTTCGAACAAACTTTTTGCCTGTTCGCATGTTCTGCTGCAATCTGACCGGAAGGTTTTCGGCTCATCCCTACTGATCAGTGCCCATCAATGCAGCCTCACCTGTGCCCATCAGCTTAGCCTCATCAGTGTCCATCAGCTCAGCCTCACCAGTTCCCATCAAATAGACTATAAACTATAGATATATGTTTGTGTATTAGATAGATATTATGAACTATACTCCAATAAATGTTATTGTGTTAATGCTTTCACTCAGTCAAAAGAACTCTGATTTAACCCACATCATATCTTTGAGGTATTAAATCTTAAATATAATTTACGTGTAACAGCCACCAGGTCCTTTTTCATCCTAGAGCCCCCTAGAGGTTCTCCCCTAATGAGTAACATGCATTCATTTTTGGCACCCAAATACATTACCCTACATTCTAAAAACATTAAACCTCATTTGCCATGTATTAGCCCACCATATTCATTTGTTTAGGTATTCTTGTAAGCAGGGCTTTTTTTCCTCAAATAATATGTGCTGGAACTCAACCATGTCCCCCCACACACCTCACAAACAGTAGGAGGGTCTTAAAGGGGCATTAAATACCAGTATTGCATTACATACAGAGTGCAGAGTTTGGGAGGGATGCACACAGAGTGCAGAGCTGTCACTTGTAAACACAGAAACCGGCAGGCACCAAAGGGTCTAAGCCAGAGGTGGTGGAACTGAGTTTCACCAAGTTTCACAAGAAAAAAAGCCCTACTTGTAAGTAGGGTTGTCCCGATACCACTTTTTTAGGACCGAGTACAAGTACCGATACTTTTTTCAAGTAGTCGCCAATACCGAATACCGATACTTTTTTTAAATGTGTCCCCAAAGGCAGCCATGTCCCCCACATATGCCGCCATGTCCCTCCAGCCATGTCCCCCATATACAGCCATGTCCCCCACATACAGCCATGTCCCCCATATACAGCCATGACCCCCATATACAGCCATGTCCCCCACATATTGCAGCCATGTCCCCCATATACAGACATGTCCCCCATATACAGCCATGTCACCCATATACAGCCATGTCCCCCATATACAGCCATGTCCCCCACATATTGCAGCCATGTCCCCCATATACAGCCATGTCACCCATATACAGCCATGTCCCCCACATATGCAGCCATGTCCCCCATATACAGCCATGTCCCCCACATATTGCAGCCATGTCCCCCATATACAGCCATGTCCCCCATATGCAGCCATGTCCCTCACATACAGCCATGTCCCCCACATATTGCAGCCATGTCCCCCATATACAGCCATGTCCCCCATATACAGCCATGTCCCCCATATGCAGCCATGTCCCTCACATACAGCCATGTCCCCCTACAGGATGATGATGATGCCGCCGTTAATACAAAGCCGCTGCCGCGAACATTACATGCACCTTTAGTTTTTCAATAGCTGTTTACCGGGTGCCCTGTGTAGAGGACTCTCCCTCTTGCTCCCCCCCATTCAGTACAGATCCCCCCTTCAGTACAGATCCCCTTTCAGAACAGATCACCCCCCTTCAGTACGGATCCCCCCTTCAGTACAAATCCCCCCATTCAGTACAGATCCCTGTCCCTTCAGTACAGATCACCCCCCACAGTACAGGCTTCCCCCTCTTCGGTACAGATTTCCCCCCCTTCAGTATAGATCCCCCACAGTACAGATTTCCCCCACAGTACAGATTTCCCCCCTCCTTCAGTACAGATCCCCCTCACAGTACAGATTTCCCCCTTCAGTACAGATCAGATCCCCCCATTAGGTACAGTCCCCCCCCTATTCAGTTCTATAATGTACCTGTACTTTAGATGATCCTGACATGCACAGACATACACAGGGGATGGGTCGGGTCCCCTGTGTAGACATCCAGGAGGAGGGGGAGGCGGGCTGCTTTACTCTGCTCGTACCTGCGATCATGGAGAGCAGGGCAGGATCTGACGGGTCACGGGTGTCACTCCAGTGCGGCTCGCACCCCCGCAAAGTCACTACCTTAGGTTCCTCTCTCCGTGAGTCTTCTGGAATTGCGCGCCGCTGCCTAATCCCGCCCGCTCAGCTGACTCTTCAGTATGGGGGGGTGGACGGACGCCTGCTACTCCGCTCCCTAATCCCGCCCGCTCAGCTGACTCTTCAGTACGGGGGGGGGGTGGACGGACGCCTGCTACCCTGCTGGCTTCTGGTATATCCGTTCATCTGAATACAACAAGCTCAGATCTGCCTGCCTCAGCCATCTCTCAGTGGCTGAGCTCATCAGACTGCAAGCAAGCACCTGGCCAACCATGCTTCTGTGGGCAACGCGCTCCCTGTTGCCAACTCCAGGGTCGCGCTGCACTCAGCTGCAAGGGGAGCCCTTTTAGCATTTTGATTTCCATACTCATTCCTGACATTTCCCATTGGAATGCGCTGGCCAATACCTTTATTTAGTACGATTGGAGAGGTGTGTTTTGGAGTATCGTTGGGATTGTCTGTCCATGCTTTTTGGGCTTACCGGTCATTTGGTTCTTACCAGTGAATTGCGGCTGTTTTGAACTTGCCTCTTTGAATGCCTGAACTATTAACCACTAAGCACTGTCCTCGTTAAGGTGCTCGGTTTTAGCTTGGTTTATATATAATGAACATGTAAGTATTTGTTTGCCTCTAGGTATAATACCATCTCCTCTTTGATATGTTCCTCTATTTTCTGTTGGTTTACATGGCCACGTCACTAATGACGGGCTCTCTCTCTATACATATATAGTATTGGTTTTACCTGGAGCACTTAAAAGGACCCCATTCCTTCACTCCTCTATATGCTGCAACCCTCATCATGACCATCTAAACAACCTCTGCCCTCATTGCTTCTCTTTATTTTTCCTAATTGGAATATAAGTAATCTTATAATAATATCTATATTGCTAACCTCACCCTGCTGCTACTCTATTTTAGTTTTATCTCATTTTATCTCATTTTCACATATATACATATTCTCTCATTGCCTTTTCTTTCTCTTCTTTCTTTTCTTTTCTTTTCTTTTTCTTCTTTTCTCTTCACTCTCCCCCTCTATCTCCATTTCTCTCTTTCATACTGCCCCAAACTCTCTTTTCATCACTATGCTCTGTTTCAAGCGTCTTTCTACTGGACCCTCTTGGGGCCCACTTGGGGTTAATCATATAAGCACATGTGAGAGTTTCATAATAACATGTCTATTTTGTGGTTATTTATTGTTTTCTCTGTTTATCATAAAACCTGTTGTAATTATTATTATCACCCTGTAGAATTCATTGTAAGCTCCTAAAGAAGCATTTTTCCAACGCACAACATGTCGGGCTGAACACCGTGTGACACCCCACGTCCTGAGAACTTCAATGGTCTTCAATTTCTAGAATTAAGTAGCTGCGAGTCTCCCACTTTTTGTCGATCCTTTTTAATTGTATTTTTAGTTAGTAGGTGGTCTGTCATACCATGTGTTTGCAAATTTAGGCCTTATCTATGGCACGTTCTTATGTAATTTTTGTTTCTTATCAATTTTGTATTTTATATTAAATATCCATACTTTTAAATATACTACGCCTCCAAAGTCCATTATCTACCCTATGCACGTATGTATTTTCCTCTATACATATATGTATACATTTTTTTCTTGTAATTTTATCGGGACATGGCACTTTAATATCTCCTCATATCCACAGCCCCATCTCATTTATTATTCTTTATTTAGTATGCTCTTAAAGCACTCCCATTTTCCTCCTTGTTCCCTGTGCCTAGGATTTTACCCCACTTAATATCATATAATTGAATAAAGTGATGATGGTTGGAGCCATTGGGAAGTTTAAACCTCTCCTTTTCACTGCCACCAATCTAAGGCTTACATGGGTGGCATCAGCAATGGCAGCATTGGTCGTACTGGCTGCTATAGTCTGATTAACTTTCTACAGCCAACTGTTGACTTTCACTTCCACACACTACAACATGCTACCTCTCTGCACACCATTCCCCCCTTCCCCATGTATCTGTAGAAAATCCTTGGGTGCCCGAGACCACCATGGTAGTTGTTGGTTGCAAGATCAAAAGATGATTAGTGGACATCCATTTGCCGATCATTCCTGCAGTGAAAAAGTCTGGGAGCAATGAGTTTCTAGTCACTTCCAGTTTCAGCGCTGTCATTCCCTGGCCCCGTGTTCTGATCTATGCTTGATTAGCTTCAATCGAGTTTGCACTCCATTGGGGCACATTGCCTATACACGGTTTTGGGTGCCATTGTTTGTCTCTGTTTTATGGACGTATGCAACTTCAAGGCATGACATGTTTGGTATTGATTTACTCAACACAACCTCATCTGTTATATTTGACCAAAAATTGATTAGATTGTGCTTTGTGCACTAAAATAATTTTTACAAAAAAAAAAATAGATTTCATAAACAGTAGTGCAATTATGAAATAACATAACAAATTGCAACTGCAACAATTTTATGTATTCTCAAGTGTCTGCTTTCAGAAAATAAATGTTTGGAGGTTGTCTTCAGGCCTAAAAAAAACCCAGCTCTGCCAGTGAAAGGGTCATTAATGGGCATTTTATTTGTTTAAGCCCTTCCACACTCTATCCAAAGCTAAAAAAAACTTTAGTCAGATTGTCCACTTTTGAATGGTTCTTGTAGTGCAGACTGTCTTCTTAGGCCTGATTCACACCTATGCATTTTTAGTGCTCTTTGCATTTTGCAGATTTGTACTACATAATGTGTTCCATAGGAAACCACGTTAATAGGAATAGGACTGTAGTGCAAATCTGCAAAATGCAAAATGCACTAAAAATGCATAGGTGTGAATCAGGCCTGATGCTGCGTACACACGATCATTTTTCAGCATTAAAAAAAACAACGTTTTTCGGCATGTAGAAAAAAATTATTTTTTTCCAACTTCATCATTAAAACGACGTTGCCCACATACCATCGTTTAAAAAAAATGCTCTAGCAAAGCGCGGTGACGTACAACACATACAACGGCACTATAAAGGGGAAGTTCCATGTGGATGACGCCACCCTTGGGGCTGCTTTAGCTGATTTCCTGTTAGTAAAAGACGATTTGCACTTTCCTGTCTGTTACAGCGTGATGAATGTGCTTACTCCATTACGAATGGTAGTTTTACCAGAACGAGCGCTCCCGTCTCAAAACTTGCTTCTGAGCATGCATGGATTTTTAACGTCGTTTTAGCCCACACACGATCATTTTTTACAACCCGAAAAGCGACATAGTTTAAAACGTCGTTAAAAAATGCAGCATGTTCAAAAAAATAATTTTGTTTTTCAAAACCCGAAAAATTATGTGAAGCCCACACACGATCATTTTAAAATGACATTTTTATTAAAAAAAAAATGTTTTTCATTCCGAAAAATTATCGTGTGTACGTGGCATTAGGGAGGGGCATTGACATTCTTGTACACCCCCGTTAAATCAGAGCTAGAGCTCTCCAATCAGCTCTGACTTAGTAGGGGGCATGTTGGACCTTGGCAGCAAGGCCCTTGCATTCATAAAAGATGGCATTAGTCCTCTGTACTGCATGCTGGCGGTGACAGGGTGATTTATTTTCGCTGTGTCTGCTTTACAGAAAGAACAAACAGTAAGTAACTTTACAATCCTCACACTTATTTTTTTTAGCTGATTTTAATGAATGTTTGATTTGCTTTTAATTTTACTACTACTAAATAGAACAGTTAACGAAAAGCAATAATAGTGGAATTTTTTATACTGATAGGATTTATTGTATGTCAAAAGCTTCCCTGTCATTCATTAGATCTACTGTGTCCTCTGTGCGCACATTTTGCCAGTTCAGTTTAGGATTGCATTTGTGGTCAGGACACACAGCACTACACGATCTGTAATGTGCATGAGCTAAATTGCTCATCCTCATGTCATTCTTCGACATCTGTTCTTTAGTTGTTTGAGCTATTCCAATATTTTTTTTCCTAATTATAACCAGATTAAAATATAAATCGGAATTAGTGACTAAGCTAGTTCCCTCAAACAAGAAAAAAACAATATTGAGGCTATAGACAATGCTCCATTTAATAGTGTTGAATGGCCAGTTTCCATATGTTACATCACAATGTACTAAAATGATCAAAAGCTACACCCTGCAATCCGCCAAGTTGATAATATTCCTAGATGAAATGATACAAACTGCCAATTGAGGTGTTAAAAATATTTGAGCATGTACAAGTGGAAAGTACTAGATCCAGTTTGAGAGTAAATTTTAACCAGTACAAGATTGTCCACACAAGGTACGGAGAAATCAACATATCAAAGGTGATATACACTATATTACCAAGGGTATTGGGACACCTGCCTTTACACGCACATAAACTTTCATGGCATCCCAGTCTTAGTCCGTAGGGTTTAATATCGAGTTGGCCCACCTTTTACAGCCATAACAGCTTCAAATGTTCTGGGAAGGCTGTCCACAACGTTTATTAGTGTATCTATTGGAATGTTTGACCATTCTTCCAGGAGTGCATTTGTGAGGTAAGGCACTGATGTGGACAAGGCGGCCTGGCTCTCAGTCTCCGCTCTAATTCATCCCAAAGGTGTTCTATCGGGTTGAGGTCAGTCAAGTTCCTGCACCCAAAACACACTCATCCATGTCTTTATGAACCTTGTTTATGCACTGTTGTGCAGTCATGTTGGAACAAGAAGGGACCATCACCAAACTGTTCCCTTAAGAGTTCCCTTCACTTGAACTAAGGGCCAAGCCCAACCCTTGCAAAACAACCCCACACAATAATCCCCTCTCCATCAAATGATTTGGACCAGTGCACAAAGAACGGTCCATAAAGACATGGATGAGTAAGTTTGGGGTGGAGGAACTTGACGGGCCTGCACAGAGTCCTGACCTTAACCCGATAGAACACCTTTGGGATAAATTAGAGCGGAGACTGCGAGCCAGGCCTTACAAATGCACTTCTGGAAGAATGGTCAAACATTCCCATAGACACACTCCTAAACCTTGTGGACAGCCTTCCCAGAAGAGTTGAAGTTGTTATGGCTGCAAAGAGTGGCTTAATATTGAACCCTACGGACTAATTACTGGTATGCCATTACAGTTCATGTGTGTGTAAAAGCAGGCGTCCCAATGCTTTTGGTAATATGTATATTGGCATCATTGCTCTGTGTGTGTTGATTTCCAAGTTAACATCAAATGCTTGTGAACATGGTGTGACTTTTGGTCCTATAGCAATGGTCAGTAGCCAGTCTTGTGGTTCCTTATCATGTGAACCAGGAGACAGCCACTATGGCAGTAAAAAGGCTCTTTATAAATAAAGGTAATTTGCATTTACCTCCACTCTCGTTTCTATTATATCAGGTTTTTTTCTGTAAAAAAGATTTAGGGTGCCCTAAAAATACCTTTTTTTGACTCAAAAGAACAATGCAACAGTGTCTGTATTTAAACTATACAAATGCTGACAGGCTCACGTTATTTAAATGATAGAAGAATGCTAAAAAAAAAAATATTTTATTCAAATGATAGAAGAATGCTAAAAAATATATTTTATTCATGGAAATTATTAATTTCATATAAATACAACTTTACAGTAGAGTTTTAGGAATACATATTATTACTGGTTTATGAGTGTGTTATAATATCTATAGAGAGCAACAAACATTAGTAGTGGAATTATCAAATTTGTACAAGCTTGTACCTTTCTATATTTGGTATGGTATTCAGTACAGAGATTTGAAGATTTGCCACTAGAGGGGCGATGGACTAGCCACTACTATGTGTGTGTCTTATTGCTTAATGACTTGATATATTAGTTTAGATCCAAAATAAAGGGAAACACATTGTTATTTGGAACACATTTTGATATATTTTATGTTCCTACTTTCACATTTGCTCTTACATATTTTTATTATATTAAATGTGTAAATTAACAGCTGGTAAGAAGTCTGTAGCTGACAGCCTTTTTTAACCTCCTTGGGTATTAGGTGTTAAAATCTATCTATCTATCTATCTATCTATCTATCTATCTATCTATCTATCTATCTATCTATCTATCTATCTATCTATCTATCTATCTATCTATCTATCTATCTATCTATCTATCTATCTATCTATCTATCTATCTACACATATACACAACACCAGGAATTTTTTTTTCTATGAGTCAGATAACTTAAAGTGGATGTAAACCCCACATTTTTTTTTGATGTCACAATGTAGAATATAAGATTTCCTGCCATCTGTGCCCAGTCTTGCCACACAGAGTTAATCCAGCTCTGATCAATCCTCTTTTATTGTTCAGTGAAAATTAACAGTCTTTCAGATAAAAACCTGTCTAACTAAAAAGTCTGTTACTCTCTCCTTGCTTTGAGTGACAGGTTATTCACATCTAGCTTGGACATGTTTATCATATGTTATGTTATGTTTATCATAATATAAGGTGAGGTCCAAAGTATAAAAAGTGAGAAATCCACCCCTCCCCCACATAACACATCCTGGTAATATACAATGAACTTTGGATCACCTCATATTATGATAAACATAACATAACATATGATAAACATGTCCAAGCTAAATATGTAAATAACCTGTCACTCAAAGAAAGAAGAGAGAAACTGACTTTTTATTTAGACAGGTTTTTATCTGGAAGTCTGTTAATTTTCACTGAACAATAAAAGAGGATTGATCAGAGCTGGATTAACTCTGTGTGGCAAGACTGTGCACAGATGATAGGAAATTGTATACTCTACATTGTGAGATAAAAAAAAAAATTGGGGGGGTTTACATTCATTTTAAAGATATACATTGGGAGAAGGAGCAGTAAAACAAAACTACCGCATAAACAGCAAAGCTAAATACACAGCCTGTATTTGCAGTGAGCCCCCATGTAAATATATAATATTATAAAATCTATACTTGGGTACAAAATCTTAACACATATTGATGAGATTATTTAAACCAAAATACTGTCTTGTGCAGATGATAAATTATAGGTGTTTTTTTTGTTGCATATAATAGGGATAACCTAAATTTAACAACGGCATGACATGTGGATATACACCTTATTAATATACAGTAAAACCTTGCCTTGGTTTGAGATCGTTATGCAAGACAAGCAACATTTTCAAACAAATTTTGACTTGATCTACAAGCAATACAACTTAGTATAGAATAGGAGAGAGGCGCCTCTAAGGCTGCATTCACACCTGAGCGTTTTGTCGCCTGAATCGCGACGCTATTATACACTACTGGGGAAAAAATACATTATTCTCTATGGAGATGGTTCACATCTCCACGACCAAACGCGTGACGCCGAACGCCTGAAGCTCAAACAAGTTCCGGACCCTTTTTTGTCGCGCGTATCGGAGAGTTTGGGCGTATTCAAGCGTTTTCATTTCCCATAGAAAGTAATGGAAACACTCGATTCAAGCGACTAGCGCGACAACGAGCGTTTGCAACAGGCGTTTCGTCGCTTTAATCAATAGAACATTTTTCCTATTGGCTAAAATAAAAAACGTCAAAGTTCAAAAACGTCCGACGACGCTGTATGCAAACGCTTAAATACACGTGAATACGCGCGACAAAACAACGGAAAAAACGACGCAAATCGCCTACGCTTAGGTGTGAATGCAGCCTAAGTGTAGCAATATAGTTACATGTATTGAAGGTACAACATTTAGCAAAATATTGCTAAACTTAGAAGTGCCTCTCATCTGTTTTATACTCAGTAGATTTTGCTTTTAATCCCCTTGTGGAGGCTTCCATTTGTAGATGGACATTTTATGGTTACACAACCTATTACACTGCTATAATCTTTTTATATGAGCTATAAACTGAAGGACCTATGAATAAATGGTTGTGGAACAAATCATTTGAGTTTCCATTATTTATTATGGTTAAATTTGCATATACAAGTGCTTTGGATTACAAGCATGTTTCTGGAACAAATTATGCTCACAATCCAAGTTTTTACTGTAGTCCCTAAGTCCATACCCCCTTTACCTTCAACTGAACCAAGTTCTTTTGGAATTAACTCGTTTTGGGCCATTATAATAAGATGACCGACCCTTGTGATTAGTGTTAGTATGTGAAAAGGTGGTGAAGTTTTTAAATTTGGGTTCTAGTGATCACTAGACATGTGCATTTATTTTCGTTAGAATGCATTTTCGTTCGAAAATCAGGTTTCAAGCGCAAGAAACGAGAACCGAAAGATCCGACATAAAAAATGCTTTATTTTCATTTTCGTTGCGGTAAAAATTCGATATAGAGAGATTCGACATTATAGGGAAAAGATTCGACATTATAGGGAAAAGATTCGACAGTATAGGGAAAAGATTCGACATTATAGGGAAAAGATTCGACAGTATAGGGAAAAGATTCGACAGTATAGATTCGACAGTATAGGGAAAAGATTCGACAGTATAGGGAAAAGATTCGACATTATAGGGAAAAGATTCGACATTATAGAGAAAAGATTTGACACTATAGAAACAATAGATTCGACATTACAGAGATTAGATTTCAATTTATGAGAAAATAGATTCGACATTATTACTAGTCATACGACATTAGAATTCTTGTAGGCGGAATATTCGAACGGAAATGTACGATTCTACATAAAGATTCGACGTTCCCTTGAATATTCTTTTGACCATTCGACAGAAACCAAGTATTATTCGATTTTTGGACGAAAGCTATTCCCCACCGAAAAACAAAATAAATCAAAACGATTTTTGGGAATAACTAAATAAATTTATTTTCCAAACGAAAACGAAAAAAACGAAACTAAATAGTCCAGTCTGCACATGTCTAGTGATCACCAATGTCTATGGTTTTATTTTAAACAAGAATTGAAAAATCATATACTAAAACAACATTTTGAGATTTTGAAAGGACAAGGACATTTTGAAATGGGGGAATTTCTTAAAAAATAAATAATTGAAAGGTTGGAGTAAAATGAGAGAAGTAATCAGTGGTCACTATTAAAGTTTGTCATCTTGGAGGCAACTAAACTATATGTCAGGCACATTAGTAATAGTAAAGAAAGGAAGAAAAAAAACTGCCCACGAGAATGTGTTTTTAGCGCGATCACATAATTACCACGTCCCTTATGTCATCACCACCCAGTCATGATGGGACTGTGACGTCATAAGAGGCCTATATAAATAGTTGCGCACCACACACCATTAAAGCGGGAGGGAGCATCGTGTCAACATTGGAAGAAAAGAAGAGGGAAGAAGACGATGGGGAAGACTGGGTCTTCCGCTAGTAAAAGAGCTGGAAGAAGATAGCGGAGGAGCCCAGCAGAAGAAAGAAGGCACCGGAGAGTGGGAGAAGAACAAGAGAGTGCAGAGAAGGCACTGGATAGCAGAAGAAGATCGGAGAAGTCAGAAGAAGACCCCTGAAGTCGGAAGAAGACCCCCGGAGAGCGATAGAAGAGGCCAGAGAGCGTGGAGAAGTCGGAAGAAGACCCCCAAAGTCAGAAGAAGACCCCCGAAGTTGGAAGAAGACCCCATACTCATTCAACTATGCCAGCAGCGAGATTGACACAATATCGCGGTCACCCACTGTAAGTAGGATAGCAAAGGGGGAAAAAATCAGCATATAGAAGATTCAAGGAAACAGTAGATGTAGCTGACAGAAGAGTATAAAAATAGACAAACAGGGGCCAAACACATTATCAGTGCTGCCGAAGCACAGAAAGAGGAGGAAATTGCTTAATATTTCAATGAAAGGAGATAAAACCTTTTAGGTACATTAGTGATAGAAGGAAAAACATAATGAGATCCCTAAAAAAAAAAACTGTGCACAGCACATATGTTGAGGGAGACATTGATGTAGCAAACCATTTAAACAATTGCTTCTGTTCAGTCTTCTCAGAAAAAAAAATTGCGGGGAATCATGTTGGTTCTATTAATGACATTTCTAGGATTTCTGGAGACATAGGCAGCAGGGGGACTGGCTTGGTTAAATCTTAATAAAGCAAAGGGCACGATGGTATTCATCCCAGAGTTGTAAGAGAACTTCTAACTATATTTGTAGGACCATTATCAATGTCTCCTAACAGAAGAAGACCCCCATGACTGGCGGACAGCTAATATTGTAGCTATCCACAAAAAGGGCAGCAAGGTAGAAGCTGGCAATTACAGGCCAGTAATTTTACCATCAGTTGTAGTCAAGTTAAAGGAATCACTTCTGAAAAGAAGGATCATTGATCACCTAAAAATATACAACTTGCTGGACCCAAAGCAGCATAGCTTTACTGAGGACAGATTAGGTCAGACTAATCTGATTTCATTTTTATACTATATCATCAATGTTTTAGAAAAGGTTGGTGCTGTGGACACCCAAAAATGAAAACGAAAAATAAATAAATATGTATTAAAAAAAAAAAATGGACAGACTCAATGGATTTTTTCTGCCGTCACTTTCCTATGTTTCTAACTTTTTGGCCTTCTGTTTTTGTATTATGTAACTTTTTGGAGAAATGTAAGATTTAGAACTATACACAAATAATTTGGAGTCAGCCAGTTTTGGCCCTTAGACCCCTTTTACACTGGGACGGGCATTGACAGTAAAATGCTGCTAGTTTTAGCGGCGCTTTACTGTCATTTTAGCGGTGCTATTCAGCCACTAGCGGGGTGCATTTAAACCCCCATGGCGGCCGAGCAAAAGGTTAAATGCGCCTGTGTAGCGCTGCAGCCGAATCGATGTGCAGACGCTTTGCAGTCCATTATAGATGCTTTAGGGGATGTGGCCCACGCAGAGATGCAGTTCATATATGATAAACCTGTGCTAAACTTACAGCTTTCTGGTCGAGAACATTCGAGATACTCCAAAACGTATTACATTTAATTATCCCCAAGGACATCCGAATGGCCTTAACCACCTTCTGGGACTTTTTTATAACAACAAAAACTGGGCACTTTTTTATTTTTGGCAATAAAGCAATTGATAGCTAAAGAATAGAAGACATCTTCAGTGCCCTTTCAGGATGTCAAGGACCGCATGAATCTGATCTAGTGAATGAAAAAGTTGTCTAATATCCATCATGATTCACAGCCTGAATTCCTGAAAATTAAATATGCTCCACCAACCTTGAACTCTACTTGTCTGAGTGCCTTATGACTTATCCTGACCCCTTTCCCGGCTTTTAATTTCTTACTTTCTATTTCTGATTGACTCCACATTAGTGTTTTTGCCTCTTTAATTTTTTTTGGGTTGCTATAGTAAGCCCAACTGTTTGAGCACTACAGTATTGAAGGTTTACCTGTGTTTTGACTGACTTTGTATCCAACCATGGTCATTGTTACAAACCACCTCATATTCTTTTAATTTTTAAAACAATACAAAGTTAATCAAAATCAACAATGTAAGCAGATATGTATTCATTAAAAACATTTTTAAGCTTTTTAAATGCAACTAACAAATACCTGCATTTTCGTGATATCGGCCACCTTAACCACTTCCTTACAGGTCATCGCCTTCCTGCCCAGACCAATTTTTAGTTTTCAGCGCTGTTGCACTTTGAGTGACAATTGCGCGGTCATGCAACACTACCCAAATGAAATCTTTATGTTTCCCCCCCCACAAATAGAGCTTTCGTTTGGTGGTATTTGATCATCTCTGCGATTTTTATTTTTTGCGCTATAAACAAAAAAAGAGCAATAATTTTGAAAAAACACCATATTTATGATTTAATAAATATAATTTTTTTTTTAAATCCTCAGTTTAGACCGATAAGGCATTCTTCTAAATATTTTTGGTTAAAAAAAAAAAAAAAAAACCGCAATAAGCGCATATTGATTGGTTTGCTCAAAAGTTATAGCTTCTACAAAATAGGGGATAGATGTATGGCATTTTTATTTTGACTAGTAATGGCGGCGATCTGCGATTTTTTTGTGACCGTGACATTGCGGCAGACATATCGGACACTTTTGACACGTTTTTGGGACCATTCACATTTATACAGCGATTAGTGCTATAAAACTGCACTGATTACTGTGTAAATGTGACTGGCAGGGAAGGGGTTAACACTAGGGGGGCACTGAAGGGGTTAATATGTTCCCTGGGAGTGATTCTAACTGTAGGGGCAGGGGGACTCACAAGGGGAGGAGACCAATCTGTGTTGCTCTGTACTGGGAACACACATCGGTCTCCTCACCTCTGACAGGAGGTGGATCTGTGTGTGTATACACACAGATCCACAGTTCTGCCGTCATTGCCGGCAATCACGGGTGCCCGGCGGACATCGTGGCCGCGCGCACCTCCTATCGGCCGCGACGCAAAGGACATCATATGATGTTCACTCTGAGGGAGAGACAGTTTCTGCCAACGTCATATTACTATGGCTCGGTAGGGAACTGGTTAAATAACTTGCCCAGCATTACCGAGACTGGGAGAGGGAGAGATAGTCCTCCAATGTTTAAATCTTAAAAGTTAGTAAAGTAAGATTGATCAACTAAAAATAGGTAATTGTAAATTATTTAGCTAGGATTTGTAAGCCTCAAACAAAATTCCATCTCCTACAACCTTTAGAAGAGCACTCCATGGGTGCTAATATATGCTAACTATTGAATGGGGTCATTAGCCTCCATTTCTAGAGGCTTTTAATGAACGTTTATTGTAAAATAGATATTAAAACAATCTTTAATCTGGTATTCTTGTAAATGGTTAATTTGGTATTATAAAGCCCATTAGCAGGATGTCCTTTACTCCAGCACTTGCCAACAACTGTCATAAATATGTTGCAAAATAATCAGGCAGAATACACATTGATAAGTCTGGACTTACTTGATCTGACACTGTCCTTTTATACATATCCAGGGCTCAACTCTAATCACATTTCATTATGGTTACTGTTTTGGAGATATCTTTACAACACCTGACTACCTTAATGTATACAAAGGTAACAAATTAGTTTAAGACCAAAACATCCCTTAATAAGAAACTATATCATGTCTGATGTTTATCAAATTGTGATTTTGTTCTGTGCAATAAAATGTAATATGTCATATTGTAATACATTGTCATCCAGAAACATGGATCTTATGAGAAAAGTGACAAGTGTTACATGTTACACCCCATCTTCTCCCTGACATCTACAGTACATATTCCCCTTTCCCAGTCTATACTTCTATTCTTCACCATCTGTCCCATATCTGTATTCCCCAAAATGTTTCTAACCCTTCTCCCCTTACTTGTAAAGGGTCTTCTCCTTTACCCCTCCATATCTTTCCTCACCATACTATTCTCCTCTATCCTATATACACAAAATGTGGACCAAGACAGTGAAGCCATCAATCAATCTGTTATTTTATATCTTGTGGAAATGTATACACGTCTAATTTGTGTTTTTTGTGTAGAACCATTTCTGATCATCAAAATATTCTATTGTATCTGCTATACATGGCTATACTGGCATTATGTTTATGTAACTGCTTGTTTAACCCTGTCTTATTTAGGTCTAAAAATAAATACATAAACAAACACATGAATAAATAAATAAATTGATGGGGTTTTTATACCTACTGTAGAACCCTTGTCTTTGACAGGGACTACTGGTAAATGTATCTGTGCTAGGTGGTAACCAAGATGGCTGAATTGCAGTCTTTGTGATCATTTAATAAGGGGACTGGAGGACCTCAAATATGAGGAACGACTACAAGCACTACATTTATTTTCACGAAAGAAGCAACACTTAAGAAGGGGCATGATGGCGATTTACAAATACCTCAATGGTGGTTCCAGCATTGTAAATAAAATAAAAATCTGTCTCAGGGAATGTAAGAGGACACAGGGCCACACAATGAGATTGGAGGAGAAGCGGTTTAACACTAAACTGCGCATGTTTTTTTTACTGTCAGGGCAATAAGATTGTGGAACTCTCCTCCACAATCGGTGGTGGCAGTGGGGAGTACGGATATGTTTAAAAGACTCATGGATGTGCATTTTAACCACTTCAATAACAGGCAAACTTCCCCCCTTCCTGCCCAAGCCAATTTTCAGCTTTCAGCGCCGTTGATTTTTTAACCACTTGTGGACCCTGCACTGTATATGTATGCCCTTTTTTTAAAGATGGATATCTCGGTAACGGCAGCAGCTGCTGCCCCAACCGAGGTATCCATCTTTTTAGTGCAGGATCCTTTAACCGATAACGGCGGTCTCCGCGGCGTATTCGCTGCAAGATCGCCGTTATCGTGGCGGGAGAGGGCCCCCCTCCCGCCGCTTTCCCGCGCTCGGGGCCTGTCGGCAGCTGTGTTGGGATATGAGTGAGGGAAAAATGTCCCTCACCCGTCCCCATAGCTGTGCTGGGTGGAAGTGACGTCAAAACGTCAGTCCCGCTCAGCGTCTTTTTTTTTTTTTTGTTATTTGAAAAAATTACTGCTTTTAAGCCTGAATATGGTCTTTTTGACCCCAGATCTCATATTTAAGAGGACCTGTCATGCTTTTTTCTATTACAAGGGATGTTTACATTCCTTGTAATAGGAATAAAAGTGATAATTTTTTTTTCAGTGTAAAAAATGTTAAAATAAATAAAAATAAATAAGAAAACAAAAAAAACTTTTTTTTTTAAAGCGCCCTGTCCCGACGAGCTCGCGCGCAGAAGCAAACGCATACGCGAGTAGCGCCCGCATATGAAACTGGTGTTCAAACCACACAAGTGTGGTATCACCGCGATCGTTAGAGCGAGAGCAATAGTTCTAGCCCTAGACCTCCTCTGTATCTCAAAAAATGCAACCTATAGAATTTTTTAAATGTCGCCTATCGAGATTTTTAAGGGTAAAAGTTTGACGCCATACCACGAGTGGGCGCAATTTTCAAGCGTGACATGTTGGGTATCATTTTACTCGGCGTAACATTATCTTTCACAATATATAAAAAATTGGGCCAAATTTATTGTTGTCTTATTTTTAATTAAAAAAAGTGATTTTTTTCCAAAAAAAGTGCGCTTGTAAGACCGCTGCGCAAATACGGTGTGACAAAAAGTATTGCAATGATCACTATTTTATTCTCTAGGGTGTTAGAAAAACATATATATATATATATATATATATATATATATATATATATATATATATATATATATATAATGTTTGGGGGTTTTAAGTAATTTTCTAGCAGAGTCTTGCAAACACCAAAACACCAAACACCAAAACTGAAAAACACCTAAGGTCCTTAAGTGGTTAAATGACAGTTGCGTGGTCATGCCACACTGTACCCAAAATTTTTCCCTAAATAGAGCTTTCTTTTGGTGGTATTTGATCACCTCTGGGGTTTTTATTTTTTGCAAAACAAATAAAAAAAGACAGAGAGCCAGATTCAGGTACATCTGCGCATTAGTGGACCGGCGTAGCGCACCGCCTTTACGTTAGACTTGCGCAATGTAGCTGCGCAATCACCCTATTCTCGTCGCTTTTACACAGAAATTTGCGCATGCGTAACGTTATTTCAGAGGCGTAAGGCGGAGTAATACAAACTGGGAAGGACGTGGGCGTGTTACATTGAAATGAGCCGTGACCCCATGCAAATGAAGGGTCGGCCGGCTCGCGCATGCGCGCTTGAAGGAGACCATGGTCAGCACCTCTGTGCGCATGCTCACAACTCGGGAACGGTGCAATCAGTAAAATTGGAAGTGGACTAGGGAAAATTAGAGAACTACGCAGACAGCATAAATAGACAGACACAAATGCACTTCCTTTGCAAAAGTACATCCCTTTGTATCCCTCCCTATACAGCAAGGTGCTTTTGTTCTGTTGTTTGTTAGCGTTTATTTGTTTGTTTGTGACGTGTCTTTGAGATATTTGGGGACTGTTTTGCAGAGTGATTTTTGTCTTTTATGTGTTTTCTTTGTTGTTTTTTTTGTAAAATTATATTTTTTCTGGGCTTATTTTTTTTTTGCTGGTATTTTTATTTTTTTTGGTTCTGTTTGTGTATGATTTGGGAATGTGGGGGTGACATTCCTGCCGGAAAAGGGGTGTCATCCTCATTTGTGGTGGCTTGTGCCAATCCAATGTGATGAGGATGTGGGGTGTGTGTGCTAGGGACCACAGTGGTGTGCATGCATGCATTCTCATTGTGCCATGATTAATGTGTGTGTTTAACGTGCAAAGATGCATAATGTGAGCTGGCATGAGATGGGGTCATGAGATGGGGTCCCAGTACATATGCAGAGTCACCTTGAAGGGAAAAGACAGGAGGATGTTAGTCGTGCATGTGTCCCTTGTGATGTGTGCATCATGGGGGGGGGGGGGGGGGGCAGTCATGCCTGCCACCCATGTTACTCACCAACCAGCCAGCTGTCCCCATACATGTTCTGTTCGAAATCTGTGGGGATGGGGCTCTGATTGTATATGTAGCTGTTATGGGTGTCATGGGTGGTGTCATGTGTTGGGCTGGTGATGTCCTCCTGCAAGCTTGTGGTTAATTCCATGATGGCATGAGGGGTGAATCTCAAGATGCGAGACACCTTAGAATCACTCATGCCATAGATGTCTATGCGTGTGCAGTATATCCTCTCCCGTGAAGAGTGAAGATTGAGGGGCTTGTATCAGATAAGAATATTGTATTAGATTAGATTAAATTGTAAAGTTTATATAAGCAAATAAAAAGTTAAAAAAAATAAAAAAATCCTGTGCCCTCCTCAGTGCCCTCCTCAGTGCCCTCCTCAGTGCCCTTTTCCTTCTTTGCTCATCTAAAGTCAGTAGTATAGCTATGAGCATGGCATGTTGGCATACAGATTGTTGTGCAACACGTGTGACTGCTCAGCTCCTCACTAACAGTGTTGCTGTTTCTAATTTTAGACCAGCTTTTATATGGTCTAATTTTAGACAGGACATTTTGCTGTTACGCACACTGCGTAGCCTGCGCTGCCCCAACAATCTTTTGTGGATCCCCGTAAGTCCCTCATTAGCATATTTGACTAGCAAATCAATGGTCTGTCTAGCGCAGTTTTGCGTGGACGGACGCGCCTGTCTAACGAAATTACGCTGGACAAAAAAAAGTAGATTTCTTGCGCCGCACATCTCCTGTTACGCAGGCGTAATCGCTCTGTGAATCTGGCCCAGAATTTTTTGAAAAAAAATAAGCTTTTCTTAATTTCTGTTATAACATGTTGTAAGTTTTCTTCTTCACTGATGGGCACTTATAGGTGGCACTGATATGCAGCACTAATGGGCACTCATAGGCGGCACTGGTTGGTGCTCATAAGTGTCACTGAAAGGCTTCACTGACTGGTACTTATGGGTGGCACTGATGGCACCTCATAGGCAGCATTGATGGGCATGAATGGGCACTGCTGGACACTGATAGATGTCACTGATGGGCATCACTGATATGGAGGCACTGGCAGGCATTGCTGATAGGCACTGATTGGCATCATGAGGGCACACATTGGCATCATATGTGGGCAGAACATTGGTTTTCCTGGGGGCCATGGGTGGCATACCTGGTAGTCATCAGTGATGGACACCCCTGGTGGTCCTGGGTGGCCATCCTTGGGGGGTCTGCACTGATAATCAGGAGAGCAGCTAATCGGCTCTCCTCTACTCGCGTCTCAGACGCGAGTGATGAAAAGCTAGTACATGGGTTTCCTGTTTACATCATGGTCAGCTGTGATTGCACACAGCTGATCACAGGCAAAAGAGCCTCAGTCAGAAGTGCAAGATCAGTGTTGCGGTGTGTTAGACTGACAGACAGCACCACCAATCGCCGCTCGGCACGCCCCTGCGGACAAGCGCTGGCCTGTTATCCTTATCACGTCACATGAATTCAGGTCAGGATAACAGAACCACTTTGCACACGTCATATTGCTATATGGCGGGCAGGAAGTGGTTAAAGAACACAACATACAGGGATATGGGAATTTTTTATAGACGCTGACACACGTACACCTACACAGGTTGAACTGGATAGACTATTGTCTTTATTCAACCTCACCTACCTCACCTACTCACCTACTCTGTCCAACCGATTTGATCAGATGTATTTGCTTGTGTGTACGGGGCCTAAGGCTTCAGAGAAACACCCAGCTGCATAGTGCACGCACCACATGACTTCCTGGCTGCCTATAAAAGCTGAAGAATTGCTGGTTCATCTTCAGCTTCCTGTTTACCTGTGACTTGTTCCTGTGTTTGATTACCTGCTGTGACCCGGATTGCCTCTGACTCTGCTCATCTTCTCCTGGACGTGACCTTTGGCTTGTACTATGGACTCCGCTTGTCTCCTGTGTTTGACCCTCAGCCTGTGACCTGGACTTTGCCTCTTGTCTTCTTGCCTTGACCTTTTGCCTGTGACCTGGACTTGCCTTGTGTGTTCCCAACACAGTACCTCCGTTGTGTTTAAACTTCCTTGATAGCCTGTGTTTGATCCCCAGCCTGGTTCTGGACTCTCTGACCAAGTTCTTCCAGCAAACCATGCATCTGCCAGTTTGACTCAGCTGCTTCAAGTCTACTTGCACCTGCTGGGTAGCCTGTGCCTCTTTGTGCCATTTCTCCCCTGTCTCACCTCCAGGGGTCGAAGTGCGCTTAGTCGCAAGGGTGAACCTCTCTTGGCATCTCGGCCTCGGTAAGTACTAGTCTACCCGTGATAGGGGACTTATCCAATGGAAACCCTGCACAGTGTTGTGAGTTTTTTAGTTGCTATAGGAGACAACTATTGCTACATAGATAAACTCACTTTTATTCATCCTAATGGCAACTGTCTATAACCCCCATGCTGAACAACCAGCACCCTAAGGCCCCTTTCACACTGAGGCGCTTCTAAACTGCCAGTAAAACACTTTTCAGGTGCTTTTAAAGAGCTTTCCATTAATTTCAATGGAGAGGGGTGTTCTTTCACCGCCCTGTCATTGCGCTGCCCCAGTGTGAAAGCATTCATTGATTTTAATGGAAATAGGCTTTTGGCCGTTTTTTTTTGCGTTTTTTTGCGTTTTTTTAGCGTGAAAGTGCCTGAAAAGCGCCTCAGCGTGAAAGCTGCTTGATGTTAAATGTCGGCCCTCCCTGATGCCGGGGGTCAGGGGGGCACTACACTACACATCTAAAACTAGAAAACGTTAAGATTATACATACACTTTGGTGCAATCTGTAGATGTCTTTTTGCTTGGCAATATTTTTACATATTCTTTTTTGCACACTGTAAATACAGAACATCATTAACATTTGGAAAAGCTGAGTATTTATATTTTGATTTGTTTTTAATTTAAACTAAACATACATGATGCTCTCTTCCTAAGGTAAATGAGGCATGTCCTAAGAATGGTGCACATGAGGCCTTTGTTTTGCTAGGTGTACAATGGCTTGAGTGAAAACAGAGCCCATTCTCCCAACATTAAAGACTTGGATGTGCTAAGAGTCAACGGTTTTAAACTTCTCGGCTGAAGAGAGAAAAGATTGAATCAGACAGGGAAATATGGATGATGACATAACCGTATAAATAAACACTTAATCATGTTGACTTATTTTTGCAACAGCTAGAGCACATAGTCATTAGTCGACTTTTAAATATGATTAGTAACACAAATATCATCTAGCTATTCTTTATTTGGCTTCACACTTATTTATTTTCTCTGCGATCCAGACCAACACAGAGTAGCCCACAGGATATTAGTTATGCTCCTAAGTATGTTGTTCCAAGGATGTTGTCTGAGGAAACCGTGTCATCCTCTAATCTGGAAATGCATTACCTAGCGTTCAACTGATGCTTGGCTTCTATATGACTTTCCATTAGATTGTCTAAGGAGAAGACATGGGAAATCAGTGATCAGAAATTGGATAACTTTCTAAGATTTACCTAGAAACCACATTTTAGAAAGCAAGCCAAAAACATACTGTAACTGGTTCAGTTGCTTTACTTTTTAATGAATGAGTCCTGCTATTAATGCTAAAGGAATTCTAATGACTCAAATGTCTATTTGTTTTAATATTACAGAATTTATTATGGTTTTAGATCTATTTTTATAATAGTGTGAATTTCGATGGCAAAGGTTCCTGTAGGATCCAGCTTTTCATGTTATTGCCCAAACTAACTGAGCTACTTCCAGCATTTTCAACTTTTCTGCATGTTGATGGGCAAGCTGAAGCACAAAATAAGTTCTTCTACCTTCTTTACAATGAATTTAGCAGCAGAAGCACTTTGATGAGTATTAGGTTCTTTCACAAACAAGAGAAAAATGATTTCCAAAGAATTGGGAAAAAAACACTGTGCGAAACAAAAAACGTAGATGCTGCCGATACCAAAAGACCATATAAGTGAAAAATTTGGTAATGACACCAAATTGTGTATGAGAAAGTTGATGGTGCCACCAGACTATAATAAATAAGTGAATACAAAATAAGTGACAAGAAACACCCAAAAATATAGATTAGTTATAGCAAATATATGCGTATGCAGAAAAAAGATTAAATGAATACAAAAAAACTGCAACCATAAATGAAAGAGGAATGGGTATATGAAAAATCCAAGATATTAACATATAATATTATGCCCTATTGTATGCATATGCAGAAAAAAGGTAAGTGAATGCAAAAAAGACTGCAACCTTGAATGCAAATAAATGGGTATGTGGTTGATCCAGAATATAACCATATATTCCTATACCCTAAAAAAATAGGCAAACATGAAGTGAAAAGGGTCCAAAAAGAAAGTCCCAAGTAAAAATAAATGAATCCAAAATCTTCTTATGATAAGTGATGTGACATCAAAGAATCCACTTCCTTCCACCAAATGGACACCCGAATGATAGAGGTATAGTCTCCTTACCAGATGGTATGACCACAAGCACGGCGGTCAAGCAAAGCACAGGGGGCCAGATTCATAGAGCAATTACGCCTGTCTAACTGGTGTTAGACAGGAGTAATTTCAAATTTCGCGCGCCGTATCACTAGTTTGAATCCTCAAACCATGATACGGCGGCTTCGGGCTTCGATCCGAGAGGCTTACGTCTTCGTAAGCCTTCGGATCTACGCTGCAATCTATTTGCGGCCGCTGGGAGGAGTTCGCGTCGTTTTGATGCGTCGGGATATGCAAATGTTTTTTTACGGCGATTCCCGAAGATACGAGTGGTCGTCGCAATCACTTTCGTCTATTTTTGTGTACGTAATATTAGAGCAGCTTTTTGCTGCTCTAACGTTACGTAGCCCATGTTAAGTATGGCCGTCGTTCCCGCTTCGAATTTATTTAATTTTTTTTTTTGTTTACGTAACTCGTTCGGGACTAGGATCGCCCGTAAACGACGCTACCTAAACAACGAATGACGTCACAACGTGATTTCGCGCAATGCACGGCGGGAAATTTGCGAACGGAGCATGCGCAGATCGATCGCCACGGGAACGCGCCTAATTTAAATGATTCACGCCCCCTACTCGTCTATATGGATTGCGACGGGAGAAATACACTACGCCGCCATCGTTTACTGGACAAAATCTACCTGAATTCCACGTAGAGCCAGGTAAAAAACGGCGGCGTAGTGTATTTCTGATACGCTACGATAATCCATTTCTATGTGAATCTGCCCCAGGGTGTTTAAAGTCTCCCAAAAAGACTTATGGCTGGAGCCAGTTCTTATGTGCTGAGTCGGACATGGATACGAATCAGACTGGGGATGACATCTGCCTATTTTATAGGGTAAAGGAATATATGTTTATATTCTGGATCAACCACATACCCCTTTTTTAGCTTCACTACAAAACTATATCAAGTGGATACCACCCACTTACTCATTTACAGCGGGTAAAATAAGTATTGAAGACGTCACCATTTTTCTAGGTAAATATATTTTTAAAGGTGCTATTGACATTACATTTTCACCATGTGTTGGTAACATGCCATGCAATCCAAACAAAGAAACCAAAACAAATAAGTTCGAAAATTAGGTTATGTGTAATAAATAGAATGACACAGGGAAAAAGTATTGAACATGCTAATTTAATTTTATTTAATACTTCGTACACAATACTTTGTTGGTAATGACAGCTTCAAGACGCCTCCTGTATGGAGAAGTTAGTCTCATGCATTACTAAGGTGTTATTTTGGCCCATTATTCCACACAAAACAGTCTTCAAATCTTGAAGGTTCTGTGGGCCTCTTCTATGAACTCTAAACTTTGTTTCTTTCAATAGATTTTCTACTGGATTCAAGTCAGGTGATTGACTGGGTCATTCCACCAGCTTTGTTTTCTTTCTTTGAAACCAATTGAGTTTCCTTGGCTTTGTGTTTGGGATCACTGTCTTGCTGAAATGTCCACCCTTGTTTCAGCTTAATCATCCTGGTAGATGGCAGCAGATTTTTATCAAGAATGTCTTGGTACATTTTTCCATTCATCCTTCCTTCAACGATTTGAAGTTTGCCAGTATTATATGCTGTAAAACAGCCCCACACCATGATGTTCCCACCCCCAAACTTTACCAATGGTATGGGCAGGGGAGGACTGGCAGCCTTAGGCCTGGGGGGCAAGTCCAGTCAAGTGGCCCACTGAACCACAAATCAGCTCGCCATCCATGTCCACATGGTTTTATAACGGATGATTGATGTTATGAAGCAAGACAAATATGATACAATGTAGTAATTAAAAAAGTGCAGATCGTGCCTGTTAATGCATCTTGATCAGTGCCCATCAGTGCAGCCTGATCATTGTCCATTAATGCAGTGCAAACACCTTCACCTTCTTCTTTATCACTGCCCCCTCAGTTGTTGTTCCCCTGTATCACCTTCAAATTTCTCACTTGTCAGCTTCATGTATTACTGTCCCCCCCAACCCCCACTTGTTGGCTTTGTGTATTACTGTGACAATAATAAATTAGGCTGACAAGTGGGGGACAGCAGTGGCGGCTGGTGCTCAAAATTGCCACCACTGTGCCATCAAACACAGCCACTGTACCCATCAATTGCTGACACTGTGCCCATCAATTGCTGACACTGTGCCCCATCAAATGCTGCCAGTGGTCCCTTTAATTTTCGCTACTGTGCCACATCAGATGCTGCCAGTGTGACAATCAATTGTCGCTACTGTGCCCCATCAGATGCTGCCAGTGTGACAATCAATTGTCGCTACTGTGCCCCATCAGATGCTGCCAGTGTGCCCATCAATTCCCGCTACTGTGCCAAATGCTGCCAGTGTTCCAATCAATTACCACTACTGTGCCCCATCAGATGCCGCCAATGTGCCTATCAATTGCCGCTACTGTGCCACATCAGATGCTGCCAGTGTGACAATCAATTGCCGCTACTGTGCCACATCAGATACTGCCACTGTGCCATCAAACGCAGCCACTGTACCCATCAATTGCTGACACTGTGCCCATCAATTGCCACCAGTGTGCCCCATCAAATGCTGCAAGTGGTTCAGTCAATTGCTGCTACTGTGCCCCATCAGATACTGCCACTGTGCCACATCAGATGCTGCCAGTGTGCCCATCAATTGTCGCTACTGTGCCCCATTAGATGCTGCTACTGTGCCATCAAACGCAGCCACTGTACCCATCAATTGCTGACACTGTGCCCATCAATTGCTGCCGCTTTGCCCCATCAGAATTCCAGTGTGCCAATCAATTGCCGCTACTGTACCCATGATCAAATGCTGCCAGTGTGAGTGTGCCCATCAATTGCCGCTACTGTGCCCCATCAGAGTGCCAGTGTGCCAATCAATTGCCACTACTGTGCCCCATGATCAAATGCTGCCAGTGCCAGTGTGAGTGTGCCCATCAATTGCTGCGACTGACACTGTGCCCCATCAGAAGCTGCTATTTGTCACCTGATCATCACCAGTTCCATTTGCTTTGCTAAACTTTTAATCTGGACTGTCACTCTGGTCTGATGAGGCAGACTTCAACCAGCGCCGGTCTTCTGCTCTTCTTGGTTCCCTCCCTAATCCGGGCACAGGCAGGCAGTCGGGCGGGAGGAGGAGCCTGGAGGTCGGATGTCGTGCATACCCGGGCTGCAGCCTGAAATGCACTGTGGCCTGTGACCGGGAGGTCGGGACAGTTCGGGAACTGCTGAGCCGAGCCAGTGGATCTTAGGGGCCACATGACCTTCCTACAGGGCCGGCCTTAGGTGTTCAATCCTGCTGCGCCCCCCCCCCCCCAGACCGCTACACACTAAACTACCCACAGACCACTACACAATACACACTGACCGCTACACAATACACTACCCACAGACCACTACACAAACTGCCCACAGACCGCTACACAATACACTACCCACTGACCGCAACACAATACACTACCCACAGACCGCTACACAATACACTACCCACAGACCGCTACACAATACACTACCACAGACCTACACAATACACACAGACCGCTACACAATACACTACCTACAGACCGCTACACAATACACTACCCACAGACCACTACACAAAATGCCCACTGACCGCTACACAATACACTACCCACAGACCGCTACACAATACACTACACAATATACTACCCACAGACCGCTACACAATACACTACCCACAGACCGCTACACAATACACTACCCACAGACCGCTACACAATACACTACCCACAGACCACTACACAAACTGCCCACAGACCGCTACACAATACACTACCTACAGACCGCTACACAATACACTACCCACAGACCACTACACAAACTGCCCACTGACCGCTACACAATACACTACCCACAGACCGCTACACAATACACTACCCACAGACCTACACAATACATACAGACCGCTACACAATACACTACCCACAGACCACTACACAAAATGCCCACTGACCGCTACACAAAACACTACCCACAGACCGCTACACAATACACTACCCACAGACCGCTACACAATACACTACACAATACACTACCCACAGACCGCTACACAATACAATACCCACAGACCGCTACACAATACACTACCCACAGACCTACACAATACACACAGACCGCTACACAATACACTACCCACAGACCGCTACACAATACACTACCCACAGACCGCTACACAATACACTACCCACAGACCGCTACACAATACACTACCCACAGACCGCTACACACTAAACTACCCACAGACCACTACACAATACACACTGACCGCTACACAATACACTACCCACAGACCACTACACAAACTGCCCACAGACCGCTACACAATACACTACCTACAGACCGCTACACAATACACTACCCACAGACCACTACACAAAATGCCCACTGACGGCTACACAATACACTACCCACTGACCACTACACAATACACTACCCACAGACCACTACACAATACACTACCCACAGACCGCGACACAATACACTACCCAAAGACCTACACAATACACACTGACCGCTACACAATACACTACCCACAGACTGCTACACAATACACTACCCACAGACCGCTACACAATACACTACCCACAGACCGCTACACAATACACTACCCACAGACCGCTACACAATACACTACCCACTGACGGCTACACAATACACTACCCACAGACGGCTACACAATACACACTGACCGCTACACAATACACTACCCACAGACCGCTACACAATACACTACCCACAGACCGCTACACAATACACACTGACCGCTACACAATACACTACCCACAGACAGCTACACAATACACACTGACCGCTACACAATACACTACCCACAGACAGCTACACAATACACACTGACCGCTACACAATACACTACCCACAGACCACTACACGATACACTACCCACAGACCACTACACAATACACTACCCACAGACCGCTACACAATACACACTGACCGCTACACAATACACACTGACCACTACACAATAAACTACCCACAGACCGCTACACAATACACACCGACCGCTACACAATAAACTACCCACTGACCGCTACACAATACACACTGACACTACAGCATTGGTGCCTTTTACTATAGAGGCATTGGTGGACTACAAGGCCCAGCATTTTACTATGGGGGGCTCTGGTGGACTACAAGGCCCAGCATTATACTATAGGGGGCTCTGGTGGACTACAAGGCCCATCATTGTACTATAGGGGGCTCTGGTGGACTACAAGGTCCAGCATTTTACTAAAGGGGGCTCTGGTGGACTACAAGGCCCAGCATTTTACTATAGGGGGCTCTGGTGGACTACAAGGCCCAGCATTGTACTATAGGGGGCTCTGGTGGACTACAAGGCCCAGCATTTTACTATAGGAGGCATTGGTGGACTACAACGACCAGCATTTTAGTCCCACCAGAGCCCCCTATAGTAAAATGCTGGGCCTTGTAGTCCACCAGAGCCCCCTATAGTAAAATTCGGGGCCTTGTAGTCCACCAGAGCCCCCCATAGTAAAATGATGGGCCTTGTAGTCCACCAGAGCCCCCCATAGTAAAATGCTGGTCCTTGTAGTCCACCAATGCCTCCTATAGTAAAAGGCCCAGCATTTTACTATGGAGGCATCACACGTTACACACTGACTTTCTGGTGACATAGAGAAGGAGGGGTAAGCTGACCTGACAGATGAGCCCTCAGCAGACACACATCGGGAGGCAGGACTCCAGGAGCAAGCAGGCACGATCAACGAATCCACAGTGCAGCCCCGCCTCCACACATGACCAGCACCAGCTCAGCATGGCCATTCACAGACCCCCATGCCTGCTTCCCAGAATGCCCCGGCCCGCACAACGCACATGGCCCGATTGGCCAATCACAGAGCACCCCTAAGGCTGACCCTGGCTTCCTACAACTCCCACAATGCAGCGCGGCAGCAGCCAGCCAATCGGCGGCCGTTGCTGCCAAGTTTTAGCAAAAAATAAATAAAAAATAGCGCTGCGGACCGCGGCCGTTTTAAAGATAATGTGAGCGGCCCGGGGGGCAATTTCCATTTTTCCACCTGGCCCAAAGTAATATCCTTACATCAGCAAAAAACATAGCAGGCATCAAATAGTAAACAAGGCGGCATCTGCCATATATCTCACGTCACTTCCAGGTGTACGTCTGAATCCCTACGCGTTACGGCTCTTTTGCCTCCCCAGATGAAGGCAAAATCCGTAACGCGTAGGGATTCAGACGTACACCTGGAAGTGACGTGAGATATATGGCAGATGCCGCCTTGTTTACTATTTGATGCCTGCTATGTTTTTTGCTGATGTAAGGATATTACTTTGTTTTCAATAAATATGCATGTTGTTACATACTACACCATTGGAGGCCCATCTTTCTTTATGTTTCCCTGAGTATCACAGCATAGGGGTATTACAAGGCATAGAGAAGACTGACAGGCTCCTGGTGCTGTCCACCATCATTGGATTTATCCAGAGGATTTGTTTGATGCTTATACTGATCTATAGAGAGGTGAGAGGCCTGTGAGGCTGTGTGTTTGGAGTGGCACGGGCTAGCTTGACCCAGTATCACAGCATTTATTTATGCCACCAAGGTGAGAGGCCTGAGAGGCTGAATGCACGGAGGAGCACTAGCACTTTATTGCAAGCTTTACAGCTTCACTGAGAGCAACTTTTGTGCGCTGCACGTTTGCACTTTATGGACTTTTCTGACACATATGGACTTTTAATTTCACTCTAATTTATAACTTTATCTACTTTTCACTTATTGCATATTTATCACATATGTTTTATATTAATTGATGTGTGTTTTTTTGCGCAAATTCACTTTTATATTTATGCTTCACTTGTGTATGGGTAAACACTATTAGTTTTTGCAGCAATCTGAGCATTATTATTCTCACAATTGATTGTTTTAGCGCGAAGGATTTCATATTTTATACCTTTGGTTTCAACCACAGCCTTGAGTCTTTTTGAGTATATAATCAAAAAAATGCAGCGCTATGTGAATGCATACTCAGTACCATATATGGCATAAACCAATATAATGGTGAATATCATAAAGTGCTAATGTGCAAGAAAATTGTGCATAAACAGAAATAAATAATCAGAAATCGTAAAATAGAATAAACAATTTAAACTAATTGCAATATTAAAACAGTGCTTCAAGCAAGTGATAAGCAAGTCCACAGTGAAAATAATTGATATTGAAGTCCTATGATATCCAATAATGGGACTTTGTGGTAGTGTTCCAAACAATTATATGGTGACTCCAAAAACGTGCACCCCCCTCTGTGACTGTGCTCACCTCAGGGTATGTGACCGCACAACTAAGCTTGGTCTGGAAAATCAGCTGAACCACCTCTGGGCTCTATGTATAATGGTCTCTGTGGGATCCCCAGGTATATCCAATGATGCTTTTCTTCAAATCAAATTAATAAAAGAGGCTGGATAGTGTATTATTGTTTGACACAATTTTATTAAAGATAAAAAGTGTCAAGGTACTCACAATTTCATGGTGCTTGCAGCGCGCCACACTATAGCAAACAGAGATTAAAAATCCACTCCAATAGGCTATGAAGATTAGACATGTGCATTAGTTTTCGTTAGAATGCATTTTCGTCCGAAAATCTGTTTTTTTTGTTATCGTATTATCACTTGCATACTGGGCACTTACACCCCCCTCCTGCCCAGGTAAAATTTCAGCTTCCGGCACTGCGTCGCTTTAACTGACAATTGCGCAGTTGTGCGACGTGGCTCCCAAACAAAATGTACGTCCTTTTTTCCCCACAAGTAGAGCTTTCTTTTGGTGGTATTTGATCGCCTGTGCGATTTTTATTTTTTGCGCTATAAACAAAAAAGTGCGACAATTTTGAAGAAAAATACAATATTTTTTACTTGTTGCTATAATACATATCCCAATTAAAAAAAAAAAAAAACACATTTTTTTTCTCAGTTTAGGGCGATACGTATTCTTCTACATATTTTTGTTAAAAAAAAAAAAAAAATCACAATAAGCGACTGGTTTGCGCAAAAGTTATAGCGCTTACAAAATAGGGGAGAGAATTATTATTTTTTATTATTTTTTTTTTACTAGAAATGGCGGCGATCTGCGATTTTTATTGGTACTGCGACATTATGGCGGACACATCGGACACTTTTGACACCTTTTTGGCGCCATTCACATTTATACTGCGATCAGTGCTATAAATATGCACTAATTACAGTATAAATGTGACTGGCATTGAAGGGGTTAACACTAGGGGGTGAGGAAGGGGTTAAATGTGTATGCTAGGTGTGTTCTAACTGTGGGGGGAGGGGGGGTGACTGGGGGGGTGACCGATCTGTGTCCCTATGTAGGAAGGAACACAGATCGGGCTCCTCCTCTCCAGAGACAGGACGCTGTCTCTGTGTAAAACGGCAATGAGAGATGATCTATGAGAGATCATATCTCATTCGCCCACAGATCGCATCGCAAACGGCCACTCTGATTGGCCGTTCGCCGTGATCTGTGATTGGCCGTGTCCAAGGGACACGGACAACACAGGGCTTCCCCGCAGCGCGTTCTACAGCGCGCGCTGGGAACGCCTGAATGACAAATGACGGCATGTTGGATATTCAGGCCTGCGCTGTTGCCGTCATCTGAAGGTAGCGCGGGCCTGAAGTGGTTAGCAAACGATAACGAAAGTGCAAGAAACGAAAACCGATAGATCCGACATAAAAAATGCTTTATTTTCGTTTTCGTTGCGGTAAAAATTCGATATGGAGAGATTCGACATTATAGGGAAAAGATTTGACATCATAGAGAAAAGATTCGACACTATAGAAATAATAGATTTCCATTTATGAGACGTGAAGATTCGACGTTCCGTCGAATATTCTTTGATCTTTTAACATTGGCTAAAAAGATTCGACGGAACGTCGATTTTTTATTTTTTTGCCCATTCGACAGAAACCAAGTATTATTGGATTTTCGGACGAAAGCTATTCCCCAACGAAAAACTAAATAAATCAAAACGATTTTCGGGAGTAACTAAATAAATGTATTTTCCAAACGAAAACGAAAAAACGAAACGAAATATTCCAGTCTGCACATGTCTAATGAAGATTGTGTTTATCAGCAGATGCTCAGAGAGCGTGTGTGCTGTCTCCTCCACCACCATGGCTCCTCCCTTAAGCGTAGCGACACAGGGCTGTCACGTGTCTTCCTCAGGGGAATATGATTGGACGGCTGATAATTCTGGATTATAAAAGGCAACGGCGGCCATTAAACTAAAGCCATGGTCTGCGCCATTTTGTTGTAGGCTCACATAGCACCCACAGTGCTGCTTACGGCGAAATATGGTTTTAACGCTTAGGCCTTATGTGAACAAAACCCCAGGACATGGAAACAAGATACTAGCCTAATGGATTGGATGAACAATTAAACAATACACCATAACATATTGAATCAACTACTAACAATATGTGATCACTAATATAGCACTAAATATGACCTAAATTTGAATATTAAAAATTCAAAAAAAATTCCCTTTATTCCTTATCTATATAAACCAACTAGTATCAATGTAATACTTTTATATAATAAACATAAATATAATATTAAAACAAATGAATAATATCTAATATAAAAATCATTAATAGTAATTATAATATAAAATTGATAATAAATGGAAAATAATAATTAACAATACTTGATCTATAAAACTCATCATACACCAAAATAATATGTAATGGATAACCCCCAATCACCCATAAACTATACATTATCCCTGTGCGCCAAAAACACCAAAGCAAGCAAGCAAGATGTTTTGGTGATATGATTATTGTCTTTAGACTAAAAGGGACCCAACTATCCAAATAATACCACATAAACAAGACTACAAGTGGTGAACAAATTCCCCAGGGAGAAAAAATTGCTAGATAAAAAATATTTAATCTTAAGCATGCTAACCTCAACTGGTTCGACAATCAATCAACACTATCATTACCCTATATCTAATAGCAATTATTCCCTATATGAAGGATAGGGTTACACCTATACAAATAATGGGGGTCCTCGATCAATACAGTCCCCTCCTAATAGATGGCCTAATCAAGGCCAATAATGTCAATGCTCCCAAAACCTAACACCAACACAGAGAGTGTGAGCAAGGATGACAAACCTACACTATTGATTACTAAGGAAACACTGGAGATCCAATTCCTTATTTAAACCTCCTAGCGCAAGTGACCCATTTGGTATATCCACCACGACTCTCTTTTACTGATTTCTTGAATGTAATTACATGCTCTCCAGTGATGTTTGGGGGCCTCTATCCCCCACAATTATACACCTTCTGAATTTCTGTTATGTTTATCTCTGAAGTTAACGGATTAATAATGTACCATTATCAAAACCATTTCTGATATTCCTCACATGGTCTTCCATTCTGACTTTAGGAGCCCTTTTTTTTCTACCAATATAAATTAAATTGCCAGGACATTTGGTGGCATAAACTACTCCTACAATGCCATAAGAAATGAAATCTCTATAATCTAAAAGATTATTTTCCTCAAAATTCTACAAACAATACTCCATAATGATAATGTTTGTTTGAAATAGGTTTGTTTGAAATCTTTGCAAATTTATAAAAAAAAAATCACATGTACTTTACATAAGTACTCACAGCCTTTGCGAAGCACCGTTGGCACCAACTACAGCCTCAAGTATTTTTGAGTATGATGCTCCAAACTTGGCACAATAATTTTTGTGCAGTTTCTCCCATTCTTCTTTGCAGGACCTCTTAAGCTCCATCAGGTTGGATGGGGAGTGTCGGTGTACAGCCATTTTCAGATCTCCCCAGAGATGTTCAATCTGGTTTAAGTCTGAGCTCTCGCTGGGCCACTCAAGGACGTTCAGAGAGTTGTCCTGTAGCCACTCTTTTGTTATCTTGACTGTGTGCTTAGGATCGTTCTCCTTTTGGAAGATGATCCTTCGCCCCAGTATGAGGTCCAGAGAGCTCTGGAGCAGGTTTTTATTAAGGATGTCTCTGTACTTTGCTGCATTTATCTTTTCCTCAATCCTGACTAGTCTCCCAGTTCCTGCTGCTTAAAAACATCCCCACAGCATGATGCTGCCACCAACATGCTTCACTGAAGGGATGGTATTGGCCAGGTTATGAGCCATGCCTGATTTCCTCCAGATATTACCCTTGCCATGCAGGCCAAAGAGTTCAATCTTTGTTTCATCAGACCAGAGAACTTTGTTTCTCATAGTCTGAGAGTCCCTCAGGTGCCTTTTGGCAAACTACAGGTGGACTGTCATGTGCCTTTTACTGAGGAGTGGCTTCCATCTGGCCACTCTACCATAAAGGCTTGATTGGTGGAGTTTCGCAGAGATGGTTATTTTTCCTGGAAGGTTCTCCTCTCTCCACAGAGAAATGCTGAAGCTCTGTCAGAGTGACAATCGGGTTCTTGGTCACTAAGGCCATTTTCCCCCCAAATGCTCAGTTAGGCCGGCCGGCCCGCTCTAGCAAGAGTCCTGGTGGTTCCAAACTTCTTCCATTTACAGATGATAGAGGCCCTTATGCTCATTTGGACCTTCAACGCTGCAGACATTTTTCTGTACTCTTGCCCAGATCTGTGCCCTCGAAACAATCCTGTCTCGGAGGTCTACAGACAATTTCTTGGACTTTGTGGCTTGGTTTGTGCTCTGACACACTTTTAACTGTGGGATTTTATATAGACAGGTTTGTGCCTTTCCAAATCATGTCCATTCAACTGAATTTACCACAGGTGGAATCTAATCAAGTTGTAGATACATCTCAAGGATGATCAGTGGAAACAGATTGCACCTGAGCTAAATTGTGAGTGTCATGACAAAGGCTGTGAAAACAAATCTACTTGTGATTTTTATTTTTTTACAAATTTGCAAAGATTTCAAGCAAACCTCTTTCATGTTGTCATTATGGGGTATTGTTTGTTGTATTTTGGAATAAGGCTGTACCATAAAAAAATGTGGAAAAAGTGAAGGACTGTGAATACTTTCCAGATGCACTTTAAGCAGGGAAATTGGCTCAATGACCTAATCTGTTCCAGCAGTATGACCCTGGAGACGGTCCCTGGAGCTGGACTAGTTCATCACTGGAAACAACAGATGGGTGACAGGACTATGTGGAACAAATGCTCCCTAAAAATGTATGCCAAAAATGGTCTATATAGTGTACTATTTAGAGAACATTGTGAACAAATAAAAAAAACAAGAGAAAATAAACGCAATCTTAATCAAAAAACTATAGTGAGAAAAAAAATCTCCACCGTTCTGTGGCAATGACGTCAGCACTCTCTTTTCCGGGGCCTTACTTGTAAGTCTGAACACTGTTTTTAAATCCTTAACTGTTTTAATAAATACTACACTATATATCTTCAAATTGGCTTAATCTGTGGTCAGCACTTGTTCCCGGCAGTTCTCCCATCCATTTGGGTGTTTGCTACATGATACTGAGTCAGTGTCATACTGAGAGGACCATTTCCTTAAAGGAGTAGTAAAGGAATTTTTTTTTTTTTTGCTGAAAAGGGTATAGAGACATAATAGTTAAATGATTCATTTTAAAAATAGATAAATATCAATCATATGCTGTAATGTGCCTGCAGTTTAGTTTCGTTTTTAGACTAGTTTCAGTTTGTTCTGTGTGTACAGAGACACACAGAACAAAAACAAACCAACACAGGGCAGTGTTTGTTTTTAAAATGAATCTGATTTGTTCTGAGCAGTTTTAGACACATAGTAATCACATGTTCTTGATCATGGACCACAATGAAAAGCTACCATGAGTTTTTTCATAAGGAGCCAGACAAGCAGGAAGTGTGGAGTTCAGCAAGGGATTACAGCAACTTCTAAGCAAAAACGGACATGGAGGACATGAAAGCAGGACTGCTATAAGGTAAAGCAAGCTATTTAGCATTAAAACATTTCCTTTACTGATCCTTTAAAGTGTAAATTGCTGGGACCCGGTGAATGCTACGATGACTACTTGCTGTTCACCTTTTTGTGCAGCCATTTTTTTTCACTATAATTTTTGTTTAAGATTGTTTAATCTGTCACACAATCTCCACCACTCCAGCCAATGCCATTTTCTGTTTCTGCTTCAGAGAAGCGTGCTACTGACAATGTAGGCCCCTTTACAGAAGCAACTGATTTGCTATAACATTAATTATTCTGGTAAATGGAGGATTCCCTTGCACAGTGCAACTTCCCTTGCAATGTGAAAAGCCTACTTGTATTGATAAATGAACCTCATAGATTCCTAGGTGCCTATTTGCGCATTATAGTTTGTTATGTAAAGTTCAACTTTAAATAGCAACAAATTAAAAGTAAGGCATACATTGTTTGGAAAGGGGACAGGGACAATCCAAATGTTCTAGTCCATCTAGAGCAGTGGTTCTCAACCTGGGGGTCAGGACTCCCTCTGGGGTTGAATGATGATTTGCCAGGATCATCACCGAATCCTGGGCTGTTCCTGAAGCCCGCTCCCCTCTCCCAGCCTTTTTGTGGCCGCCCAGCAGGGCTGTCTCTGGAGCCTATGGCTGCCCACTCAGCCTCTTTGCAGCCGCCCAATCAGTTCACGACATATCTGGGGGTCAGCTGACTGAGAAATGTGAAGTGGGAGGGGTTGGAGGAGACCCTATCTCCTGATTTTGGCATAGGTGTCACTGCTGCAAGACACCACAGAGCTGGAGACACAGTAAAGCTGGAAACACAGAGAGTAACAGTGCCTGTGATTACAGCTGCTTTTAAAAGTCCTCACTACAGTTCTCAGATCAGCAGTTGACCTTGATCAAGAGCACCTAAGTTGGCTGATCAATATTCCCCCAAGCACTGCCACTCATCCCATTCCACCCACCACATGGAAAAGAGAGGAAAAGAGGGGGAGGAACAAAGAAAATGGGAGAGAAAGAATAGGAGAAAGAACAAGAGACGGCTAGAGAGGGATGGGGAGAAAAAAAAAATTAGGGTAGAGAGAGATGGGAAAGAAAGGAGAACAAAGAGTGGCACATCCTAAAATGTACCATAAGGGGTCTTAATACTGTTCAAGTGGAAGGGACTCAGGGAGCGCTAAATGTCCGTGGGTTTGGGGCGCAAATTACTTGTCTTACTTTGGGTGTCACTAGAAGAGTTGAGAACCACTGATCTAGAGTAACCTTAAAGAGCACCTTGGAGCTATATGAACTGTCTAATGGATTCATATGGAATCCAGTTATGCAGCAACAGTTAGGTCTAACTTTTCAGAAGTTTCTTTTGAGGAAGGACTTTTTCCTGTTTCTGCTGATAACAACCAGACTGAAGACCAGGAATCCGAACTATATAGACATACTCAAAAAAACCCTGTTAGACTTACCGGTAACAGTATTTCAAGGAACTTTCCAGGACAGCTACTTGAAAGATGAATGGCTCCACCCTCTACAGGAAACAAAAATCAGATACAATTTAAAAGGCCCCTCCCTTTCCTCTGACATTCAATTGTTTAGAAGATCAAGTAAGACCAAAAAAACATTAAAAAAAACAAAAAACACACCACCATCAGGTGAAAGAAAAATAGGGTGGGAATATACACGCTGTCCTGGAAGGTTCCTGGAAATATCATTACCGGTATGTCTAATGGGGGTTTTCCCCCCTCACCTTCCAGGACAGCTACTTGAGAGGATAAGCAAGATACTATACCTTAGGGAGGGACAACAGCCTGAAGCACTTTCCTACCAAAGAAAAGGTCCTGGCTGGAAAGCATCTGAACTCTGTAATGTTTGACAAATGCATGAGAGGAGGAAGAGATGACAGCTTTAGAAATTTCTTCCCATGATGCCCCTGCTCTTTCTGCCCATGACGTAGCCATGGATCTTGTTGAATGAGCCCTAATTCTAGAAGGAGGACTACGACCTGACGCTTTGTAAGCTTCACAAATAGCTTCCCTAATCCATCTAGTGATAGAGCTTTTGAACGCTTTGGATCCCTTTTTGGGGCCACTGAACAATATTAACAGTTGGGAGAAACTCCTAAACCCACTGGATTTCTCTAAGTAAAGCATAAGAAATATCTTTACATCTAAAAAACTAAATCTTCCGCATTTTTGGGAGAGGAACAAAAACTAGGAAGGACTACTTCCTGGCACCTATGAAAGTTAGAAGAAACTTTGGGCAAATAGAAAGGATCAGGCTTGATCACTACTCTGTCCTCTAAAATCCTCAGGAAGGGATCTTTACAGGAAAGGGACTGCAGATTAGAAATCCTTCTCCCTGACGTAATAGCCAAAAGGAATGACATTTTCAAGGAAATACATTTTAGGGAAGCTTCATGCAAAGGCTCAAACTGAGCCCTTGTTAGAGCATTAAGCACTAATGACAGATCCCAAGGAGGTACATGTTTGACGATCCTGGGAGCATGTCTAGATCTAGCTGAAAGGAACCTCCTGACTAAAGAATCTTCAGCTAGACTCTTGTCTAAAAATACAGACAGGGCCGCAAACCTGAACCCTGAGGGTGCTGACAGAAAGACCTTTCTCCACTCCCTTGTGTAAAAAATCTAGAACACAGGGAGTAGAAAAAGAATCTAAACCGGATTTCCTTTGCCAGGAATAAAACGTTTTCCAAACTTTCCAATAGATTCTTCTAGTTACCAACTTACGGCTGTCCAGGATAGTTTGAATAACTGTCTCTAAACACCCTTTCAACTCTAAGATGCGGCGCTCTGCCTCCAAGCCGATCTGAGGGCTTGGATGCAATACTGGTCCCTGATGGAGTAGATCCTTCCGCTCTGGCAGGGGCCAGGGAAGATCCACAGAGAGGGTCTTCAGAGAGGAGAACCAACACTTCCTGGGCCACAAGGGGGCAATCAGGACCACTTCTGCTTGATCCTGATTAATTTTCCGAACTACCAGAGGTAAGAGGGGAAAAGAATGGAAGGCGAAGGCCAGAGCAAAATCTCACGGGAAGGAGAGAGCATCTGCCCCTAAGGACCCTGTCTCTTTCTCCAGTGAGTAAAACACTGGCAGTTTCCTGTTGAGACTGGAGGCCAAAAGATCCACTGCAGGAAGACCCCATCTTAGCACAATCTCCTGGAATGTACTTTGATGTAACTCCCAACAGCTGGAACTTACACTCACGCTGCTCAGATAGTCCGCCAGCGTGTTCTCTGAACTTCTGATGTGGATCGCTCTGATCGAGGTGACATTGATTTCTGTCCAGGAAAGGATCTGCTGTGATAGCATTAGGAGTGACTCCGAACGAGTGCCCACTTGCTTGTTCAGGTATGCCACTATCGTGGCATTGTCTGAAAACACTAACAGGTCTTTTTAACTGAGCTTCTCGTAAAGAGCCAAGAGAGCTTTCCCTACAGCTAGAAGTTCCCTGAAATTCAAGGAGCGGTCTGCCTCCTCCGGCGACCAAGCTCCCTGGGCCTGCTAGCCCTGATAGTGTGCACCCCAGCCCCACAGACTGGTGTCTGTGGTAACCTTCACTGGAGCATGTTGTGCCCAGTTCTTCCCTCCCTGCAGGTGTTCTCGCTGCTCCCATCAGGAGAGATACAGAGAATCCTCCCTTGGAAGTTTAACTAGTTGATCCAGAGAATCCTTCCTGCGATCCCAATGGTGTAAGATAAATGCCTGAAGGGGTCTGGAGTGTAATTGGGCTCAGAGAACTCCTGGGATAGCTGCGGTCATTAAACCTAATAACTGCATGACCCGCCAAAGTGAGGTCTGTAGGAGCAATCTGAAGGCCTGCACGGCGAGAAGTTTCAAAACTTTCTTTTCGGGAAGATAATTTTTCTACACAACAGAGTCTATTAGATCAGTGGTCATTAACCCTGTCCTGCAGGGCCCACTAACAGGTCAGGTTTTATGTATTACCTTGGGGAGATGCAGACTGGAATACTGACATCACCTGCGATGCATTTCAGTTATCTTGCAAACCTGGCCTGTTAGTGGGCCCTGCAGGACAGGGTTGATGACCACTGTATTAGATAACACAGAAAAAGTATGTTCTGGGAGGGTACCAGACAAGACGTCCGTTGGTTGACTTTTCACCCTAGATCCTGAAAGGCCTGCAGAACCAACTGCAGATCCCGGATAAGGGATGCTTTGTCTCGGGCAAAGATCAGAAAATCGTCCAGATATGGGACAATCGATACACTTTGAATCCGAAAAAAGGCCATGACTTCGGCCATGATCTTTGCAAAAATCCTTGGCGCTGTCGAGAGACTGAAAGGGAGGGCATTGAACTGCCAATGACTTATCCCGTTGTCCATGAGAATAACAAATCTGAGGAATTTTCAGTGGTTCTGGCAGATTGGACCATGAAGATAAGCGTCCTGAAGATCCAGGGTAACCATGAATACCTCTGGCCATAATAGATTCCTCACAGAGTAAATGTTTTCCATTCGGAAACGTCTGTAGAGAATATACTTGTTCAGAATGCTCAAATTGATGACCATCCGGAAGCCACGGGAGGCTTTCTGAACCAGAAGGACATGGGAATAAAATCCTCAGAATTTTTGATTTTCCAGGACAGGGGAAATAACCCCTTCAGTTTTCCACATGGAAACTAGATTCAACATGGCTTGCCGTCTCTTTTGGTTTCTCGGCAGATGAGTAAGAAAAAATCTCTGGGGTGGAAGATTTTTGAATTCCAACCTGTAACCCCTTTCCAATATTTGAAGGATAAAGGAATTGGTGGAAATTTTTTCCCATTCCTTGACAAATTGGGACAACCTTCCCCCTACCCCTACCCTGGCATCACTGGGGAGTTTTGGAACAGTAAAGATAATCCCCTTCTTCTGCTTATCTTTGTTGAATGACCACTTTTTCTTCGCCTGTTGACTGTCGGTTCCAAAATTAGCTTTGTTTTGGAAACCACGAAAAGTCTTCTTATTCTGTGGCTTATTCTTTTGAGAAGAAGAAAAATGTTTACTCTTCTCAGAGGAACGAGCTAGGACCTCAACCATGAAGGAACCGATTAAGAGCTTGCCTTCAAAGGGAATGCCGCAGAGCTTGTTCTTGGAGACCATGTCCCCCTCCCAAGCCTTAAGCCAGATTGTTCATCTGGCTGAATTAATGAGATCAGAAGACCTTGCTGTAGCTTTCACAGAAGCTGCAGCTGCATCAGCCAAGACGGCTACTGCTTTAACAATGAGCGGGAGGGACTCCCTAATCTTCTCTTTGGGGGTGTCAGATGAAATGAGCTCATCCAGGCGCTGAACCCATACATCTAGATTCCTAGCCACACAGGTGGATGCTACAGCTGGACCCACGGATAAAGCTGAAGCATCCCAGGCCTTACAAAGCAAAGACTCTGCCTTCCTATCCTTTTACTCCTTCAGGACCCCTGGATCTTCAAAGGACAGGTCTGACTTTTTAGAAACCTGAGACATAGGGGCATCTAGTTTAGGACATTTAAAGAAAGTTTCCTCAATTTCAGATTGAAAAGGCTGGAACATTCTCCTTTCCGGATCTTTCCATTCTGACAGAATAATATCCTTAAGTGACTGGTGGACCGGAAAAGTCCTTGACTTCCACCCCTGAAGCCCCCTATACATTCTATCCTGCACAGATTGGATTTGCTGCAGCATCTCAATCTGCTCAGAAGCATAAATTGATTTCAAAAGCTCATCAATTTCCTCAGTTGGAAAAATATACTTAGGGTTACCTGCCTCCCCCACTGATGCGGAATCCCCATCAGATGAGGAGCTCAGGTTCTCCCCTTCTTCTGGATCTGAGGCATGGTGTGAATCACTGATCTTGGACCAAGGAGACGGTCTAACCGACAGTTCTAGTGTCCCAGGACCAGAGGAAGAAGGTCCCAGACCCGCTGCCCTCTCAATGAAGGACCAGAAGGAGGCAACCACCTCCTTTATAGAAGACAATAGCTCTTTAAAAGAGGAAGTCTCTGAACTAGCCCTAGATGGAAAACAATCTTCACAAAAAAGGTTTTTATATCCATCAGGCAGCCTGGCTCTACAGTTTACGCATTTCTTTTTCATCTGTCTATCCTAGAAAAAGAACAGAAACAAGCCATAAGAAAGAAGCAGGCCCATACCAAAAAAGAACCCCTGCTGCATAAACACAGACATGGGCTTACTTTGGAAGCAGTATGGGAACGGAGGCTGCCGATGGCTGCATCCGAGCAGGTGCTCCCTCCTCAGGCCTATCTTCAAGCTTCATTGGTAAGTGGTGATCGGCTGAAGAGAAAAGGCTGCTGTCCCAGGCAGCATGTCCTCAGTGTACTGTGCCATAGTCCTTATGAACACAGCGCCGGAAGATGCGTCACGTGACTTCCGGTTCCGGTGCCATCTTGTCGCGTCACCAGAAGCTCTCTGACGCCATCTTGGTACACCTCGGTGAAGCCGAGGAAGACAAGGTTTCCACCAGCAGCTGGGGAGAACCTGAAGGAAGTTGCCATTCTACCCTTGCAGGTGAGGCTAGAACCTTCAACAACGGGGAACCCTTCTGGCCAGAAACAGGGACTGAACACACCCAGGACTCAGCCACAACCAGTACTGGATGCTGCCAGAGAAGAGGGGTCCGCCAACCACAGTTACCAGACCTAGGAAAAACAAAAAACGTGTTGGTGCTCCTGGAGCGTCTGGAAACACAAAACAACTGAGGGTCAGAGGAAAGGGAGGGGCCTTTTAAATTGTATCTGATTTGTGTTTCCTGTAGAGGGTGGAGCCAATCATCTCTCAAGTACCTGTCCTGGAAGGTGAGGGGGAAAATTATTGTTTTGTGATATAAATGTTTACAATGATGTTGTCTGTACTTTTCAATATTGAGGAAAAATACTTTTGTATCATGAGGGTATAGCGGCTATACTGTATCTTCCCTATTCCAACAGCAAGTATCTTAGGCTTGTGGACATGCCCATTTCTAGGTTTTAACCTGGGTGTCACAGTCACAGGCAATCATGCATGGACCTTAAAGGTTCGGTGTACTTAGTATATGTTTCCTGTGCAACATTTGTCAATGTGATGCCAGCTGCTATAAGTTTACAAAACCCTAGTTCCTGAATCTCCCTGTGTCTCAGTCACTGGCGCCTGGTCAACACCTGTCAGTCCTGGTCACTGCCATTATTCTTTTACCAAACTGCTCCTCCAAGCTACAGCTGAGCACATCACAGCATCTTTCTTGTATGGTCTTACTAGCTCCTCTATTTCCACACTTCTCACCTGGCCAATAGTCTTATTGCCTCTTCCTTCTATGTCTGCCAGTACCTGGTGATGTGGGAAAACGACCTGGGGCAGGATGCAGCTTAGTTCAAAGCCTAAGAGAATAACACCCATCCAATCCACTCTTCGGCAAACCCAGTGATGGTCAGAATAGGAACTAGTTCACTCTGATTCATACAAGTTGGATACATATTACTTTTCCATACTTAAAAAATGTATTTGAAGGACATGCGTCTTTCAAACATTTTAAGGATAGCACTATCTGTCATGGGTTCTATTATATTATTATGATAACAAATACAGTAAAACCTTGGATTGGGAGTAACTTTGTCTGAGAGTGTCTTGCAAGGTGAGCAATTAATTTTTTTTTAGCATTACGTCACAACTGAGTACAAAGGAGAAGAGAGGCACGTCTAATTGTAGCAATATGCTTATATTTATTGGGGGTACAACATTTACCAACTCACATAGCTGTTTATCAAACAGGCACATCTAATGCCGCATACACACGATCATTTTTCGGCATGAAAAAAAAAAACTTTGTTTTTCAGCATGTTCAAAAAACGACGTTTTTCCAACTTCATCATTAAAAATAATGTTGCCCACACACCATCGTTTTTGAAAAATTATGAACAAAGCATGGTGACGTACAACACGTACAACGGCACTCTAAAGGGGAAGTTCTATTCGTCTTTGAGCTGCTTTTAGCTGATTCCTTGTTAGTAAAAGACGATTTGCGCTTTTTTGTCTGTTACAGCGTGATTAATGTGCTTACTTCATTATGAATGGTAGTTTTACCAGAACGAGCGCTCTCATCTCATAACTTGCTTCTGAGCATGTGCGGGTTTAAAACTTCGTTTTAGCCCACACACGATCATTTTTTACAACCCAAAAAACAACATTTTTTAAAACAACGTGAAAAAATGCAGCATGTTCGATTTTTTTTTTTTTTTTCAGAACATGAAAAACTTAATTTTTTTAATGTCGAAAGATGATCGTGTGTACGTGGCATTAGTCTGCATGCATCCGGGGTAAAGTTGTCCACATAGACCAGGGGTGGGCAAACTACGGCCCGGCGGACCTTTTGATCCGGCCCACGGACAGTTTTTTAAAACAAGGCACCTTTTCCCTGAACGTAAATGTAAGGGAAAGGTGCCAGTAAAAACGGTGGCGATCGTCTCAGGGTCAGAACTGGGCATGCGCAATTCCCGAGAAGATCCGATGCTGAGCCACCGAGTCTACCTCCTGCACAGCCTCTGCCCAGCCCACCCGCCCGTACAGCCAATGCAGTGAGCGCATTTTCCCGCCAGCCTATGAACAGGCAGACAGGACAGAGGAGCGAGCTAAGAGTCACAGTTTGTGACCTGAGCGGCTGCGGAGGGAGCCTGACCAGTCAGGACCGGTGGACTGGACACACACACACCCCGGAGCAACGAACGGACCCCTGCCAGTGCCTGCCCAACTGAGTGAGTAAAGTGTGTGGAGCCTGCTGCCCGCCATTGACTGTGTGTGAGGGTGAGCAGGGAGACAGCCAGGCTGAATAGTTAATTGATGGTGGTGGGGGGAGGGGGCTCAGGTGGACCTGTGGCCCCTCCTCCCTCCACCATCAATAAATCATTCCAGCCTGGCTGCCTCCCTGTTCGCCCTCACACAGACAGGATACAGGAGATATCAGAGAAAGCAGACAGAGATTGCATACAATGGTTTTGTACAATCTCACCACTGCCATTTTTGTCTGGAAACTGCTGCCTGTGCCTGTCTGACAGCACTGTGTGTGGTTGCTATTAAAAATGCTCTAGTTTAGCTCACTATTTAACAGCATGCATGGTATTTTCAGTTACCTGAACTTGATGTGCTAATTAGAAGAAAACCCCTTATTCTGATGAGCAATTAGTTTGTGGATTATCAGCAGAGGTGTATTTAGGTTTTGTGCTGCCCTAGGCCTGACTAAACTTGCGCACCCCCTAATTTAAATATGACCCACCCCTTCCTGTCAAAGCCACACCCCTTCTTCTTTAAGACCTGCCCTGTCATATTAATGGGAAGAGGACAGAGGGAAGCCGTGGGTGACGGACAGAGGGACGCCGTGGGTGACGGAGAGAGGAACGCCGTGGGAGATGGACAGAGGGACGCCGTGGGAGACGGACAGAGGGACGCCGTGGGAGACGGACAGAGGGACGCCGTGGGAGACGGACAGAGGGACGCCGTGGGTGATGGACAGAGGGACGCCATGGGAGACGGACAGAGGGACGCCGTGGGAGACGGACAGAGGGACCTCATGGGAGATGGACAGAGGGAACCGTGGCAGACGGACAGAGGACAGATGCCGCCCGCGGCCTTTTCCCAGGATCGCCGCGAGCTGCAGGCAGGATGTTTTAGGCGAGGCCGCAGCTTCGGCCTAGTCCTCAGAGCGCTGGTCCTATGGAACAAAATTTTTTTTTGTGCCCATGTCTACCTTCCCAGCCATGACCCCACTTGCCCGGACGCTATTTCTAGTCACCATCGCGACCGGGATTTGTCGAGCCCTGGGTTACAGCGTGGCTACCTCTCTGGTGGTGCGGGTACAGCGTGGCTCCCTCTGTGGTGGCGCGGGTACAGCGTGGCTCCCTCTCTGGTGGCGCGGGTACAGCGTGGCTCCCTCTCTGGTGGCGCGGGTACAGCGTGGCTCCATCTCTGGTGGCGCGGTTACAGCGTGACTCCCTCTCTGGTGGCGCGGGTACAGCGTGGCTCCCTCTCTGGTGGTGCGGGTACAGTGCGGCTCCCCCTCTGCCGCTCCCCCGCAAAGTGCCGCCCTAGGCCTGGGCCTTGTCGGCCTAGGCCAGAATACATCCCTGATTATCAGTGATTTTAGGTATAACGGTGCTGTTAACCATTACAGGGTTTCTGCTGTCAGACAGTCACAGACAGTTTGCAGACAAAAATGGCAGTGGTGAGATTGTACAAAATAATTGTATGCAATCTCTGTCTGCTGTCTCTGATATCTCCTGTATCCTGTCCGTGTGAGGGTTTTGTAAACCAACTCTTTTTATGCTTTTCTACCTTTAAATGAATCTAAACATTTAATGTTACAAATTTAAATTTATTTTGATATTAATTCACACATACACACCGTCCATCTACTCTTGGTCCGGCCCCGGGTCCAATATATGAACCCATTGCGGCCTTCAAGTCAAAAAGTTTGCCCACCCCTGACATAGACCATCCTTCTCACCGCCATCAGTAATCCCTTTCCATGCTGCACTCCACGAGCGATTCAAGCCTCGCTTTCAGATCTCTATACTGCACGGTATATTTATATATATATATATATATATATATATATATATATATATATAAAAAGAATAAATGCAAATACAAAGATATGATCTAGGGTAAAACAAGAACACCCAGGACTTTAAAAATAAGTAATTAATCATGATTTGTGTTTTGGTTTAATTGCCTATCATGCCCTGATATTAAAAGTTTGTGTGTAATTATATAAAAACTGATAATAACTTTCATCCTGTTTCAACTCAAGAACGCTCTAAGATTTTCCTTCAACTGTGTGTGCTAAAGGAAAAATACATCTAAAATTTCTAACTGCTATGCATCAAGAGCATTGTAAATGTTGTATCAGTTTTTGTTGGCAGATTATCAAAATGAATGAAAAAAATATTTTAATATACACAAGTAGGGATGAGCTTCGAGTTCGAGTAGAACTCAATTGCCTGTTCGCCGAACAGCGAACTATTTGGGGTGTTCGCAGCAAGTTCGTGTGAACTTTAGAACCCTGTTAAAGTCTATGGAACTCGAACGTTTGAAGTCTAAAGTGGGGTGGAGTTCCCCTTAAAATCCAGACCAGACCTGAAGGGTCTGGAATGGATATTTGGGCGGAACCCCACATCATTTTTTTTAATTTGACGCAGGGTTCCCCTTAATATCCATACCAGACCCTAAGGTGAGTGATTTTAAATGACTTTTTTCCTTCAGAAATTACACTTTGTGCAGGGACAGTTCTAAGCACAGGAAACAAGCGCTACTTTACAGGCATACTATACACCCCCCTAGGTACGAAATTTAAAGGAATATATCAATTTTATTGTTTCACTTTAAGCATTATTAAAATCACTGCTCCTAAAAAAACGTCAGTTTTTTAAAACTTTTTGTTGCATTGATACATGTCCCCTGGGGCAGGACCCGGGTCCCCAAACACTTTTTAGGACAATAACTTGCATATTAGCCTTTAAAATTAGTACTTTAGATTTCAAATGTTCGAGTCCCATAGACTTTAACAGGGTTCTAAAGTTCACACAAACTTTTGGTCTGTTCGCAGGTTCTGGTGCGAACCGAACCCAGGGTTGTTCGGCTCATCCCTATACACAAGTTTCAGTGCAAGATGTTTTTCACTTCACTGTCCATGGTACAGTTCAAAGAAATACAATTATTTGTATAATTTACTATAGGAAACCAGCAACTGACTCAACTTGCTGGTATACATACATATGTTGTGCCAGTACATTTTATATATATTTCGATTTTGAACTTTTAAAGCTGAACTAAAAGGAAGCACCTAAATGCTCAGTTAGCTAGTCTTGTGATTCAGACAACCCTGCCGGACTGTATAGCCAGCTTCTATACGTGTACTGCAGCCAGGGCCATCTTAATAACATCATGGGCCCCTGGGCAAATACACTAGGGCCCCTACCAGGGAGCTGGTGACCCGCGGCACACTATGTGCGTGGTGGCAAGGAGAGAGTGTGGATAAATAATGCTACATATTGGGTGTGGTTTTTGAGTCTGATTAGAAACAAAAAATACACACAGTGAATTATCTCAAATTAAATTCACCCCCTATACACATTGTCCTCCCACCCCATATACACTGATTCTCTGTATACACTGACTCGTTTTCCCTGTACACACTGCTCCCACTCCTTTTTGAAACTATCCCCCTCCCTGTACGACGCTTGTCATAAATGCCTCTCCCAGCCTATCAGTGTCCTGTATTTATGTATGACGTTACATGGTAAAGGGGTGGGGGGGCAGGAAGGCACAGTACAGAGAGTGGTATAGTAAAAGGTTTGGGTAGTATAGGGTGGTAGAGTGGAAGGTTTGGGTAGTATAGGGCGGTATAGTGGAAGGTTTGGGTAATATAGGGTGGTATAGTAAAAGGTTGAGGTAGTATAGGATGGTATAGTGGCAGGGTTGGGTAGTATGGGTGGTATAGTGGAAGGTTTGGGTAGTATAGGGTGGTATAGTAAAAGGTTTGGGTAGTATAGGGTGGTAGAGTGGAAGGTTTGGGTAGTATAGGGCGGTATAGTGGAAGGTTTGGCTAATATAGGGTGGTATAGTAAAAGGTTTGGGTAGTATAGGGCGGTATAGTGGAAGGTTTGGCTAATATAGGGTGGTATAGTAAAAGGTTTGGGTAGTATAGGGTGGTATAGTGGAAGGTTTGGGTAGTATAGGGCAATATAGTAGCAGGTGTGGGTAGTATAGGGCGGTATAGTGGCGGATGTGGGTAGTAAATATTTGAGTGCATTGGGTCTTCTAGCTTTAGGATAATCCTCCACACAGGACAGCGGGGGCTCTATGACTTTGTCATATTGTATCACATGGCTGTTGGGTGTTGACTTTGTTAATGTATAGCTGTACTGTGTTACAGATTGTACCCCATATTACATTCACAGCAAAGCCAGCACCAGCCATGTGACACACTGTGATAAAGCCGCAGAGCACCCGCTGTACTGTGTGGATGATTATCCTAGAACTATAAGATGTTAGAAGGCACTGTGAGGACTTTGGATGATTCTTTTAGGATATCACAACGAGTGTGACACCTTACTCACTGTGTGCTGCTCAGTGTCTGCCGTGCTACCCGCCGCCACCGCCGCTCCGCTCGTATTCGTTTTACTGCTACCTCTCTGTCAGCTCTCTCACTTCAGTCCCACCACCTGAAAAAGCAGAGCAGCCTCAGCACTCAAACACTGACATCAGGGAAGAAAGATAGCAGTCGGTAGGGTGGGATTAAGAGCAGTATGGGCCTGGTGCTGAGAATTTTGGTGGGCCTTTTTATGAAAATAAATAAAATGAAAACATAATTATTATTTTTTGTTAAAAAAAAAATTATAAGAGAGAGAGAGAGAGAGAGGCTAAAAGAGAGGGGAGAGAGGGAGTAAGAAAAAGGGAAATAGAGAGAGGGGGGATAGAGAGGGAGACTGTGGGGGGGCACAGCATAGTATGTTACATGGGGAGGGGTAATAGCAAAGCACATTACATGGGGGGCACTGCATGACAGCACATTACATGGTGGGCACGACACAACACATTACATGGAAGGCACTGCATGGCGCAGCACATGACATGGTGGGAGCAGCACAGCAAATTACATGGTGGGCACTGCACAGCAATTTACATGGTGGGCACTGCACGACATGGTGGGCACTGCATGGCATAGCGAAAAGCACATAACATGGTGGGAAAAGCACATGGCATTGTGGACAATGCACATTACATGATAGGAACTGCACAATAGTGGGCACAGAACATGACAGCACATTACATGGTGGGCACGACACAGTACATTACATGGTGGGCACATGACATGGTGTGTACAACACATTACATGGTAGGCACTGAATGGTGCAGCACATGACATGGTGGGCGCAACACAACAAATTACATGGTGGGCACTGCACAGCAATTTACATGGTGGGCACTGCACAACATGGTGGGCACTGCATGGCATAGCACATTACATGTGACACACTGTGGTGGACAAAGCACACGGCATTGTGGGCAATGCACATTACATGGTGGGAACTGCAGAACAGTGGGCACAGCACATGAGAGTAGGCACAAGAGAGCACATTACATTGGGGGGGGGGTGAGCAGCAGTCTCTCCCCTAGCACAATCATTACACCCACACAGCTCAGTTTCTACACAATCCTCCCTCCCTAATAAGTTTACTAACCTCATCTGTTCTCAACAGCATGGAAGATGTCCTTCCTCCCGGGCTCCTGCAGGATAGGATGACATCAGTCCCCCTCCCCAACATCTGCCTGCAGCTCTCAGACACCGAGGATATGTGTGAGGGGGGCAGATCCTGTGATAGGAGACAGGCATATTCTGAAACAGGACTGCAGCGGCTGGCACTTCTCCTCCACGTGCATGGAGGGCTTCTCTTCTCTTACTCCAGGACGGCACACAGACAAGCCACTGGCATGGACCTATATTGAGGGAGGGTCTTGGAGCTGAAGCTCCAATAGCCCTGCAGCCAGGAATTCTATCCTAGAGCATGCAGCTATGCACTGACTAGTGTACCTCCACCCGAAAATGAAAAAAATAGTCCCTCAGCTCCCACCTTCTGGGCCCCGCTATTGAACTGATGGGGCCCAGAAAAATATATAAATTCACCCCCTAAGCAAGAAGGAGTAGTAGTACATGTTTACAAGGGGACAGGAAAGTGCAGGGGCCCCTGGGCAGCTTGGGCCCCTGGTCCGTGCCCAGGTGTGCCCGCTCATTAGGACGGCCCTGACTGCAGCAGCAGTGAGGCAGTTTAACTCTGCCTGGTGAACAATGAAAGAGCAGTGCAGCACTCTGATTACCATGTTGTCTTATATAAGCAAACTTTCAGTGTTAAGGCCCATATGCACGATAAGAAAACTCTAGGAAAATGTCTGTATGACGAACAATTGATCATTAGTATAGTGCTTTCGACAGCCTCTTCCGACTGTTCAGACAACAAAAACTGAAGGTGCAGGTTAGATATTTTTTATTTTACATGAATACAATGTCTGATTTTTGTTTAACCATTCCACTGCCAAGTCCATACGTGGTACAAACCTGACAGCGGGGGGTTATACACACAATCCAGTGGCTGCCTCCACTGGGATTGTGTGAGAAAACTGACAGGCAGACTCCTGCCAGTCAGGTGAAAGCATTCTGACGCCCCCTCCCTGCGCTGCCATGCCCCTTCATGCTTTCCAGGCTCCACTTGCCCATCTTCGGGCCCGGGAGTAACATGACGGGTGCAGCGGCTAGAGGGGATGGAGAAGAGCAGACACCCTTCCCCTTCATGCCCACATATATGCACGTACGAATGTAAACGCATGCAGCGAGGGCATGTTGTTTGCAATACACATGTTACATATCACCAAGCACAGGGAGTCAGATTGAGAGAAACAATTCTAACACAAGACCTCTGAAGTTTGTTGCCATTTCACGGGTGCACACAAATTAAAGGTTTGACATTTTGCGGTGTAACTTTATCTTTTATATTTTATCAAAAATGTGGGTAGTTTATTGTTTGTTTGACCTAAAATTCACATTAGTGTGTTTTTTACTTACATTTTGCGTTCCCTAGGTCTTTGCAATAGACATGTGCAAAAGGAAAAAATGTGTTTTGTTTCATTTCGTTTTAATTTGTTATTTAACTAATTTCGTTAAGTTAGATTCGCTAAATTTGTTAAATTAGTTTTCGGAATTCGATCGTTTTCGAGCGAATTCGAAAACCCCGGTCGAATTCGAACGTTTTCGCCCGAATTTAAAAAAACCCGGTCGAATTCGAAAACATTTCTACCGGATTCGATAATATTTCTACCGGATTCGAATTCGATCATATTTTGATCGAATTCGAAAATATTTCAACCGGATTTGAAATTATTCCAACCGGATTTGAAATTATTTCCACCGGATTGGAAATTATTTCAACCGAATTTGATTGTATGTATTTGTATTTGTATTATTGTATTTGATTACATTCTATTAAATTCTATTCTGTTCTTTACTATTCTTTGATTTTCATTCTATTGTTTTATTATTTTATTTTATTGTATTCTTTTTTATAAATCGATTTATATTTTTTAGATTTTGATTTTCAAATTTGCTTTCAATTTTCATTCGAATTTGTTTTGAATTCGAATTGTTTTGAATTCGATTTGAATAGTATTTTTTTTCTAATTCTATTTGAATAGAATTTGTTTTAGAATCTGATTCGAATTGTTTTCGAATAAGATTCAAATTAGTTTCAAATTCGAATTTCGTTCACGTTTTTTCGAATTTGTTTAAATTCGTTAATTTTGTAATTCGGATGCATCCAAATTTCCGAAAAATGTATACGAATTCGAATTCTTAACTAAACGAAATGCACATGACTACTTTGCAATAATAACATGTTGACACAAAAAAATTGGAACTACCACTATCTTATTCTCTAGGGTTTATGCTTTCAGAAAATATTTAATCTTTGGGGGTTTTGTGTAATCCTCATGCCTAAAGTGATTTTTATATTTCAATGTTTTCAAATAAAGTTTTCACAAACGAGTAGACAGGAACACAAAGGTAAGATAATATTGACACCTTCTGTTACACTGACCGACAGAAATCAGTCCATTATTAAAATGAGTGACATATACAGGTCAACCACTTGCCAACTGGCTCACGCCCGATATACGTCGGCAGAATGGCTTCGCTGGGTGAAACAACGTATTGGTACGTTGTCCCCTTTAAGAGCAATCGAGGACACGAGAGCCATCATGGGGATTTGTGAGTGTAAACACACAAATCCCTGTTCTGTCATACAGTCAGAACACACATTTAACCCCTTGATTGCCCTCTAGTGTTAACCTCTTCCCTACCAGTGACATTTACACATGTTTATGCTCCCAATGGTTCCAAAAATGTGTCAAAAGTGTCCGATCTGTCCGCTGCAATGTCGCAGTACTGCTAAAAATTGCAGATCACGCCATTACTAGTAAAAAATATATATAGATATATCTATATATCTATAGATATATCTATAGATATATATATATATATATATGCCATAAATCTTTCCCATAGTTTATAGATGCTATAACTTTTGTGCAAACCATTCAAAATACGCTTTTTGAGATTTTTTTTTTACCAAAAATATGTAGAATAATATATATTGGCCTAAACTGATGAAGAAATGTGTTATTGTTTTTTTAAATTGGGGATATTTATTATAGCAAAAAGTAAAGAATATTGTTATTTTTTCAAAATGTACACTCTTTTTTTGTATAAGTACCCACAAAAAGCTTTTTTTGTGGGAAAAATATAAATAGATAGTGCAGCGCTGAAATTAAGTCTGTATATCAAATCCACCAATGTGTGATATCTTCAATGATGCCAAAATATGATAAACATGCAAGTGACTATTTGTGGGGAAAAAAGGACGCACATTTTGGTTGGGTACAGCATTTCATGACTGCGCAATTGTAATTTATAGTGAGGCAGTGCCAAATTGTAAAAAGTGCTCTGGTCAGGAAGGGGGTAACATCTTCCGGGACTGAATTGATTAAAATGTTAATGGTTTAGAAGCAAATTTTGATGAATTGCAATGGTCTAATTGTATTGTATTGCTCCCTGCTCTCAGACACCCCAATTGGAAAAACACTGTGTCATAAGGAGAAGGAAAACAATACCATTGAGCTATCAGTTGCTTTTAAAATGCATATTGGTGCAATCATAATAACAGCATAAAAATTTATTTCCATTGGGTGAATAGCTGGAGTCACTAAAATGGTTGCCTAAAAAAAGTTTTTTTATATCTTTTTTTGTGGCATTTATTATAGCAAAAAGTAAAAAATATTGTTTTTTTTTCAAAATTGTCGCTCTTTTTTTGTTTATAGTGCAAAAAAATAAAATCGGCAGAGGTGATCAAATACCACCAAAATAAAGCTCTATTTGTGGGGAAAAAAAGGATGCCAATTCTGTTTGGGAGCCACAATCTACGACCGCGCAATTGTCAGTTAAAGCAACGCAGTGCCGAATCGCAAAAAGGTGCAAGGTCCTTAACCTGCATATTGGTCTGGGTCTTAACCGGTTAAAACATGTGTGAAAAAGACGCAAAATCGGCGTTGGCAGTGAAAAGATTTCTTAGTACAGTTTTTGTCCGAAAAAAATCAGAAGAGCAAGACTACACATGCTCAAAAATGAAATTCTACATACTACAAAAAAAGCACATTACATCATTTCCAAAGTTGTATTATGTTATACAAGAATTTTCGCAAGTTAAGTAACCTCAACTCTCATTTTCATATGAGACTAGAATGCAAGAAAAGTTGGACGATCATGTGTCGGATATTCTCATCATGTGTACAAGGCTTTAGACCGATAGCACTGAATTACTGTATAGGAAGTTGATAAAAAGGCAGAACCAAGTATTTGTACTATTTTTTCTTAAAATATTTCATTATTTTTATCTATCTGTATTCAGTTTTTTAATGCCTAGTGTATAGCTTTATTATACACATTGAATGTTGATGGTCATTGATTGGCATTGTGGCCTCATTTTTATTTTGTACTGTATCTACAGTATGTGCAGAATATTAAACAACTTTGAGGCTTTCTAGGTAATTAATACATTTTAGAGGAAAACAGACCCAACTTGAAAATTTCCAGAAAAATATTTGCGGTTTCTAATTTGTGTGTTGTTTGTTATATGTATCAGTGAGTCTGAATCATTTCACAAGTGCTGCAATCAGACTTGGCATTGCAGCTGCTGTACATCATATAGATGTGAAGCTAAAGTACACCCACTCTTAAATCAGGAATGTGATAATCTCTTGCTGAATACAATGAAACACAATGTACATATTTACAAATGTGTCCCAGATAATCATTTTTCCAGAGCTCTGAGTTGGTGTCTGTTTAGATGCAGCTGGTATATAGATAGATATGACTCAATGTTTATGTCCTATAGGATTATAAGGAGATATATTGCATATGGCCTTTAGAACAGCGCTGTTGTTTTATTTCTGTAGGATTTAGCAATAAAAACAATATAGACCTGCAGAGTATTGGTTATTATGCTCCGGTTCCTAATATTTCCCACCAATATTTAGTTTGCCATTCAAGTTATGTTAGAGAAGATTGCTTTGGGGCACTTGCAACAAAAACAAGTACTGTCTGTGATATTGTAGTACATTAAACATGCTGTTCTAATCAAACATATACTGAATATACTTATACTCCAAATAAAACCAATATTCAAATAAATCCTGTGTTGGTTTGGATCTGTCTTGCCTGATGGATGGCTGGTTTTCGCCATATTTTGGAGAGACAGACACATTGATTACACAGCTGTGTATTCAGCTTTTTAGTGCTGGCCTGGCTGAGGCTCAGGGCCCCACCCACAGACAGGAAGTCTGGTCCCTGGGAGCCAGGTGAGCTCCCAACTCTCTGAAAGGAGTCAGAGAGAGGCTGCATGGATTGCAGCTAGTGTGTGCAGATCTGCAGGTTGCAGATGCCGCTTTATGTTTGAGCAGCAAGTCGCTGACTAGGAGAAAAGCAAGGATTGAGCTTATCTCTGGGAAACGCTGTGTGTTCTGAGGAACAGAACTTGGGCTTTCGGCTACAGGCCTGAAGCCGTCGGATGCCAGGATTGAAAGCCACGAGGCTAAGCTCTTTAGTTTGTACAATGCAGTAATGGTGGAAACCCCCTGCGAGGGATGCTATTGCATATGTGAACCTTTTGTGAGTTTTTAAATAAAAGTGGGCTACCAAGCCCTTAAAAACGCACCTGCCACTGGAGTCTGATTCCCCAAATCTTACAATCCCTAAAAAAGTTCAGTGTTTTGTGTACTTCAAAAACGTGCACACAGGTGTTCTCAATAGCTATTGAAAAAAAACTGCAAAATATCGATTAGATGCCTGTTGAAGGGGATCAATAAGGGTATAGAAATAAATATCAGTCTTTTTAATTGTAGTTGGTGGGAATAAACTCCTGGGAAGGAGTACTCAAATAAAGCTGCAAGAAAGTGTTCTAATTAGCGCTTGGATCCAAAATTTATAGATTTTATAAATTGTATACATTTTGAATAGATAGAATGAGATAAATGCATAGTCTGATTGCACATCAAAATGATAAAAACATAAGTTTATTAATTGGTGTACATAATAAGAAGCTTCACCCAAGACAAATGTCAGATGCAACCACAGTGGCTAAGCCTGCTTACTGTTATGCAACAGGAAAGATGTGTCTGGATAGTAAACCTAAGTACTGGTATCCGGAGCAGTGGATCTATTTCATGAAGCCACTCGGCAGGGGGGCCATCATTAGAACCGCAGGCCAATGGATGTAACCAGGAGGGTGCAAGCCAGGCTGGGGAACCGTAATGGTGCCGCCCATGACATCAATCGCACATCAATCGCAGCACCTGGATGAACTAGGGGTGGAAGTCAATGGTGTGTGGGCACTTGTGGGGCAAGCTGAGGAGTGAAGTCCCATCTAGACATATGCGGTTGGTTTAGTTCCAAATTATCGTTATTCAGAAAATTTGGATGTATTTGAATTTCCGAATAAAAATAGTACAGAATTTAAACTAATCTGTCTGAAATAACAAAATTTGAATTTGAATCATTTTAGAATACTTTTCGAATTCAAATCATTTTCAGATTTAAATAGTTTTTTAAATTCGAAAACGTTTCCAATTTCGAATCGTTTTCCAATTTCCAAATAAAATAGAATAGAAAATAAAGGAATAGAATAGAAAATAAAGGAATAGAATAGAATTTTTTTTCTATTCTATTCCTTTATTTTCTATTCTGTTTTATTCTTTGGACAATGGAAAACGATTCAAATTTTAAAGCTATTTGAAATCGAAAACTGTTTCAATTCAAAAACTTTTTGAATCCGAAAATTATTCGAAATTGATTTGAAAACTTTTCATAATTAGAAAACTATTTGAAATTGAATCAAAAACTTTGTGAATCGATTCGAAAAAGAATAAACAAAACGAATCCCGAAAACAAATTAAACTAATTTAACTAAACAAATTTCTGTAAATAGCGAATTGAAACTAAATGAAAACCAAACAAATTTTTTCGTTCTACACATGTCTAGTCCCGTCACGATGTCAACATGTTTCACGCACTCGCGCCTTGTCAAAGTAATGTGACCGGACTGCCTGGTGCAAAACTTAAAGCACTGCAGCCGGATATCTCCGGGAGAAGGAGGGGCCAAGTTCTAATTTGCTGTCACATCTTTAACCTTTTCCTATGGAGGGAAGTTTGACTCCTATACTTCCAGTTCAGTGTGTGATAAAAAAAAATGAAAAAACAAACATTCAAAACCATTAAAAACATAAAAAATATGAGCACATTAAATTCAAGAATTCTTAATGGTCAATCCATTAATATGATTGCAATGAGTATCCACATGTAAACAAATTGAAAAATAATATAGAAATAAATTACCCAAAGGTTAAAAAAAAAAATAATCGATTGCGATTGGCCCTGGATTTTGGCTAAAGGTTCAATATAAAGAACTGTTTCTTAAACCCGTGGAAAAATCTTTCTTTTATGTGCAATGAATTTATATTGGCCGTGGACATACTTAACTATCTCAACTAAAGGGAATGATTACTTGTTTTGTATATTTTCTTGCTTCATTTCTTATGAATAGTACTAAAAGATAACATTTTTAAAAGTCAGATAGATATAAATATTGAATCATTGATATAAATGTTTTCCTGTCCTGTCCCTGAGCTACTTACTTACTATATCAAAAATAAAATAGGAAGAACGTTTTTTGTTTATAGAGGTTGTAAATATTTGTTTTTTTATTTTCTAAATAGGTTCTTTTAGAGTCGGTTCACACTGGGGCGACTTGGGATCCGACTTGAAGTCGTCTCAAGTCGTCCCAAGTCGCGCTGTCCAGAAAAGCAATGTAAGTGAATGGGAGCGGTGTTAATACACACTACTCATGTCGCTCCGACTTCAGAAGAGGTTCCTGTACTACTTCAATCAGACTTCTAGGCGATTTGTACTCATTGATTTCAATGGAAGTCGCTTCCAAGTCTGATCACTGTTTTAATTGAAGCTACTTTCCAGCAAGATAACATACATTTCTCAGGCAAACCCCTCCCTCCCCTTCCCTCTCCCAGAGCTGATTGTTGTTTTATTGGCCACTGGAATGTCTCCTGACCTGAAAAGGACTTCAAGTCGTGTTGTAAATCGCCCCAGATCGCCCTGTGGTTCATGCTCAAGTCATGTTGAAGTTGCTTCTGAAAGTCGTGCTGGAAGTTATGTCTCCCCAGTGTGAACCGACTCTTAAGCTAGTGCATTGTTGATTCACTTACCCTTTCCTTCGATTTCCCTTCTAAATGTTTTTTTTCTTTGTCTGAATCTCTCACTTCCTGTTTCTCCTCAGTAAACTTCACACCATCATCTGAGCGGTGTTTAGTCAGCCAGAACAGCTTACTGAAAAGCTTACTGAGGAGGAACAGGAAGTGAGAAATTCAGACAAATAAAACATAGAAAAAAAAACATTTACAAGGGAAATCTAAGGAAAGGGTAAGTGAACCAACAATGCACTATCTTAAAGGAACCTATTTAGAAAAAAAAAATCTTTACAACCCCTTTAATATCATGGTGTTGTAAAGGGGTTGTAAAGGTTTGTTTTTTATTTTAAAGGGGTTGTAAAGGTTTGTTGTTAAAAACATTTTGGAAATGGCAGTAAAAACTTGGCTGTGCCAGTCAATGTTGGGTGTCGTTTCAGTAGATCTCAATCTTATGGGTTGGCAATGCTAATTTAGATCTGTTTTCTCTTTTAATTATTCAGAATCCAAGCATCTGCATTTAAAATCCATATCATATGGTATTGTTACTGTGTATAAAAAATACATTATCTAATGATCACACACCTGAGAATTTTGAAATGTTAAAAATGTATTTCTCAACAAATGAACACAGCTTGGGGCCTCTTTAAAAAGCAATGAGCTAAGTATTTTGTCTATGGAAAACATGAAATGATTACTATTAATTACTGCCAATACCGGGTAGACTATCATATACCAACAGTTAAACTACCAAAGGGCAGACAAAATCATGACATCATTGTAGAAAAACGCTAAGGAGACAGAGCTCTTTAAAATAAGGTACATTGTAGGCATAAAATATTTATTGGTTGGTTGTAGAATGCATTTTAAAAGAAAGAAACCTGAAACAGATATGACCTAAAGGCCGATACAATTACATACTATAAAGGATATATTGCAGCCAGTCATGTCAGATAGCTATATAAAGAAAGATTACTAGATATGTGCATTCCCGTTCGTACAAATGTTATTTTCGTACGAAAATGTTCATTTTCGTACCCGCAGGATAATGTGTACATACGAAAAAATTAAAGCACCAAAATACGAAAACTATGAGATTACGAATGAGCCGCATAACGAACAACCGCAAATACGAACGAATGATCCGACGAAAAAAAACGACAAAACAAAAACGGCAAAAGAACAAAAATTACATCTATAACAAAAGATTTACATTCTGTATTTTGTTTCAATCCTTTTTCTGTTTGTTTTCAGTCCTATGTTCATTGTTCATATGACATCTATAACAAAAGATTTGCATGCTGTATTTTGTTTCAATCCTTTTTCTGTTTGTTTTCAGTCCTATGTTCATTGTTCATATGACATCTATAACAAAAGATTTGCATTCTGTATTTTGTTTCAATCCTTTTTCTGTTTGTTTTCAGTCCTATGTTCATTGTTCATATGACATCTATAACAAAAGATTTGCATGCTGTATTTTGAATCCAAAATACGAACAGAAAAAAGGAATTTAAAATACAGAATGCAAATCTTTTGTTATAGATGTCATATGAACATACGACTGAAAATAGCAAAAGAAAAGGGTTTCAAGATACTGCAAATCATTGACGAAAATTCACGAAAATTATTGTCTAACAAGTAACGAACATGAATTAAACAGAATAACGAACCATCCCGCATGTACGAAAATAAAACAGTAACGAAAATACGAAACGATCGGAATACGAAAAAATCGTGTCATACGAAAAACGAACGGGAACAAACAGGAAAACGGGCGTCTTACGAAAAACGAACGAAAACGAAAAAACGGAACGATACGAAACAGAACAAAAAAAAAAGATTTTTTTTCTGTGCACATGTCTAAAGATTACGTTTGCTTAATGGATATTTATAAAACCAATTGTCACTGGTGCAAAGTATATCTAAGCTTAAGTTGATATACTATATTTTTTAGTACTCTATCTTATTCATTTAACCTAAATGAAATATCATATTTTCATAGTTGTATTTCAAATAAAATTTACAGATTCTCTATAAGGCAGTATATTTAGTAAATAGGGGGATTTTTTTTCAATCCCTTTCCAAGTGAAAATGTTGTCACCAGGACATGAAATTAAGACAAATATCCCCAACATGACCGTAAATAAATAAATAAATAAGTAAATACCGTATTTATCGGCGCATAACATGCACAGGCATATAACACGCATATACTGTAACACGCATATATATGCATATAACTTTAAGGCCGCGTACACACGATCGAACATGTCTGCTGAAACTGGTCCGCAGACCAGTTTCAGCCAGTTTCAGCGGACATGTTCGATCGTGTGTACGGCCTATCGGACCGTTTTCCGTTGTCCGCTGGAAACCAGTCCATCGGACATGATCGATGGTTAGTACACAAAAGTTAGTACACAAAATCATCGGACCAAAATCCTGCGCATGCTCAGAATCAAGTCGACGCATGCTTGGAAGCATTGAACTTCATTTTTACATCACGTCGTTGTGTTCTACGTCACTGCGTTCTGGTCCGAGGGGATTTTGGTCCAATGGTGTGTACGCACATCAGACCAACAGACCACTTCAGCCTGGTCAGTTGAAAACGGTCTGTCGGACAAGTTTCATCGGACATGTCTGATCGTGTGCGGCCTTAGGCCGTGTACACATGATCGAATCTATCTGCTGAAAACGGTCCGACGGACTGTTTCAGCACACAAATTTGATTGTGTGTACCGGCGGACAGACTGAGTGTCCAGTGTGCCCCATGTGCCTTTGGGGAGGGATGGGCTCCCTTTAGGTCAACCTGCCCTATTCCTATCTATTACAATGCATGTGCTTCTACTATGGAGGCTCTCACAATTTAGAGTTAGAACTACAGATACTACTGGGGTACCGCAAAGTGGCTCTGAAGCTTATGCATGTATTTGCAAATGTGTACAAACGAAACCCCTGTTTTAATACAAATTCCCTTGAAGAAGTCACGTGATCAGTGACGCAACGCATCGGTCGGAGTCGGTGACATCAGTTCTGGTGTCTCGTTAAAACCCGGAAGAAGAGGAGAGCCTCTCAGTGCATGATATGTCTGCTATACACAAGATTATAGCTATCTTAGTGGGCAATTTTTATGTCAAATAACAATATTTATTTAAGCATTTTTGTACGCTGAAAGTCTTCTTCTTACTCTGAGCCACTCCAGAGAAGCAGTCTTTCCAGCGCACTTGAGGAGATTTAAATGGACCAAGACACAGCAGTGTTCCATCGTAGGATTACCAAAGACCATTAAACCAAAGGCGTGATCAGACCCTGAGTGGTCGTTCCTTAAGACGAGCGAATAATTCACCTGGTGGTGGAGGTGGTGGTTTTTACATCACTGAATTTAATTACCAGACAGCGCGTATTGAAGCACAGTGTCTAAGGAAGGATCCTAGACTTATCATTGTGTGGGACATTTTCACTGGAACTTTTGTTTACTTATCACTATTGTGCAAATTTACGTTTTTATTTGCTTGTTATGTTTATAATAGTAGGAGTTTGTACCTTTCTTATATATTTCTTATAAAATACAAGTGGAATTAGTGCACTATTTATTTTAATTATTTATTTGTGTCAGTGTGATATCACTATGTAAATGGTGCAGCTGTTCTAAGTTTCATATTTATTTACATAGCAGCGCTTTAGTATTTTTACACAGTCATTTACCTTTTTTTTCAAAACCAATTAAATAAGACTCTTTGCCTTGTTTGGGTATTCTGTATATTCTTGGGTAGCAACAAAGCCCAATCTCCAAATCCAATGGGGCTCAGACTGGCAGCCTGGGAAGGAAGACAGACAGGCATACAAAAAGCTTAAGAGCCCAAGCAAGAGTTTGTGTGAAGCACCCTACAAATAGAATGGTCAGGGTCACTGTGGGGTCAATTAACGAGGACAAGTAAGGTAGCAAATCAGCAGACAAAGCAAGTTCGAGTTCAAAAAGCCAAAGATCAGGGCAGCCAGACAGGGTTAGGGAAAAAGTAGGGTCAAAGCAAGAATTCACAGGCAGAATCTGAATCTCTCAGAAGATCTAACACTTCTATAAAGAGACTGTAAAATATGTGGAATTGGTTTTGGCATGAAAAGCAATATAGCAAACCTTAAGAGAGTGAAACAATATTCACTGAAAATCTTTAGCATAACTCATAACAGACATGCAAGTTAAGTTTATGTTTAAGCTGGATTCACATATAAAGAAAGGGATGCCTGATGTTTTTACAGATTAGGCTATACATGCATAAAAAATAAAAAAATAACTTTAACTTTAAAAGGGAAATGAGGCCCGACCACTGTCAAATGACTGTCAAAGTTATGTCACTTTTCCCATGGGGCTCTCTGCCACTAGCATCACTTAACAACCCAAACTGAAGATATCACTTTACCCACCTATCATGGAGCATAGGTAATCTACTTATTAGCCAGGCTCTCCTAACTAGGGATGAGCTTCGCGTTCGATATGAACGTATGTTCGACTCGAACATTGTCTGTTCGTACGTTAGACGAAATTCGAACAAAAGCGGTCGTTCGCGCCAAATTCGAGTGACGCAAAACAGCCCATAATTCACTGCGGCATTGCGCGCTGATGATTGGCCAAGAATGCTGTATGTCCCGCATGCTTGGCCAATCACAGCGCGCAAAAAACGAAGAGCCATAATTGGCCAAAGCCTGGGTGTATTCCCCAAACTTTGTGTGCCATATCATCGGTGCCTGTTGCCTGCTTCACAACTTCGCAGTGAGAAAGGGCCTGCAGATTGACCTACGTGATGACTTCACCCCTGAACCAGACAATCCCCCCCTAACTGAGGATACCCCGTCTTCTGAGAGAAGAGCAGCCAGGAGACAGCTCACATTGGGCATCTTTGCACGTTAAACACACACATTAATCATGGCACAATGAGAATGCATGCATGCACACCACTGTGGTCCCTAGCACACACACCCCACATCCACATCAAATTGGATTGGCACCAGTCCACCATGCAGGACTTGTGAGCAGCAACGCCACGCCAAGGCTCCAATTATGTCACTGTACATTCATACACCATTCACACGGACCTGGGGATCAATTCTCCCTTGTCCTGGGGAACCCTTCTGCACCAAAATTGAGGGTGACACCCCTTTTCCGGCAGGAATGTCACCCCCACATTCAAACAGCATTCACAACCCCCCAAAAAAAGAAATTTCCAGCAAAATCAAAAAATTTCCAGCAAAAAAAAAGCCCAAAAAAAGGGGAAAAACAAATTAGTGTCCTTGACGTGAGCCACGCCTGGGGCGCCCCCGGCCATGGCCCCGGCTCCTCTGGGGAGACTCATGGGGGAGGGGGTAAACCGGGGAAGGAGGAGCAGCCCCTGGTCTCTGCCCACCTGGCGGCCTGCCCTCCAAGGCCATGGCTATTCTGTCCAGGGCAGCACCTAGTGTTGCCATGTTGGCCTGGATAGCCTGGGTAAGGGCCCTCACATCCTGCCCAACGCCTGCTGATGTAGTCTGCAGGTCGTTAAGGCAGTTTCTGAAAGCCTGGGAGTGGCAGTCCAGGTTCCCAAGCGTATCCTTGATGGAGGACAGGCTCTCCTCCATCCGCATCAATGTCTGGCTGACCTGTCCCAGATGGCGGGTCTGGAGGAACTGGTCCCTTCTCAGAGTGGCGGGCAGGAGATCGGCCACCCCCCTGGTCTTCTGGGTCGCCTTCCTGCCTCCAGCTGATGCTTGTGGCCGGGGAGAAGGGGAGCCCCTTGGGAGGGGAGCTATGTTGGGGGAGGAGGGGGGGCTCCCCCTTAGGGAGGGCTGGCTGCTGCCAGCCAGAGGGGAAGAGTCATCCAAAAACAATAGGCCAGTGCCTGACATGGACTCCTTCTCCTCCTCAAACTCCTCCTCCTCAACCTCCTCCTCCTCCTCTTCAACCTCCTCCGCGGACTCCGGCCTTGTCGGGGGGGCCTCATTCGGCTGCTGTTCTGGGGATGGTGCGGTCAGGCCAGATGGCCCAGCACCCTCCTGCACATCTGTGGATGACACAAAACATTCACAGGTTGGAGGATCCACACACTTGCCACATATTCCCTTTCACCCCCTCCCCCACACATGCTACACACCTGATAGGGCCAAAAAACCTTACCTGGCATCACACCTTCATGACTTGAGTCATAGCCGGGCAGGCCCTCCACTTCTTGCCTATGAAAGGTCTGGGCCACCGCACACTCCTCCGCTGTCAGCCTAACAGGGCTTGGTGGGCCCCCTCCTGTGGCCCTGGCATGGGCAAGCATTCTGGCCAGCTTCTTTTTGACCAGACACCGGAGGTCATTTATCTTTTTATCAATCCCAGACCGGTTCCGTGTCTCCCCCTCCCCCGCTGAATTCACCTGGTCAGTGATCATGTCCAAAATCTCTCTCCTCCTGGCCGGGGTGGTGTTGGCACTGTCCGGGCCATGGAGGAAACGCCCATAGTCGGAAATAGCCCGGGCAAGAATTTGTTTCTCCCTCAAAGAAAAATGTAGTTTCCTCTTCCTCTCAGTCATACTCTGACCAAAAATCACTCCCAGTCAACAAAAATCACTCACAAAAACAAGCACGACCAATCAAGCAAGAAAACAAACAAACAGAAAAATATCAAACAAAAATTCTCACAAACACACAGCAAAAAGCAGTCACAAAAACAAACAGGAACAATCAAGCAAGAAAACAAACAAACAGAAAAATATCAAACAAAAAATCTCACAAACACTTAGCAAAAATCACTTTCAAATATCTTCTAACAAACACTAGATCACACAGTACACAAATCTGACAAATACAAATCACAACGCAATTAACAAGGGAACAGAAGCACTTTGCTATATGGGAAGGGAAACAAAGGGATGTACTTTTGCAATGGAAGTGCGTTTGTGTGTGTCTATTTATGCTGTCTGCGTAGTTCATGATTTTGCCATAGTCCATTTCCAATTTCACTGATTGCGCCGTTCCCGAGTTGTGAGCATGCGCACAGAGGTGCTGACATGGTCTTCTTCAAGCGCTTTGCATGGGGTCATGGCTCATTTCAATGTAACACGCCCACGTCCTTCCCAATTTGTATTACTCCGCCTTGCGCCTCAGAAATAACGTTGCGCAGGCGCTATTTTCTGCGTAAAAGCAACGAGAATAGGGTGATTGCGTGGCTACATTGCGCAAGTCTAACGTAAAGGCGGTGCGCTACGCCGGTCCAATAATGCGCAGATGTACCTGAATCTGGCCCATTGTATATAAAAAGTGTTGCATTATGGTCAAAAATACTTAAAAAAATGTGAACCGTTATATAAAAATCAATCTAATGACTTATTAAAAAACAAACAAAATAAGTGTTAAATAGTCCATAAAAAGACCCAATAATCAAATATATTGAACCTGTGTTAAAGTGCTCCTTTAAAATAAATTCAACACCAACCCAGTGCCACCAACAGCCACCATCACCAGGTGTGTGATAAAGTACCTGCTAACCAGATAGACGTGATCCCAATTTCTCAATAGAATATGATCACTCCAAGGATGTCACTCTATATCGCCAACGCTCCCTGATCACCCAGAGTTCGCCACTGAACATGCAAACCTAGACTCAAGTTAAGGGTAAACATGTGAAGAAAGAAGAAATACACCTCTCTATTGTGTAAAAAAAGATGACTCATACCTTATTTATTAAGTAGATAGAAATACGCTCACAGTGGTTAAAATAAACATGTATACGCACAAAATGTCACAAACCGGCATAGATTCCTTGTTACAAAAATGTAGTGACATCGGCACAAGGGTCTGTCCAATGTGTTTTGTCATCCAAGGACATCTTCCAAGGACTAGGGACGCCCTACCGCATTACCGCGTACATATACACACAAAAGTTGAATAGCGAAGTCTCCATTTCAACCATATTTAAGCCTCAATCCAAACTACATCATCCACAAAAGTGAAACATGCAAAAAAAATTATAGAAAGCGAGCCAAGAACAGATTAGCATCCATTCTTAAATTTAAAAAATATATATAAATCAGGCCTGGAAAAGGTAAATCAAACACAATTTAGACCAAGTGGAGACCGAAGCCATACATATTCTAAATAAAAATAATAATAAAAAAAAGATGTATATTTAGGAATTGTATGCACTTAAAAAAAAATATCTATTCTTTAAGAGGAAGTAAACCCTCCATAAAGAAACAAAAACACAAAATACATAAGACAAAGACATAAAGACATAATGAGCTAGTATGCATAGCATACTAGCTCATTATGAAGTACTTACCTGAGATTGAAGCCCCCACAGCCCTCCACGTTTGCCTCCCCTGCCGCCGTCATGATACCCGGAGTGACTTCTGGGTATCGCGGCTCCAGCACTGTGACTGGCTGGAGCCGCAATGACGTCACTCCTGCATATGAGAGCGGGAGCTGGCCACTAACAGCATGTCCCATTCACTATCGGCATGCTCAGTGCACCTGCGCTGTTGTCTATGGCGCGCCTGCACAGTAGGTGCTGTCTTTTCTGCAAATATCTCCTAAACTGTGTAGGTTTAGGAGATATTTGTTTCACCCAGAGGCGATTTAGTTTGCATGTGCTGCGCTATATAAGTTATTCACTCACTCACTCACCTACAGATAAGCCTTAATCTAGGTTTACCTGTAGGTATAAGTGGTCTGTAAGGGTTTACAACCAGTTTAAGGATGACCATTCTCTCTAGATCAATGTACTAGAAAGAGGTTTGATTTCCATTTTTCCAGTTTGTGACATTTTGTACATGCCCATGTTCATTTTTACCACTGTGAGTGTACTTCTATTTAATGAATAGTCTTTTAATACACCCTTTTTTCTTCACATAGTTACCCTTATCTGGAGTCTTGGTTGCCAGGTTCAGTGGCATATTCTGGGTGATCAGGGAGCTTTGGAGATATAGAGTGATAGCCTTGGAGTGATCATATATGGGGTACATTACTTCTCTTGAGAAAGGGGGTCATGTCTATCCGGTAAGCAGGCATTTTATCACACAGGTGATAGTGGCTGTTGGTGGCACAGGTTTGGTGTTGACATTTTCTAAAGGAGCACTTTAACACAGATTCACTGGATTTGATTATTGGGACTTTTTATGGTCTATTTAACATTTATTTTAATTGTTTAATAAGTCATTAGATTGATTTCATCACGGTTTACTGTTTATTATGTATTTTTGACCATAACATAACACTTTTTATATACTAGTCTGCTTGTCTTCAGCAAACTTTGTAGGCTTTCTTGTCTGAGCACTGACAGGCTGCCCCCTACCCTTCAACCTCTGCAGCAATGCTGGCACCACTCATACATATATTTCCCAAAGACAACATCTGCATATGAAGCTGAGCACATGCACTCAACTTTTTTGGTTGACCATGGTGAGACCTGTTCTGAGCGGAACCTGTCCCGCTAAGTAGGGATGAGCCGAACACCCCCCTGGTTTGGTTCGCAGCAGAACCTGCGAACAGGCAAAAAATTTGTTTGAACACACGACCACCGTTAAAGTCTATGGGACACGAACATGAAAAATCAAAAGTGCAAATTATTGTCATAAAAAAGTGTTTGAAGACCTGGGTCCTGCCCCAGGGGACATGTATCAATGCAAAAAAAGTTTTAAAAACAGCATTTTTTTCGGGAGTAGTGATTTTAATAATGCTTAAAGTGAAACAATAAAAGTGAAATATTCCTTTAAATTTTGTACCGGGGGGGGGGGGTGTCTATAGTATGCCTGTAAAGTAGCGCATGTTTCTCTTTTTTATAACAGTCCCTGCACAAAATTACATTTCTAAAGTCATTTAAAACTACTCGGCTATAATGAATTGTTGGGTCCTGGCAATACCGACGACATGGATCCCCCCCAAATTCCATTACCAGGCACTTCAGGTCTGGTATGGATATTAAGGGGAACCCTGCACCAAAATAAAAAAATGGTTTGGGGTTCCCCCCCAAAAATCCTTACCAGACCCTTATCCGAGCACGCAACCTGGCAGGCCGCAGGAAAAGAGGAGGGCCGAGAGAGCGCCCCCCTTCCTAACCGTATTAGGCCACATGCTCTCAACATGGTAAGGATGTCCCCATGTTGATGGGGACAAGGGTCTTATCCCCACAACCCTTGCCCGGTGGTTGTGGGCGTCTGCGGGCGGGGGCTTATCGGAATCTGGAAGTCCCCTTTAATAAAGGGGACCTCCAGATCCTGACCCCCCTATGTGAATTGTACCCCTACCATTTCACCCTAAAGTGAGAAAAAAGGTAAAAAACACACACACACACAAAGTTAAGACAAATCCTTTAACAATAAAAAAAATCCAGCACCGTAATCTTTCTATGAGTCCGACCCGCCGCTACGAACAATACCGCCTCCATAGGAGGCTCCCGGCCAAATGAAGTGCGACCTGTCCGACAGCTGCCTGCCAGGTTGCGTGCTCGGATAACAGTCTGGTATGGATTTTTGGGGGGATACCCCACGCTATTTTTTCTAATTTGGTGCGGGGTTCCCCTTAAAATCCATACCGGACCTGAAGGGCCTGGTATGGATTTTTGGGGGAACCCTACATAATTTTTTTTATTTGACGCAGGGTTCCCCTTAATATCCATACCAGACCTGAAGGGCCTGGTAATGGAATTTGGTGGTTCTCCCACATATTTTTTTTTGGTTCGGGGTTTCCCTTAATATATATACCAGACCCAAAGGGATAATTCTCCCACTCTGGAATTAATTGAAGACAGGACTGGACGGCCATCAGCAGGTGGGATGCATTATGAGATGTCTGCCTAGAGCGGTGTTCTTTTATTAATTCTCTTTCTCTACAAGACTCTGGTCCAGCCTCATCTGGAGTATGCTGTCCATTTCTGAGCACCAGTCCTTAGGAAGGATGCACTGGAAATTGAGCAAGTACAGAGAAGGGCAACACAGCTACAGTAATAAAGGGTCTGGAGGATATTAGTTATGAAGAAAGGTTGCAAGCATTGAACTTATTCTCTCTCGAGAAGAGACACTTGAGAGGGAATATGATTTCAATTTACAAATACCATACTTGTGACCCCACAACAGGAATAAAACTTTTCCGCGGAAGGGTGTTCAATAAGACACATGGCCATTCATTAAAATTAGAAAAAAACAGGTTTACCTTAAACTGTGTAGAGGGTTCTTTACTGTAAGAGCAACAAGGATGTGGAATTCCCTTCCACAGGCTGTGGTTTCAGCGGGGAGCATCGATAATTTCAAAAAACTATTAGATAAGCACCTGAACGACCACAACATACAGGGATATACAATGTAATACTGACATATGATCACACACATAGGTTGGACTTGAAGGACTTGTGTCTTTTTTCAACCTCACCTACTATGTAACATAACATAGACCTGAGGTATGCCTGGTCAGTATGCTAAGAAAAGGGGGCAAAAAAACCTTGGATGGGGAAGTAATTCTTTTGATTCTGACATCATTGAGCAAGCTTGGTAAAGGCTTGTGCCATTTCTACCTGAGGATTTGGAATGTATCTAGCGAAGCAGGATAATTTCCACGTGCCTAATTTCTTGATCGCAGGGTCTGGCCCTCAGTGCTGAGAAGCAGCTGAGGCTACTCCGATCCTGAAGGAATGTCCAGAGTACCTACCGCGGTCAAAGCCCAAGTTGACCAGTGGAATTCTAACGTGCCTGATAAATTGGCTGCCACTATGAGTGAGTGAAGTGAGCCAGGAGGTGACTGGCTAGGTTTTCCGATAGCTCGGGTGCCTGTCTGTGCAGAGCACAAACCGGTGGACCAGAGCCCCAGGCATACTGGGGCAAGCAGCTGAAGACTGGTACAGCCTTCATAGGAATGTTGCGGTCTGTAGTTTAGATGTATAAAGTGTAAACACTAATATTGTGTAAGTGTAAAGTACTAATAATACTTATTTGGACATTCTAATTTTCAAAGCTTCAACACTTCCTGATAGTGTCACAGACCATACCTCTTGCACCTTCCTACGCCATAAAAATTATAGACAGTTACACTGGACAATAGAATGGTATAAGAGAAGTTTGTCCAACGTTCAGCACTATTGTCAAAGCTTGAAAATTAGGCGGCGAACACACGGCCGAGGTTCTCCGCAGAAACCAGCGAGAACCTCGCTGGGAGCCGCATTCTGCCGAGAACCTCGGCCGTGTGTACGCTCTCGGCGAGCATCCCATTGGGAATGCCGTCGAGCAGAAATAGAGAGCATGTTCTCTATTTGCTCGACGGCCCGTCAGGATGAATGGCTGGTTGCCATTCCCGACGGGCGGGTCGCCGAATCTGACGGCCGGCAGAGAACCTCGACGGGCGGAACGATGTGTTCTGCCCGTCGAGGTTCTCTGCCGTGTGTACGCGGCTTCAGAGTGCTTTCAAATGTCTCACAGTGCTCCTGTAGACTGGTTAAGGTACATACAGGCAGCACTTTATGCATCTAGTTAGCTTACAGGTTTTTTTTTTTGTTTTTTTTTATTACAGGTGTAATTTAATCATCCCAAAATACTAATGCTTAGAGATGAGTTAATTAAAATATCAAGAATATTAAGTTAGACTTACCTGCTATCATACATGATTCATTTTCAGATCTTAATCCTTTGAAATGTTGTATATATTGGCAGGACAGGGTGGTCATTCGATTTAAGAAGCACTAAACTCATAGAAGCTCAAATAATAACTCCTGGAAAATTAAAAGTAATCTCTAGGTGCAGTGCTATTGGTACTTATGTAGATGAAATCATGTATTTTAGGGGCTTGGGGTCATTTTTTTCTGCTGTGGAGTTTAAAGTCTTCAGGCACATCCAAATGAAGTGAGATGTTCCAAATACTTGCTTACTAATCTAATCTGCTGTTCCCTCTGTTCTTGTATGTGTGTATTATGTAACTCAGAAGGTTACAAAGGAAAGCAAACAGGTTGTAGAGAGACTATTGTGTGTACAGTGATGTTGGATTAATTTCCTGGAAGACACACAGTTACATCTAATAAAACATTGTTCCGATATTCCAATATTTCATTAGGGAATTACTTTCCTTCATCACTTCCAATGTTCCATTAATGGGAATTGCATAAACCGAAGCTTAAAGTGTAATAAATAAATAAATGAATAAATAAATAAATAAAATGCCCTTATTTAATCAAGTTATGTACAGTATATTCATTAAAACAAGCTTCAATGTGTTTTTAAATGTCTCTCAGTCTATTTTTGTACTAGGCTTCTGCAATCCCTTGTACATCAGCATTCAGAATGTGAGAAGAAGAGACAGACCTTTAGGCCAATTAGATTGTATTGCATTGTACAGTGCAAAAATCTAACACATGAGGGTTTGTTTAATAAAGGCAAATAGACTGTCCAGTTTGTGAGGAAATTTCCCTTAACTTAGTGAATATGATGAAAAAAAACTTTGCAAATAATATGCAATCATATGCAAGGAGTATACTGTAAAAAAGTCAAATAGTCAGAGAATAATTCTGGCGCATAGAAGGTATATGCCCAACTAATAAAACAAGCCTCCAAATAAAAAAAAAAAAAGAAGTGAACAAACAAGCTCAGTCCATAAGTACATATAGTCCATAAACCATATAAATTAGGAAGCAGCAATGGTGGCAGCCATCCTCAGTCCAGCTCTGTAAGATACAAGCAAAGGAAGAGAGGGGGGAGGCACCACTAAGTGGAGTATTAAAAATAAGGTTTTATTGACATGGGATAAAAAACACTCACAGGATACTGTAAGTAGAAAGCTTTCTCATCATAAGACAAGGATCTGCTGCTCGCCTCCATCCTGTAGGCTCCGCCGGGTGGTCCAGATGTCTGGGAGGTGGTGGAGAGAGGCACAGATGCCCTGCAATTCCAGGAAGTTCATGCTAAAAAGTGTTGAATGCACCAGTGGAAGTGACATCATTGGGGGAATTGAGAGCTAGAAATATATTGGGTTGTGTGAAAACAGGCTACACACTCGGAGCCTCCAGCTCCTTCTACATGCCTAGAAAGTAGCCTGTTTTCACACAACTCAATTCATTCCTTGCTCTCGCTTCCTCCCCAGTGTTGTCACTTCTGCTGGTGCATTCCACGCTGGTTAGCATTGACTTCCTGGAATTGCAGGTTGTATGTGTTTCTCACCACCACCTCCCAGCCATCTGGACCATCCAGCGGAGCCTGCAGGATGGAGGATAGCATCAGATCCTTATCTTATGATGAGCACGCTTTTTACTTTTATCCTGTGAGTGTTTTTTTTATCCTATGTCAATAAAACCTTATTTTTAATATTCAACTTACCGTAAGAGTTTAAAACAAACTTCATTTTTTGCACATGATTGGATGATCAACCAAGCTTTACTTCATTCCATAAACTAAGAGAAATATTCCCCTGCAGTAAACGGCCTATTTGCCTTTAGTAAAAAAACTTCATGGAGTTTGCTAATTTCTCATAATTTAGCTGCTTTTCCTTCCTTTCTAGCCACAGGTATGACCTTGCTTTATTCCTCGCTAGTATATATCTCTACTTTAGAATAGAAAAATTGGAAACTGTTTTGATACTGGTTACCACAGACCACACCTCAAATTTTTAACTGTAGCGTTGCGCCTTAGCAATTACATACTTATTTGGGAAAGATCATTATATTTAGAATTATTTGACTTTTGTTGTATTTAACATACTTATTCAATAAAGCAGTGCAAACAGTTACAAAGTTCAAAGTGCAGCTTCCCATGTCAGCCAATCACATTTCAGATTATTTGAGATAGGTTACTGAAAGGTGTTATCTTATTGGATGTTATGGGTTAATGAACTTTGCACATCGCTTCCTAACTCCAATGGGCCTGAATGTATCATTGCTTAAATGACATGAAATTAAATCTACTGACCTCACATTACTTGCAGTTTTCTAAACGCAAGGCACGTTGCAAAGATCAGTTAGAAAAATGATAGCTGTGGACCACTGGAATATGTTTTCTTGGGAAAGTCAGAAACCCTCTCCTCGTGACTTAAAGTCAAGATAGAAAATGAAGCTTGAGGTGAGCACTGGAAGACATCCATGATTCTCTGAGTCTTCACACCCATTCATTCGATCTGCCTGCGGAGAAAATTCTATCCAAATTCACTCACAGGGGATTCTTTAAATATGTTTAATATGTCTCATCACCCTGTAAGAAATAAATTGGATGTGATATGTTGTACACAGTTTTGGTCTTGAAATAACAAGTCAGGAAGTAGGAATGTCACTTGGAACTGGACACAGAATGATAGAATACAATTGGGAGTTCAGCAATGGTGGTGGTGTGTTCATAGAATAGAAATTGCAATTTCCAGGAATCCATCACATTATTAGAAGTTTCAAATCTGTTTTTGAAAACTCATCCTTCAAACCAACATACGGAACTCAATAGGAGTAAACAGAACTTTTTGACCTATTTATGAATATTTATCATTCTGTCTTGTGCATTGGGTATGGAAGAATGTGATGTTGAGGTCTAGGAAATGAAAGCTTAATAACCTGAGCTTAGAGTTCTGAATTAGTTGACTTAATTACTTTTACGCCATTGTGGAGCAGAGAGCAGTAACAAATGTTGTCTTCTGAAGGATATTCTTTGTTACTACATTCACGTTCTTCTAGATCTACCCTTGCTTGTGCCTCTCACACATTGGGGTTGGTTTACTAAAGGCAAGTAGGCTGTTCGCTTTACAAGGAGATTTTTACTTAGCTTAGTGAATATGATAAAGTTCAGCTGCTTCCATAATCCAACCATGTGCAAGCAAAAATATACAGTACAGACCAAAAGTTTGGACACACCTTCTCATTCAAATAGTTTTCTTTATTTTCATGACTATGAAAATTGTAGATTCACACTGAAGGCATCAAAACTATGAATTAACACATGTGGAATTATATACATAACAAAAAATTGTGAAACAACTGAAAATATGTCATATTCTAGGTTCTTCAAAGTAGCCACCTTTTGCTTTGATTACTGCTTTGCACACTCTTGGCATTCTCTTGATGAGCTTCAAGAGGTAGTCACCTAAAATGGTCTTCCAGCAGTCTTGAAGGAGTTCCCAGAGATGCTTAGCACTTGTTGGCCCTTTTGCCTTCACTCTGCGGTCCAGCTCACCCCAAACCATCTCGATTGGGTTTCAAGTCCTGGGACTGTGGAGGCCAGGTTATCTGGTGCAGCACCCCATCACCCTCCTTCTTGGTCAAATAGCCTGTTGAAAAATAAATGATGGTCCAACTAAACGCGAACCGGATGGAAGAGCATGCCGCTGCAACATGCTGTGGTAGCCATGCTGGTTCAGTATGCCTTCAATTTTGAATAAATCCCCAACAGTGTCACCAGCAAAGCACCCCCACGCCATCACACCTCCTCCTCCATGCTTCACGGTGGGAACCAGGCATGTAGAGTCCATCCGTTCACCTTTTCTGCGTTGCACAAAGACACGGTGGTTGGAACCAAAGATCTCAAGTTTGGACTCATCAGACCAAAGCACAGATTTCCACTGGTCTAATGTCCATTCCTTGTGTTCTTTAGCCCAAACAAGTCTCTTCTGCTTGTTGCCTTTCTTTAGCAGTGGTTTCCTAGCAGATATTCTACCATGAAGGCCTGATTCACACAGTCTCCTCTTAACAGTTGTTCTAGAGATGTGTCTGCTGCAAAAGGTGGCTACTTTGAAGAACCTAGAATATGACATATATTTTCAGTTGTTTCACACTTTTTTGTTATGTATAATTCCACATGTGTTAATTCATAGTTTTGATGCCTCCAGTGTGACTCTACAATTTTCATAGTCAAGAAAATAAAGAAAACTCTTTGAATGAGAAGGTGTGTCCAAACTTTTGGTCTGTACTGTATATTTCTGTTTGCACATAGTTGGATTATGGAAGCAGCTGAACTTTATCATATTCACTAAGCTAAGTAAAAATCTCCTTGTAAAGCGAACAGCCTACTTGCCTTCCTTTCCTTGCATGTGAATTGATATTCTTTGCAAAATTAATTTTCAGCACATTCACTGAGCTCAAGAAAATATTTCATTTCAAAGTGAGCAACTTATTAGCCTTTGGTAAGTTAACCCCATTAGGTCACCAGGTTTTTCTGGCATAAGGCCTTCCTCATGCACGCTATTCTTTGCAAGTGTCTTTGCTTTATTCAGTGTCTCCCCTTCCTTTAATGTCTCTTTCACCTGTTTTTTTCTGGTTTTCCTTTTTTGTTTTTTGCTTTGGGGATTGAAAGCAATGATTTGTATTGTCTTGTTGCTTCCTCATCTAATTAGTGTGACCTATCCAATGTCTTTATTTAATTTTTTATTTTTTTTTACTGTTGCCCATTAACCCCTCTGGCGGTATTCCCGAGTCTGACTCAGGGTTACATTATTGTGCTGCGATCGGTAACCCCAGAGTCAGACTCAGCCTTGCATCATCCACAGGCAAGGTTTTCTTACCTTGTCCCTGGATCCAGCGATGCATCCACACTGTGTGAGCATTCGGGTCCTCGCTCAATTTACACAGTGCCTCTGTGTGCCATCGATCTTCGTTCCCTGCGACGTTACGGGAGCGGAGAACGGCACCAAATTCAAAAACATTAACAAACACAGTACATACAGTACACTGTAATCTTATAGATTACAGTACTGTATGTAAAAAATACACACACCCTTTGTCCCTAGTGGTCTGTCCAGTGTCCTACATGTTCTTTTGTATAATAAAAACTGTTCTTTCTGCCTGCAAACTGTAAATTGTCCATAGCAACCAAAAGTGTCCCTTTATGTCAAAAATGGTTTTAGATCAGCTAGAAAACAGCGATAATAAATTATAATCACTTGCAGAATTGAGCGATAGCGATTTGTGGGGGGATTCGTCATAAAAAAAAAAGTAATGGCAGCGACAATTCTGCAACTGAGCAAATTTCAGTGATTTTGAGTTGATTACATTATTGAATATTTTTTATTATAATTATATTATTTGTTATAATTATTTATATTTATTTATTATATTATAATTTATATATATATTTTTTAAATTTTACACCCAGGATGCCTACTAGACTCTTGTTTGGTCAGATTTAAGTGAGTTATTCCTAAGAATTACAGGTCTACAATGTAAAACGCCAAATTTTCTTGCAAATAATGGTACCGCTTTCAGCACCTGAAATCAGAAAGAATCATACTGCCAGGGAGGTTAATCAATGTCCACAGGGCCTTGGAACAACATAAAAGTCTATGGGGTTTCAATATTTAGTCTACAGGTTTTATTATGGTCCTTCTACTGACAGTGCATAGGTACATAATTATACAATTATTCAGATTGAAAAAACATATCTATCGATTTTAACCCCAAAAAAAAAAAAAAAGTAAGGTGTCCTAAGATGTAAATTTAAATGCTGGGATATCTCCCAGACACTCTAAGAACTGAAGAGGCAGCTTGAACCATCTGTACTTTGCTAAGGCGGGAAAAGGACAAAGAAAGCAAGCAGAGCCACCATGTTGACTGCTGGACACCATTGGAGCAAATGGAAGCCTAGAAAATGTATGTTATTCTGCCTCCCACCTTAGCCCTTAGTCAATGCAGCAGCCAATCCCCAGATGATGTCCTTTTAGTGATGAAACGTGTAGGGGTTGGCCTGCGTTTCCGACCTCATCACGCCCTTCTCTTCGGAGATAGACAGCTATGGCGAGAAAACAAGCAAACAAAGCCTCGTGGAGACGCCGTACTCATGGTTGACTTTACCATACCGCGTCAATCTTTGCTTCATATCTGTAAGTGCATTATCTTCTGGTTTATCTTCTGGTTTATTTATACAGTATTATGCTATGGAGTTCTTTCTGTTTACATTCTCTTGAGAGACAAACATTGGATTGAGTCTCTGCCACCCGGTCACCAGCTTTGGTCTAATGGGAGACCCTAAATCCCTGTGTTTGGAGTGATAGCGGGCATAACCCTGTTGTAAGGAGACTACATTATCACTTCCGGTGTCCTATCGGTGGAAGGAAATTTTTCTTCTGACAAGCCTTCTCTCCCCTCTTTTTTTTGCACCACTATGGAATCATTATTTTAAAGACAAATTGTTTTTAAGATTTACCATTTCAATAATTGGGACTCATCTGCATGCAGCATTTATTGTTCGGATATTGTTTTTGGGACTTTCACTTTTTCTTCTTCACAGTTGGCAATTGTACTTTTTTAGAAGGCATTTTTGTTATTGGTTCGCTCTGGTATCTGTTGTCACATTAATTCCTTTTGATTTATTGTCATATCTATTCTGGTTCTCAGATATATATATTCACTACAATTTTATTTATTTCGTTTATGGGCTCACTTTGGTAATCAATGTTAAATCTATTTTGATTCACTGATTATTATATTTTGATTCACAGATTTAAATAATTCATTTTTATTCTTAATTTATTACACTGGTTTTCATTAATTCATTAGTCCTTAATATCGAAATTTTGATCATATTTTAGCGCTGTCCCTCATTATTAGTATTTGTTTTAAGTTTTGTATCAAATCTTTGGTACTGGCAGCTGTTTTCCATATTCAATATATATATATATATATTTATATATATATATATATATATATATATATATATATATATATATATATATATATATATATATATATATATTTTTTTTTTATTTTTTTATTTTTGTTTTGTTTTTTAATTGAACATCTGGAATAATTATAGGGCTTACTGATTTGATCCTAAATGTAATTCTGTTGCTATTATTCACCTCAGTGGAAGTGCTGAGATGCATTCAGAGGTGTAACTTTTGCAGCATTATTGTGTGCGCTCTGCATAGGGTGCCTTGAAAGAACACCTTTTACTACAGCAAAACCCATAAATCAAGATCCACTATTTTATTACAAAGCCTGGCTTTATTTTAACACTTCCTACGTGGCATCAGTCATTTTTTATGTTTTCATAGGCACAATTAATTTTCAATCTTTCTCAAAGCATTGTGTTATTAAGTATTTTAAATTTTAAATGTGCCCAAGACCTTATCTGACAAATGCATTTTGGGAAATTAAAATGCATTCTGGGAGCCTGACAAATTTTAAACATTAATCTGGATTTTGTTGTCAATTAATGAACAATTCAATGGGAGATTCACCCAACAATTATCCAAAATATCCAATTATCCAAAATGCAACCGATTCATTGGTCAACATTCACTCTATTTAAAAAGCAAAGTTAGTGAACATAAAAAATCTGCATTTCTTCACTTTCAGCTCCTCTTGTTCAGAAGTACTATAGCATTCACCTATTTAAAAATACTAAGGCCCCTTTACACGAGCGGACGAACGGTCCGCTTTTCATAAGTCCATTTATGGACTTACAATGCTTCCCTATGGGATCGCGGACATTAGCGGGTGAGCATCCGCTAACATCCGCAAACATCCGCCTCCGTCAAGATACGTTTTTTCATCCGATTCCCCATAGGGGAGAGCGGAGGAAAGACAGGGCGGTCGGACAGCTCAGCGGGGATTTTACGGAGGAATCCCCGCTGAGAAAACGGACTAACGGAACAGATCAATACGGATCCGCTCCGTGTGAAAGAGCCCTAAATGTTACCTTCCCTGCACATTTACCTGACTTTACCTTCCCATTGTTATAAATTCACCTAAATGAGTTGTCAAATTATTTCAATTTATCTGAGAAAAAAAGGTATTTCTATAAAAAAGTGTTTTTAACAATGGTTTAATGCTTTTAGGTTTAACAGTTTTTTTGTTCTTGAATTCAGATTTTATTTTTGAAAATCTTATAACAAATAAACAACAACAAAGATCAAAGTCAAATTATCATTATGGACAACAACATCTAGTTCAGATACTCAAAAAGATATTCATAGATAATCAGAAATATTCAAGAATATTCATAAATACAGTAAAACCTTGGATTGCGAGCCCAATTCGTTCCAGAAATGCTTGTAGTCCAAAACACTTGTATATCAAAGCATTTTTTTTTACAGCGTATAATAGAGAAGAAAGGAACCTCTAAAGCCATGTACACACAATCGGTTTGTCCAATGAAAACAGACCGATGGGTTGTTTTCATCGGACAAACCGATCGTTTGTGGGCCCCATCGTTTTTTTTCCATCGGTGAAAAAAAATAGAACATGTTGTTTTAAATCTTTCCTATGGAGAAAAAAACAATAGAAAAATCCGGTTGTCTGTGCGGACAAAAATCCATGCATGCTCAGAATCAAGTCGACACATGCTCGGAAGCATTAAACTTCATTTTTTTCGGCTTGATCGGATTTTTGACTGATGGTGTGTAGGTAAGACTGATGAAAGTCAGCTTCATCGAATATCGGACGAAAAAATACATCGGATTAGATTCCATCAGATATCCGATTGTGTGTACAGGGCTTAAGTGTAGCAATAAGTTGCTAAATGTTGTACCTTCATTAAATGTAACCATATTGCTACACTTAGAGGCTCCTTTCTTCTCTTTTATACTCAGTTGTGACATGATGCTAGTCTTATATCAAGACAACGCTTGTATATCAAGGCAAAATGTATTAAAACATTTTTCTCATCTTGCAAAACGCTTTCAAACCAAGTTACTCTCAAACCAAGGTATTACTGTACTGTGGAGAAGATAGTATATACTATATAAATAATTTACAGGTCCCCTACTTAAAAACAAAAAACAAACAAAAAAACACTCAATTGTTTATCAAGGATTTAAATTAAAATTAGAATACGATGCATCAATTAATTTTCTCCAGACCCTTTCAAAATTCCCAAAAACATAACATAGGTATGTTTTTCAAACAATACGTATTTATTCATTTCCCGAATCCAGTCCCCCAGGGTAGGAGGATTGGTTAAGACACAGCGAGAGGCTATCAACTTACGTGCTATAAAAATAAATCTAATGATGACCACTAACTTATCGCCATCCTTGCTGTTAGCGTTTACATAACCCAAAAGGCATAAAACAGGGTCTAGAGCCAGCCTGGTACTGTATACAGTGTTTTTAAGTCCAGCACTTCCTGCCAGTACCAAAATAACTGTGGACATTTCCAGAAGAGATACATACAAGGAGTAAGGAGATTGAGCGCATCTTGCGCATTCACAGTTTTCTTTCCTGCCTACCCTGTACAACAGCTCCAGGGTACGATAAGCTTTATACTGAATAAAGAGTTGAGGTACTCTATAGTAGGAGATATTGAGGCAAACCATACATTCTGTAATATTTGGCCCCAAATATCTCCTAGAGTCACATCGATATCTGCCTCCCATCTTTGCCTACATGGAACAGTAACACCAGAGAGCATTTCAGATAAAAATTGCATATAGAAGAAGGTCCTGGACTGCCGCACTTCTTAAAACGATGTCTTTATTATACAAATAAAATCCAAAAAACAACCAAAGCGATACAGTCAAAATGAAGTGAACAACAGGAAAAAGGTGGCTGACATGTTTCACATCATGTGAAAGCAAAGCCAAGGGATCAGCAGTTTTTACAGCGTTAAGCTTTTCTCAAAAATTGCATATAGACCTTAGTAATTGTCTTTTTTAATGTGAAGTAAGGCATGACGACTAGCCCAGCAAATCTTAAAAAATAAAGGGCCAGATTCAGGTACACTTAAATTTGCGCTGCGTAATCGAAATACTCTACGCTGACGTATTTTACCAGGCTCTACATCGAATTCTGGTAGATTTTTGCCCGTACGCTACGGCGGCGTGGTCTATTTCTTGCCGCATAATCGAAATACGCGATTAGGGGGCGTGAAGCATTTAAATTAGGCGCGTCCCCGCGGCGATCGAACTGTGCATGCTCCGTTCAGAAATGTCCTGCCGTGCATTGTGCGAAATCACGTCGTTACGTCATTTTTTGTTTGAGTAGCATCGTTTACGGACATTCCTATTCCCGGACAACTTACGTAAAAAATAATAAAAGACGTCGGAAAACGTTGAAATTCGACGCGGGAACGATGGCCATACTTAACATGGGCTGTCTAATATTAGAGCAGCAAAAAGCTGGTATAGTGTTACGCAAAAAAAAGATGACTAAAGATGCCGTAAGAGATTGCGATTGAAGATCGTAATTTCGGGGATCGCCGGCAAAAGGTCATTAGCATACCCCGACGCGGAAAATGAAGGGAAGTCCACCCAGTGGCCGCAATTTTATTGCAGCGTAGATCCGAATACGTACGAACACGTAATCCAGTCGAATTGAAGCCCGCAGCCGTCTATTCATGGTTTGAGGTTTCAGACTAGCTAAAAAACGTGCGTAATTTGAAAGTACTCCAGTCTAACACAAGTTAGACAGGAGTTACGGCTCTCTGAGTCAGGCCCAAAGTATTTAAATGTTTCTGTTTTTACTAATATTTACTTTCCAGGTTCCAGCAATGTCTGAAGGTGTACAGAGGTGGGTCCCTTGTTGGATATCCAGAGGTGGCTTCATAAGAGATGGACCAATTATAAATGAGGGATGGGTTTAAAAAGTGCAGAGAACTCCGGGGAGGTGTCTCATATTTGGGCCTAGTCCAGATATGGGTAAGTACATTGTAAAAGTGTCAGCACTCTACTGCACCACAGATGATTACTGTATATTAGCGTTTAATAAGAACACTGCTTATATGGCTTTCATAAGTGCAAGGAATATATCTCACTGGTAAGCTTAAAAATTCTAATATCTTTCCCACGCTACTTGCTATGTAACAAAGACATGAAAGCCTTAGAGGTTAAGTTGCAAAACACATACTCAAGGAGGTAAATGTCTTCTATAAATTATTCAGAACCCATGTGTGCAACAGATTAGGGGGCAGCTTAGAAAGATAAAAACAATACGGCCCTATAAGAAGGAAATATCTAGGGGCTTTATTGTTTGCTTTGATCTAGATAATTTATAAACAAAGTAGACTAAGGCTGCAGCATTGATTTGTCATTTCCAAAAAGCGCACAATAATGTCATTAGTTAAATTTACTACTCCTGTCCTTAGTTTATGGTGATACAAGTGTGAGGAAATGTAGGGGAGCTTGCCAATGTTAGGACTCCAGATGACAAAGTTCAAGCACACTGAGGCCTATTAAAGACTTAATATTTCAGTATGTGTGAAATTGTATAAGCAGAAAAGAACATAGTGCTGTAGTACTTCACCAAGTACAAGACTCCAGCACAACAGGCACATTGAGCTCAGATGAAACAGCGAGCCAAACTGACAAGGAAAGCTCCATAGGGTGTTTGTTAGTTCAACCAAAGGCTGATTTTCCCTGATTGCAGAAAATGTTATAGCACTTTGAGGATTAATTAAATCTTCTATTAAAAAATGTAATAAAATTATAGGTTCCATTTATAAATGTCTCACACAACATGCACTTAAGGTTTACACGCTTTTCCAATTGAATCAATTTAGAAAAATGTGTGAAACTTGGGTGAACATACTGTAAATGGACCCTCCATATCACTCAAGGGTTTATTGCTGTGGGTATGCATCATTACTTCATGAAGCCTATTTATGACCATATGTTGGCGCCAATGGGACTATTTAACCTGCAGGAGTTCTATAAGCCATTGCTGTCTGATCTACAGCTATTACTCGTGTTCCTGTATATGTTCCTGGCTTCTGTTATTGACCTGGCTTGCCCTGACCTTGCTTAAATGCTACCTGCCCTGGCCTTGGCCTGTGTCTGGATTTGCTTTACCTCCTGCTTATCTGTCTGATTCTATGTTGCTGACCTCTGCTTGTATCCTAACCATTTTGGGTTCATGCCTGTATCTGACCCTCTGTGGCTGACCTGGCTCATCTGACCTTGCATCCAGTTATCCACCTGTCTTGCTCTGCATGTTACCTGGTCCCTGCTGATCCTTCACCTTCTGAGCGCTGCCAGTTCTTTCACACCTGCTGCCTGCCAGTGTCCTGTCATGTACCTGCCGCCTGCTGTCTGCCTAATTCGGGGTCTGCTGTCTCTACTGCCATCTACTGTTCCAGTGATCTGACCTGTCTCTGGTGATGCACCTGCTACCCACTGCTATGGCTGACAGAACATCTTACAAGCACTCATACCTCGCTGTGCTCTTGCGGCCACTGTTGCAACATCAGTGGTCTCAGAGCCGGCGCTGTACAAAACACCAACTCTACACATCTGCCACAAGGAACATGACATATCCATATGCCATCAATAGGAAGGCAGCATTGTGACCCTAATACAGGTACTGGGGGGACAGATGATATATTTTTGAGACATTCTAGGCATGGATATAAAACAGAGGTAAAAGACCAAAGGATTTAGCATAATTTTTTCTTCTAAGGGTTAAATTCCTATTCCAGGAACAATAAACTTTACAGGCTTTAAGCAGGCGTACATTCTGTTGCCTGAAAAGCAACTTGCTGTTATGCTGAATTTCTTCTACATCACTCAGATGTGCTGGTTTACATGAGGGGGGAAGGACAACTGTACTTCCAGGCTACTGTGGATGTACATGTTATAGGCCCTAGCTAGAAATGACAAAATCTGCTTGAGGAGTTATCAGGACTCTTGATGAACCCACTGTGAAGCCCACAACCCCTAAGCTTAGTACCTAATCTATTGAAGTCTATGGGAGGCAAATCTTGATATTTTTTGCCAAAAAATAATCCAAGGGAGTGCCAGTGCCAACTATGTTAATCCATGTTAATCACAAACCCCCCCTGTACTACCCCACATATTAACTTCATGGCCAACTTGGGGCATTGAGGTTGAGGAAGGGGCCCTTGTCTCTTACCATTGGGACTTGCAAGTGTGGGAATTTGCTGTACCCCTCCAAACTTAAAAGGCATGTGGCCTGTCTGGTACTGGAAAGGGGGTTGGGGATCCAGCTTGTTGCCCTCCCTTTCCTGACCACACAGGCTGCCTGAATTGGGCCCCTTTCACACGGGGCAGTGGAGGTGCGGTGGCGGTATAGCGGCACTAAAAATAGCGGCGCTATACCGTCGGAATTGCCGCGGGATTCGGCCACTAGCGGTGCCGTATTAACCCCCGCTAGCGGCTGAAAAAGGGGCAGAGGCACATTGCGGGTGGTATTACCGCGGTTTCCCATTGTTTTAAATGGAAAGGAGCGGTATACACACTGCTCCTCTCACCGCTCCAAAGATGCTGCTTGCAGGAGATGTTTTTCTCTTCTGCCAGCACATCGCCTCAGTGTAAAAAGCCCTCGGGCTTTCACATTGAGAATGCCGGGCAGGAGTTTTTCCGCCTGAAAAACTCCTCAGTGTGAAAGGGGCCTAAGAGTGTGGGTGGAGTCTTAAGGGAAACTTTACACCATTTAATTCAAAAATATGAAATTTGCATACCCAGATATTTGATAGGGGGATTGAATCCTTTAACATCAAGACATCGGTTTTGTGCATATCAGCTCTAAAATTGCTATATTTACCAAAAGTTTTAGGCTGGGTTCACACTACTGCAAATTGGATCAGGAGATTGTGACAGGCTCTCTATGGAGCCGCTTCACACATTTCCAGAGTGGCTCCAGTGCTAACTGCACAGGAGTCCTGTGCGTCTTCTGGTCCATTTCAGGTTTGAATTCAGCCATTATTCGGGCTAAAATCAGGACTGAATGGAGACCCACAAGACCCCTGCTGCAAAATCTGTGAATTCAGCCTTAATGTGGATGTAAACACCAAAAAAAAAATGTTTTATGTCACAATGTAGAGTATAAGATTTCCTATCATCTGTGCCCAGTCTTGCCACACAGAGTTAATCCAGCGCTGAGTAATCCTCTTTAATGTTCAGTGCAAATTAACAGAATTCCAGATAAAAGCTTGCCAAATTATAAAGTCCGTTTCTCTCTTCTTGCTTTCAGTGACAGGTTATTTACATATCTAGCTTGGACATGTTTATCATATGCTATGTTATGTTTATCATAACATGAGGTCATCCAAAGTTCATTGTATATTACCAGGATGTGTGGGGAGGGGTGGCTTTCTCACTTTTTATACCTCATGTTATGATAAACATAACATAATATATGATAAACATGTCCAAGCTAGATATGTAAATAACCTGTCACTCAAAGCAAGGAGAGAGAAAACTGACTTTTTATTTAGACAGGTTTTTATCTGGAAGGCTGTTCATTTTCACTGAACATTAAAAGAGGATTTGGATTAGCTCTGTGTGGCAAGACTTGGCACAGATGATAGAAAATATCTTATACTCTACATTGTGACATCAAAAAAAAATAATAATAAGTCATCCGCCTAAAGACTTATGCCACGTACACACAATCACTTTTAGGCATTGAAAAAAATGAAGTTTTTCATCATGGAAAAAACGCTGTTTTTCCAACTTCATCATTAAAAACGACGTTGCCCACACACCATCGTTTTAAAAAAAAATAATGAGCAAAGCGTGGTGACGTACAACACGTACAACGGAACTCTAAAGGGGAAGTTCCATTCAAGCTCCGTCGCATAACTTGCTTCTGAGCATGCACGGGTTTAAAACGTAGTTTTTAACGTCGTTTTAGCCCACGCACAATCATTTTTTACAACTCGAAAAAACAACATTTTTAAATAACGTTAAAAAATGAAGCATGCTCAAATATTTTTTTTGTTGTTTTTCAGAAGATGAAAAATGATGTGAAGCCCACACACGATCATTTTAACCCCCCTGGCGGTATTTATGAGTCTGACTCGGGGTTACATTTTTGTGCTGCGATCGGTAACCCCGAGTCAGACTCGGGCTCGCCTCGCAGTATCCACAGGCAAGGTTTACTTACCTTGTCCCTGGATCCAGCGATGCATCCGCGCTGTGTGAGCGAGGGGGTCCTCGCTCGATTCACACAGTGCCTCTGTGTGCAGTCGATCTCCGTTCCCTGCGGCATTACGGCGCACGGGAGCGGAGAATGGCGCCAAATTCAAAAACGTAAACGAACACATTACATACAGTATACTGTAATCTTATAGATTACAGCACTGTATGTAAAAAATACACACCCCCATTTGTCCCTAGTGGTCTGCCCAGTGCCCTACATGTTCTTTTGTATAATAAAAACTGTTCTCTCTGCCTGAAAACTGTAGATTGTCCATAGTAACCAAAAGTGTCCCTTTATGTCAAAAATGGTTTTAGATCAGCTAGAAAACAGCGATAATAAATTATAATCACTTGCAGAATTTAGCGATAGCAATTTGTGGGGAAATTCGTCATAAAAAAATAAAAGTAATGACAGTGACAATTTTGCAACTGAGCAAATTTCAGTGATTTTGAGTTGATTACATTATTGAATAATTTTTATTATAATTATATTATTATTTGTTATAGTTATTTATAATTATTTATTATATTATAATTTATAATTTTGTTTTAAAAAAAAAAAACATACCCAGGATGCCTACTAGACTCTTGTTTGGTCAGATTTAAGTGAGTTATTCCTAAGAATTACGAGCCTACAGTATAAAACGCCAAATTTCCTTGCAAATAATGGTACCGCTTTCAGCACCTAAAATCAGAAAGAATCATACCGCCAGGGAGGTTAAATGACGTTTAGAGGGGTAAAAGAGATCATCCTTGATGTGTTTCATTATAGATGAAGAATATAATTGACTCAAACCTTTAGCCAAGGGTGAATCATATAGGGCTATAATTGTAGCTAATAAGCTAGGGGGCACACACACCGATTTGAGTAAGGCAGGTAAAGTCCCAGGATATGAGGTCAAATGCCTTCTTGGGATCTACAACTAAGAGACAATGGGGAATATGCTTTTTCTTTGATTAGTCCATAAGAGTAATCGTTTTGGTGGTGTTAACGCTTTTCTGCTAGGGACAAAACCCTACCTGGTCCAAATGGATCAGGGAGGGAATATCGGATTAATGTTTATGGGATATCATGTTGCATATAGTTTTTTTTATCAACGTAAATAAGAGAAATCAGTCTATAACTACTACATGACACTGGGTCTTTATTAGGTTTGGGTACTGTATAACAGTTTTAAAAGCTTCCAGTGGGTATTTCGGAAAAGGCCAAGTATGGTAAATAGAATTTAAGGCCTCTCTCATAAGTGGACAAATAGAATCTAGGAATTGGGAGTAAAAACGAAGGGTAAAGCCATCACGACCAAGACTTTTCCCCCGGCTGGTGATTACTCAATTGCTGATACTACTTCTTCCATTGTAAATGGGGCTAAAAGTTCTTCCATATAACCATGGAAAGCGTTAGCTTGTATATATTGATTTTGTTAAATTATATGCAATCCTTCGTGAATGCCTTTTTAAACTATTGGAATATATAAATAGGCTGTTATATATATTTTTTCTCTCTTTGTCTTTTCTTATATTTAATTATGGTCTTTAATGTTTGTTTTTAAATGCACACCTATAGAATTTACTGTAAGCTTCCATGTTGCTAATTGAGTTTTTTCTTCTTTTTTCTTCTCTTCTGTAAATTTATACAAATTTCTATGACGAAAACCTTAATAAAAAAATAAAAAATTAATAACTGTAGGTACAGTACAATGTTGCATGCTTGAGTAATTGTCATTTAGAGTATTGCAGTGCTAACAACTAAAACATGCAATTGTGATGAAGGGGATAAAACATGCTGATGCTAAGCTGGTTAATAAATGTTTTTTTCTTAATTTTTATATCAATTAAAAAACGTTTTCATGGTGTGTGTGTGTGTGTGTTTATTTAATTTAACTTTTTGTAGGAATTAATCATGGTCTGGTGGGATTTTTAGTAGAATGTTTTTTTTTATCTCTTTTTTCTTATAATAAATGTGTACTGTCACTTACATTTTTACAAATTATTTGACTCTGGGAATACATTGTCTTATTTTTTTTTTTACACTGTTTATATTCGGTACATAACTAGAGAGTTCCATGGAAGTTTTTTCATATACATTAAGAGCAATAGAACCGCTGAATGGTTGCTATGCACAGGCAACAACTAAAAGTGACTTCTGACCTTAATCCAACCAAAAAATAGAATTAAAAACAAATAAGCCCACAATAATCATAACAGAAAAGGGATTTAACGGTCAAAGAGCTAGCAATTTTGCAATAAAATACAATTTCCTTACTGACCCAAATCTCTCCCTATTGAGTTTATCAGCTTTCTATATCTTTTCACTACAGCAGTTTATAATACATTGACGCTATGGGTGCTCTGTGCCCACCCTTTTATAGCAAGGGGACTGGCACATAACAAAGCATACCATATAGCTGAATAGGTGTAAGAAAATTGCAGCACTAATTAATATAATACTAAATAAATTAACAATAACATATAAACTCAATAACACCCTGTCACCCCAGTTGAAGTTTAATGAGACGAAACGGGTTGGGTTTGCAGGATCACACTTGGTCCCATTGCTTTTTTAGGACTTTCTTTCATGAGTTTGCTGTTTAGACGTGGATAATTGCTGTGCTGTGATGGGATTGACTTTTTCCACTCATTTGGATGATACATATGTGTGATCTATATATTTTTTTTCCTGCCTGGATTTGTTTTTAATGTGAATTTTTTGGATTTTAAAATAAAACTTTTTACACTATGAGGAGATTATCCTCTTTTTCCTTTTTTCTTCTTGCCTTCCATCCCCTCCTGGTATTATCCTGTATAAGGATCTAACATCAGTGAAAACTTTTGGGCCACCCTCTGGAAAATCCCTTTGGAATGCTTACGCAAGGATTCCTACCAAGGTAGAGACCAGGAAGGGCAATCGGCCCATTCAAGCTTGAAGGACCCCCCACCGTAAGGTGAGCTGTGGGTCTACGACAGTCGGTAAGCGTATTAATTTCATCTTTACTTTTTCATTACTGTCCTGAGGAGGAGTGTGGAGATTGGAATACAGAAGAATTCAATATTGTGTATCTTCAATAGAGGGTTCCTTTCCCACTTGGGACATTGTGCATGCAACTCCTGCATGTCTCTTTGTTATCACATAGGGGACCACCCAACCTATATGTAAATGTTATCTACCATCATATAAGGACACGATTTAGGACTGTTTAATCCCACCTGTTTGTGTATATTGATGTGTTTATGTTCACTTATATCACCGGATTGATTTATACTTATTACCCTACATGGTTTTCTATATATCTGAGGGCTTAATGTTGTTACCTCACCATCATTCTTTTTTGCACATTTAATTTACAATTTTTGTGGATTTACACTTATTGGGGACCAGGAGTGCTTCCCCTTACATTGTAACTTTCTCACTTCATATTGGTTCCCCTAACCAGGGACACCTCGGTTTAATAGGCGCTGCACTTTTTCACATCGCTCTGTGCCCACCCTTTTATAGCAAGGGGACTGGCACATAACAAAGCATACCATATAGCTGAATAGGTGTAAGAAAATTGCAGCGCTAATTAATATAATACTAAATAAATTAACAATAACATATAAACTCAATAACACCACGAGCCAAGTGATATAAAGTCAATAAAAAATTGATGAACAAATAATTCCTTATTCTGTGAATCTTCCACCTCACCACCGTGCTGTGATAGCTCCCCTTCTGAAAAATGCACTCACCAGACGGATTTCGTGTTAGGCTAAATCACTTGTGTATGATCCCACAAATGGATAATCCCTCAATAATGTACATGAAAACAAAAGAAGTGCTCCAATTGTACCACCAGTTTAATTCAAAATCACAGTAAAACTCCATTCATTAAACTCACATGTAAAAAATATAAAGGCAGCTTCAAACAAATCACAGCAAACATCAGTGTTTCGTAGGCTCTGCAGTGCTAGGCGGTCACGGCGGACCTGAGGTGTGTGCTCAGTTGGTATAGGCTCACCACACTCCAAATTCGCGGCCTCCAGTAGTAGCAAGTTGTCTAAACAGCAGCGGCATCTCTAGTCAGTAAAGCTAGTAAAACTGTAGCCACGTTCCCGACATGTTTCGCAGTAAATGCTTCCTCATGGAATAGTAATTTTTTATGGACTTTATATCACTTGTCACGTGGTGTTATTGAGTTTATATGTTATTGTTTATTTATTTAGTATTATAATAATTAGTGCTTCAATTTTCTTACAACTATTTAGGTTAAGTTTTTTCTGTTTGAATATTCATTCACTAAGCAGCAGCTGTAGTTTATATCCCATTTTTCCATTGGCGCAGTGGTGATAGAGGTTAGGATAGAGCGTTTGTATCCTATATCAATCATATACCATATAGCTGACCTAAGTTAAAAGGCTCATGCAGTGCATTATGATTACAATATATTTTGCCTAATTAAATCACAAATTAGTTTGGCCAAACCATGAACAGTCAAGGTTCACCTTGAACCCATGGTAGGGCCAAATGCAAACCTCATCCATAACAGTCAGCTACAATTTCTGAAGCCTGCTAAAAACCTGTAACATAAATTTGATAAACCAAACCATGCAAGAAATCTGAGCATCTTCAATGCGCAATATCATGACACATATTTTTTATTTACGATAAAATGTTTCAGAGCCTCTAGGAGCTGAATATCGCTATCCACTCTCCAATTGACACTGCAGTGTTTACTCTGAATTTACTCTGAATTGAATGAATGAAAAAGTCATTCATTACATGCAGATCGTGTCGTTGAGCTTATAATGTCCCATGACATATTCTCTTCATATTTCTGTAAAAAGCAGTGTGAAATTGGAAGAAAGGATGATCACATGACTTTGATAAGTCAAATGATTGGACTTTTCTTCCTGCTGCCTGTTTTTTTCTTCATTTATTAAAGGGGAATTCCACTCAAAAATCAAAAACTTGTGAATGGTTAGTATGTCAAATACATTTACTTTACTATATTATGCATTTTCTGAATTGCTGATTGTCTAGATTAGAACGAGTAGTCAAAGCAAGACAATCAGCAATCTACTGTTTTGTACCAACAATGGTTTGTCTGTTGAGCTAAATGTGGCAGCTCAAAGGATGTCCGGCCGGTTGTTCCTCTCCTCTCCTCCCGTGTTAACATCTACACACCACCATCCACCGGGGACCCGCTGAGTGACCACAGTATTATACTGTTAGGCCCCTGTTAGGTCCCTTTCACACTGGGGTGGGGGCGGCGTCGGTGGTAAAGCAACGCTATTTTTAGCAGCGCTTTACCGTCAATTTCGCGCACCGCTATTTGGCAGCTAGCGGCCGAGAAAGGGTTAAAAACCACTGCAAAGCACCTCTGCAGAGACGCTTTGCCGGTGGTATACCCGTGGTGCCTATTGATTTCAATGGGCAGGAGTGGTGGAGTAGCAGTATACACACCGTTCCTTCACCACTACAAAGATGCCGATAGCAGGACTTTTTTTTACCGTCTTGCTAGAGCACCGCTTCAGTGTGCAAGCCCTTGGCTGTTTCAGGTCTGGGTAAAAATAGTATTGTTAAGCCCCATACACTTGGTCAGACTATTTTAACAACAAACATAAAAACGATCGTTTTCCGATCGTTCTCAGAAAATTCGTTCGTTTTTAAACTGCATCAGAAAACCATTTTTGGGTTCAAAAGTCTGGCCAACTGATCTCCCTTCAGATGAAAATCCACAGAAAAGTTTATTAGGCTTTACTGTACAAGTGTACTCACTATTCTGCACAAAAGAGAAGCTGCTTTCAGTCACTGAGGCTGGCCATACATGTTCAATTTTCTTGTACAATTTTCTTTTAGATTTACCAAAAACCATATATGAGGTCAAACTAAACAACACTTTCAATTGTATGCAATCAGGCAGGCCCTTGCACTACATAGTTGAAGGTAAATCTAAAGGAAATTGCACAGAAAATTGTATCATGTATGGCCAGCCTAACTCTCTGGCCATTCAAAAAAACATAAACAAAAGATTTGCATTTGAACACGTTTCTTTTGTTATTTTCGTATGTTGATATGACACCTATAACAAAAAATTTGCCTTCAGTATTTTGAATAGTTACACAGAAAACAGAAAAAGGAATTCATTCAATATACATAATGAAATTCTTTTGTTATAGATGTCATTGAACAATGAACATACAACTGACACTAACAAAAGAAAAGCATTCAAGATACACAGAATGCAAATTGACGAAAATTCACGATAATTATTGTCTAACAAGAAACGAACATGAATTAAACAGAATAACGAATCATCCCGCATGTACGAAAATAAAATGGTAACGGAAATACGAAACGATCGGAATACGAAAAAATCACGTCGTACGACAAACGAACGGGAACGAACGGGAAAACAGGCGTCTTACGAAAAACGAACGGAAACGAACAGACGGGACCATACGAAACGGAACAAAAAAAAACGAAATTTTTTTCTGTGCACATGTCTAGTACATATCTCATCAATTAGGGTTAATAAAGATATAGGAAATTGGTAGGTTTTTTAACTCATCTGCATCCACCAAAAACTGAAATATTAGTTTTGTGTGGGCTGACCCTTTAAGAGCCAGTGCACTAAACAGCAAAGCTCTTTTGTACAACTTTGTTCCCTGATAATAGCAGCTAGCCAAGAACAGGGTGTGCAAAGTTCATAAATTATTACAAAGATCTCTACCAGTCACACGGATGTCTCCAATCACTTGACATGATCCAACTTAATATTAAATTATGAATCCCTCTTTGGACCTTTTTTTAATATTTTGGATAATAACTTTTCTGGGCTGTATAATTTCCATTGTTAGCTGAACTTTTGGCTGTTCTATTGTTATAGCATACAATATTGTAAAGCACTTTTAACAATTTATAAATGAAATAAGGGGAAGTTCCGATTAAATTGTGTTGTTGTTGTTGTTAATATTATTCTAACTTTCATGCTGTTTTATTATATTTTTTTTTCTGTTCTTTATTTGATCACAAGCAGCCCTGTGTTCTGCATGTGCCCAAGTTAATAAAATTGTTAGTAAAACATTCAAGGGTGGGTTTCAAAGTGTGCGATCTGTTTTCAATTGAAAAAACAGGTGTCTTTAGAGTTTGAGCGTCTTCCAAATAAAAAGAGATACGTTTTGGAACAGACAGTGCATTATAAAATGTGGTAATGCGCAAGAGCAACTAGCCATACAACATAAATATATGGTTTGTTGAAAATAAGGTGTGTTGTTAAAGGAAAGGTGGGATAGAATGCATTGCACAAATACCATCAATCATGTAAGCGTAGTTTCATCAGATCGCTTCTCTGCTAATGTTCATTGCGTCCCCATTTCATTTCATTCCCAGATGTTGATGATGTCAGAGGCATGAGTAATTTTCTGTATATACAGACAAAATAAGCAGTCTGTCTCTCGGAGATTAAGAAAAAATTGACCAGATATGTTGTTCTTTGATATATAGAAAATATGTACAGTAAAACCTTGGTTTGAGAGTAACTTGGTTTGAGAGAGCGTTTTGCAAGACAACCAAAATGTCATAAATTTTGACTTAATATAGAAGCAATGTCTTGATATACAAGTTGTATCAAGTTACAGTGAGAGAATAAAAGAAAAGAGAGGCACCTCTAAGTGTAGCAATATGATTACTAATTTAATGAAGGTACAACATTTAGCAACTCACATGGTTGATGATTAAATCAGGCACATCTGAGTATGCAGGCATCTGGGGTAAAGCTGTCCACATAGACCATCCTCCACACAACCATCGATGTCATCCCTTCCACACTGCGCTCCATGAGCGGTTCAAGCCTCGCTTTCAGATTGCTGTACTTCAGGGTAGTTTTCCCAGTCGTGATTGCAGACTGACAGAGGTGAGAGCCAGCGGTGCGGGGGCTGGTCTATGTAGACAGCTTTACCCCGGATGCCTACATACTGCATACTTAGATGTGCCTCTTTTAATCAACAACCATGTGAGTTGCTAAATATTGTACCTTTATTAAATGTAACCATATTGCTACACTTAGATACCTCTCTTCTCTTTTATACTATGTAGCTCCTGCTGGATATGGCTTATAATCCCCTTGCAGAGGCTTTCATTTCTGAATTGACATTAAATGGTTTCACAACCTATCACATCGGTATAACATTTTTTATGGACTATAAACTGAAAGACCTATGAATAAATGATTGTGGAACAAATCATCTAACTACCCTGTGTCTTGTTGCTGTGCTCAGCCATGATGTATGACCTGTGACCTGAAACTGTCTTCCATAACCTCATCTTAGTAGCAGAGTTTGGTTTTTCCTCGCCCAATTCTAAGCTTCCTACACAGCTGTTTCTGTTTCAGTTAATCACTGTATTTCAACCTACATATATACATTGATGGTTATTAGTACTGCTTGGTATGATTTGTTAATAATACATCTGACTCTAATCCTACAAAATCTCTAACTTTATGAAAGTATACAAAGAAGTTGATTTACTATTACTAGAGAGTGCAAAATCTGGTACAGCTGTGTATGGTGGCCAATCCACTTCTAACTTCAGCTTGTTCAATTAAGCCTTGACAAAAATATGCATTGGTTACTATGCAGAGCTGCGCCAGGTTTTGCGCTCTTTAGTTTTAGTAAATCAACCCCAAAGTGTGGCAGTGTAAGAACTTGTTGCCTTATGGGTTTATGTGAAATCTCCATTAACAGCTTAAAATAATATTGCAATTAGATATATATATTTCAGTTAGAAGGAAATATATTTAAGTATGGAGTGCTGTGCTAGTCTTATGATAATTAACTCAACTTCAAAGGGCGGACTTTTCCCATCTCACATGGGAAATAAACAAAAGCCTTCTGTGACTCATCCAATCAGGCGGTGTCCAATATACATTTACTAGGTACAGTGACCAATTAGGGAGAATTATATTAGCCACCATACAGAAAGGAGGGGGATATATAATGTTTTGTGAGCAAGCTAAGACAGTTTGCTCACTTGCTGACCTGAAGTTAACAGGTAATCTAACTCTATACTTATATGTTATATTGCAGGGCTCAAAATTTCAAGCCCTGAGCTACTAGCCAGGCCTCAAGAGTTACTTGCCACCAGTTGCCCCACCTAATTCATACACTGCCCTGCTCCCAATTGCACATGTAAACGGGCCCTCGTAGATTATGGCATGGAATGACACTGTTAAATGTTTTTATGCAGAATCAAGTTACACAATTAAATATTACCAACAACAACTTTAACAAAACGGGACAGGGCACTGGGGGCAGACCAGAGGGACAGGGCACTGGGGGCAGACCAGAGGGACAGGGCACAGGGGGACAGACCAGAGGGACAGGGCACTAGAACTGGGTCTCTTCCCCATTCTCTTGCTGTCTCCTCTGCAACTCCCATCCATCCATCCTCTCTCTCCCTCTCCTATTCATCTCATCATCAGGATCCTGTGTGTGCGGCTCCACGCTTGCATGTCCCCACTTTCCCCTTTTATTCAGGCTGGCAGTGAGGAGAGGAGCTGCAGCACAGCGGGAGGGAGTACAATCCAGCACTGAGATCCACACAACTGCACAGCCATTGACAGCATAGCACAGCGCACACTGACACCGCATGGCACACATTGAGACCAGTCTGTTCACAGTGCTCAGGCTGAACTGTTGGACATTTACATAGAGCATAAGGAGAAGAAAACTGCACAAACAGGAAGGCTGCTGCTCTCATGTCAGGGCAACTTTCAGTGAGCGCTGCACCGGAGTGGTATTTTTCGCAATCCTCCACCTCACTCATTACTCTCTGCTCTCCAGCTACATTGGTCGGGGGGAGGGGGGCAGGCTCAGAGAGGTCATACTGTTAGGTCCCATGGTTTAATGAGAATTGTAAGGAGAGCACCTTTGTACTGCTCTGCCTGTGCGCGGCTCACAAAGACTACTTTTCCCCAGCATGCACCTTTCCTCTTCGGCCGCCAATCTCATCAGGACTCTAAGTGTAGGCACAGATTGGAGGGAGATTGGTCATGCAGCCCTGTCATCACTCGCCCCCAGCTTAAATCCACTCGCCAAATGCTAGTAGGCGAGTGGAAATTTTGAGGGCTGTTATATTGTATTGTAAAAATGGGCGTGTGTAAATACCATGTAAGCCAGGGGACCTACACTGTACATTGTGTTGTAAATACTGTAATTTGTATATATTATGTAAACCTATCAATAAATGTGTATTGTGGATAAAACTACCTCTCTTGTACAAGATCTCTCAGATCTAGATATGTATGTGTCCATACTACTACAATGATTGCAATGATTGAGGTGTATGCACATAATCACAATAACAAACGAAAGCACAGAAAACGAAAACAGAAAGATCCGATATAAACAAAATGCTTTATTTTCGTTTTCGTAGCGGTCGAATGTGCCTAACCTTAACTCTATTAGTCCAATATTATTCTACATTAGGAGAAAAGATTTGACATAGAGAAAAAAGATTCGACATAGAGAGACATGAAGATTTGACATTGGAAGACATGAAAAGTTGATTTCTTTTTTTTCTTATAACATTCGACAGACACCATAAGCCTTTAATGACAGATTCGACATAGAGATACATGAAGCACGACATAAAGAGACATGAAGAGTAAAAAAAACATTTTTTTTTTTTTAAAGATTCTATCGAATCTTTTTTTTTTTTTCTTCTTCGTCTTCTTCTTCTTAGAACATACAACAGACACCTTAAGCCTTCAATGACAGATTTGACATAAATAAAAATGAATTTCGGGAGTAACTAAATAAATTAAATTTTTTGACGAAAACAAAATTACGAAACAAAATATTTCAGTGTGCACATGTCTACTACATAATGTTGAATAAACTCTCAAAATTATAGGATAATGTGGCCATCTTGAGTGAGGGCAGATGATTTGTGTACCATTTACTTAATGGAATTGATCTGCCCTTAGCTCAGACATGCAGGCATGAGGGTGCGCTTAGCTGAGAAAGCCCCTCCTCCCTTTCTTTCAGATGAAAGAAAAGGAAATTCCCCTGAAGACCCCTCGGATGTATGAGATCATTTTGGCCTAAACCAGAAAGCAACTGAAGAAATGTTAAAAAAAAAGTTTAGAGCAAGTAAATATAATATACCTTCTGATCTATTTACTAATGTTAGCATTATACGAACAAAAAGTACATATTGAGTCAGAGAGTTAAATTACCACTTTAAATCAATAATTTTTTTAAGAAACAACCTACAGTGTAAATTAATAAATGTTTTTACACAGCATTCACATAACTTTGTCCTGGGATTCACACATAAGCTTGAAGTATATTTTTTATGTTTCTGTAAGGAATTTTACAATAAGGAAATAGGCCTGGACTAATCTTGCAGTCTTTAATATCGAATCCGATTCTCTCTTGTAATTGGAGTAACGAAGGTAAAGCCTGATTGCCTGCACTTAAACAACATACAGTAGTTCTTTGCTCAGGTACTCGTATATGTCAAATAACATATGGTAGTTTCCTTCTATGGGATTAGAAAGAAACAAGTGCTGAAATATGGACCATTGCTGATCTCTCCTTGGGAGATTTAATGCAATTAGTATGCCATTTCATCTGTGGAATGCTGGGAGGCTTTGTGGTTGTACCTCTATAACCAGTTACCTCTATTCGCTCTTTCCTTCTGACCATTTGGATTTCAGAGTAAAACACATTGTAGCACCCTCCTAGATAGGCTGCTAAGTGATAAGTAAATGTTGTTTTTTCTGGACTCACCGTAATTGGTGAATTGTCCTTTAATTGCTTTGGTCTGATTTAGAATTCAAAGGCTGCAGATTTGATTGATCCGTCATGCCTCCTAGATGTTTCCAGAACATAAGGTTGGGAGAATCAAATAGGTAGCTTGAATATTTATTTTGCTCCTGCCGATCCCTGGGAAGTATTCCCAAAAGGTGTCTGGGGAAGTCAATAAATAGTGTGGGCTCTGGGACAGCTAGGTCTTCCTGCAGCGGAGATTCCAGCAGCCTGGGTGGCCCTTCAGCCTGTTTTTTTTTTTCTGATTCAAGCTGACAGTCACCAAAGTCTCATCTGTGGCAGAGCTGAGGGGTCTACACCTGAATCATCTCTCAAATGTTTTCACCTGATGGATCTTGCATGAACAATCTCTTTGAAAGACATCTGAAGAACACTAAGGCCGCGTACACACAATCTAATTTATCTGCTGAAACTGGTCCGACGGACCGTTTCAGCAGACATATCCGATCGTGTGTATGGGCTAGCGGACAGGTTTGTCCAGCGGACAAATTTCAAAGCATGCTTTGAAATTTGTCTGCTGCAAACCTGTCCGTCCGACATGTCCGCTGGTTAGTACGCCTAACCAGCGGACAGAAATCCCCCACATGCGCTGAATGGATTCGACGCATGCGTGGAAGTATTTTACTTCCTGGAATGGTGACGTGGCGGGGTCAACGTCACCGCCACGTCACCACGTCCTCAGCCCGAGGGGATTTTCGTCCGATGGTGTGTACACGCCATCGCACCAAAATCCGATGAGACATGTCCGCTGGAAACGGTTCGTTGGACATGTTTGAGCGGACATGTCTCATCGTCTGTACGCGGCCTCAGAGTGTGCAGCTGAGTACTAACTGTAATACAAGATCCTGTGGGCTGTGTACTATAGGAATGTCAGTGCCAGTGTAGCTCTTAGGGGGACTGTTTGCATAGGGTGCCCATTTCTGGCCTTCCCTTACGCTCTCCAGGGGAACTGTATACTGAAGCTCAGCAGAGCAATTGTCTCAGAGAAGCTTAGTTCAGTTCAGAGGGTCATCTTATTTTTGCATCTTAAAGGCCTTGAGTATCCCATACCCTATACCCTCACACACTGTTCAAGTTATATCACTAAAATGACATTCCCATAGACTGCTTTCTTGTGTCTGTCTGCTTCAAACTGGTGCTTGGATATGCTGGCAGCCTCTGCAGTAGTGCACCATTACAGCAGTTTTCAGACCATTCTGGGTTTTGTAATGACAGAACTCAGAAGTAGGTTTGCTCTATGGCGTGGGGTACCTGCTAAAATCCTTACTAGACCCTTATCCTAGATTAATATCTAGATTGGATTTTTTGTTTATTTTTTGTAATTCCTTTATTGAACCAATAGTTGTATTATACAATTAAAGGTATGAGTCAAACAAATCACAATAGTATACACATACTGGAGACACTTATTGAATAACCGTCGCAGATTCAAGGCATATTCAATGGAACCAGTCTAACACATATAAAATATTCTGAACTAGAAGGGCATAACGATAAGCATTTCTATGCGGCCAGTCCTATGTTGAAAGCCATAGCACAGTAATGCAACCCTATGGAGTAAAAGAAAAAGGACTAAATACCGGGATCAGAAGAAGACCCGGAGCCATCAACATAGTTCGATAATAGGGCAAAGTCCATCAAATTTGATTGGCTACATAAAAACAGTGAGGAAACCACTGCAAAAGGGTTTCCAAGCTGAATGTGTTCACAATAACCACTTAACGACTGCCCACTGTATATATATGTCCTTTTTTTAAAGATGGATATCTCGATAACGGCAGCAGCTGCTGCCACAACCGAGATATCCATCTCTTCAGTGAGCGGTCCTGTCAACGATAACGGTGGTCTCCACAGTGGATTCGCCGCGAGATCGCCGTTATCGGTGGCGGGAGAGGGGCCCTCCGCAGCTTACCGAAGCCGTCGGTCGCGGCGGGGTGATCAGGTCCTGTGTCCTGCTGTGTGGGGATGCGAGTGAGGGCAAGATGGCCCCCACCCGTCCCCATAGCTCTGCTGGGTGTCAGTCCTGCCCATGCATCTTAAAGAGACATTTTTTTGTTGTCATTTTTTCAAATTATAATTTTTTTTTTTTTTTTTGCATTTAAGTCTAAATATGAGATCTGAGGTCTTTTTGACCCCAGATCTCATATTTAAGAGGACCTGTCATGCGTTTTTTCTATTACAAGGGATGTTTACATTCCTTGTAATAGGAATAAAATAAATAAATGTTTTTATTTTATTTTTTTATTTCAGTGTAAAAAAGTCTAGAAGTCCCTTTAGAATATGGGGACCCCTTCTTATCTGAGCCCCCACATAAGTGAGTAAGGAATGCACATTATATTTTGTTACTCATTCACAAAAAAAATACAAAGTAAATAAGCACACACACTGTGACAAACTCCATTAATAGAAAAAAAATCTAAATCAAAATATAAAACGAAAAAATAAACATCCTCTCCAACTCGACTCAGTAAATGACAGCTCCTATCTGACTGCTAAAAGTCAATAAGCAAGCTGATGATACTGGCTGATGTCATTGACCAAATATAGCCATAACCATATTTGGTCAATGATGTCACCTGTGATGCCCGCCGACTTGTTTACAGATTTAAATCTGGCCATTTAGTTTTCCCTATTGGCAAACATCAAACGGCATGGTCAACCAGAACCCAAATCTCATCCCTAATCACTGCACATTGAGCTTCCTTACTTAGAGCTTAATAAAAACAACTCTATCATCATCTGACTCTATGCCTGGTCCAAAATGCTGCTGATAATCCTGCATTATGGCACTGCTGCACCGAAGAAAACATTTACAGGAAAAAAAACTCTATTTTTTTAATTCTTCATTAGCATCGACAAAGGATCACGCCCTGATTGGGCCTTTCACAAAATGATGCTGCTGGTTGTCTTATAAAATCCCTGTGGGGCAAATTCGCTTCACACTATCTGTACTGCAGGGGCGAATCGTCATTAGTGCACAATTTAGGGAGTTCCCTTTGCTTCTGAGGCCTCGTACACACGAGGGGATATGTCCGCTGAAAACGGTCCGATGGACCGTTTCAGCAGACATCTCCGCTCGTGTGTATGGGCTAGCGGACAGATTTCTCCACCCGACAGATTTCAAAGCATGCTTTGAAATCTATCCGGTGGGAATCTGTCCGCCCGACATGTCTGCTGGTTAGTACACTTACCAGCAGACATGTCGTCCCGCACCGCCGCCGCCGAATGTATTCGGCGCATGTACGGAAGTGTTTTACTTCCTGGTGCGGTGACGTTGCAGTGACGTGGCGGCGTCAACGTCACCGCCGCGTCACCGCCACGTCACCGCGCCGTCCGGCGGCCGGGAATTTGATCCGATGGTGTGTACACGCCATCGGATCAAACTCCCGATCGGACATATCCGATGGAAATGGTCCGCGGACCGTTTTCATCGGATATGTCCGATCGTGTGTACGAGGCCTGACAGTTTCCCAAACTCACTGCTTCATATATCTGTTCCTTTCAGTTTAGGACACAAGAGAATAAGGAAAAGTTAAATTAAATTCACATCTTGGCTTATTAGATTTTCTGGAGAACACATTTGTGCACTATCTAGCAGGAGAATCAAGTGCTGATTGCGTTAGTTAAAAGATACAGTAGATGTTCCTGAGGTCCATGAAGAATTTTAACAGCCATGTGACAGAAAGCAGGACAGTTTATTTTAATTATATAATAAAATTCTGGAGCCACACAATTCCCCAAATGTTTTGTGCAGATTTTGTATGCCTAGGCCAGCAAGAAAAATTACTGAAACCGAGGGATGAAAATAGAAGATGAATGCACATGTTTGTGTGTTGCTTAGCTGATGAATCCCCATAGGTAAAGTTACTGATTCAATACAATGATATCAAACTTTATGCATGTCTGACTATGCGATTTTGAAACTGGCTTGTACTACCAGGTCTATAAAGAAAGCTAGAACAAATATTGTTAACCGCTTCAATACCAGGCTTTTATACCACCTCCATACCGGGCCTATTCTGACACTTCTCTCCTACATGTAATAATCATCATTCTTTTGCTAGAAAATTACACAGTACCCCCAAACATTATATATGTTTTTTTTAGCAGACACCCTAGGGAATAAAATGGCGGTCATTCCAAAGTTTTATCATGCACGGTATTTACGCAATTATTTTTCAAACGCCTTTTTTTTGTAAAAAAATTGTTTTATGAATTAAAAAAATAACAAAACAGTAAAGTTAGCCCAATTTGTTTGTATTATGTGAAAGATTATGTTACACTGAGTAAATAGATACCCAACATGTCACGCTTTAATTATGCGCACACTCATGGAATGGCGCCAAACTTCGGTACTTAAAATTCTCCATAGGCAACGCTTTATTTATTTTTTACAGGTTACAGTTTAGATTTACAGAGGAGATCTAGTGCTAGATTCGTTGCTGGCACTCTAACGCACGCGGCGATACCTCACTTATGTGGTTTAAACGGCGTTTACATATGTCGGCGGGACTTGCGTGTGCGTTCGCTTCTGCACGCGAGCTATCGGGGACAGGGGCGTTTTAATTTTTTTTTTATCTTTATTATTATTATTTATTTATTTTTTTGACTTATTTTTTATTTATTTTTACACTTTTTTTCATTTTTTTTTTCCACTTTTATTCCTATTACAAGGAATGTAAACATCCCTTGTAATAGGAAATGTGTGTGACAGGTCCTCTTTATGGAGAGATGTGGGGTCAATAAGACCTCACATCTCTCCTCCAGGCTGAAAACCATGAGATCGGTGAAAAAAAATTCACCGATCTCATGAATGGGGGCTTACAGCCGCAATTGCGGCTTTGTTTACTTACGGGGACCCGGGCGTGACGTCATCAGATCGCGCCCGGGTCCTCCGACGGTCATAGAGATGACTGGTGACCATCTGGTCACCAGTCATCTCTATGCTTCCTGCCGCCGCTGACGATTCGTTCTCCGGGCCCCCGAAGGCACAGGTAAGCCCGGAGAAGCACCGGATGGCGGCGGGAGGGGGGGATGTCCCCTCCCGCGGCCTGTAAGAACGATCAAGCGGTGGAACCACCGCTATGATCGTTCTTACATTGTGCAGAATCGTCGGCTGAAGAAGAGGATATCTGGATGATGCCTCTGGCTGTAGGCATCATCCAGATATTCGCCTGCAATGCCCAGGCCGTCAATTGACGGCCACTTAGGATGGTAAATCCCATCCCAGGCCGTCAATTTTCTATGGCTGGGTATTGAAGTGGTTAAGTATCTGCAGAGGTCATGGTGGGACTGTCATTGTATAGCATGTAAGTTCCTCAAAGCCTTTGTGCTCTGTGTTTTCTATACATTACTAGACCTTCATAGTCCTCCGGTACTTCTTAACCACTTGTCTACTGAGTAATTTCACCCCTTCACCCCAATTTTCAGCTTTCAGAGCTGTCACACTTTGAATGACAATTGCGTTACACTGTACCCATATGACATTTTTCTAATTGTTTTAACACAAATAGAGCTTTCTTTTGGTGCTATTTAATCAGGTTTTTATTTTTTTGCATAAAAAAATGAAAAAAGACCAAAGATTTAGAAAAACAAAAAAAAACTTTTTTTTTTTTTATAGTTTGTTATAAAATGTTGCAAACAGGTATTTTTTCTCTTTTACTGGTGAGCATTGATAGTCTGCACTGATAGGCACTGATGAGGCGACATTGATGGGCACTGATAGGCTGCACTGATGGGCACTGATGAGGCAGCACTGGTGAGCACTGATGAAGAGGCACTGATGAGGCTGCACTGTTAGGGGCACTGATGAGCACTGATAGGCAGCAATAATGGGCACTTATAGTTGGTACTAATTGGCACTGATAGACGACACTGATGGCACTAGTAGACAGCACTGATAGGTGACACTGATGAGGAGGCACTGATGGGCACTGATTGGCAGCACTGATAAACACTGATTGGCAGCACTGGTGGACACTGATTGGCAGCACTGGTGGGTACTGTTGGGACTGCACTTATAACCAGGCCACTGATAACCATACCCTTTCACATAAGCCGGTTATTTACTCGGAATGCTGATAAACGGCATGTGTTTACATCGTGATTAGCTGTGATTACAGCAGATCATGTGGTAAAGAGCTGCTGCTATTCGCCCTTTACCACTGATCTGTGATGAGCTGTGTTCCAAGGACACAGCGATCACAGAGCACTCTAGCCGTGTGCTACCCGCAGTGGGTGCATGTGATCACGGGAGGACATTATATTATGCCCATTAAGGAGATTCACCCTCTCTATTTGTCCTGTGTACCAATATCCTTGCAAGTGAAAGTAAAAGAAAATCCCAAATGTTGAGTTGTCCTCAAAAAAAAAATAGGGGGGGGGGTCTTCCAATGGGCACACTAGTTCTGGTGGCACAATGAATTCCCTTAATTTGCAGGGATTTCCTCTCACTTCATGTTTGGCTATGGGACAGGAAGTGAAGGGAAATCTCCCCAATGGCACACAGATGGCAACAAAGAATCGGACAGGGGATATAACCCTTCCTTGCTCTCTCCAACATTAAAATAAAAGTTTTGCTTATAGTTCATACTAGGCACTTAAGCACCTTCCTGCTTAAGCCAATTTTCAGCTTTCAGCGCTGTCGCATTTTGAATGACAATTGTGCGGTCATACTACACTGTACCCAAACCATTTTTTTTATCATTTTTGTTCCCACAAATAGAGCTTTCTTTTGGTGGTATTTGATCACCTTTGTGATTTTTATTTTTTTCTTCTTCAATTACGGGCACTGATATGGTGGCACTGATGGGCACCAATGAGGTGGCACTGATGGGCACAGATGAGGTGGCACTGATGGGCACTGATAGGCGGCGCTGGCATGCATCACTGATGGGCACTTATAGGCAGCCATCAAGGGCACTCATAAGCGGCACTGATGGGCACTCATAGGCGGCAATGGGCACTCATAGGCGCCACAAGCGGGCACTCATAGGCAGCACTGATGGGCACTCATGGGCAGCACTTATGGGTGGCACTGATGGGTACTTATGGGTGGCACAGATGGGTACTGATAGGTGGGCATTGGGCATGGATGGGTACTGAGAGGTGGCACTGATGGACACTGAGGAGTGGCACTGATGGCATTGCTGGGCATCAAATTTTTTATCCCGGTTTACAGTGTTAAAATAAAAACCACAAAATGCAAAACACATCAAAAATCACATCACAACGACAACACTTGCGTTTCTGGTGCAGTTCCATTGAAGTCTATTCAAAAAGAGGGAAAAACAGGTGCCTCTGATTTAAGACTGTAACATTTAATTATACATGGATGCAATATCAACTCACATTGAGATATAGGAAATTAGGCACATATTCATTCAGTGAGACATTGTTATCAGTCCCGGCTTGTTTAAAAATCCTGCGTCTCTCTCAGTCTGTGGAGATGATTGTCCCGACCCACAGGATGCTTGGCCAATGAAAATAATCAAAAGTGAGGCTTACAGAATAGCTGGAGCTTAATGATGATGGCTGAAACGCAGCGTTGGGCGCGATGGCGTCACTGCAAACACACTAGTTCTTGCCCATTATATATTCCATGGCAGCTCTCCCCCACTGTTCACAGAATGTTCTCTGGCAGTAGGGATGAGCTTCGCGTTTGATACGAACGTAAGTTCGACTCGAACATTGTCTGTTCGTACGTTCGACGAAATTCGAACAAAAGCGGTTGTTCGCACCAAATTCGAGTGATGCAAAACGGCCCATAATTCACTGCGGCATTGCGCACTGATGATTGGCCAAGCATGCTGTATGTCCCGCATGCTTGGCCAATCACAGCTCGCAAAAAACGAAGAGCCATAATTGGCCAAAGCCTGGGTGGCTTTGGCCAATTATGGCTCAGAGCTTTAGCACACGCCCCACACTATATAAGGCCACCTGCTGGGCGGCCTCGTGTAGTGTGTTCGGGATTTGGTAATGAAAGCAGTCAGAGAGACAGAGAGATTGTCTTTTTAGATAGCTAGATAGAGCAGGCAGGCAGGCTAGTCAGTTTAGCTTAATTTACAGTGTGTAGAGAATATATATACATCCCTAGGAGTTGTACATATATTTATACACCTAATTTACTGGCAGGCAGGTGATTGTGCTATTTAAAGACGTTATCACAGGTATAGACACCCACCAGGTACAATTTTTAAAGGAATTTTTTATTTTATTTATTTAAGCATCAATAAAATCACTGCTCCTGGAGCAGTGATTTTAATGATGCTTAACTTAAAAAAAAAAATGAAAAATTCCTTTAAATATTGTACCTGCTGGGTTTCTATAGTTTTCCTGTGAAAACGTCTTTGAGAACCCGGGTCTTGCCCGAGGGAACATGTATCAATGGAAAAAAAGTTTTAAAAACGGTAATTTTTTCAGGAGTCCTGCTCCTGAAAAAACAACCATTTTTTAAACATTTTTCCATTGATACATGTTCCCTGGGGCAAGACCCGGGTTCTCAAAGACGTTTTCCAACAATAACTTGAATATTGGTCTTTAACCACTTGCATAGTGGGCACCTACACCCCCCTCCTGCCCAGGTAAAATTTCAGCTTCCGGCACTGCGTCGCTTTAACTGACGCGGTCGTGTGTCGTGGCTCCCAAACAAATTTTACGTCCTTTTTTCCCCACAAGTAGAGCTTTCTTTTGGTGGTATTTGATCGCCTGTGCGGTTTTTATTTTTTGGGCTATAAACAAAAAAGAGCGACAATTTTGAAGAAAAATACAATATTTTTTACTTGTTGCTATAATAAATATCCCAATTAAAAAAAAAACATTTTTTTTTCTCAGTTTAGGGCGATACGTATTCTTCTACATATTTTTGGTAAAAAAAAAAAAAAATCGCAATAAGCGACTGGTTTGCGCAAAAGTTATAGCGCTTACAAAATAGGGGAGAGAATTATTATTTTTTATTATTTATTTTTTACTAGAAATGGTGGCGATCTGCAATTTTTATTGGTACTGCGACGTTATGGCGGACACATCAGACACTTTTGACACATTTTTGGCGCCATTCACATTTATACTGCTATAAATATGCACTAATTACAGTATAAATGTGACTGGCATTGAAGGGGTTAACACTAGGGGGTGAGGAAGGGGTTAAATGTGTATCCTAGGTGTGTTCTAACTGTGGGGGGAGGGGGGGTGGCTGGGGGGGTGACCGATCTGTGTCCCTATGTAGGAAGGAACACAGATCGGGCTCCTCCTCTCCAGAGACAGGACGCTGTCTCTGTGTAAAACGGCAATGAGAGATGATCTATGAGAGATCATCTCTCAATCGCCCACAGATCGCATCGCAAACGGCCACTCTGATTGGCCGTTCGCCGCGATCTGTGATTGGCCGTGTCCAAGGGACACGGACAACACAGGGCTTCCCCGCAGCGCGCTCTACAGCGCGCGCTGGGAACGCCTAAAGGACATGCCGACGGCATGTTGGATATTCAGGCCCGCGCTGTTGCCGTCATTCGACGGTAGCGCGGGCCTGAAGTGGTTAAAATTATCATTTTTTAATTCGAACGTTCGAGTCCCATAGACTTCAATGGGGTTCTAAATGTTCGCGCGAACGGTCGGTCTGTTCGACGGTTCTGGTGCGAACCGAACGCGGGGGTGTTCAGCTCATCCCTATCTGGCAGCTTCCTTCTATCATTCACACTATATACTTTTTGACTTCCATCTCGTCCACCACAACTCACACATCATTCACACCATATTCTGTGAATAGAAGTCCCGGAACATTGTTCAATTTAGCCAATCTCCAATCTAATCTATGTTATATGCTCACTATCCTCCCACTACCTTCAAAAATGTATAAGCTCCTCTCACTGCCCACACTAGCCTGTCTTACTGACCCCCCCCCCCTACACACCATCCAATCAGCTGTGCTTTGTATGGTGCCACAAACGAAAGACCTGTGGCCGTTGCCTTATTCTTGGTTGTGTATACCGTGTAGTTGGCATTCTGTATTAGAATTCAACCCAAACCTAGCCTGTTCGCACTGCTTTGTCTGCTTGAACCTCCATCTGATGGATCCCTGGCAACTTCTGTTTGTAAACAGTCATCGGGGCTGCTGGATGACATAATTTATCAAACGTGGAAGTGTGTAATGACAGGTGCAGACCATGATGATGAGGTCGTTGTGGTGGTGGGTCAACATTGTCAAGTGGTGCTCATCATGACTCATATGAATATAAATGAATAGGCAATGTGTTTGATGTTGGATTCACATGATTTTTTATTCTGACTTTTTCTAACAAAGAACATTATCACTGTGTGGGTGTTTTTCTTCACTATTTATATATATATATATATATATATATATATATATATATATATATATATACTGTATATATATTGTGAAAAATTAACAAGGAGTGGGAGGAGGGGAGTTTAATCTTGCTAGCCCTCCCTTTCCTGATATGCAGGCTGCATGCCAGGATTTGTTTTTTGTAAATTTTTAGGGTAATACCTGTCAGGGGGCATGAACCAGGCTGAGACAGAAAATGCAGGTAAAATCACACCTTTAATGTAAAAATAATACAGATCAGGAACATGGTCAAAACAGATGCCAGGTTTGGAAGCCAAAACAGGTAATCAGACAAGCCGGGATCAGGAGTCAGCATTGTCAGAAGCCAAAAATCAGGATCAGGAACCAGAAGAAACATGAGCCAAGCAAAGTCATTACAGGAACACAACAGAGACACACTAAAATATGTTGACCAGGCAAAGGAATGGGGTGAATGAGCAAGGCAGTTTAAATCGCAAAAAGGGGCTGGCTGTAGGCTGGACTAATGAGGCAGGTAATGATAACTGGGTGAGCCACTGTGGAAAAAATTAGTGGCTGGTAATTTATTGACAGCTGAGCAGCCTTGAGCATTGAGAAGAGAGCTGCTAGAAGCCCAGCGCTGACATCTTTTTTTTAATAGGTTCCTGAGAAAAAAATTACACTAAAAAGACCCTTATCCACACATGCAGTGAATCTGTTCACGGCATTATGGGCGGGGAAGCATATGTTTTGACATAACAGTTCTTTTTAATTTGACTGAGATGCATTTATGAGTGTTTTTTATTATAAAGGGAACAGAAACATTATTAATTACATTAATGGATCACCTAAATAAGAAGTAAGGCCAAAGCTTTTTGCCCATTCTTTACGGTGCACTTACTTTTGCTCACCAATGACTTAGAATCAGCTGACAGTGAGCTAAAGCCCATTGCTAGCTGATGTCACAGAGCTGCTCCAGGCTCTGGAAGGATCCCTGCCATATTGTTGGGATTCACCCAGCTGTCTGACTGACTGCTGTTTTTGGCTCTCAGCACACGCTAGGACCCCTTTCACACTGGGGCATTTTTTAAGCGCTTTGGCATTAAAAAAAGCACCTGTAAAGCACCTGAAAGAAGCCCCATCTGCAATCCCAATGTGAAAACCGGAGTGCTTTCAGAGTCCTTTCAAACTGCGAGCACCCAAAAAACACTGGTAAAGCTCCGCTAAGAACCCTTTCACACTGGGGCGTTTTTCAGGTGCTTTGGCGTTAAAAAAAAGCGGCTCAATGGGAAGGGGTGTTTTAGGAGTGGTGTATTCACCGCTCCTAAAGTGCTGCAAAGAAACTTCTTGCAGGACTTTTTTTATGCCCTTCCAGCGCAGCGCCTCAGTGTGAAAGCACTCAGGCTTTTACATTGGCATTGCAGATGAGGCTTCTTTCAGACGCTTTACAGGCACTTTTTTTTTAACACTAATGCCGCGTACACACGATTAAATCTATCTGCTGGAAACGGTCGGCCCGACCGTCCCAGCAGACAGATTCGATCGTGTGTACGGGCGAGCCGACGGATTTGGCCAGCCGACAGATTTGAAAGCATGCTTTCAAATCTGTCGGCTGGGAACCCGTTGGCCCAATATGTCTGCTGGTTAGTACGCTAACCAGCAGACATATCTTCTCGCACATGCGTCGAATGGATTCGACGCATGCGTGGAAGTAATTCACTTCCTGGTGCGGTGACGTGACGGCGTCAACGTCACCGCCACGTCACCGACACGTCAGCGCGCCGTCTGCCGGCGGGGATTTTGGTTTGATCGTGTGTACACGATCAAACCAATACATCCCAGCGGACAGATCTGTTCAAATTGGTCTGTCCGACCGATTTGAACAAATCTGTCTGCTCGTGTGTACGGGGCCTAAGACCCCTTCACACTGGGGCTTGTTTCAGGCACTTTAGTGTGAAAGCATTCAGGCTTTCACATTGGGATTGCAGATGCAGCTTCATTCAGGCGCTTTACATGTGCTTTTTTAACGCTAAAGCGCCTGAAAAAACGCCCCAGTGTGAAAAGGGTCTAAGGCCTCGTACACACGATCGGACATATCCGATGAAAACGGTCCACGGACCATTTCCATCGGATATGTCCGATCGGGAGTTTGATCCGATGGCGTGTACACACCATCGGATCAAATTCCTCGCCGCCGGACGGCGCGGTGACGCGGCGGTGACGTTGACGCCGCCACGTCACCGCCACGTCACCACACCAGGAAGTTAAACACTTCCGCGCATGCGCCGAATCCATTCGGCGGCGGTGGGGGACGACATGTCTGCTGGTAAGTGTACTAACCAGCAGACATGTCGGGCGGACAGATTCCACCGGATGGATTTCAAAGCATGCTTTGAAATCTGTCGGGTGGAGAAATCTGTCCGCTAGCCCATACACACGAGCGGAGATGTCTGCTGAAACGGTCCATCGGACCGTTTTCAGCGGACATATCCCCTCGTGTGTACGAGGCCTTACAGTCAAATACATCTTTGGCTGCCTTCTCCCCAGCTAGGTGCTCCAGTAAGCACTAGAGGGGTATAACATCTGACCATCACCAATCTCTGCTCCAAGAAGACCAAGAGATGAGCGATCAGCAGCCATGTGATTGTTCAATTTTCAACAGTAGAGCTGACATGGGACAGATGCAACACCACACCGATGCTGCAGCATTAAGGTGGGCATGTATGTTTTTTTTTTTTTTTTTTTTTATATAAACACCATATATCTCCTTTAAACAATAATAACTGGGGTAAAATGTGTAACATTTTCGGAATTATACAATAAAGGATTACATGATAAATTACTTGAGGGAGACAGATAAAATTTAATATATACACACTAGTAACTCCAAGTGGTTGGCGAATATTCTGCGTGGCCAGATGCTTAGAATCAGACAGAGTTGCACAGATACCAAGAAGTATAATAAACTATCAAAAGTATTGAAACAATGCTTTGTTCAAAAAGGCTATAAAGAACAGGATATTGAAGAGATAAATGATACAATAGTAAAAACAGACAGGGAGGTATTATTAAAGAAGGTGGAGAAAAGTGTAAGACAAAATAACAACATGGTATATGTATTCTATTACACATTTGGCATTAAGCAAAGACAAAAAAAATGTTTCTCAGAAACATTGGAATTTATTAAAGATAGACCCATGTTTTACAGAAGCATGTGCTAGATTTCCCAGGGTTAACTTTTAGAAAGGCCCCTAATTTAAAAAATGTTATTGTTCCAAGGGTGATTGAACAACCTAGTAAATCTAAATGTACTATTTAGGATGTAGGCCCATGTAAAGAGATAAACTGACAAAAAATAGAAGAAAGGTTACAATAAAAAAATAAAATAAAAATGTAAAAATGGAACAATGCATATGATGCGAAAGTAGATGTGTGATTTGTATGTAATTTGTTCTTGTCTATTAACAAAAAAAAGTAAAACAGATCCCCTGGAGCCAGCAACAGTAGATCCACCCAGCAAAAATCAGTGCAAAAATCAGTGCCATCTACCCTGATAGGTGGCACTTATAGGCACTGATAGATGGCACTTGTGGGCACTGATAGATGGCACTTATGGGCAATGACAGGTGGCTGGCACTGAAATGTTGGCCACTCTACCCTAAAAAAAAGAAAGTATCGGGTGAAGCATCGGAAGCATTTGTACAAGTACTCGCGCAAATGCTCGGTATCGGGACAACCCTAAAAAGTACACATTGTTTATCTAAACTATGTACTGTTTCTTTAATAACGCTTCCAAGGCCTTTAATACCCCCCCACCCCCAACTGAACAAAATATCTATATATATTTTTAACCTGAACTCTAGCAAAAGTAAAAATGTACCCCCACTGCAAGGATTAAATGCTTGTTTATTTCTAGAGTCTGCTAGCCTGCCCTGCCCGCTGTCCCCAACCATGCTTATGTCTACCTTACCAATTTTCCCAATGGCCCACGATCTACCCATGGGTTGTGAAATGTCCCTGCTCCAACAAAAAAAACCAATATAACAGTATTCTTCTTGTTGTGCTTTATGTGACCTTAAAAATTAGATTATCATGTTATTTAAATCATTTCCATTCCTCTGAAAGCTTTATGGTGGTTTTATATAGCAGTAGACTTAATTTCCTGTGCGGCAGTACTATCTCTGTGCTTGGCATAGGAAGAAAGAAAACAACTGAATTGTGTTGAACTGCAATGTCGCCCTACCAAAGAAGATAATGGAGGTCCTCAGAAAAGACTGTGTCCATAGTCAGATACTTTATCAAATAAATTCATTATTCCACCCTAGGATATCCAAATTTGTCAGCATATGATGTCTTTTTGTTTTAAATGATCCTCAGTTAGGCATCAATTGCATTTAAAAACAACTGTAATGAGTCCAAGAAATGGGGAGAAAACGCGCTGACAAAATGGATGAAAAATCAGAAAAAATTGTGAACAAGCAGCTAGCAAAAACAGTCAGATGAACTATGCAATAAGAAAAAAAGAAAAATGTTGCAGTACTAATAAAGTCCATGAATCAACAGTAACACAATGTGCAAGTGAAATCCCAAAAGTTATGAATAAAGTTCATAAATGGTTCAAAAATTGAAAATAACAGAAGATGTGCGTGATCATGCATGGTGATGTCAGTTGTGACGAAACATGTAGGGTGGCGCTTATGTACATGCTGTCGCCATGCTTACTTTTGCTGTGTACACCAACTTACTGATCTTCATGCATGGTCCATATTGCATATATGCCTGCCTGCTTATATCTTCTGAGATGCACATTGTTTCCCCTACGTCCATTGTTCATTCTTATTGGGATCACTGAATAGCATCTGTTCCTGGATGATCTGTGATGGCTGATTGCTAACGATTCACTTATATGAGAACACTGATCCTGTGATAGAGTCCTCCAACTGTGGTATGAGTCCATCTTACACTGGGTGGTGGAGCACTTTGGTGATTGTTGAATCACGCACATCTTCTGTAATTTACAATTTTTGCACCATTGATAAACTTTATTCATAATTCTTTGGATTTCACTTGCACATTGTCTTACTGTTTGTTCACTATTTACGACTTTATTAGCACTGCAACATTTTTTGTTTTAACTGTATAAGTCATGACGCTGAACACAAATGGTGCAGTTCCCCTTTTCATGTAAGCATACATGTATCGAAAATTCAACGGGTTCACTAGGAACCAGACAAATTTCAAAGTGTGTTTTCCCAGTCTAACAAATGACTTCTCTCTAACAGACCTGTGGGAAAATTCACATTCGATCAACTACAATTCTGGTGGTGCGGATACTCACTGCCAGAATACAATGGTGCATTAGGATAGGTCCCTGTGTCGTGTACCTGGTGGAGATCGAGGCTGGGGAGGGGGCTTCTCTTGCACATCTTGTCCAACACCTCTGGTACCGTTGCCAGGAGGTGTAAGGACACAGAGTGGCATGAGGGCCAATGTAGCAGGCAATATCTACAGATGGCTGTAGATCACCGGCAAGAACCAGGAACTGGAACACGTTAACAATTGATCGGCAAACAAATCCAAAGACAGGTCAGGAGAAAGCCAAGTCGTACTCAGAAATGCTGGTAATTCAGGTCAAGGCTCGGGTTAAGCAGGAACTAGCTGAAGACCACTTTGCAGTCTATTCATGTCTTAGGCCGCGTACACACAAGCAAATGAATCTGTTCAAATCGGTCGGACCGACCGATTTGAACAGATTTGTCTGCTGGCCGTTTTGGTTAGATCGCTGTACACACGATCAAACCAAAATCCCCGCCAGCAGACAGTAAATTACTTCCGCGCATGCGTCAAATCCATTCGACACATGTGCGAGAAGATATGTCTGCTGGTTAGCGTACTAACCAGCAGACATGTCGGGCGGACGGATTCCCAGCCGACAGATTTTAAAGCATGCTTTAAAATCTGTCGGCTGGCCAAATCCGTCTGCTCGCCCGTACACGCGATCAAATCTGTCTGCTGGGACGGTCGGGCAGACCGTTTCCAGCAGATAGATTTGATCGTGTGTATGCGGCCTCAGCCCGCTTGGTGCCAGTGCACATACAGGATATGCTGTTTATGCTAATATGTTTGCGCAAATGAGCCAATGCCCGTTGTTCAATTAGCTTTTGCTAATAATTATGACCATGCTCATGAGCATGCAATTGCCTTTTTGTTGCAACACAAACTGAGCTTTTCCTTCACCCTGCAGCCACATCATTTGTGTGGATGTGGGAATCTGTAAGTTTTATACCCAGCTTAAAGGTATATATATATATATTTTTTTAAATAACAAACATGTTATACTTACCTCCATTGTGCAGTTCGTTTTGCACAGAGTGACCCCGATCCTGGTCTTCTGGGGTCCCACAGTGGCTGTCTCAGCTCCTCCCCACAAGGGCTATCCCCCTTCTTGGGAAGCCGCAGACTGCCCCCGGCTCATTGCGTCATTGATTTGATTACAGCCAATGGCTTCGTAGCTTAGGTAAGTAAAACAGGGAGGCTAGGGGGCCCAAGAGTGCAAGGTGTTTTTTTACCTTAATGCATATAATGCACCTTTACAACCCCTTTAAGGATATGTCCATTAGGGTTTGTTCACATGTTTGCACTTTATTATTGTTTTATACATCCACAGTACTACCCTGTGAGGATGTGATTAATGTTCTATTCATTCACATTTGTGCATTGTGGGAACAAATGAAATAATGTGTGCTTTCCAGCAACGTACAAAAACGTGCATCCCTTTTGCAGGCGTGTGGCAGTGCCTCCATACATCTTAATAATATGTGTGCTAAGTACAAAGTACCATGCGTTTTAATGCAGTGCAATTTATAAAAAGGATCAGACATTTTTTGCATTTCTTACGTGTTGGGTAGCACGCGCAAAAAACACTCACACACTACATCGCACCTGGGAGATGTGACTGGAACATTAGTGATCTTTCCACTTGTTTTCAAGAGTACAAATCAGTCCTGACCAGCTGATAACATGATTTTATTTTTAAATGGTTTCCTTTCTACATTAATAAAATCTGAGCTTTTAATTGAAAGACATTTGGAGTGGAAACTTAGGGCCAGATTCAGGTAGAATTAGATTCCCGCAGAGTATCAGAGATACTCTACGCCGCCATACTTTACCTGGCTCTACGAGGAATTCAGAGAGATTTTGGCCCGTAAGGTACGGCGGCGTAGTGTATTTCTCCCGGCGGAATCAAACTACGCGATTAGGGGGCGTGAGGCATTTAAATTAGGCACGTTCCCGCGGCGATCGAACTGCGCATGCTCCGTTCAGAAATTTCCCGCCGCGCATTGCGTGAAATCACGTTGTTACGTCATTTTTTTTTGAGTAGCGTCGTTTACAGACATTCCTTTTCCCGGGCGACTTACGCAAAAAATTAACAAAAAATTGAAAGTCGACGCGGGAACGACGGCCATACTTAACATGGGCCGCGTAACGTTAGACCAGCTAATAGCTGGTTTAACTTTATGTAGCAGAAAAATGACGTACGCGATTGCGAACGACGCTCGTAACTTCGTGGATCGCTGGAAAAAGCTCATTTGCATACCCCGACGCTGAAAACGACGCGAACTCCACCCAGCGGCCGCAAAAAGATTGCAGCGTAGATCCGAAGGCGTACGAAGATGTAAGCCTGTCAGATCGAAGCCCAACGCCGCCGTATCATGGTTTGAGGATTCAAACTAGTGATACGGCGCGCGTAATTTGAAAGTACTCTTGTCTAACACCAGTTAGACAGGCGTAATCGCTCTGGCCCTTAGCTTTTTCCATCAATATAAAATGCCAAATTCCCACATTAATGCCCAGTATGGGCACTATATTAGAGTGCGTGCCTCCTATCCTTATATCATATAACTAATAAAAAAAAATAGAGATAGGGGAGCCTGCAAAATGAAGCATGTAGAATACTAAATGCTTACTTTCATTGTCCTGTTGGGGGGGGGGGAGCTGTGCCCATATATACCCTTAGGAATAGAGTGAAGAACTATGACAATAATTGAGAGAACAGATTTATGAGTACCACTTCACCCCTGGACTGGTCATATAAATCTTTGTAAAAGGTTACAGTATACCCAATACCAAAGGAGAATGCACATGTCAGCCAGTTCAGGTCAGGAAGGAGTGATGGCCTTGTGGAGGAGGGTCTGCCAGCTTAGCAGTGATAAATAAGGTACTGTTTGGTAGCAACCTGGGCCTCCATTTATCACAGACCACAGGTGTTTAGTGGGACCCCATGTAGACAAGGCCTGGGACCAGGGCCGTCTTAATAGCATCATGGGCCCCTGGGCAAAGTAATGCTCTGGGGGCCCTACAATGATGACAGTGCAGGTAAACAGACATCAAGTAGGTAGGAGGCAGACTGCCTCCCCTGTGTATCTATCACTCTCAGTGCCATCATGGGGCCCCTAATTGAACAGTGCAGTGAACCTGATGGCTGGTTACAAGGGTTTTGGACTTGCCAGCACTTACAATTTAACTGTAGACCTTGATTCAAGAAATGGATTAACAACTGCACATGCACTACATGCACTTGTTACATGCTGGTAGGCATTGTTTTATCACCAATGTTCTATATCCCCACCAAGAATTGTTCCCTCTGCAATTTCAGTAATACTAAACACTCAGCATACACTAGCTTTGCACCTGTTTCCCCAGTGTATTCACCTGCCTTGCCCTGTCCGCAATATTTTATCAGACAATTCCCAACCTATTCCCCATGCTACGTTCATTGTGGCAGCTCACCCACACTGCGTTCTCTGGCAACTCCTCCTTCTCCCTTTCACAATATGTTCTATGTTACTACAAGTCTATGTGACGAGGAGGGCAAGTCCTACACTTTATAAGGTAGCAAATGCTCAACTCCTGAAATTCTATTTTATATCTATAAAACCCCAAATAAGCATTCTCACTTCAGCATAGTGGCGGTGTTTTAGAGTAGCTTTAGTAGTTCTCCATTTGGACTCGTAGCCTGAGGTTGCTGTTTTTTCGATTGCCCTGAACAGTAAGGGGGCTGTGTAAAACAATACGGGTCTGCCACCCATGTAAAACACAAAGCCTGAACCTGGCAATGATTAAATCACTGCGGAGGAATCATTCCAAATGTTTAAAATTACATAATAGTAAAACATAGCATAACGTCCACCCCAAAAGCAGGAATTCAGGTTTTAAATAGATCTTCCATGTAGTTTGTTTTATCTGAGATCGCTAGATAGGATTTACTTCTCAATATTGTTTTATGGGATTTTTGTCAGTCCACCAGGAATTTCCCTGAGACCACCATTAGGTTTCCAGGACTGCAGCATATATCATGCGGTACATTGTAAAGTATTTCTTTATAAGAGAATGGGAGCTCATCCAATGTGTTATTTCTCTGTGCGGCTTTCCCTGCTCCAGGTTTACCTCTTCCATATTAAAACATCTTATTCTGGGTAAAGCAAAGCAGATGGCAACCATTGTAATATTTGTGTTAAGCAAATGAAGAGCTAGGATATGGAATCACTCAGTATTTTATTTTCTTAAGGAATGATGCAGGCATGTTTATAAAACAGGCAAGAACACTTCATTTCTTTCTTGTGGGATTTTGAAAAGCATTAAGCATAACAAATTGCCTATAATTCATTGCAATGCAATTTAAATGAAATCACTAGATAAAGGGCACACTCCGGACAAACATGGAACTTTTGCATTTTTAGTGGATGTATAATGCTTTGTATATACTTATATTCAGGATCAGGACTATACAAATAAAGTTAGAAAAAATGTAACCAGGTAAATGGGAAATATTGCATGTTAATATTTCATATTTATAATTTCTAGTAGGTAAATATTCACCAGTCCAATCTTAACTGCTTTTACATCTCAATTAGTGTTGAGCGGAATACGCCATATTCGATTTCGCGATATTGCGCGAATATATAGAAGAATATTCGCGAATATTCGCTAATATCGAATATTCGTGATATTTTATCCAAAAAAATTTTTGCGAAATTTCGCTAATGCGAAAATGATTGAGAAATTCTCATAAACGGAGATCATTTCCTGTATTACTAAACTAATATGCACTAAACACTAACTCTACACTAACTCTACTTAAAAGAAAGGAGAATAAGGGGGCAAAAGAAGGGCGGAGAAGATAATTGCGCAATATTCCTATTGCGCGATTATCTTCTCCGCCCTTCTTTTGCATCAGAGCCAATCAGAATAACTCGAATATTCGGCAAAAGGAATATCGCGCAATATTCCTTTTGCCGAATATTCGAGTTATTCTGATTGGCTCTGATGCAAAAGAAGGGGCGGAGAAGATAATCGCACAATATTCCGTTTGCCGAATATTCAAGTTATTCTGATTGGCTCTGATGCAAAAGAAGGGCGCATCAGAGCCAATCAGAATAACTCGAATATTCGGCAAAAGGAATATTGCGCGATTATCTTCTCCGCCCTTCTTTTGCATCAGAGCCAATCAGAATAACTTAATTTTTCGGCAAAAGGAATATCGCGCAATATTCCTTTTGCCGAATATTCGAGTTATTCTGATTGGCTCTGATGCAAAAGAAGGGCGGAGAAGATAATCGCGCAAAATTCCGTTTGCCGAATATTCGAGTTATTCTGATTGGCTCTGATGCAAAACAAGGGCGCATCAGAGCCAATCAGAATAACTCGAATATTCGGCAAAAAGAATATTGCGCGATTATCTTCTCCGCCCTTCTTTTGCATCAGAGCCAATCAGAATAACTCGAATATTCGGCAAAAGGAATATCGCGCGATTATCTTCTCCGCCCTTCTTTTGCATCAGAGCCAATCAGAATAACTTGAATATTCGGCAAAAGGAATATCGCGCGATATTCCTTTTGCCGAATATTCGAGTTATTCTGATTGGCTCTGATGCAAAAGAAGGGCCGAGTAGCTGATGCGATTCTTATATGTTGCCCAGGGTCTCTCTCTAATCATACCAGCAATGCTTTTAGACGTCGATTGAGATCACTAGGATGTGATCTGTTTTAAAAATAAATTTGAAAAAATACGAATATTCGCCATAGCGAATATTCGCCGCAATATTCGAGTTATTCATGAATACTCAAATATGCAATATTCGTAGCGAATATTCGCAATGCGAATATTCGTGAGCAACACTAATCTCAATCACTGAAGCTCAGATTACATAAAGAGCCAAGTGAATCCCAAGATTATCTCATCTCCTCATTCCCCATCCGAAGTTCAACTCTTAGTACCTTTTCATACAGTTCAATAAAACAATGAGTGATGGGTGCTCCCTTGATAACTATACAAATATAGTCTCTGTAGAAAAGAGGAGTGATAGTCCAATAAAATATAAAATAGTGAGTGATGGGTGCTCCGGCAGCAGTGGGGTATCCAACGCGTTTCACAGCCTCGTGCATCGTCTGGGGTGTCACCCCAGACAACGCACAAGGCTACGAAATGCGTTGGGTACCCCACTGCTGCCGCTTTTTATCAGATCAGCGCTTATTTCTACATGTAATGTAAGTGTTCCTACCTGCATTAAATACATTCGTAATACAGTAATACGCTATGTGTTTTTCTTCTTTTTTCTCTTCTGGTTACTCTCCGATTGGCCTTGTTTTTTGACCTCTGTTGAGTCATTCTAAATACACATTTACCATCCATTTTGATCACCATCATCTGGAGTCCTTGGAGGTCGTTTTGAGAGCTGCAGTATTTAATTGGTCCTATCAGATTTGCATATGCTTGATTGATCCTTACGAACGTATGTTCCTCAGGGTTCAATTTATCCGGTAAGCCTCTCTTCAATTGGTAACGGCTTCCTCTCTTTCTTTGGATTTTTTCACGATTGAATCAAGGGAGCACCCATCACTCACTATTTTATTGGACTATCGCACCTCTTTTCTACAGAGACTATATTTGTATAGTTATCAAGGGAGCACCCATCACTCATTATTTTATTGGACTATCACACCTCTTTTCTACAGTGACTATATTTGTATAGTTATCAAGGGAGCACCTATCACTCATTGTTTTATTGGACTATCACTCCTATAATTTACAGAGACTATATTTGTATAGATATTTTGTCACATATACTCATCCACATATGTATATTTAATTTAGTCCAGTGCATTCATCATTGGTTGCACTTCAGCGATAAATTTACATGTTTTGTATGTTCGTTTTCCACTATTGGTTTTGTAGCTGCGCACCAGTTGTAGACAACGCGGAATTATTTTGCTTTTTGTTTCCTTTTCATACAGTTGCCCTTCGAATGTTACCTACTTTGCTTTAAAAAAATAAAAATAAATAAAACTGTTCTTTACTTTTAATAGCTGAAGCTCAGATTACATACATAGCTGAAGCTCAGATTACATACATAGCTGAAGCTCAGATTACATACATAGCTGAAGCTCAGATTACATACACAGCTAAGCAGATCCAAGAATTAAAGTACATTAAAACCTTGGTTTAAGAGTAACTTGGTTTGAGAGTGTTTTGCAAGACAAACAACATTTTTCAGCCGCTGTCTCTCTCCTTATTGGACAGATTAAGGATTAATCAAATCCAATGACATGGTAGCAGGGGCGGGGATGGGCCGAGTCTTGCTGTCTGTGTCAATGGATGCAGCAGCAGGATTCAGGAGCGACCCCGCACATGTGCCCCACAGGGAAAGTGGTTTTCTGTGAGGGCAGGGCCTGTAGCATGGGCATGGCACCCCAGAAGAAGAGGATTGGGGCTGCTCTGTGCAAAACTATTGCACAGAGCAGGTAAGTATAGGCATGTTTGTTATTTTTATATTTTTTAAAACAAGGGTTTACCTTTAGCATCCTTTGTTACATCTTAATGATGCTGATTTTCTGCTCCTCTTTACAGCCTGTTATTTTCACAGGGTATATTTCCTATTTGTTGTACCTTTTTCAAATGACGACAACATTATAATATGCCTGGGCTATGTGCATCAGCAAAGCAGTGTCCATTGGGAGTGCCTGTGGAAGGGTGATGTAGAGGCATGAAAATGTGGAAGAAAGAGTGCTATCATCAACATCACTAGCTGTTATTTTCATGAAAGCACTTGAACTTCAAAAAACCCAACTTTCCTAAACTACGAACCTTGTTAGAAGATATAAATTGGAATAAAATCTTAGGAACTAAGAATACATAACCGGATACGGAGGAGAGATGGGTTTATTTTAAGAGCATATTAAATAAGGGCGTTAGCCAGTGCATCCCATTGGGAAATAAATTTAAAAGAGCAAACAAAAGTTCTGGGTGGCTTAACTTCAATGTAAAAATGCATATAAAAGCAAAGAAGAAGGCCTTCAAAAAATACAAGGCTGAGGGATCATCATCAGCATTCAGACTTTACAAAGAATGCAACAAGAAATGTAAGGGTGCAATTGAGGCGGCTAAGATAGAACACGAAATGCAAATAGAATAGGAGAGCAAAAAAATCCCAAGAAATTCTTTAAGTATATAAACAGTAAAAGAGGAAGGACAGACTATATTGGCTTCATAAAGAATGATGGAGGGAATCTGGTTACAAAGGATGTGGAGATGGCGAAGGTATTGGATTTATTCTTCTCTTCAGTCTTCATGAGGCAATCGGGGGGCTTCAGTAGCTAAAACATCAGTGTTTATCCTCATGACACATCACAGAATGCACCCATGTGGCTAAGAGGACAGAATTAAAAATAGACTTGGAAAACTCAACTATTTTAACTCACCGGGACCAGATGGTTTGCACACGGTCCTTGGGGAACTCAGTCAAGTAATTGCCAGACCATTGTTTCTAATTTTTACTGACAGTCCAATGACTGGAATGGTGCCAGCTGTTTGGAGAAAAGCCAATGTAGCACCAATATTTTAAAAACAGCCAAAATACATCCCTGGGAATTACAGACCAGTTAGCCTAACATCAATTGAATGCAAGCTCTTTGAGCGAATGATAGGGAATATATACAAGATTTTAGTAATGAAAACGGTATCATTAGCAGTAATCAGCATGGATTCATGAAGAATCGTTCTTGCCAAACCAATCTATTAACCTTCCATGAGAATATTGGCATGCATTAAAAAGGGCATTAACTCCAGGGATAAAGCATAAAACACATACGTGAGCAGATTTTTGTGAGATGGACAGCAAGTGACATAGAAAAATATATTTTACCAAAACATGAAAACATTACACATTCTAGCATTCTTAAAAACAAAATAGATGAAAAAGAATCAACAATGTTGGATACTTTCCTAAATGTACATACTATAACTGAGTACTAAGATTTGTAGGTAAAGTTGATACAGGGAAAATCTGATTGCCTCTCGGGGAATCAGGAAGGAATTTTTTCCCCTGCTGTAGCAAATTGGATCATGCTCTGCTGGGGTTGTTTGCCTTCCTCTGGATCAACTGTGGGTATGGAGTTGGGTGTATGGGATTGTACTATGTTTTTTATTGTATTTGTTTATTTTTTTGTGTGGTTGAACTGGATGGACTTGTGTCTTTTTTTAACCTGACTAACTATGTAACTACTGTTTACTGGTTATGTATTTTCTCATTAATTGAGTGTACTTGCATTATTATACTGGAAGTGTCATTGTAGTACTTGTTGGGCCCATATGCTGATGGATATTGTATTATGATTTATGAAACTTTTATATACATTTCTACAATAAATATCTATAGATTTTTACAATTTATTACTCGTGTGCCGCCTAAAGTCCATGGGCCAGATTCACGTACATCTGCGCATTATTGGACCGGCGTAGCGCACCGCCTTTACGTTAGACTGACGCAATGTAGCGGCGCAATCACCCTATTCTCGTCGGTTTTGCGCAGAAATTTGCGCCTGCGCAACGTTATTTCTGAGGAGCAAGGCGGAGTAATACAAATTTGGAAGGACGTGGGCGTGTTACATTGAAATGAGCCGTGACCCCATGCAAATGAAGGGCTGGCCATCTCACGCATGCGCGCTTGAAGCAGACCATGGTCAGCACCTCTGTGCGCATGCTCACAACTCAGGAACGGTGCAATCAGTGAAATTGGAAGTGGACTAGGGCAAAATCATGAACTACGCAGACAGCATAAATAGACAGACACAAACGCACTTCCTTTGCAAAAGTACATCCCTTTGTATCCCTCCCTATACAGCAAGGTGCTTTTGTTCTGTTGTTTATTATTGTTTGTTTGTTTGTGACGTGTCTTTGAGATATTTGGTGACTGTTTTGCCGAGTGATTTTTGTCTTTTCTGTGTTTTCTTTGTTGTGTTTTTTTTCAATTTTTTTTGGTAAAAACAATCCTCTCCCGTGCCCTCCTCCGTGCCCTCCTCCTTCTTTGCTCATCTAAAGTCAGTAGTATAGCTATGAGCATGGATGCCACTGGCATGTTGGCATACAGTTTGTTGGGCAGCAAGTGTGACTGCTCAGCTCCTCGCTAACAGTGTTGCTTTCTCTGACATGTAGACGAATTGTCTAATTTTAGACCACCTTTTCTATGGTCTAATTTTAGACAGGCCGGTCAGCTGTTGCGCACAGCGCGTAGCCTGCGCTGCACCAACGTTCTTTTGTGGATCCCCGTAACTCCCTCGTTAGCATATTTGAATAGCAAATCAATGGTGTGGCTAGCGCAGTTTTGCGCGGACGGATGCGCCTGTCTAACGAAATGACGCTAGAAAAAAAAAAGTAGATTTCTTGCGTATCTCGTTTTGGGGATGTGGAGTATCGAAACGCATGCGCAAATTTAGACTTATGCCCTGCATCTCCTATTACGCAGGCGTAATCGCTCTGTGAATCTGGCCCCATCTTTCTAGTAAATTTTAATTTCCAATATATTGGGACGTTGGCACACCCACACCGGTGCATCCACAGTGTCTCCCTGTGAAGATGCAATTCCCTTGAAAATTGGTATTTATTATAACTCTTGATAAAAAAGCCATGAGAGTTAAAATGAGAGTAGTTTGCTGGTCTGAGCATGCTCAGTTGTGCTGGCACCTTGTAAAGATACAGGGAATTTGTTTCTTCTTAGACTTTTAAAGATATTTCTGTGCAAAAATCAATTTTTCACACAGTTTAAAAGCAGATTATCTTTAAACAATATACCGCATATTTCAGTACCATTTAGGCAATTATACCATGCTCTAATTATTTTTTCAATGTGCAATTCTCCAGGTCCTAACAAAGGTTAGGGTTTGGGTGCCATTTGTTTTCAGGGAGCTATAGTAAATTTATTTTTTGAGAGTATTTTCGCACCAGCGCTATACTGAATACCGTTTTAGCGCTAATTACCGTGAGTAGGAGTAATTAGCACGCAGCGCTATAGTAAATGACCCCCATAGTGTACCTTAAGCGATATGTACCGGTATCTATTTAAAGGAGCTACAAATATACAATATTAAATGCAATAAAAAAATACCCCTTGCAAAAAAAGATGATAACAGCTTTATAAACAGGAATAAAATGTTAACATGTTAAGAAGGACTACTTGGTTTTGCCATAAGATATGATTTTGTTTAGGCCAATCATTGTCAGCATTACTGATTTAGGATAGTGTAGGTGAAATTTTACTATTTTATCTAACACAGGATTAAGCGAGGTTGAATAGTTCCCAGGAGCTCCCAACAAGCTTCAAGAACTCTTGGACACAGCAACCCTTTCTGAGTATTGCCAGTTCTATTTGCTGAGTATTGTCTCTGGTTTAACCCAGTTAGGCTGACACTGTTCTGCTGTTCTATGGCATCCTCAGCACTAATACGTTTCAAAGTTCATGGGCTTAAAAATATAAAAATAACAAAGTTTTAGTGCATGGGTAAATGTGTAAATGGAAACTATAGTATATAGTATATTCAACATATTCTATATATTCTTTTTGGGATATTCATTGGTGTGCACACACTATTGCATTAGGGTCCCCCAAAAGCTAAACCACACATGCGTGTCTGTGTGTATATATAAATGTATATATATTAGAGGGTTGTTACTGATTAAAAAAAAATGTAATCGATTATTCGTCTAATTTTGAATTAATTAAAACGCACATACATTTTTCTGATCACCACCATATATAGCCCCCACTGTAATAACCACAGACATCTCCCCCACTGTAATATCCACAGTCATCTCCCCCACTGTAATATCCACAGACATCTCCCCCACTGTAATATCCACAGACATCTCCTCACTGTAATATCCACAATCTCCCCCACTGTAATACCCACTGTACCCCACTGTAATATCCACAATCTCCCCCACTGTAATACCCACTGTACCCCACTGTAATATCCACAATCTCCCCCACTGTAATATCCACAATCTCCCCCACTGTAATATCCACAATCACCCCCACTGTAATATCCACAGACATCTCCCCACTGTAATATCCACAGACATCTCTCCCACTTTAATATCCACAATCACTCCCACTGTAATATCCACAATCTCCCCCACTGTAATATCCACAATCACCCCCTGTGTAATATCCACAGACATCTCCCCCACTGTAATATCCACAGACATCTCCCCACTGTAATATCCACAGACATCTCCCCCCACTGTAATCCACAGACATCTCCCCACTGTAATGGTCCACATCTCCCCCCACAGTATAGGAAGATTAGTGCTTGCTTAGTCTTACCAGAGAAGCCGGCCAAACACAAGCAGTTGAGGCCGGGTGAAGACGTCAGCGCGCCGTTCTAGGCTCACCTACAGTGCCTGCCGCCGAGAATGTGTTTTTAGCACGACAGCATCGCGCTGATTCTCGGCGACAGGCTGCCGACATCTCGCACTCGCTGGAATAGTAAAAGCATATTCCAGCGAGTGCGTCATAGAAGCGACGGGGATCCGACGCGGATTCCCGCCAATTCTACACGTGGGCGGAGTTTGTTATGAATCCTGAGAAGGAAGTCCCCGCCGGATTTTAAATAAAAATCCGGCATGGGTTCCCCCCTCAGGAGCATAACGGGCCCTTAGGTCTGGTATGGGTTGTAAGGAGACCCCCCTACACCGAAAAAACGGCGTGGGGGTCCCCCCACAATCCATACCAGACCCGTATCCAAAGCACGCCGGCCGGCCGGTCAGGAGGGGAGTGGGGGCGAGCGAGCGCCCCCCCCTCCTGAGCCGTACCGGGCAGCATGCCCTCAACATGGGGGGTCAGGTGCTCTGGGGCAGGGGGCGCACTGCGGCCCCCCACCCCAGAGCACCCTGTCCCCATGTTGATGAGGACAGGGCCCCTTCCCGACAACCCTGGCCGTTGGTTGTCGGGGTATGCGGGCGGGAGGCTTATCGGAATCTGGAAGCCCCCTTTAATAAGGGGGCCCCCAGATACCAGCCCCCCACCCTAAGTGAATGAGTATGGGGTACATTGTACCCCTACCCATTCACCTGCAAGAAAAGTGTAAACACAAATAAACCACACAGGGTATTGAAATATTTTATTAGTTGGCCGCCGGGGGGGTGTGTATGATCGCTTTTATAAAAGCGCCCCCCTCCGGCGGGCTTCTGCGGGGTGGTGGGTGCCGCTGTTCTTCGCCGCCGTCTGGTTCTCTTCCGCCGCCTGATAAAAGCGCCCACCACCCGGCGGGCTTCCTTCGACATCTTCGGCGGCGGGGGGGGGTCTTCTCCCACTCTCCGGGGTCTTCTCCCACTCTCCGGGGTCTTCTCCGGCTCTCCGGGGGTCTTCTCCGCTCTCCGGGGGTCTTCTTCTTCTTCAGGACTCGCCTCCCGCCCGCATACCCCGACAACCAACGGCCAGGGTTGTCGGGAAGGGGCCCTGTCCTCATCAACATGGGGACAGGGTGCTCTGGGGTGGGTGGCCGCAGTGCGCCCCCGCACCCAGAGCACCTGACCCCCCCATGTTGAGGGCATGCTGCCCGGTACGGCTCAGGAGGGGGGGGGTGCTCGCTCACCCCCACTCCCCTCCTGACCGGCCGGCCAGCGTGCTTTGGATACGGGTCTGGTATGGATTGTGGGGGAACCCCCACGCCGTTTTTTCGGCGTAGGGGGGTCTCCTTACAACCCATACCAGACCTAAGGGCCCGTTATGCTCCTGAGGGGGGAACCCATGCCAGATTTTTATTTAAAATCCGGCGGGGACTTCCTTCTCAGGATTCATAACAAACTCCGCCCACGTGTAGAATTGGCGGGAATCCGCGTCGGATCCCCGTCACTTCTATGACGGCTTTGTCTCCATCGCAGCAAGCTAGCTCGGCGCTGGCTCCCGCGATGGGGCTCGCAAGTGCTCAATCTCGCCGAGAAAGGGAGCGAGATTGACACAATATCGCGGTCAACCACTGTAGGCCGCCGCTCTGGAAATTAAAGATTAATCGAGGAATTAATCTTTAATTTCCACAGCCCTATATATATATATATATATATATATATATATATATATATATATATATTACACATATATATACAGTATATACACACAGACAGACACACACTTATAAATGTAAACAAACATTTTTTAATGCATTAATATGTGAGGGGTGTCAGTAGGGCAGTGGTTGTGTCAGTAAGTCAGAGATTTGTATCAGTTTGGCAATGGGCAGTATCAGTAGTTTTTAATTGTTATTATATATTTTTTTCTAATATTTTATATTTACAATTCTTTTAGGAGCCTATGTGGATGCCTATGGGGATATTATAGTAAATTATAATTATATTTATATGTAATCGTCAAGTTTTTAACATACTTTCTGCAGATCTCTGAGTCTGACTGGTACTGACAAGACAGAATAGCAGCATCACGGCTGACACCTACCTTTTTCAGAAAGAGATGAGCAATGGTATGTCCTATATTACTTGCATAATAGGTTTACTTTAACGGCATGAGGACCACCCACTGTACATATACAGGGTCAGGGCAGTGCTCTGTGCCACATCACGTATCTAGTACATGATTTGACACTTCTTGGTGTGGGGAGCATGCCACTGCGAACTCAGTTCGATTGAACTCAGCGGGAGCCAATCACTGTATTGGTATCACTGGTTTGCAAAAAGTATCAAAAGTGTCAGTTAGATTTCCAATTTGTCCACTGCAATATGAAAGTCCTGCTATAAGTCGCTGATCGGCGCCATTACTAGTAAACAAAAAATAAAGAAAGAAAAATACCCCATTGTTTGTAGACATTATTACTTTTGTGCAAACCAATAAATAAACACTTATTGGGATTTTTTTTTTACCAGACATATGTAGCAGAATACATATTTGTGTAAAATGATAAAGACATTTCTTTTTTTTTTATTGAATGTTTTTTTCAAATTGTGGGTCTTTTTAATTTGATAGCACAAAAAATAAAAACTGCAGAGGTGATAAAATACCTCCAAAAGATAAACCTTTCAGATGTGAAGTGGTTAAAGACATATACGGAGATAAACAGAAATTATATACTTTAGGCACTATATTTCACCAATAAATGGAAATATGTAATTAGAATATTATGTGATTTCCCCTTAAAGTATATCTAATAAAAGTTTTTTGTACCTCCATTTTGGATACAGCATGGACAGATTAAACCCTAATAGTTTTTTGGGGGGCCTAAGATTTACATTTACTCTGTCCTCTGTTCCTGGTTTGGTGACAACTCAAAATATTGGATCCTTCCTCACTTAGATTTACAGTCACAATGGTCACCAAATCAAATAGAAAGAGTAATTCTCCCCAGCGAGTACACAGGCAGCAATAAAAACCTGGCATGCTGTTCTAACACTTCACCACTAAAGGTAAACAAAAATGTGTGGTTTAAATATAAACACTTTAAAGGAAAATTCCACTTTTGCTATAAAAAGGAAATATAATTTCAACACCATCAATTCTGTATTTTAATGTTAAAGGAACACTAAAGTCAATTTTTTTTTTTTGGTAAAATAACAAACATGTTATACTTACCTCCACTGTGCAGCTCGTTTTACACAGGGTGTCCCCGAACCCGGTCTTCTAGGGTCCCTCAGCATCTGTCTTGGCTCCTCCTCGCAGGAGCTTTCTACCTTCATGCGAGCTCCCTCACATGGTGGAAAGCTCTTGCGAGCGCACTCCCGTGATACAGCGGTGGCCATAGCCGCCAACTGTATCACTCGGCCCCACCCCCGGCCCACCGCATCATTGGATGTGATTGACAGAGGCGCCAGCCAATGGCTGCGCTGCTATTCATCCGTCCAACCTAGCCAATCAACGGCCAGGCTGGGAATCGAACAGGGTGACGGGGACGCGCGTGGGACTTTCGAGGGATGAGGTAAGTAAAGCGGGGGCTCGGGGGGGGGGGGGGGTTGGTGCTGTCGGAAGTTTTTTCACCTTAATGCATTCACCTTAAAACATTTAAATTTAATAATAAAAAAAAAATACCTTTCTGTTTCAATCTGCAGCCACTGTGATTCTTTAAAACTTAAAAAAAAAAAAAAACATTTCTTCCTTCCAATATGGCAAACTAATTGTTCCCCCATATACAGTATCTCATTCCATGTCTGTGTAATTTTCTCACTGATATTCCCAGAAGACTGCACAGAACTTGAAATTAAATTGAAGGCATCGTTAATTTTTGCTAAAATATTTTCTAAGACTCTTTGCGGTTAAAAGGATGCACAGGATTCTTCTTTTCCAAATACAAAACTGAGATCGTTTAGGTAATGGCAAAGGAAGCAGACCCTTTTCACACCCACAGTCCACAGTCAGTTTCACCAGATCAGAGAAAGGCGGAAATCTGCAAAAATATTTCAGAAAATATTGTAATGCAATAAATGCAAGAAAAAGCCAGCCCCTTTAGCAATCCTCCAAAGGGGCACTACATACATGGATTCAAATCAAAACAGTGTTAAACATACCCGTAAGATATCATTGGATGAGTCTTCTGGCCAAAGATAAAATAATCTTTTGTTTAAACATAAAGCATCTTAAAACATATACAAAAAAAGCATACATATGTCTGATAAAGACCGGCCCTCTTCTAAACATTGTGCACTTATTTGGTTCATAATGTTATACGTTATCTTGTGGCTAATGAATACAATTCTGGAGTTTCCCTTTAATACACCAGGCACACTTTTCAGGAGAGTAAAAAAAAAAAGGCCAATTTGTTTTCAAATATATTAATAATAAAAAGGCGAGGACATAACATATTGGCTCCATAAAAGATGGTGAGGGGTGTAATAAACAAGACAGTAATGCTACTAACATTTTTAAGACTATGCATGCATTATACGTGCTAAGGGGAGTGCCACTGGGGGAATCATTGGTGGAGAAGGATAATAGATCATAAGCTTAATAATAACATGCAATGCCAAGCTGTGGTTTCCACAGCAAGCAAAATCCTTTCTTGTAATAAGAGAGGCATGGACTCCATAGAGAGAGAGAGATCAATTTGCCCCTGTACAAATCATTAGTAAGACCTCCTCTGGAATATGGGGAAGAGAGACTACAGATATACAATACAATATGCTTATGAGAACATACTACACCAGAATTATGGATAAAAAAGTATTTCATACATTTTATACATGCCTACCGGCATGAAAACACGCACTTTGCACTATAACAATACAAAATGCAAACTATGAGGTATGTATATTCTAGGTAGGCTTGATCTGGTTGACGTGTTTCGTGGGACTTCCGCTTCTTCAGGACCATACAAGCATATACATTCTATACAATTTAATAAATACTTTATGTATCCATATTCCTGGTGTAATATGTTCTCAGAGGAATATATAAAGTCCCATCTCTGTATTGTCTCTTGTGGGATGATGCCAATGAGAACATAAATTGTTGCAATGGCTTCATTCTCAGTTCACACCTTCCACTTACCTCCTCTGGAAAATGCAGTTCAGTTTTCTGCACCAGTTCACAAAAAGTATAAATAAGGTAAATGGTGTGCTGTTCAAAATGCTAATAATTGATAATATTTGCTTCTAATAATCCTTATAAACACTGTGCCCAGTGAAAACATATAGGGCCAGATTCAGGTAGAGTTAGGCTGGAGTATCAGTGATACTCCAGCCTAACTGTCACTTTAAGCTGGCGTTTTTGTTTTCTGTAACCAGAAAACAAGAAACGCCGGGTTGGAGTTCCGATGCGAGCTGCGTAATTGAATTTCGCCATCGCATCGCAACTTTAATTTGAAAATGGCGCTGAAAAAATATGTTAATCAGCGGGAATCGGCAATTCACGAACGTATTCGGGCGCGACGCAGTGACTTTCCGACGTTTCCGTAAGCGATACGCGGCGTAAAGATAAAGCAGCCCCCTGTTGGAATATCCTATGTTAAGTATAGCCGTCGTCATCGCGTCGAAAAAAAAAAATCGCGCCGCTTGCGTAAAACGTCCATGAATGTGGATTTGACCTCATTGACGTTCACTGACAGAATTTGGAGCATGCGCACTGGGATGCATTGACACTCGACGCATGCGCAGTACGTTCGCCGCGGGATCGCGCTTAGTTTAAATAATACACGCCCCGTACCCGCCCAATTTGAATTCCGCCGGCTCATTTTCGATACGCTGCCGCAACTTTAGGAGCAAGTGCTTCATGAATAACAGCACTTGCTCCTAAAATTTCGGCAGAGTAACGTAAATGAGAAGCGTTACTCCAGAGTAAAGATTCTCCCATCTACCTGAATCTGGCCCATAGAGTGAATGATTAGTGGTCTTGCAAAATCATCCTAAATAATTGATAATGTTTAAACCAGTGTTTTTCAACTCCAGTCCTCAAGGCACACCAACAGGTCATGTTTTCAGGCTTTCCATTATTTTGCACAGGTGATTTGATCAGTTTCACTGCCTTAGTAATCACCACAGCCATTTCATCTGAGGGAAATCCTGAAAACTTGACCTGTTGGTGTGCCTTGAGGACTGGAGTTGAAAAACACTGGTTTAAACTTATAAAAGGGTCCACTTGTGAAATAGATCTTTCAATGGTGAAAAAGAAATAGCCATAACATCCATCCATATAAAGGTGAAACTGTGAGTTAGAGAGCCATTACCCCACACCTCTGGGTGCAGTGCTGGTCACCTCAAATTCAGACCCATCACAGGTCTTGCTGCACCTTTGGGATCATATACTGTTTGCCCAGTATGCTTCCAACTAGATAACCTTCTTTTCTAAACGTATGGTCGTGATATGTAAAAAAAAACAATGTATGCTCATAGCGTAATATGTTTAAAATACGTTTCTTTAAATGGATTAAAAATCACTTACAAAACCGCTTCTTGTTAACAGCACATAAATGTATAAAATCCTCCACGATAGATCACCTCCTCACTGCTGCTTCCGGGTACCAGAGACACCGAATGTGACATCACTGGCTCCACCCAATGCATTGCGTCAGTTATCACGTGACTTCCTCAGTGATCCATATAGTGAACTTAGTGTTGAGTTGTTTACTTTAAGGTCATCACAGAGGACAAGCAAGGTAATTGCTGTAGCCAGTACTGATTTAAGCCAGCCAAGCTTCCAGTGTCATGCTTGTGATACTGTTTGTAAAGCCCTGTACACAACATCGGAATTTCCGATGGAAAAAGTCAGACAGACTTTTTCCATTGTAAATTCCGACGGTGTGTATGCCCATCTGAGTTTTTCCATCAGATATTCCGAGGAATTATGTTGGAGTTTAGATAGAGAACATGTTCTCTTTTACTCCGATGGAATTGCGCTGGAATTCCGATGTGAGTTTGGCCGGGCAAAAGTCTGATCATGTGCTTAACACGTGCCCCAAAATCCCTCTTTGTCTGCTCTGCATTCTAGCTAGGATTCCCTTGCTGATGACCTAGATTCAGATATCAAATATGCTCAGAAACAAGCCTTCCCTGTACACGGACTATCACTGACTATGCTGCCAACCACAAATACCTATTTGATGTACTGCTATGGATATGCTAAAAATGGCCAAAGGAAGATGGTGAAATGCTTATTTTAATGCGCAAACACATGCTCCACATGCTCTATATCTCATATATATCCTATATACTCTATATGTTATTGATTGCTATCATACATAGTCATAATTTGTAATGATCTTATACAACCCTTGCAATCCTTGCTCACATGATGCTGCTATCAGATATGTGTCACAAGATCTGACGAAAAAGGGGAACTCTGTCTGCAAAACAAGTCGAAAATAGATCGGCGAAAGAAAGCCCCGGATATCGAACCACAGAAAACCAGACATCAGACAAACCAAATATATATATATAGCATTGTTGCTTCATGCTTCGCACCATCCTAACACAAAATAGTTAATAGCTCACAAAATCAGAAAGTCACAAGACTAATATTACGTATTAATGAGCAGGTTGGATATTCAAGAATATGCGCGTCATTAACCATATATTAATCCGAGACCAAAATAAAAAAGAGGAAGTATTTCAAACTGCAGCTTTGTCAGTGTGAAATTATTCTATGCATGCATGCAATTATTCACTTCTTATCAGATTTGGCCAGGAAGCAGATACCAAAGAAACTGACAGTTTTGTCTGTCCAAATCAATTTGGCGCCCAACGTGGGGCCATCGGGCTTCCTGATTCGAAGGGCCAAGCCGATCGAGAGGGAACTGGGACGAACCAACGCGGACGACAGGGCACGGAGAATTGATCACTCTCTGATGACTGAACGGTAAGACTTTTAATATTGTCTACTGTTTATATCCTGTCCCGCGGTTTTGGTTGGTTCTTGTTCCCGTGTCGGCTTACCTCGATCAGAAAAGGCAGGTGATATATAGCTTATAGCTTGCCCGAAGGTCATTTATAAGAACCTGCATAACTGGTATCTGCTGCCTGTATATTTGTTTCCTGTTTCCTGTTCTGTTCTGTCAAGCTTGTGACGGCTGTTGGGAATAAGGGGATTAATTATGTAGTCACGGATGAAAATTGACGTGGTCAAACTCCTCCTGGGGGATAAATAATTGTGCTGTGAAGCACGGATGACCAGGAGGGGGCGTCAGGAGAACGCATAGTAGTTGCGTGGGGATCCCGTGAGGACCCGATAATCCTGTACTTCACTGCGGTTGTCACATATCCTGTTGGTTTATTGTTACATGTGCTGGCTTATGGTGGGTTGATGAGACAGGCAGAACGGAATAGGGTCACAGATGCGATAACTGGCTGTGAAACGTGGTCAAACTTCTCTCAGGGTTGATGCAAAGTGTGCCGGAGAGAGGGCGCATAGCCAGGGTATCAGGTATTAAATAAGAGGTACATGTAGGAAGATGTACATGATAATCCTGTGACAGTTGTTCTGGGTCTCATCTTTCCATCGCATGAGCCAGGAATGTCATGTCCTGAATGTGTCTGTGGACTACTGTTGGGAATTCATTCAGAAGGCTGGGGGCTGGTGAAAGTGATAACCCCAGGGTACAGGGAGGAAATTCTTGGCCTGAAACCTTTGTTGGTGGATGTTCCAGACCTGTTAGTGTTCAGATTAAATGTGCATTACCCTGTTAGAATTGTAGTCGGTGCATCATTGCCAGCGATAGAAGGTGAAGCTAGAGAAAGGGGATACTTACCTATAAGGTGTCCACTCCAGCCAGAACAGCCAGAGAAGTGTGAGAACACGTAGATGATATTTGAAGGAACGCACTGAATTTAATTGTTGCTTGGTTAAACAAGCTTTGTTTGTCTGCAGCAGCCTAAAGACACTTTCGTTTTCAACAAAAAAAAAAAAGAGAGAAAGTGTACTTTTAAAAAGAGGAAGTGGCAGCGCTGCTGGTCTGAGGGAAAGATTTCAAGATTACACGCAGCCAAAACTCAAGTGTTTTTGTCCTTATATAGTGGGATAAAAAAAAATGGGACAGAAATTACAGAAGCCGGTGGAAGGGAGTTTAGCGTGCAGCTTGGTTGCAGAGAGGGAAGGAAGAGGAGCAGTTAAGAAGGTGAACGAGCTTGCAAGAATATGTGACATCAACATGCATATGGGTGGAAGATTACAAGCAGAGGAATGGCGGATATTGTTAAAACGAAAAAAGGGTTTGTTGTCTGATCATGGCTTATTGGCTACAGCTGAAGCCTGGTACAGAGTATCGAAAGCCATTCAGGGGGAGGGGTTTGTAGAGCGAGAGACAAATCAACATGGATATATTGTATATGTGTATCATAAACCAGAAAGTACATTGGCCGAAAGGCCACCACCCTATAATGGAGTCCGAACACAAGACAGGAAACCCTGCCCCTCAGAAACCACCCCCTCGCTTGACCCTCCCATCAGGCTCCGCCCCAATGTACCACCTCCCTTACCACCCACGGCACCTCCCCGGGATGGTGGCCATCTTGCTACACCCAACAGTGGTGTCACACCCTCTCAGCACACAGGAAGACTCCCTATGACTACTTCCTGTGACGGCCATATTGGTACACCCATCCCTATATGCCCAGTGTTAGACCAGACCGGAGCATATTACAGGGAAGATGCTAACCACGTTAACCCATTAATGATGTTAGAAGATGATGAGGACGGGGCAGAGGCAAGCAGTGGCAGTCACTGCCACTCACCTGAGCTCCAAGAAGTAGTAGTGACCAAGGGGGGCATCAATCCAACTGCAACCACCCCTAGTTCAGCCAGTCATGGGAGCCATGGCCCAACTCAGATTATAGTGTCCGGAGGCCTGTCGAATGTGGACACCAGGGCAACTACACTTCCCTACCAGGGCCATGAACCAGTACACTCCCCCTACCAGCCACCTCAAAGGGTGCTGCAGGAAATCTCTATGGAATCTGACCGAGTGACATCCTCACATCCCCATCCCACATCCACAGCAGCACGGCCTACATCCGCAGGCCCTTTGGGAGCAGTGCAAAAAGCCAGAGTGGGTGCTAGGTACTCACTCCCACTGTATTCCCCTCCTCTTTCACAACCCTTCTCCGAGGACATGGCAAATGTCTCAGGAAGACCCACAGGTGATTCGCATGACACCATACAGTATGGTCCCCCCCCACCGAATAGGGGACTACCTCTTCAACTACCACAACAGGGGAATGACTGGAGACCTCCACCCCATGGGTTGCAGCCTCACATACCTCACATACCAAGGGGGGAAATGCCGCCTGCACCATTAGGCGCACCCATGATGTATGTGACCTTTAACCCTCAACAAGCATCATCCCTTGTAACCAGTCTACCAGACCCTGAGAAACAGCCCATGCCATTTTACAGAAGGATTGCCCAGATCCAGAAGGCATACTCCTGTGCCTGGCGGGACCTGGTAAGCCTGTGTGAAATCAAAGCAGGGGATGCTTACTGGCCAGTAATGGAAAGGTGTTTTAGGGTGGACAGTGGCGTCCCTGACAATACATATGGTTCGGGATGTGAGTTTGTAACACAGTTACAACGATGGGCACGTGACCGCCTGGCAGACCAAGCAACAAGCATACAAGACATTACACAAGACAAGGCTGAATCAGTTGAGAAATTCCATACTAGGATGTTACAGGTGTTCACTGATTTGGGGTTCAGCACACAGAACAAGGCACATACACAGATGCTATCCTCTGCATTTGTAGCAGGCCTCAGGGAAGCAATCCGGAAAGGCCTGCTACTATCTCGACCAGAATACAGAGTGTTACCTCTTGACACTCTACTACTGGTAGCAAAGGGCATAGAATCCTCACAGGGTAATAGGAAGGCAGTCCCTCTCATGTTGGCTTCTGACACACCATATCCGCCACCACAAGCACGAAACTCGCGAGCCTGCTGTTACAACTGTGGGAGGCCCGGACACTTTCGGAGACAATGCCGAAGCCCGTGGAGACCCGATCGAAGACAGCCCGATCATAGAGACAACCCAAGAAGGGGAGATGCTCAACACCAAGAACAAAATGTCCAGGGGAATTCCAGCTCAGCACCTAATGATTGGCCTCCTCCTCCTCCTCTTTTTGGCCATATGGACCCATAGGAATTCGGCAAGCCTGTGTCATACACTCCAACCATGATCGCAGCACACAAAGATTCAGGAGGACCGCTAGCCAAGATAACTCTCAGTATCGAGGGCCGGCCCACCACATTTCTCTGTGACACAGGTGCTGCCAGGAGCGTAATTAGAACAAAGGAACTACCCGATACCTCCTTCCTGTCGGACAACAACATTACATGCGTTGGAGTGGATGGAACACCCCGAAAAAGTCCTCTGACCCGCCCTCTACAAGTTGGCAACATCCCTGACCTATTAACAAGATTTGTGGTCTCCGACACCTGTCCCTTGAACTTACTAGGGGCTGACGTCTTATCCAGACTCCAGGCCTCAATCTCCTTCCAACCTGATGGTGGTATCCGAGTGACCTCACCACTGACTGATGAAGACACCTCAGCATTATGCTCCATCCCACTTTTGCTGTCCCTGAACGTAGAAGACAAGACTGGAATTCCGGAAGAGGTTTTAACTCGAATACCTTCCTGCCTGTGGTCTACAGGCCCAGAAGACATTGGTCATCTGAAAGTCCCGCCAGTCATGGTCAGAATGAAGCCTGGAGCCCCTTTCCCCAGAAAACCCCAATACCCCCTCAAGCCCTCAGTGTCAGCAGCGATCACTCTCCAGATAGAGGCCCTCCTACGGAATGGGGCTCTCATACACTGCACAAGCCCCTGCAACACCCCGCTCTTCCCAGTCAAGAAGAAAACCCCAAAAGGAGAACCTGTGAAATATCGCATGGTACAGGACCTCCGAGCAGTGAATGAGGCCACCATATTGGAAACACCCATCGTACCCAACCCACACACCTTGCTGGCACGAATACCACCCACGGCCAAATACTTCACTGTGGTGGACCTAGCGAATGCCTATTTCAGTGTCCCCTTAGACCCGCGGTGTCAATTCTTATTCAGTTTCGTTCATGAAAGGAAAAGTTACACCTGGACTGTAATGCCGCAGGGCGCCCAAAACTCTCCGTCTCAATTCGCCAAGGCAATGAAATTCATTCTGGACACATGGATCAAACTCCACCCAGACGTTGTACTTCTCGAGTATGTGGATGATCTCTTGCTCTGTGCAGATACCCAAGATGATGCTGCAGCCCATTCTGAAGACCTTCTCTGTTACCTGGCTGAACAAGGTTGTAAAGCGTCAAAGCCGAAGATTCAGTGGTGCAAGCAAACAGTGGTCTTTCTTGGACACTGTATCTCACAAGGTGTAAGACATCTTACTCAAGAGCGAATAGCTGTGATCAAGGCAATTCCGGTGCCAGTTGGCCACAAATCTCTCCATGCATTTTTGGGCCTAGTATCTTATTGTCGTTCTTGGATTCCAGAAGCATCTCTGCTAATGCAACCACTCTATGATGCTCTGAAGACTGATCCTTTCACACTGCCACCAAAGGCCCTTACGAACTTTGAAATTCTGAAACAGATCCTGTCTGTGGCCCCTGCGCTTGGCCTTCCAGACTATGAGAAAAGCTTCAAGCTATTCGTCTCAGAGAGAGAAGGACACGCCACCGGAGTACTGGCCCAATCTTATGATAACAGACTCAGACCTATCGGATACTATTCCTGTCGATTGGATCCAGTAGCTAGGGGGGCACCCTCCTGCCTCAGAGCCGTTTTTGCAGCCCAGGCCCTTCTAGACAAAACTGCAGATCTCGTGCTGGGCCACCTTCTCATCCTACTAGCCCCTCATGACATATCAGCTGTGCTGAACCAAGTACAACCAAAACATATGTCAGCAGCAAGACATCTCAGACTACAATGTACTTTGCTCCTCCCTGATAACATCTCCCTCCTCAGGTGTAACACCCTCAACCCGTCCACTTTGCTCCCACTTCTCGAGGGGGGAAACGACCCATACGATACCCCTCACGACTGTCTCGAAATGATGAAGATGGAAACTACACACCTGCCAACAGTTAGCAGAGTGCCGCTGGATGACCCTGACCTGACTATCTATGTTGATGGATCAAGATATGCAGATCATGAAGGGAGGTATCATACCGGATATGCTGTCAATACCAAAGACACAATCCTCCATGCCTCTGCATTGCCCCCCTCTAGGTCCGCACAAGAAGCAGAACTTCAGGCCCTAATCATGGCATGCAAGCTGGCGGAGGGGAAAAAGGCTAACATTTATACAGACTCGAGATATGCTCTGGGAGTGGCCTGTGATTATGGGGTCCTGTGGAAGAATAGGGGATTTCTGACAGCAGTGGGAACACCCATAAAACATAGCGCAGCAGTCAGGGACCTGATTGATGCTCTGCTTCTTCCTACCCAAGTGGCGGTTCTCAAGGTAAAGGCACATGGCAGACTGAATACTCAAGAAGCACGAGGTAATCACTTGGCAGACACTGCAGCAAAACATGCCGCGAAAGGTGTGCGAGAAGTCGTACGCAGAGTGGACGTCCAAGGCACTCCGATACAAAACATTTTGACACAAGAAACTTGGCCACAAGACGCGGTACAGGCCACCATGATCTTGCAGAACCCTCCTGTGGATTGGGCACGCTTGAAGGAAATGCAAGAGGCAGCAAGTGAGGAGGAAAAAGGAACATGGACAAAGAAGGGAGCCATATTGAAGGATGGACTCATGGAAGTGAATAAGAGACCATGTTTACCACGGTCCATGTTCCCAGCTGTGGTGCAGTGGGCTCATGGTGCTTCTCACCTGTCGAAGACCTTGATGAATTCTTTGATCAATAAATACTACCTGGCCCCGGGAATTACCCCGCTTACCAACAACTTCTGCAAGTCATGCGTCATTTGTGCTACGTGCAACCCAGGAAGAACGGAAAAGACACCCGTGAAACATCTAGCTAAAGCTCAATATCCCTTTCAACGAATACAGATCGATCACATTCAGATGCCAAAGAGTGGCCGGTATGAATACGCTCTAGTAATCGTCGATATGTTCAGTTCCTGGCCTGAAGCATTCCCTGTGACCAACATGACAGCAAAGACCACAGCCAAGAAGCTTCTGACGGAAATAGTGTGCAGATATGGTGTCCCAGAGGTCATAGAGAGTGATCAGGGGCCGGCTTTCACGGCCTCATTAACCAAAGAAATATGGACAGCCCTAGGGGTCACACTGGCTTTCCACACCCCATATCACCCTCAGAGCAGTGGGAAGGTAGAGAGATTGAATGGCACAATAAAATCCCGAATGTTGAAAATGTCTCAGGAGACTGGGATGAGCTGGCCAGACAGTCTACCCATTGCCCTGTTCAGTGTAAGATACACTCCTAAAGAGAGCCATGGTTTATCGCCTTATGAAATACTGTTTGGTTCAGCACCGAGATTAGGGTGTTATTATCCACAGCAATTACAGTTACAATCCGATGTATTAACTGATTATGTGACTGCTTTGTCTCGCGAATTAACCCGTATCCATGCAAAAGTTTTCTCTTCCATTCCAGATCCTGAGTTAGATACAGGAACACACAAGCTGGTCCCCGGTGATTGGGTTATGATAAAGAAATTTGTGAGAAAACACCCTCTTGAACCAAGATATGATGGTCCCTTCCAGGTCCTCCTAATAACAGCTACATCGGTGAAAGTTGCAGGGAAGAACACCTGGATACACGCCTCCCATTGTAAGAAGGCTTCCATACCCGAGGAAGCAGGAAAAGATAAATCATGATCCTATATATCCTTTGTCTGTGTGGTTTGACTAGGGCACAACATGCAGCCATCACTAAGAAAGATGGGAAGGTTATTCTTTGGTATAATTCTTCTGATACCCATGTAGTCACATTTGATTTCCACCCGTGTAAGATACTCCCATGTCCAGAGCATAACAGCAGGTCAGAACGGTATGAAAAAGGTGACGGAGAGGGATATATATGTGTCACTAAAGGGTCGTGGGGAAAGAATTGTGACAGTTGGGGAGCAGCAGCTTGGAACACAGGGACACCCTGGGGATATAAACCTCAACCAGCCTATGACAGTAAAGACAGCCAGGGAGAGCCCTTGCTAACCCGTCTCACCCTCACCAAGCCAGGGCCCAGTATGACACTGGTTCTAAACATACGAAATCCGAGCCCATCCGATAAGGGAGAGTATGTGTTGGGGTGGTGGTTCGGAGGGGGTCACTGGGGTCATAGAGGATCTTTCCGTTTGGAAGATATGTACAACAACAATGAATGGCAGCCAGTCAAGAATGTGCCCCCACCAAACCCCTTGAAGCCCCATGTACAGACCCTGGGGGACATGGTTGCAATAGCGGATCCTACCTTTAAAGATACAATGGAGGTTGAAACCGGCCTTTCGGAAGTCAATCTCTGGCTAGAATGGATGAGATATAGCGCCAGTAAACATAATAAAACCAACTGCTATGTCTGTGGTAGTGCTAGGCCACATTTAGGTACAGTCCCGTTAGTTATACCTAAAAAGGAGGAAGAGTGCTTCCTAAGCCTCTACACAAACATTTCCACTAACCAGTTACCATGTGAGAAATGGAAAAAGGAATATCCCATAGACACTAGGGACACAATACCCAAGATAGCTATCACCATATACCCTGGAAACTACACTTGTTATGCTCACCATGAAGGGAGGGGTAAAAACCTAGGCAACTTTTCCAAAGGTTACTGTGCATCCTACAGTCACGTCCCGGCCAACTTAGTACAAAATCAAAGCCAATCCTTGGGGGATGTGTATTGGATATGTGGAGACATGCAGGTGAGGACTAGGCTGGAGGGGCAATGGAAGGGAGAATGTGCCCTTGCAAAGGCTATCATGCCTCTACACATCCTAACGGAAGGTACTCACAACACACAGGGTGGGAGGACAAAAAGGGAAGCCCTTCCGGGAAGTTTTGACCCTCATGTGTATTTAGATGCCATTGGAGTCCCGAGAGGAGTCCCTGATGAATTCAAAGCCCGAGACCAGGTAAAAGCAGGTCTAGAGGCCCTAATCCCCATAATAACTGTTAGCAAAAACGTAGATTGGATAAATTATATATATTACAATCAGCAAAGGTTTGTCAACTACACGAGAGATGCATTCCAGGGAATAGCCGAACAGTTGGAGGCCGACTCTCAAATGACTTTCCAGAACCGGATGGCTCTGGATATGATATTTGCAGAGAAAGGTGGGGTTTGTACTATGATAGACAAAATGACCAGCACCACTTGCTGTACCTATATCCCAGACAACACCGGCCCGAATGGCCAAGTCACTGTAGCTCTTAAAAAGTTAAAGAATCTGTCAGTTGAATTAAAGAAAAATTCAGGCATCACAGACCCATGGGACCAATACTTCAGTTGGATGAACGGGTGGCAGAGAATTTTAACCCAAATAGGAGTAACTATATTAATCGTTCTATTCCTCCTCGCTCTGGTAATTTGTTGCATACTCCCTTGTCTGAAGAAATGTATAGAAAAAGCGGTGGAACAAGGAATCCCCACATTCGTGAACCAAGATGTAGGACACGAGGAAGATGAGTACGAAGAACCACACATTCCACTACAGACATTCCCAGTCTCACATCATGAGTAGGCAGGACAACAGGGACAGACAGGGTAGGGAACCCAAGGGCCGCGACCTGGGTTCAGCTGCAGCGAAATCCATCCTCACCACTAGAGGCTCTGGGGAACACCTGCTGGACCTTAGACTCCGCGCGCCCTGGGGTGGGGAATCTCGGATTAAAGACAGGAACAGATTAAAATAGATTAAAATAGCATTTCAAGGGGGGAACTGCTATGGATATGCTAAAAATGGCCAAAGGAAGATGGTGAAATGCTTATTTTAATGCGCAAACACATGCTCCACATGCTCTATATCTCATATATATCCTATATACTCTATATGTTATTGATTGCTATCATACATAGTCATAATTTGTAATGATCTTATACAACCCTTGCAATCCTTGCTCACATGATGCTGCTATCAGATATGTGTCACAAGATCTGACGAAAAAGGGGAACTCTGTCTGCAAAACAAGTCGAAAATAGATCGGCGAAAGAAAGCCCCGGATATCGAACCACAGAAAACCAGACATCAGACAAACCAAATATATATATATAGCATTGTTGCTTCATGCTTCGCACCATCCTAACACAAAATAGTTAATAGCTCACAAAATCAGAAAGTCACAAGACTAATATTACGTATTAATGAGCAGGTTGGATATTCAAGAATATGCGCGTCATTAACCATATATTAATCCGAGACCAAAATAAAAAAGAGGAAGTATTTCAAACTGCAGCTTTGTCAGTGTGAAATTATTCTATGCATGCATGCAATTATTCACTTCTTATCAGATTTGGCCAGGAAGCAGATACCAAAGAAACTGACAGTTTTGTCTGTCCAAATCAGTACCAAGTTTGTGCCTGCCCCAGCGTGGTGGCCAGGCACTCTAGCATTGTGTATCAGACCTGTGAGCAACCAAGTACAGTTAGAACTGCTTGTCTTATGGAAAAAGCGTGCTTCTGTAGGTGAAGAACTAGCTATAGTGCCTGACCACATGTGCTAGGGGTAAGCGTGGCAGCTGTAACACAAACTGAAACTGCTGACACTGGATTGTGAACATTTACTCTACAATTTACTATGTATATAGGACAATAAATGACACCATGAAATTACATGATCAATGCACACCTTATGCTGGTGAAAAATATAAGGTACAAGTAGGATTTACAATGTCTTTACCTAACTTGCAAAGAGACTGAACCGATGAAAATCAATTAGAATAACTGGTTTGCTGACTGTGAACCAGGCCTATTCATCCACAATCAGTGTTCCTTCCAAATGCTTGTTTTCCTGGGACTAACCATAACCCTGCTAGGGGTGCAGTTGCAACATTAGTTTATCCTAAAGAAGTTGTAAGCCCCCTTGGCAGTGTTATAGTTTGTCCCAACTTCTGTCACTGTCCATGTGGGTGGGCGACCAGACCAGCATGTAAAAAATGGAGCACAAAATAAATAAAAGCATATGAAATGAAGAAGGAATTAGTAAACTGAATGCTATCATTACATGTGTTTAAGTTTATACAGTTACCAGAATACAATATGTTTTGCTTTAACTATTACACTGTTACAGGGAAGTGAAGGCATAGAAGCAGTGAAGCGTTAAAAAGCTATAATTTTCATTCCTATGATACCCTCTAGTCTAAGCCTTAAAGTCATTGTGTCTACTGTGAAGTGAAGACTCCAGACTGTGCAGACATGACGTTTCAATAGAGTGTGGTGGGAAAATACGGGGAAAATGTCCTCCAATGTAGGTATACAGTAACTACATTCTATAGAATACACAAAGCTATTCACCCGTTCCCAGCCACTTCACAAGCAAGTGATTCCCACTCTATGCCAAACAAGGAAAATCCTGCACATGTTGGTCAGGACATGCAAATGACATGCAAATCACCACATTGTATGCCTTTCTTTCTTTTAGATATCTCATGTAGCGAATTTACTTCCCACTACAAGGAAAATCTATCTCTACAATTGAACGTCACAAAATCAAACTGCTTACAAATAGGTCTACACAGACTTATTTACATATGCACAGATTTCTTTAATGCTATTGTTTGTCATTAGTCACGCTATGGGTGGCCACACTTCAGATCTCAGACATGAAGGTTGCCCCCCCCTTCTTTAGTCTACAAAATAACTCTTTTCTTTCTTTTAAATAGACTGTAACATTGGTGGGCAATCCAACTTTGTTGGCATCCTATGCTCAAAGTTAGTGGCTGAAGGTGTGGGCCAAAAATTTGAGCTTCTCACAAATGTGAGAAGTCTATTCTATAATCTATAAAAGTAAAAAAAGGTTTATTTTGTAATGCCATTATATGTTAAGTTTGGCTGTGAATAAAGACACTGATATAATAATACTGATTTTTAATGTATTAAATCTGTATTTGTAGTGAGATAAAAATAATTCTAATTATATATTTTGTAAATACAGAACAATATAAAATATCACATGGTTATATCATGTAATCTTCTATCCAGTGGACCTCTTATCTTCTTTTCACTTGTGAAACATTATATGATTGTATCAGTCATCTAACATTCTGCTAGGCAAGCCCCCATTACTAGTGTCAGGGCTTGAAGCTATGCTCTATTCACACACAATGTTACTGGCTCATTACTATAATGGGCTGCCTCACTGGCCATTAGTAATGAGCAGGAGATAGGCAAGGATGGCCGTATTATGCCACAATCAAAAAATGTCTGCACTTGATACCTACAGGAGTTGTCTTCCTTTCCTCTACTTGCAGTCTACTACAGCCAACTTTTTTTTTTGTTATGTGATTAGAATGGGAAATAATTTATTGCTGTTTGGGGATATATTAGAGAGATTTCCCCTCACTACCCTTCCCCGAAACAACCTTTTTTGCTAGAAAGGAATGTTAGAAAACGTATTTTTCTCTGTTGCAGATTTTACCTCACATCTTACCTGGTTAAATGTTGTGCACAGAACAGGAAGTAAGGGTTATTCTCTCTAACAAAGCCCCAGGTAGCAGTAACACTCAACAGGGGTTCTAACCCTTTCCACTGTATCCAATACTAACAAAATTTGGCTCTACAGTAGATTCACTTAAAGTCTCTGCCATTGGAGTAAAATGTATTGGGAAAGTATGCAAAGAAGGAGTGCTAGCTTTGCTCTGACTTCACTGCTGAATGCATGTTTTCAGTAATTAACTTTTAAAATAGAGGAGATAGAAGTTTAGTGTGACAGGCAGACAACTAGCATTTTTAGAATACCAGTGATAGCTTAATTTTTTTTTTACATAAGTGATACTTTATAGCTGGCATCACTAAATGGGGGACCATGGTCTGGATCCAGCCCAAGTGACAATTCTATCTGGACTTTTGCTGGGGTAGTCAGATGTTCTAGAAAGTTCAGAGGCACAGTCTAAGTCAGGAGTGCCTAACCTTTTGAAGAGCAAGGGCCACTTAAGCGACTTGGTAACCGGTCGTGGGCCACAATGAGTGAAGTGGGTGGATGGCATGTCCGTGTTTGCTTTGCATATGCACGGACACAGCCCACGATACTTTTTAGCGGATCGTATTGGAGGTAGAACACAGGTCGGTTTATATCTGCTACAACTTAGAGGTGAATGGAGGGTCCAATTGGTCGGACTGTTGGACTGACCGTGTGAAATGGGCCCAGGACTGCTTTCACACTGATGCTCTGTGGTTTACCCGCACCACAGGTGCAACGCAGTGTACCTTTAGCTTTCCTGCACTTTGCAATAGACTTATATTATATTTTTCAGGTTTGGTGCACTTTCACAAAGCTCAAACTTGCTGGTAATAACAGAAGTCTATGGCTCAGTGCAGGTAACCTGCAGGTAAACTGCTCTACACCTGCGGATCAGTTTGAAAGCAGGCCAGTAGCCACTGCAGAAAAGATATGCCCATATATACACTCTGAATTTAGTAAAACAATTACTTTTAATAACAGTATTCTATTCCATCCCAGAGCAGGAGGTCGCGGGCCACATCAGAGGGCTCTACGGGCCACATTTTGCCCCCCGGGCCACTGGTTGGGCATCCCTGGTCTAAGAAGATTAAAATAACTTATGGGAAGAAAAATACTACAAGTAAGCAATTTAAATACTTGAATTTTCTGTGTTTTTAACCACTTAAGCCCCGGATCAAAATGCAGCTAAAGGACCTTGCCCCTTTTTGCAAATTGGCACTGCATTCGCTTTTACTAACAATTGCGCGGTGGCTTTCTTTTGGTGGTAGAGCGACAATTTTGAAAAAAATGCAATGTTTTTTACTTTTTGCTATAATAAATATCCCCCAAAAATATATATATTAAAAAAAAAATATATTTCCTCAGTTTAGGCCGATACGTATTCTTCTACCTATTTTTGGTAAAAAAAAAACCACAATAATGTTTATCGGTTGGTTTGCGCAAAATTTATAGCGTTTACAAAATAGGGGATCGTTTTTTTTTTACTACTAATGGCGGCGATCAGCGATTTTTTCGTGACTTCGACATTATGGCGGACACTTTGGATAATTTTGACACATTTTTGGGACAATTGTCATTTTCACAGCAAAAAATGCATTCAAATTGCATTGTTTATTGTGGAAATGACAGTTGCAGTTTGGGAGTTGACCACAGGGGGCGCTGATGAGGTTATGTGTTCCCTAATGTGTGTTTACAACTGTAGGGGGTGTGGCTGTAGGTCTGATGTCATCGATTGTTTCCCCAATATAACAGGGATGACACGATCGATGCAGCCGCCACAGTGAAGCACGGGGAAGCCGTGTTTACACACGGCTCTCTCCGTACTTCAGCTCTGGGGACCGATCGCCGCACTCCAGCAGCGATCAGGTCCCCGAGTCCCGCGGTCCCGAAGCTTCGGACCGGGTCACGGGAGCGCAACGCGGGCGGTAGTAGTACAGGACGTACCTGTACGTGGATCTGCCCAGCCGTGCCATTCTGCCGATGTATATGTGCAGGATGTGGTTCTTAAGTGGCTAAATGCAGTTTTTGTAGCTGGTCTCTTTATTCACCCTTTACTACAATCTTCATGCTCAGTAGTCCAATTAATATTTTGGCATAAAAATTGTTACATATTTTCCCCTGATGACATGTCCAGTGGCACTAGTTTACCAAGACGCAATAAAACAAATGCTTTTGCTTAGCTAGGGTTAGACCCTAGATGCCTTGATAAGGCATTGTCAACAAAATATGGCATTTGGTATGGCTTGTCTTGTTCGCTTACATGTATCGTTTAGCTGTTGGTATGAGCTTTAATGTACCGCTCTGCAAATGTATTTGTTAATAAACAATTGATTTTTTTACTGTAAATGCTTTGTCTTAGGAGTAATTTAAGGCCGCATACACACGATCAGACCGGTCCGATGAAACTGGTCTGCAGACCAGTTTTATCGGACCAGTTCGATGGTGTGTACCGCCCATCGGACCGTTGTCCGTCAGACCAAAGTTTTAAAACCTGCTTCAAAATCTGTCTGTCGGACAGGTCCGATGGTTAGTACGCAAAAGCATCGGACCAAAAACGCGCGCATGCTCAGAATCAAGTCGACGCATGCTTGGAAGCATTGAACTTCGTCTTTTCAGCACGTCGTTGTGTTCTACGTCACCGCGTTCTGGTCAAACCACTTCAGCCTGGGCCGATGAAAATGGTCCGTCGGACCAGTTTCATCAGACCGGTCTGAACGTGCGTACGTGGCTTTAAAGTTTAGCCATCAAGGCAAACAGATAATACTCCTTATGATAGGCATGTCTAATGCTTGTATTTTAGGCCATATGTCACCTTTGCACTCTTTCCTTGCAGCCCATGGCCTATTTGTGAATTTACGACTACATAGCATATAGGTACCTACTTTATTTGTATTTAAAATTTTCAGTGACACATATTGAAAGTTTCAGTTATTACTATATTAAATTACCAAAATTATGTCATCTTTTTCTGTAATTAAATACAGTAGGTGTAGCCCTCTGTAGACATAATTCCACCTGGGAATAGGGGAGGAAGACCAGGGAAGGCATACTAACAAACAGCGAAAAAACATTAACTGATAAAAGGTGTAAAATAAAGTGTAAAAAAAATGAAAGTTTAACCAATGATCTCTCCATCCATGTACATAACTACAATAATGCAGGACGCTCTAGCAAAATTTTGATAGTGCTTCTCTGCGACCATTTTCTTTTGTATTCAGCACTTCATGGTGAAAAGCAGCCTATACACCCCCCCCCCCCCCCCCCCAAAAAAAAAAAAAAAAAATTGTAGCTCCTATTACCATTGATGAGCTGTGGCCTTTAGTATTCTCTCAATATTAATACATTTTTTATATAGGTGGCCAGGGTGTTTCTTTGGGTATTTTGTGATAAATAAAAATAATAAATAAAGAATTAAGACCAAGCATTGTTTCAGAAGCGAGGCCTCCCTTATTGATATTCTCAGCTAGTTAGTAAAACTCCTGGGTGGGGGTTTCTAGATAGAAAATAGATGGGATTCCTACACTAGTATTGCTTAAAGCGGTTGTATACCCATTTTGATAACTTTTAATAAATTAATAATAGCAGGCTATAGTATAATTTGCCATTTTTCATTTTTCTCTTACCTGCTTCCTTACCGAGTAATCATTCTTTTAGTTTTAAATGACATTGTCTGCGCAAATGCCGTAGGAACTATCTTTCCGGCAAGCAACAGATCCGGCCGGAAAAATGCTGCGTCTATGCCGGGCACGTTACTTCCTACTGCTGGCATCGGCCCCGAGATCCCGCGAGACTCATTTCCCTTCTGACGTAAGGCAGCAACAGGATCCGTCTCCTATTCGCTGGAGAAGGTTTCCATAGAGACCGGACACAAAAATGAGGTGTGGATTCAGCGGTAATGCGCATGCGTGGGATTATGTCCTGTTAAACCTACGGCCCTGTACACACGAGCAGACAGATTTGTTCAAATCGGTCGGACAGACCGATTTGAACAAATCTGTCTGCTGGGATGTATTGGTTTGATCGTGTACACACGATCAAACCAAAATCCCCGCCGGCAGACGGCGCGCTGACGTGGCGGTGACGTGATGGTGACGTTGACGCCGCCACGTCACCGCACCAGGAAGTGAATTACTTCCGCGCATGCGTCGAATCCATTCGACGCATGTGCGAGAAGATATGTCTGCTGGTTAGCGTACTAACCAGCAGACATATCGGGTGGACGGATTCCCAGCCGACAGATTTTAAAGCATGCTTTAAAATCTGTCGGCTGGCCAAATCCGTCGGCTCGCCCGTACACACAATCGAATCTGTCTGCTGGGACGGTCGGGCCGACCGTTTCCAGCAGATAGATTTGATCATGTATACGCGGCCTACTAAGGGCAGAAATAAAGCACTGCACCAACACGGAAGGACCATAGTTGTGATAGCGGAGGCTGGCAACATAGTTACATAGTTACATAGTTAATCAGGTTGAAAAAAGACACAAGTCCATCTAGTTCAACCATAAAAAAAATAAACAAACAAAATAAAACACAGTACATCCCATACACCCAACTCCATACCCACAGTTGATCCAGAAGAAGGCAAAAAAAAACAGCAGAGCATGATCCAATTTGCTACCGGAGGGGAAAAAATTCCTTCCTGATCCCCCGAGAGGCAATCGGTTTTACCCCAGATCAACTTTACCTACAAAACTTAGTACTCAGTTATATTATGTGCATTTAGGAAAGAATCCAGGCCCTTCTTAAAGCAATCTACTGAGCTGGCCAGAACCACCTCTGGAGGGAGTCTGTTCCACATTTTTACAGCTTACTGTGAAGAAACCTTTCCGTATTTGGAGGTAAAATCTCTCTTCCTTTAGACGTAAAGAGTGCCCCCTTGTCGTCAGTGTTGACCTTAAAGTGAATAACTCAACACCAAGTTCACTATATGAACCTCTTATATATTTGTACATGTTGATCATATCCCCCCTTATTTTCCTCTTGCGGGAGTATGCACAAGTCTTTTCATTTGTAAAAGTAAGAACACTTTTGGAGCATATCATTAGTAGCATTGTAATTCAAAATAACTAACTTGATTGATATATTGCTTAAATGGATATCATTTTCAGAGTTTACTACCGCTTTAATGCCTCGTACACACGATCACTTTTTGTGATGAAGAAAAATTTAATTTTTCATCATGAAAAAAAACGTAATTTTTCAAACTTCATTTTCAAAAATGACGTTGCCTACACACCATCATTTTTGGAAAATTATGAACAAAACGACGGCACTCTAAAGGGGAAGTTCTATTTGCCTTGAGGCTGCTTTTAGCTGGTTACTTGTTAGTAAAAGACGATTTGTGCTTTTTTGTCTGTTACAGCGTGATGAATGTGCTTACTCCATTATGAATGGTAGTTTTACCTCCCATCTCCTAACTTGCTTCTGGGCATGTGCGGGTTTAAAACGTCATTTTTTACGTAGTTTTGCCCACACACGATAATTTTTTATGACACAAAAAATGACATTTTGAAAAATGACATAAAAAGTTCGAGCATGTTCGAAATTTTTTTTGGTCGTTTTTCAGAAGGCATAAAATCACATTCGAGAGGGTGAGCCAGTAGAGCAGATGACCATGCCAGATGGGGTAATGTAGACCAGAAGAGAAAACGAGAGCATGAGGAAGATGTAGATGATTTCCTAATTGGAGTGAACTATCATCTGAGCATTTGCTTATGGTCTAGAGGACGAGAACTTTCATCTGGATCTTTCCCTTCCACCTATGTTACACAAATTGCCAAGGACATTGCAAACCCTGCTCAGTGGAATGTTGCAGCTTGTCCAGGGACAAAATTGCCCAGAACATACAGGGGTCAAAGGGGAATTTTTTCCTCCCATATGGCGGTGTATTTTTCCCTTTCCCAGAAAATGGTTTTAAAAGCTGAGAATTGCTAAGTTTCAGTTTTTCCAACATTACGCTATAAAAATCAAAAGGTGGAATGTGTTGCTATGGGTATTTTGGGGATTTTTTTTTTTTACAGCATAAATATGGAATTAAGACCATGCATTGTTTTAGAACTGAGGTCTCCCCTATTGATATGCTTTTACTTTGGCAGTCAGTGATAAGCCTACATTACAAACCAGTTATGCTGTGTTCAACCATGTCATTCACTATGGGATAGGTTGATGACAATACAGGTACCAACAAAAGCCTAATATGCACTGCAGATCTCTGTGATCATAAGTGATCTTGTAGAAACAATTCCTGCAGGGGAAATAGCAACTTTCTAATTCCGAATTTTATCTCTATAATCAAATAAAGCATTTCTTAGCTACTCTAGATTCAACCTCTGATCTAATATCCTTCTCATGAATCTCATATTAATGCAGGAATTTAGACAAATACACTGGTCACATATCTTGCTTGAGGTGATTGTAGCCATATGTTGGTTTTCTTACTCATTGTCCAACAGTTTTACCACCTCCTGTGTGAATGCCCCCCCCCCCCCCAGTGTTTACCAGAGCTCCTGATGGTGGATATAGATTTTGCTGCATGCTAGTACCAGGTCACGGTCCTCAGGATCCCCCCACCAGGAGGAAAACATGCCGGGGTCCAGTAGTGGATCAGATTAACCTCATTAAATTACCACTACAGGCACCATTGGGGCACCCGTTTAAGGGGACACTGGAACACACTAGGACGCTCATAGCTTTCACTTTTGTAGCAGACAGAATTTCCATTGCCAGGTCAAAGAAATCCTCTATGATCCTATTAAACCTAATAAAGTCCAAGTTATCATGAATCAAGGTTTATGAATGCCTTTCAGCAATTTTGAATGACAAGCTTGCTTTCTTCAGCAAAATCTGGGAACCCTGGATTAAATACCTCTCGGATCCCTTATAAAACGTGTATGATTTTGTAACTCTTGCCTTGACAGGGTGCATTTCTTTTTTTTGTCTATTCTCTCCCTATAGTCTATCTTCTCCCCCTAGTTTTATTTTTATTGTTTTTTCCATGTGGCCCTTGGGCCACTTGCAGTGATGTAATGTGGATTATGAGACAAATTTAGACCTGCACTCTAGGATGTGAAGCTGATCTACAGTAGTCATATGTATCGTTTGTCTTACACTGCCCTTCACCCACTGATTATACAGCGGGTGAGATGATTCACTCTAGAAACATTGCTGTAGCACCCCAATGTCCTCCCCTATATTATGGAAAACAGGAAATCATCGAAGGGGTGGGGTACAATTGGGTCTGTGTTTTCATATCCTCATTGCTTAACATTTTGGTTTCATACAATGTGTTCTGGAAAAATGGTGTTTATTGCAAACATGTTACTTCTTTCATTTGCAAAGTTTTATACCCTGGTGTGCAGCCAAGTACACTATTTGTCGTATGTGTAACGTTGGATCTTTGTACTTTCTTTGAAGTACTAAATAAAAATCATTGGAAATGAAAATGAAGAAAAACTAAGGCAAAATTCGGAATTCACTAAATGGGGCTTAAACATCTCCTCAAATACAGACAATACAGCAGGAAAAATGAGACACTGTCCTTTGTCTATGGAAGGATCAGTAAGTCAGGTAGGCAGGTTTTACTAGTGTAGTCCCTGACAAATATAAAAAACCTGTCAGTAATTCAATTAGTTTAGGCTAAATTCACCCACACCAGTATCTGTGTTGGGCAAGATGATCTGTGATAAAATTTTACCTAGCTCAAGCTCAGTAAATGCAGGATGTCCACATGCGGCCCTCTGATTGCCGAGGGGCCTCTGAACTCTAGCACAAAATACCTTAAATATTTACATTGACAAGTCAGATGATATTACACTGTACATATGAGTCACAGTCACACATGTGTGTTTTTTTTTTTTTTTTTTACTAGGAAAATGACTGTGTCAAAGTAACTTAAATAAAAATTGATGAATTCATGCCATCTCGTGCTTTCCTTTTACTGATCTGTTTTCTATCCTTCCAAAGTTCCTCTAAAGTCTCCTTTGAGCCAGCTAGAAGGCCTTAAGTTTGAAAGTGTTTTAAAGTTGTAGCCATCTAAACAGATTGCAGATTGTCATTAGTTCAAATTCATTTAAAATGCTCTGCACAGTGTATTCCTTCAATGAAATTGTCCCATGTTTTGGAATTACTCCCTAACTTAGTTTGCTTAATTGATTTATTAACTTAACCATCACAAAAATAAAGGATTAAAGTGTTTGTTTGTTGTGTCCTTCCCATCCGTGTTCTAGATAATTTCATTGGAAGCCTTTTATTTATTTGTTTATTTATACTTTGGCTATCATTATATGTCTCCAGTCTAGCAATTATGGCATCCGTCATAAAACTAAACATATCATGTAAAAAAACATGTCTTCCCCAATAATATATGTAATTTTTTTCCCAGTTATCTTCCAATACTTTTTTTTATATAAAATAAACATATATATATATATATATATATATATATATATATATATATATATATACACAGTATATATATATACTGTACTTGCAATGATGCAGTGACAGAACTTTTATTTAACGCTTCTCATTTTTATTTAGTTTTCAAGAACAAGCTTTCAGCTACATCCTGTAGCCTTCATCAAGGGCATGAAGCTTGTCTATTGAAAGATGAAAATAAGAAACAGTTATAAATAAAAAATATGGAATTAGCCTGCAGCAGTAGTGTCGTAGTAGGTGGATATTTGGTGTACCTGGGACTACTCCTCATTACATGCATCCACTGATACAGACAGAAAAACACTGCTTAATGTGCTTTTTACATTTTTGTACTGCTAAATGACCATCCAACATCCCAGGTCAAATATCATCCTTGGAATCTCGCAATCTACAGCCCCAAAATCTTCCTTGGCCTCTGGTACATCTGTTATTTCTTGCGCTAGATCTGTTTTCTCTGAATCCCCAGTCATGGCCACCAGTATATCTGTTATTTCTGGCATGAGCACTGTTCTCTGATTCCCCAACAATGACCACCACAGTTGTCAAGTACCTCTAATGTAGGGGTGTCAACATCCCCCTTAAGTTGGGGCAAAACGTAATATGATTTAATTCAACCCTATGTTACATTATAGGACAGGTTACCTGTTTTTCCCTGACCGTTTATTCCCAAAGCACATAAAAATCACAAATTGTGTGTAAATAACGGCCTTCAATACACAAATCAGTGCCAAACGGAATCTTAATGCTGATCCCTAGTAAGACCCTCTAAGGAATACTACAAATATATACGTAATAGATACTAATGAAAATTTCCCATGGCTGAAAACAACCAAAGGGGAAAAAATGTGGACAAGCAGCTATTTAAAACTAGACAAAATATGGAAGATAATCAAACAAATTAAAAACATAAAAAAATATGTCTCAATCATAGATTACAAACAGCGCTGTTGTTGGATGAAATTATAAAGTGGCCAACACCACTAAAGAGTTTATGATAGATGAAAAAGACACACAAGTGTTTCAGGCAGTGTTCACACGAAGATCCTAAAGAGGTTGAAATGTGGATGGAGAAAGCCAAGTCCGAGGCCCATCCGGATCCGGCTTTCTCCATCCAAGTGGCTCCCTGATAGACGCAGACCCCAGTGTTTTACACTTAATGAATGAATTAATTAATGAATTAATTAATTAATTGTCAAAAATAAATATATACAATATATACAGTACACAGGTTTTTGACTAAGTCCTCCATCAAAAATGTCCCTGGTCGTAGCTCCAACGTGTCTTCTTTCTCCGGTAATATCTTCTCCCACGGGTTCTTCTCCCTCCTCTGTTTCATCTCCCTCCGCTGATGTCTTCTTCCTCTGATTCTTCTCCCTCTGCTGCTGATGTCGTCTTCCCCTGTTTCTTCCTCTGGTTCTTCTCCCTCCGCTATCTTCTCCCTCTGGTTCTTCTGCCAGTTTTTCTCCCTCCCTCCCTCCCATCTTCTCCAGATGCTGACTCCCGCTGTTGTGCCAGCTCCTGCTGTCTGCCATTTCCTATATAGCCAAGTCCTGTTCACATGCAGTTTCCTCCAATGCATTTTTTTTGTAAATGTGCAGGGACTTTTTTACACGCAGCACAGTGCATTCTAGACTTCAATGTATTTGCATGAAAAACACATGTACTGTATATGAATTTTTTGTGTGTTTTCCTGCATCACAAGAGACACCTCCTCCTAGTAACATCAACACTTTAAAAAAAACACAAACGCATAAAAAATGAAAGACATGCACGAAAAGGCGCTACAAAAAATGCATCAGCCACACGTGCATAGACGTGAACCTAGCCTAACATCTGGAAATCCTTTGTTTTGTATTAAACATTTATTTGTAAAACAAATTTATTTTAGAGGGAACAAGACAAAAAAGGAGAGAGAGTGATTTAATAAAAAACAGACATGAAACATTCGTTTAACCGCTTCAGCTCTCGCACCCATATACCCCTTATTGACCGGAGCATTTTTTACATTTCTGTTGAGCAAGGTAACATACATGTAATGTAATATTTTTTTTAGGACAAACTAGGTTTATTTTTGGTAATATTCGGCTCCATTCACAGAATGAACTTGCATGAGATATTTAGGTGTCAAGACACATTTTGCCCAAATATCTCATAGTTCCTGAAATTGACAATTCACTAGACCGTTTGTGTGGTATTTTCCAAAAAACACTGAAAACGCTATGTAAATACCACAGTAACAGGCATGAAAATCCATTTACAGAAGGAAATAATTAAATGCATGTGGGAATTAATCACTTCATCCCAGAAGGATTTACCCCCAAAATGATCAGGCCATTTTTTGCGATATGGCACTGCGCCGCTTTAACTGACAATTGCGTGGGTGTGCCACATTGTACCCAAACAAAATGTATGTCCTTTTTTCCCCCACAAATAGAGCTTTCTTTTGGTGGCATTTGATCACCTCTGCGTTTTTTATTTTTTGCGCTATAAACAAAAAAACACTGCCAATTTTGAAAAAAAAAAAAAATGTTTTACTTTCTGATATTATACACAGCCCAAATTTAACAAAAAGAAAAATCAAATTTCTTCATCAGTTTAGGCCAATATGTATTATGCTACATATGTTTGGTAAACAAAAATCCCAATAAACGTATTATGATTGGTTTACGCAGAAGTTATAGGGCCAGATTCAGGTACAGCAGCGTATTTTTTGGCCGGTGTAGCGCATCTGATATGCGCTACGCCGACGTAAAACAGAGAGCCCAGAACAGTATTCTCAAAGCAGTCGCTCCGTACGTTGCGCCGGCGTAGTGTAAATAGGCCGTCGTAAGCCTGCCTAATTCAAAGTAGGCAGGTAGTGGGCGTACTTTATTTAAATTAACCGTGACCCCATGTAAATGAGCGGCCGAGCGAACGGCGCATGCGTGCACATGCTCAGAATCACGTCGAATAGAATGCCTAAGATACACGTTGAACATTGCCTACGACGTGAACGTCACAGCCCCATTCACGTACGACTACGTAAACGACGTAAAAACGACGGCTGTTCCAAAGTCCATTCCTTGCATGGGATGCGTCACCTTTTTGGTGGTTTATCTTTACGCCGGAAAAACACCTTACGTAAATGTCGTAGATTTCTGCGTTGGGCGTACGTTCGTTCGTGAATCGGCGTATCTTGCTCATTTGCATATTTATAATGGGAACGCCGAATGCGTCCAGCGTAAATATGCACCCAAGATATGACGGCGTAGGAGACTTACGTCGGTCGTATCTTGGCAAAATTCAGGCGTATCTGATTTAAAGAATCACACGACGGCGCACATTTGGACTTACGATGGCGTATCAGTAGATACGTCGGTGTAAGTCTTTGTGAATCTGGGCCATAGGGTCTACAAAATAGGGGATAGATTTAGGGACTTTTATTTTTTTTATTTTTTTCATTAGCAGCGATCTGCGATTTTTAACGGGACTGCGACATTGCGGTGGACAAATCTGACCCTAAGTGACAATTTTTGGGGACCAGTGACACCAATACAAAATACAATGCAAAAAAAAGTGCAAAAAAAATGCACTGATCCCTGTATAAATGACACTGACAGAGAAGGGGTTAACACTAGGGGGCCATCAAAAGGGTTAACTGTGTCCCCTGGGTGTGCTCTAACTGTGTGTGGGATGGGCTTACTAGAACAACACAGAGATCGCTGTTCCTGATCACTAGGAACAACAGATCTCAGTGTTGTCTCCTGTCAGAATGGGGATTTGCTTTGTTTACACCTGTACTTTGATCGCAGGTGGCTGGCAGACATCGAGTCCTCCGGACCCACGCAGGAGCTCCCCTGGCATGCAGCGGGCGCGTACATGTGCTCCCACTCTATATCATGCACAGACCGAGATATGGGTACACCAATTAAGTAGTGGTCCGGGCATGCCATAGTTGTGGTCCGGACCATTTTATAAACAACCAGTAAACATCATGGTTGTTAAGGAACCAAAAACTGTCTATTATGTATTTTTTACACCACACTGTACCCCTTACTCATTGACATGGGGGGGTTGAAATCTAGGGGATTATGATTATGATAAACCCCCCTGCCCGCACACCCCCACAATCACCAGCCAGGGTTGTGGGGAGGAGGCCCGTGTCCCGAATATCATGGGGACAAGGTGCCCAAAAGAACACCCCCATGTTAAGGGCATGTGGCCTGGTATTATTTGTGGGGGGAGGGGGGTGCTTACTTGTTACCTCCCTTTCCTGAACTGCTGGGCTGCATGCTCAGATAAAAGTCTGGTATGAATTTTTGAGGGACCCCACACAATTTGTTTTAACTTTCTTTTTTGCTGGCAATTTTTTTCTTTAATTCAGCTGTCAGCGGGAAACCCTTTGACAGCTGATGACTCATCGGTCTTTAAGAACACAGCGGCTGCCCACTCCTTAACAAACATGTTGTTTAGTGGTTTTTCAGGATGTGGGCAGCTGCCAGATCATTAACAACACCTATTTATTAAATGTAATAAATACACTGGCTAGTGTCAGGTGTAAAATTACTGCAAAAAAATAATATTTTATTTTACATGCAATCTCCAGAATGTAAAATATTTGCCCTCTTTTGCTTTGACCACTTTTTATTTACAAAACATTGTGTGCGTGTACACAAAAAGAACAAATGTAATTGCACAATTCGTTGAGTTTATGACAGTTTCCAGAAAAAAAAAAAAAAACATTGCAAAGGGTTTTGCAAATTAAATAAAGCTCCAGGCAGATATAAAAGACACAAATAATGCAGTTCTCTGTTTATTAACACATAAATGTATTTTTAAATGCTATCAGTTTTGATAGGAGAAGAGGAGACAGTGGCAGAGAGATGAACTCAGCACTGCTACTTCTTCTTTCACTGTCAAGTCACTGACTGTTCGTGGATCCAAGATGGCCTGAGTTGAACAAAGTTGGGCATCAGACTAATAATTTCAAGTGGCATAAAAAAGTACTATGGAAACATTTCTGGACTGAAGGTGAGTATTAAAGCAAGAACTGAAGGGGGATGACGTGCTGCACGTGACGCACGCACGCCGAGGGAGGGGCAGACCGCGCCACGGTCCATACTGTGGGATCGGAAGGTGGATGCCGGAGGATCCGGGGAAGAAAGTGCGGCGATGGTAGCGCGGCAGAGCGAGAGTCTGCTGTCCCGCCGACCATTCTTCCCGAACAAGCGTCCGGTGTAGTAGTAAGAACGGAGACCCCCAATACCCCCCCGCACTCCGAAGGTAAGAGCAATCGGAGCGGTAAAACCTGGTGTGTAGTGGTATTCATCTGCGGCAGCTCACACACGGATCCGTCTGCCTCATCTGTCTGAAGTCTTCTCTGCACCGTCCAGGTAACATCCACCCATATGTTTCTTCGTTACGGAGGCTGCCTGTATCACCTAAACGGATGTATTAGAGACAGGGGGCTGTGCAAATGAATGTCAACAATGAGACAGCGCCGTGCTGAGGAAAGGTCAGATTAACCTTGAGTTTTTGTGGTGCTGTTTGTATCTTCTATTTTCAACAAGGGAGCAATGTGAATATTCAGTACTGTTCAAATCAGCTCCTTTACCCAAGAGCATATCAGGCGATATACTGGTAGACATTGATGGTGTACTAGCAGGGTCAGGGAAGGGTATTGGTGAATTACCACGCCCGGGAAAAACGAGGGGGTGACCTAGTGAAGAGGTTCTTGCACCTTGTAGCCTGTACCTACACCCTATAATTAAACTGCTTCCTGAAGGAGAAATTCAGGTGACAGTGCGGCATTATATCTGTGGACTCTGTCCATCCCATATACGCAGTGGACTGGCGACAGACTAAATCCTACCAAAGCTATTTGCATGATCATTCCAGTGCTTCCAATTACTTCCTTATGGTTAGGATCGTAGTAACGGGGTACCTACGCCAACTTTTAATTTCCGAGCTCCTTAAATTTGTGAGCGAGTCACTGCAGGGGGTAAGGGGTCCGTGTCGGAGAGGCTGACCATAGGATTAGGTGGGGAAGAGCGTCTCACCAGACGGTGGGGAAACTTGGGCGAGGGAGGACATTGTGGCCTCTCCGCCTGGGGTGTACTAGGGGCTGTGCTCCAGAACACATCCCAGAGCCGCTAAGTCGACAGGTTAGAGCTCCCATCCATTATTCCTCTGTCTTGGTGTAAAGGCTTACATTAAAAAAAATAAAAAATAAACTAAATTACGTCAGCCATTACGTCAGCCACCTATTGAAGGTCAGAAGGCGAAAGGGGTCTCCGGCCCAGCATCAATCCTTGTGGCCACCTATAGAGTATACAGAGGTTACTCAATAAATAGCCCATCCGGGGCCCAACGCTAGTTCAGGGTATAGTAACGCGGATTTCGAAACTGGGGAAGCGAATTAGAACGAGGAATAGACATAATATGAGTAGGATCACAAGGGGCTCCGCCCGAAAACGCCCAAGGACAACCCCACTACCGGATCAATAAGACAATACATGGCGCAGGAAGGGGGCACCAAAAGCCCAGCCACGAACAAGAAAACTGCAAAAACTGAGGTTACGAAAAAAGGGGTAGGAGGAACGAATCCCCCAGCCATTGACACTTCCACAGAAGGGGACCAGGAACTAAGCCATGTTGAGGAACCGAGAATGGAGACACACATACCAACAATGATCGAATTAGATGGAATGCTAAGGAGATTGGAAAATGCCATTAAAGAGGAAATCAGTGTTCTAAGAAACGATATAGGACACATCCTGTCACGGGTAGAGGAGATTGAAACAAGAATTGAAAAACAGGAATTAGAATTAAACCAACTAAAAAACCAACACTCCGCTATGAAACTGAACCAAAGGCAGCTACAATATCGCCTGGAAGATCAGGAGAACCGGAACAGAAGGCAAAATTTGAGAATTCGATTCATCAAGGAAGAAAAGGGTGAAGATTTAAGAAAAATTATGAACAACTTGTTCACCCCCCTCCTTGACAGCGGCTCTGGAAAACCCCTGAAAATTGAGCGGGTGCACCGCTTAGGAAGACTCAAGGATAATGTGAGTGAAAGGCCAAGAGACATAATAGTCAGGTTTAGACACTATGAAGATAAGGCGGAGATTTGGACAAAAATGAGAAGAATGCCGCCCATGAGCTATGATGGTGCTGAGCTTCAAATCTATCCGGACCTGGCCTGGGAAACACTAGCCAGGAGAAGGCATCTTAAACCCCTTCTCAAGCAGTTGAGGGTGCACAATATTAAATACCAGTGGGGTTTCCCAGCATGTCTCATCGGCCAGAAGGAGGGGATCTCGGCAAAATTAATTTTTCCAGAAGATCTCCCAGGCTTCTGTTGCAAATTAGATTTGCAAATAGTAGAAATACCAGGATGGGTTGAATAAAGGCGGTGAGAAAGATGGAGGGATGCAGGTGAGGGGGGGTCTTGGGGGAGAAGGGAGGATAGGGGGGTCCCCAGGGTGAGGCCTTTCAGCCCCGCCTTTTAAGATCTGTCCCAACTGGAGAGGGGACCTAGGCGGGGTTGGGAGTGTCGAGTCCTCCCCCACTAGAAAAGAACCAGTGGCCAATGGGGCGCGAAGACCCACTTGGTTCAGAGGCCTTTTCTAGGCCCAGGAAGGGGGGAGGGGGTGGCCGGGGGGGGGGGGTTTGGGAGGGCTAAAAGGGAGGGGGTAGGGAAGGTAACTCCCAGTGACTCCATAAGAAAAGCAATGACAATAGTTGAGTAGTCTGATATGGGCGAGGTAAAGTTTCTATCATATACCGTGAAAGGCCTAAACTCAAGGGACAAAAGATTGCAGGTCCTGGAAGAAATCAAACAATACAGGGCAGATGTTGTATTCATACAGGAGTCCCATCTCTCCCTTGACTCTAATATTAAATTGTATTCATCTACATACCCCACGTGGTTCTATGGAGATTCCATCTCCAATCGTGCCAGAGGGGTAGCTATTGGCTTCACTAGGGGGTTGGACTTCGCTCTAGAGGCGAGGATGACCGACCTGGAGGGTAGATATCTATTTCTGAAAGGAAAGATCGGCAATGTTGTTTATACTCTTGCCAACATATATGCTCCCAACGTCCACCCTATAAAATATCTAGGCAGAATCCTGGACAAACTAAAAATATTCGTGGAAGGATACATGACATTGATGGGGGACTTAAATTTTGTTTTTAACCCGAGACTAGATAGCACATCCCTGGGGAGGGAGACAACTAGTGTACAGTTACAAAAAATAAAACGAAAGATGTTTGACTGTCAATTGGTGGACGCCTGGCGTGCTTTTCACCCAGACACACAAGACTATACGTTTTTTTCCCCTCCCCACGTATCGACTATATGTTGGTAGATCATAGGTTATTAGATGTGGTCTCGGAAACAGAAATCGGGATAATGACTATCTCAGACCATGCTCCGATATCCATGAAAACTAAGACGGCCCTTCCAAACAATAAACAGGCGGTATGGCGCCTTAATGACTACTTGATTCGTGATGAGGGTGGGTCAGGGAGGGTGGCGGAGGAACTCAAACTATTTTTTGCGGCAAATGACTCTGAAGATATCTCTAGAGCAACTCTCTGGGAGACGCACAAGGCATATATTAGAGGGATATTAATATCAGAGGGAGCACGGAGGAAAAAGGAGAGAAACAGGCAGCGTGACCTATTGGTCAAAGAAATAACCCATTTAGAACAAAATCACAAAGAACGAGGACAAAAAGAGACATATCTCAATTTAACCATAAAAAGAGACGAATTAAAGGAGATTATGGAAAAAGATGCCAGGACAAATCTCAATAATATGACCAGAGAGATGTATATGTGGGGTAATAAATTTAGTAAACATCTGGCAAAAATGGCCCAAAAAAAGAAAACGAGGAACTATATTGAAAAAATTAAAAGGAAAAATGGGGATATGGTTTATGCAACAGCGGATATAGCAGACACGTTCAAAAATTATTACGATGAATTATATAAGATCAAACAACCGCAGGGGCAGGTGGGAAAAAAGGAGGCGATGGTTCGGACCTTCCTGGAGAGGGCAGGATTACCTAAGGTTGATGAGGACGAAAGTCTAAATATGGATAGGCCCATAACAGAGGAGGAAATCAAAAATGCCTTGAAAAATATGGTTATCGGGAAAAGTCCTGGTCCCGACGGGTTTACGGTACTACACTACAAGAGATTCAGCGATATCCTGATACCCAGACTCTGTAGCTATTTCAACGGCTTGGGGTCTGAGTATGAGATGAGTCAGGTGGCATCAGCAGCATTGGTCGCTGTCATTTTAAAAGAAGGGAAGGACAGTTCCCTATGCTCTGGATACAGACCGATCTCTCTTTTAAACATAGACATCAAGCTTTTCGCAAAAGTGTTGGCGGAACATTTGAAAAGAGTAATGAATCTTTTGATTCACCCGGACCAGGTAGGGTTTGTACCTGATAGGGAGGGCAAAGACAACGGCATAAGGGCACTCCTCCTGTGACAGAGGATAAGGCAGGTAGGGTCCCCCAGTTTATTCCTGTCGGTGGATGCTGAAAAAGCATTCGACAGGGTAGACTGGGGACTCATTATGCAGACACTAGCCGCAACAGGATTAGGGAATAGGCTTATTAAATGGATCGAAACACTATACCGTCGGCCCACAGCAAAAATTAAGATGAACGGATCTCTTTCGGATTCTTTTGAGATGAGGAACGGGACAAGACAGGGTTGTCCCCTGTCATCCCTTCTCTTCATTCTATCACTTGAACCGCTGTTGGCCATAATCCGTAAAGATCCCAACATCAAGGGGATCCAGGTCGGGGAGGACATAAATTAGCGGCCTATGCCGAAGATGTTCTATTTTTTATCTCGGATCCGGTGAACACTATCCCCAAATTATCTCAGACCCTGCAGCAATATGGTATCATTTCTAACTTTAAGATCAACGTTGCAAAGTCGGAAATATTAAATATAAACCTTAATAAAAAGGAAGTAGGGCGGGTGAGAGAGATATGTGCCTTCCCCTGGAGAAAGGAAGTTAACCACTTCAGGCCCACGCTACCGTCGGATGACGGCAACAGCGCGGGCCTGAATATCCAACATGCCGTCATTTGACGGCATGTCCTTCAGGCGTTCCCAGCACGCTGCGGGGAAGCCCTGTGTTGTCCGTGTCCCTTGGACACGGCCAATCACAGATCGCGACGAACGGCCAATCAGAGTGGCCGTTTGCGATGCGATCTGTGGGCGAATGAGAGATGATCTCTCATAGATCATCTCTCATTGCCGTTTTACACAGAGACAGTGTCCTGTCTCTGGAGAGGAGGAGCCCGATCTGTGTTCCTTCCTACATAGGGACACAGATCGGTCACCCCCCCAGTCACCCCCCCTCCCCCCACAGTTAGAACACACCTAGGATACACATTTAACCCCTTCCTCACCCCCTAGTGTTAACCCCTTAAATGCCAGTCACATTTATACTGTAATTAGTGCATATTTATAGCACTGATCGCAGTATAAATGTGAATGGCGCCAAAAATGTGTCAAAAGTGTCCGGTGTGTCCACCATAACGTCGCAGTACCAATAAAAATCGCAGATCGCCGCCATTTCTAGTAAAAAAAAAATAATAAAAATAATAATTCTCTCCCCTATTTTGTAAGCGCTATAAATTTTGCGCAAACCAGTCGCTTATTGCGATTTTTTTTTTTTTACCAAAAATATGTAAAAGAATACGTATCGCCCTAAACTGAGAAAAAAAATGTGTTTTTTTTTTTAATTGGGATATTTATTATAGCAACAAGTAAAAAATATTGTATTTTTCTTCAAAATTGTCGCTCTTTTTTGTTTATAGCGCAAAAAATAAAAACCGCACAGGCGATCAAATACCACCAAAAGAAAGCTCTACTTGTGGGGAAAAAAGGACGTAAATTTTGTTTGGGAGCCACGTCGCACGACCGCGCAATTGTCAGTTAAAGCGACGCAGTGCCGGAAGCTGAAATTTTACCTGGGTAGAGGGGGGTGTATGTGCCCAGTAAGCAAGTGGTTAAGTACCTAGGTATAAAACTCGCTAATACAGTCAAGAAGATTTATAAGATTAATTATGTCCCCCTGTTAAATTAAAACAAAAATTAACTAAAAAAAACAATAAACAAACCCATCTCATGGGTGGGACATATAAACATGTTAAAAATGATATATGTCCCAAAAATTTTAGACAAATTTCAATTAATTCCAATCGCGTTGTCCCCACAATATTTAAGAATCTTAAATTCCTTATTAATTAACTACGTATGGAAAAACAAAAAGCACAGAATATCCCTGACAATCCGGAAACAAGATAAGCAAGATGGAGGCTTGGCGGTCCGTGATATTAAACGCTACTATAGAGCAGCAGTTCTCTCCCGGGCGGTAGAATGGGCCAGAGACAAGAAAGGGAAAAGATGGTTACAAATTGAAAAGTCGCAAGACATGACGCAATTGAGTAAAATGTTGTGGATGCCAACACAATATAGAACACTGAAGCATAATCCATATGAAATGACGAAAAGCACTTTGAGAATGTGGGATAGGGTACAGTCACTACTTAATAGTAAATTTAATTCTCCACTTATCAATTTAAAAGAAAATGCATACTTTACACCTGGTGAAAAACAAAATCGGTGGAAATTGGATTAAAAAGGATCCAGTGCACTTAGGGGATATTATAAGGAGCGGCGAGTTGGCCACCTTCGAGGAACTGAAATCTAGGAATATCTGGAATCTCGATAGGTGGCATTATTCGCAGCTAAGTCATTTCGTTCAGCAACTTCCCAGACCACTAAGAACAGGTTTAGAGCTGACACCATTAGAGAAGGTTTGCACAGGGGAGAATACTAAGGGCACGATTTCGAAATTATATAAGATATTTATTAAGATTGAGGCACGGGGAGCAGCACCTTTTGTGGAAAAATGGGAAAGGGAGTTGGGAATTCTTAGGGGGGAAAACACGGTTAATAAGATAATGTCTCTCGCTCACTCTTCCGCTATAGATACGCGAACTGCGGAGATGAACTATAAGTGCATTTCGGGCTGGTATATCACTCCGGCTAAATTAAGTAAGTTTAAAACTGGGCAAACCGCCGAGTGCTGGTGCGGATGCCCAGATAGAGGCACGATGGCACATTTATGGTGGACTTGTACAATAATTCAAAAATGGGACTCTATACTAGGTCAAGTGAAGGAAATCACGGGCATGGGGATAAAAAAAGATCCGTGGGTAGTTCTCTTCCACGGTAGCTGTGAGGGAATCAAAAAGCACAAGCGGTCATTACTCCCCCACTTATTGAATGCAGCGAAAAAGCTCATCCCCAAAAAATGGCAAGACATCGAAAGCCCACATATATGGGAGTGGGTGGATGCCGTGGAAGAAACTTATAGGTTGGAAGAGTTGAAGGAGACCTTTTAGAAACTAAGAATGATTTTGAGTCTAAATGGCAGAAGTGGAAGGCTTATAAAAAAACATGGAGTTATGTAGAGGGTTTAAGAGCTTCCGCGTGAAAGGGAGTTCGCAGCACTCATAAAAGAATTACCCCCTCCGAGCATGGGAGACCAAGAGTTTTACATCAATAATTGGAGCCTTATATCATGAGTTGTAGATACTGACATCTCTTTAACGAGATGAGATAGATGGAGTCCTGGGGGCCAGGGGGGTGGGGGAGGGGGGGCGTAGGGAGGGCACAAAGGGTGGTATCTAGTGATCGTTGCAGAAGTTGGGCCGGCGGGTAGTCAATAGCTGGCTGATCGATTTAAGTGTGTTATACGGTGCAACAGGGCAGCTTTACTTTTTTTTTCTCGTTTTTATCTCTCAATAATAAAAAATAAATAAATAAATAATAATAATAAAAAAAAAATGTCTTGTATAGTTTCACAGATGATGCAAAACCGCAAAAGCGCAAATAGAGACGATCGAAGCATAACGGTATGTGCGGCACTCCAACGTCTGGTAATAGCTGATGTGAAAAAATAAATAAAAATAAAGCAAGAACTGGTTTTGTTACTTGATCATTTGATGGGGCATTGATTTTTGTCTTATTTGGCTGGAGTTCTGCTTTCAAGAATTTTATAATTAACCACTTCCTTACTGGGCATGTATACCCCCTTCCTGACCAGGTGAAATTTCAGCTTGCGGCACTGCGTTGCTTTAACTGAGAATTGCGCGGTCGTGCGATATGGCTCCCAAACAAAATTAGCGTCCTTTTTTCCCCACAAATAGAGCTTTCTTTTAGTGGTATTTGGTCACCTCTGCGGTTTTTATTTTTTGCGCTATAAACAAAAAAGGACGACAATTTTGAAAAAGAATACAATATTTTTTACTTGTTGCTATAAAAAATAGCCCAATTTAAAAAAAAAAAATTCAGTTTAGGCCGATACGTATTCTACATATTTTTGGTAAAAAAATAAATTAAAAAAAATCGCAATAAGCAACTGGTTTGCGCAAAAGTTATAGCGCCTACAAAATAAGGGACAGAATTATTATTTTTTATTATTTATTTTTTTACTAGTAATGGCGGCGATCTGCGATTTTTATTGCGACTGCAACATCATGGCGGACACATCGGACACTTTTGACACATTTTTGGCACCATTCACATTTATACTGCAATCAGTGCTATAAATATGCACTAATTACTGTATAAATGTGACTGGCAGGGAAGGGGTTAACACTAGGGGGTGAGGAAGGGGTTAATGTGTATCCTGAATTGTGTTCTAACTGTGGGGGGAGGGGGGGTGACTGGGGGGTGACCGATCTGTGTCCCTATGTACAAGAGACACAGATCAGTCCCCTCTCTCTATGACAGGACGCTGTCATTGTGAGAGCCGGCAATGAGAAATGATCTCATATGTTTACATATGAGATCATCTCTCATTCGCCGCACAGATCGCATCGCAAACGGCCACTCTGATTGGCCGTTCGCGGCAATCTGTGATTGGCTGTGTCCAAGGGACACGGCCAGTACACAAGTTCCCTGCTGCGCGCTCTGGAGCGCGCGCTGGGAACAAAGAAAGGGGCTGCCGTGAAAACACGGCGGTCCGGAGATTTAGAACCACCCTGCGGCCGCATATAGTCTTACGGCCGTAGGGAAGTGGTTAAAGTGTTTGTTACCCCAGAATTCCAAATTCCTAAAATGTGTCTTCTGTACCATGTACTTGTTTGAGGAAATATCCTGTTCTCTTTGTATTGCTTCCTTTATGTGAAATCCCTGGTGTTCCTGCCAGTTGCTCCGATTTCCTATTAAAAACTGACCACACTAAGCAGTAGAGCTCAGTGTGATCTTTTCTCTACCTATGCTGGGAACTCAATAATAATATCATTGAAGGAGAGCAGCTCCAACGATCAGAATCATCCTGACAACACCCCCCCCCCCCCCCCGTTGCTTCTCCTCCCCCCAGCTTTTATGCAGCTGAGAACAGGGGGAATGTGATCACTTTAAACAAGGTGAAAAATAGATATTTATGTTTTTTATTTTTAAACCCAACTAAATAGATTAAAAAAGAAAATTTTGCGCTAAACCAATAATAAAATAATAACGTGATAAGTGAAATCACAGAAGGCAGCAATCACGTGATCTAACACAACCATAGAGAAATAAAAAAAATAAAAAATAAAATTGCGTCAACTAAAAAAGAACCAATAAAGTCCATAAATAACACAAACGTATGTAAGTCCAAAAAAATGATGAATGTGACATCAACAGCACCCAAGTGAAATTTAGAGGATTCCTGAGCCACCACCACATGGACTGAGGCTTACCAGAGATGAGCCCAGTAACAGCATATAATAGATCCAAACGATATATCCCAAGGAAGTTCTCGCAGCTAACCGGGATCCTGTCTCACACCAACACAGCTGATTTCAGATTCACAGGAGTGGGAAGCAGCGCTGGGTACTCGACAGTACCAATATCATATAGGACAGCGATAAACCATGTAAAAGGAAGGAGACCGCAACATAGTGTAATACCAATGATTGCTTTTAATAAAAAGTTAAAAGGCTACTCACACAAGGAAGTGCAAACGAGCGATGTACATAAAATTCTGCTGGCCGGCAACAACAAGGAGCCCTCCTCCTAACGCATACGCGGTGACGTCACTGCACGCCGTCCAACCCAGAGGCGTTTCCTCATATGTTGACGTTATCAATGGGAGTGGGCTCTGCAGTGATTCACCGCTCTATATACCCAAGCCTCGCTTTGGTCAACAGGAACCGGAAAAGCTAGGAACTCCATTTTGGATTTGGGAATTGTACAATCTCGTACTAGTGCAATGAGAGAACATAGATGAGGACAAGCAATACTTGCTAAAAATTAGTGCAGGTTAAGGATCCTTAACCAAGCTTGCTAGTCATCAGAGATTCTAAATACACTAGAAAATCAAGATATCAGATAATAAATAATAAATTAAATTAAATAGGACCAAAAATGTGAAAAGATGCCCGATCCTGACCGGGCTATTGTGGAGACCCCCTAGTGGGGAAATGGGAGAAAACACCCGCTACTCATTGGGAGGAACCCCAACAGTGTCTAAGAGCGTGCCCATCTAAAGTCTATCCTCAATAGGTGAAGGGATAGAACATATAATTAAGTGATTATATAGATAAAAAATAAATAAATACCTATATACATAAATAGATAAACTCCCAATAGAAGGGACGTGAAATAGTGTCCTAACTAAACCCCCTTAGTGGACCTAAAGATATGAATGCTTAAATTATACAATTAAAAAATCCCTTTTTATATAAAAAGGTTATATATATAAATTAGAATGTATGTGAGTTGTGGTATTGAGACACCCGATACCATTCAACATTATTAAAAAAATATATATAAGTAGTGCAAAAAACGTGCAAATAAAAAGACTAGATCTTGTACAATAGATATAAATACAAATATTATCCATCCTGCTGTACCAAACCGAGGCTTTTACACATATCTAAAGAAATATGACATATAAGGTCAAGCATTGTTTATAAAGGCATTAACATCAGTATCGATATTCAACCCATAGGGCATATAACATTTAAGACGATGGATCCAAGACATTTCTAGTTTGGAAATTTCTCTCACTAGAGAGCTACCCCTCCAGTTGGGCTTGTACTTATCAATGCCCAAAAATAATGTATTAGATGGATCCTTATTATGCTTCAATAAGTAATGTTTAGATACCGAATGATTCTTAAACCCTGTAATTATATTCGTCATATGTTCATTCAAACGGACTTGTACCGGTCTCTTAGTCCTGCCCACATACTGGAGGCCACAAGGGCACTGAAGCAAATAGACAACACCAGTAGTGGCACAGGTAATAAATGGTTTAATACAATGTGTCTTACCAGTAACAGTAGAGACAAATGTAGTAGTGCGTCTACTTCGACAAGAATTGTTAGAACACACTCTACAGTGTCTACACTAATAGAAACCTGTTAACTGGTCAAAAAAGGTTAAGTTATTCAAAGGGGGATTCAAAACATTAGGAGCTATACGATTATGTAGAGATGGCGCACCTTTGGAGATGACCCTCGGTCTATCAGGTAGCACACCCTTAAGAACAGGATCATTCTTCACCAGGTGCCAATGCTTATGAATCAATTGCTTAACACTTCCGTGCTGTATTGAATATGGAGTAATAAAAGGTACCCCTACTGAAAATTTATCACGTTCAGCTGGAGGTCTCTCTCTTAAAAGATCAGACCTACTCATGGAACTAACACCCTCCAAAATGGCAGTCAGGGACTCTCTGTCATAACCCTTTTCAAGGAACCTATCAGTTAGAATACTGGCTTGTTCAAGGAACTCCGAAGGGTCAGAGCAGTTCCTACGGAGTCTTAAATACTGACTCTTCGGGACTGCCCTGAGCCATTGACTGTGATGACAACTCCCCAATGGTATGAAAGAGTTACGATCAGTCACCTTAAAAAAGGTGGAGGTGTTAAACTCATCGCCTCTGATCCGTATGTTGAGATCAAGGTAATGTATCTCTTTCTAACTAACCTCAAATTTCAATTGTATCCCCCTCGGTCAATCAAAGTGTAGGACCTTCTTATCAAGGTACCTCTTTTAGACCCAGAGGTCACAATTCCCGTGGGAGAGGGTGGAGCCATAATCCCCAAAGAGGTAGAGGTTCCTATACCAACTATTCTGATGGTTGGACCTATGATCAGGGACCTGATTGGAATACACAGTCTCCCTCCAACTACCAAACAAGTGGAGCATCTGGGTGGGACTATAGCATTTCAGTCCAAAACTCTTTTTTCCCTCTGAGTGATAGAGAGTATCTAGATGCTAATTGGTCTTATGATTCTAGCCAGGTCCCTCCATCCCAGCAGTCTAATGCTACCAATTTTCCAAAACCTCCTATCCCTTTTGTTCCCCAGCCTCCTACCGATTTGGCTAGTTGGGGTTTTCACAAACCTCCTCAGGGCACAAAAAGGTTAGGCGAAAGAGGAGAGGAACCAGAGGGGGAGGCAGAGCAGAATTGCCAAAGCGGCCAAAAATGTGAAGACAGGACAGGGTATTTTTAATTTGAGTTCTAAGGTTTTAACCGAATCTGAAAAACTTATTTTGGACCAGGGCCTCAAATTTGCCCCTCCAAAAGGTCTCGACAAATTCCACACATATATGGACATCCATAAATTTATCAGGAAATTAAATATTAAAAGGTATATGACCACTAATACTTTCACTAGTCAGGTCTCCTCGGATGTTTATACACATTCTGGCCTATCAAATGCATCCCTCTTTAACCCCCCTGGTCAATTAGCCCCCATTACTCAAGGTGTTCCAAGATGTTCTCCTGAGAGATTTAGACCAAATGGAGATCAAGAGGGCCTGTCTGAATAAAAGTATGCAAGATGGTTTGGATCAATTGTGTAATGATAAAGAGCTGGTGGTAAGACCGGCCGATAAAGGGGGTGGCATTGTGGTACTTGATCGATCAGACTACCTTAGGGAAATGCATAATATTGTTGGTGACTCTAATACTTATGCGTTGTTGCCATCTGACCCTAAACATAAATATAAAAGGGAATTGGAGGGTCTGGTAGCTAAGGGATTCTATATAGGGATCCTTACACCTAAGGAGAGGCTCTATTTGATTCCACAGGCCCCCCGCACCCTGACCATTTATTATTTGCCTAAACTGCATAAAGACCTTGTCTGCCCCCCGGGATGTCCCATTATGAGCGGGATAGACTCTGTGACGTCTCGGGTGGGCAGATATGTGGACTTCTTTCTCCAGCCACTGGTCAAGAAGATTCCATCGTATGTAAAAGACTCTAGGCATATCATGAACCTGCTATCAGAACTTTCCCCTACGAGAGGTATGTGGATGGCAACTATAGATGTCAATTCACTCAATCAAGTAGAGTAGAGTTCATTATGTCTCTCTTAAAGTTTGCTACCTCTTCCAATTATTTTTGGTTTGAGGGCAACTTTTATAAACAGGAAACGGGTGTAGCCATGGGGGCTAAATATGCCCCTAGCCTGGCCAACCTTTTAAGTGGGAGGAGGATGTCATCCACAGTGCCGACATACCAGATCTTATCCTTTGGGCTCGGTACATTGATGACATCCTCCTCCTATGGGACGGCCCCCTTGCGCGGTTGGAAGGGTTTTTATCTGAACTAAATCTTAACCAAAGGAGGATACAATTGAAATTTGAGGTTAGTCAGAAAGAGATACATTACCTCGATCTCAACATATGGATCAGAGGCGATGAGTTTAACACCTCCACCTTTTTTAAGGTGACTGATCGTAACTCTTTCATACCATTGGGGAGTTGTCATCACAGTCAATGGCTCAGGGCAGTCCCGAAGAGTCAGTATTTAAGACTCCGTAGGAACTGCTCTGACCCTTCGGAGTTCCTTGAACAAGCCAGTGTTCTAACCGATAGGTTACTTGAAAAGGGTTATGACAGAGAGTCCCTGACTGCCATTTTGGAGGGTGTTAGTTCCATGAGTAGGTCTGATCTTTTAAGAGAGAGACCTCCAGCTGAACGTGATCAATTTTCAGTAGGGGTACCTTTTATTACTCCATATTTAATACAGCACGGAAGTGTTAAGCAATTGATTCATAAGCATTGGCACCTGGTGAAGAATGATCCTGTTCTTAAGGGTGTGCTACCTGATAGACCAAGGGTCATCTTCAAAGATGCGCCGTCTCTACGGAATCGTATAGCTCCTAATGTTTTGAATCCCCCTTTGAATAACTTAAACTTTTTTGACCAGTTAACAGGTTTCTATCAGTGTAGACACTGTAGAGTGTGTTCTAACAATTCTTGTCGAAGTAGACGCACTACTACATTTGTCTCTACTGTTACTGGTAAGACACATTGTAATAAACCATTTATTACCTGTGCCACTACTGGTGTTGTCTATTTGCTTCAGTGCCCTTGTGGCCTCCAGTATGTGGGCAGGACTAAGAGACCGGTACAAGTCCGTTTGAATGAACATATCACAAATATAATTACAGGGTTTAAGAATCATTCGGTATCTAAACATTACTTATTGAAGCATAATAAGGATCCATCTAATACATTATTTTTGGGCATTGATAAGTACAAGCCCAACTGGAGGGGTAGCTCTCTAGTGAGAGAAATTTCCAAACTAGAAATGTCTTGGATCCATCGTCTTAAATGTTATATGCCCTATGGGTTGAATATCGATACTGATTTTAATGCCTTTATAAACAATGCTTGACCTTATATGTCATATTTCTTTAGATATGTGTAAAAGCCTCGGTTTGGTACAGCAGGATGGATAATATTTGTATTTATATCTATTGTACAAGATCTAGTCTTTTTATTTGCACGTTTTTTTGCACTACTTATATATATTTTTTTAATAATGTTGAATGGTATCGGGTGTCTCAATACCACAACTCACATACATTCTAATTTATATATATAACTTTTTTATATAAAAAGGGATTTTTTAATTTTATAATTTAAGCATTCATATCTTTAGGTCCACTAAGGGGGTTTAGTTAGGACACTATTTCACGTCCCTTCTATTGGGAGTTTATCTATTTATGTATATAGGTATTTATTTATTTTTTATCTATATAATCACTTAATTATATGTTCTATCCCTTCACCTATTGAGGATAGACTTTAGATGGGCACGCTCTTAGACACTGTTGGGGTTCCTCCCAATGAGTAGCGGGTGTTTTCTCCCATTTCCCCACTAGGGGGTCTCCACAATAGCCCGGTCAGGATCGGGCATCTTTTCACATTTTTGAGCTTTTCCGGTTCCTGTTGACCAAAGCGAGGCTTGGGTATATAGAGCGGTGAATCACTGCAGAGCCCACTCCCATTGATAACGTCAACATATGACGAAACGCGTCTGGGTTGGACGGCGTGCAGTGACGTCACCGCGTATGCGTTAGAAGGAGGGCTCCTTGTTGTTGCCGGCTGGCAGAATTGTATGTACATCGCTCGTTTGCACTTCCTTGTGTGAGTAGCCTTTTAACTTTTTATTAAAAGCAATCATTGGTATTACACTATGTTGCGGTCTCCTTCCTTTTACATGGTTTATCGCTATCCTATATGATATTGGTACTGTCGAGTACCCAGCGCTGCTTCCCACTCCTGTGAATCTGAAATCAGCTGTGTTGGTGTGAGACAGGATCCCAGTTAGCTGCGAGAACTTCCTTGGGATATATCGTTTGGATCTATTATATGCTGTTACTGGGCTCATCTCTGGTAAGCCTCAGTCCATGTGGTGGTGGCTCACGAATCCTCTAAATTTCACTTGGGTGCTGTTGATGTCACATTCATCAACTAAATAGATTGTTTTACAATGTGGTTGTTTACAATCACTTTAATAATAAATAAAATAAAATTGCACTAAAACCATGACAGTTTTCCTTTACCTTTTTGAGTAAAAATGCAGCCTGCGTGGAAGCAGAAAGGCAATGGATGGACTTAACAAACACAGTGTCATATATACACCTTGTAGTAAATATGTATTCCCAGAACAAGGGTTTTTTTTTTTTTTTCTTTAATTGGCAAATACCTAAATCACTCATTTAGATTAGACAAAAGAAAATTACTAATATAGTTTTCTTTTACTGACAAATTTGCTCAGCATGTATAGTATGTAATTATGTTACTGGTGATTTTTATCCTGCTTCTGCTTTTAAAGTATACAGTTACCTTATTAAGAATCAACTCATCATAGGCATTATTAGATCCTCTACCACCTCCATATTTTTCCATACAAAAAGTACATGATACTGCAAAGGGACTTCATGGGTTATTTAATGTTAACAAAACACAGAATACTGGCATAAGTGAGAGGAACAAGTGGGAGGAATTTCTTTACTAACTTCTCTTCCTTGTATCCAGAGTATTTTTTATGTTAAAAAAAAAAATGCACATTTTATGTACAAGATACCTTAATGCCTTTGCCACCATCAGAAAACTGTACAGTATCCACTTTACCTATTTCCTTAGGTATAACAGTACTTTATATATATATATATATATATATATATATATATATATATATATATATATATATATATATATATATATATATATATATATATATATATACAGTATATACTGTAAAACAAAAAACATTTAAAATGTTCATAAAATATTAGATGTGCTAAATAGAATCCAATAATTTTGACCAGGCATCAAATGTATCTCTTTACCCACCACCACAATGTTTTGACAGGATTGCAGCGCTCTGGTGTCTAGATAAATTGATCAAAAAATAAATCTATATAACCATAATGTTATGCCATCAGATCAAGGTCCATATTTATGCATTAAAAATATATATACCATAGAGGAAAAGTCTTAAAATGAGTCCATCAGAGGTAAGTCCAAGGAACTTGGCCGTCAGTATATCAGGTGTGAAGGTGATTGCAGAAGCTCAGGGCTGCTCTCTCCAAGAGCAAAGTCAGCTCAAACCATGAATAGAGAAAAAAACAAAAACAGAAAGCGCCGCTGAGTGAACTGCATTTAATTAAAATATCAATAAATATCCAACACTTACATCTAGAAGAAGCATTGATGTAGTCTGGGGTGCTGGTGAACGATCTAAAGAGAAGTCCAGATACCAGGATGGATGCTGAGGGAGCCGTCAGTAGATGTCATACAGATGCCTGCAGCGGGGGGGGGGGAATTAGAAGAAGGAAAGGAGCCGACTTCCACCTCCGTACACAAGCATTGCTGAGCTATCAGCTCGTCCACTGGTCTGTGACGTCACTGAGACGGTGGCCGAGAAAGTACACAACGCGTTTCAGAGCGTGCGCTGGCTGAATAGGAAACCTGCGCGCTCCTTTGTCAAGTGTGTACACTGTCACAAGGGATTTTATTCTCTAGATTTTCTGCTAAAAAATATATATAATGTTGGGGGGTTCTAAAAAAAAATACGAATTTTAACTTGTAAACACCAAATGTCAGAAATAGGCTTAGACATGAAAGGGTTAATATGAGTACATTCACCTTCCTGGAATGTCCCACTCCTCCTGAAGCCCCCACTCCCGCCCCCAAAAAAATGACATGCCAAATGTGGCATGTAAGGGGGCAAGGAGTGGATTAAACGGAAGTTCCACTTTTGGGTGGCACTCCGCTTTAAGAAGAAAGATTATTTATTTGCAAAATTTTGAAAAAAAGTAAAACGCAGGTGTTTTGTCAGAATTTGATGCTTTTTTAGCAAAAAAAATTAAACAAAAACACCAAAATAAAGCTCTATTTATGTAAAAAAATATTATAAAATGTCATATGGATACAGTTTTGCATGACCATGCAATTGTCATTCACAGTGCCGAAAGCTGAAAATTGGCCTGGGCAAGAAGGGGGTGAAAGTGCTTGGTATTGAAGAGGTTAAACACAATAGATGTCCAGTACTTCTGACTTCTGAGGATTAACATTGAAGTCTATGGCCCTCAAGTTGCATTAAAGACAGACCAAAGGAGTGCATGAACTACTTTAAAATTGCTACAACTTTAAGCTGTGCATATATGAAAGCTTATCATTGGAAAACATGGGGAAAGACTTGTTATGCAACTTTGATGTACAAAGTTGCATGACAAGTTGCACAAGTGTGAATGGAGCCTTAACTAATTGCCGACCGCCCGCCGTTATATTACTGCGGGACGGTGGCACTGCTACGCGGGAGCACGTAGCTCTACGTCCTCCCTTCAGAAGCTAATAGGGCGCGCGCGCGCGCCGCCCGAGTCCCGCGCGCATGCCCGGCGGGTACGATCGCCACCGGGCAACCGCGATTGCTCGTTACAGAGCGGGGAACGGGAGGTATGTGTGTATACACATACCTCTCGTTTCTGTCAGCGGGGGAAACGCTGATCTTCTGTCCATACAATGTATGGACAGAAGATCAGTGATTTCCCCTAGTGAGGCCACCCCCTCCATACAGTTAGAACACACCAGGACCACACTTAACCCCTTCCCTGCCCCCTAGTGTTAACCCCTTCACTGCCAATGGCATTTTTATAGTAATACAATGCATTTTTATAGCATTGATCGCTATAAAAATGCCAATGGTCCCAAAAATGTGTCAAAAGTGTCCGATGTGGCCGCCATAATATCGCAGTACCGAAAAAAAAACGCTGATCGCCGCCATTACTAGTAAAAAAAATAATAATAAAAATGCCATAAAACGACCCCCTTTTTTGTAAACGCTATAAATTTCGCGCAAACCAATTAATAAACGCTAATTGCGATTTTTCTTAATGAAAAATATGTAGAAGAATACGTATCGGCCTAAACTGAGGAAAAAAAAAAAATTTATATCTTTTTTGGGATTTTTATTATAGCAAAATGTAAAAAATATTGATTTTTTTTCAAAATAGTCGCTCTATTTTTGTTTATAGCGCAAAAAATAAAAACCGCAGAGATTATCAAATACCACCAAAAGAAAGCTCTATTTGTGGGAAAAAAAGGACACCAATTTTGTTTGGGAGCCACGTCGCGCGACCGTGCAATTGTCAGTTAAAGTGACGCAGTGCGGAATCACAAAAAGTGCTCTGGTCTTTGGACAGCAATATGGTCCGGGGCTAAAGTGGTTAAACTCCTTGTTGAAAACGTGCGCTTGTTTTATATTATAGAAAATACAACAGCAGGAGCTAAACATAGAAAGATGGAATGCAACATCCATAACCATGAAGTGTATATCAAGCCTTTACGCCTTTTTGGATCTGTAGTTTAAGCGTACTTGGTAGGAGTCAGAACCTGTCAAATGCCAACAAAATGCCCCAAAATACCAGTGTACATCTCTTTGTAACCACTTAAATTGTGTTTTGATCTGCAGATTCTAAGCCTTAATTGGCTTGGCGTGGATCAGACCTCTGTCCTGGTATATCTATCCTCTCATCTCTATTATTTTCCTTTTCAAACTCTAATACACTACACCACACGACATGTTTGGCTCATCTTCTTTTTGCTTGCTCTGATGAAGCCAGAACACTTGGCTTTGTTATTGTTTTGCTCAGTTTTCAAATTTTATGAGCTGTTCCTTTAGGGAATTGTAAAGACAACATGAGGGTGACAGGTGACAAGTAGTTTGAATTTGGAGTTTTATTTACCACTTACTGCCAAAGTTATTGTAAACCCCGAGTCCGTATAGTTTGCAAATGGAAAACATGTTTCTTAGAATATTGTACCCCAATTTATCATGATACAATTGCAGTTAACATTTAGTAAGTGGAAATTAATACAGCCAGAATCAATTATGACAGGCAGGATGGAAAGATGAAGTATAATATCTTGTAAAAAGTTTATTGTATTAGAGTGGCCACAGACCACATGGCCTTCAGTAGTTCAAAGTTTATTACAACAGTTTATACTTTATATTAATAACACATCCATGATTTCATACAAAAAAGAACTCTAGGCAAGTGTACAAAATATCTATTTAGTCAATTTCAGAGTCCTGCCATGTTTATTATTTGTGATCTTTCTTTTTCAGAATGTAAGATAGATGATCGTATACGCATTTCCTTTTACCAAAAAAAAAAGTACAGAATTTCTACTTACTGTTTATCAGTTTAGCATTCATATCACTGTAGAACGCTCTCCCCTGCTACACAACTGTAAGGAAAGTGATCTTATCCCAAAAGAACACTTCAGGCAGTAGAGTTTTACTTTAAAGCAGAACTTTGGTTTTTAGAAAACACTCACCCCCCCCCCCTTCGTATCCCCCCATCACCACCACAACAGTTTTAAAAAAAAAAAAAAAAACCTTTATACATACCTTTTTATGGGGTTTTCTTGCCCAGTCGCATGACATCTCTGAGCCTTCTTCTGCTCTCTGTAGTGGTAGTAGATGATCTTCGGGACTTCATTACTTTTACTTTTGTAATTTTCCAACATTACATACCAATAAATAAATAAATATACATCATTTAATAGATGAACATTATACAAACACACATAAACAGTCTCAGTATACCCCCTTCATAAAATCTATCTCATATTTATAATAATTACACTTTTTATAGTTACATATCCCCATACGTTGTCCCTGGTCCTAAAGCTTCTAACTTCTCTTTCTAGATTAAATTAAATATCGAGACATAATAAGCCATGGGGAGATAGGGGCTAGAGGATAGGGCACTATGGGAATAGGTAGCTGGATGACGAGATGCCTGAGAAAGAGAGCCCTTCCCAAAAAAAAAAAGACCACAGGGGGAAGGGAGTATTGCTCATTATCAGTGCCAAAGTGTAAAACAAGAAATAAAGGAAGATAGAGGGGCATCATATTACCTTCTAAAAAGTACCTATCAAGTGAACTCTATGATATGTGAAAGGGGGGGGGGGAAGAAGGGAAAAAATTTCCCCATTATCAGTGTCAAAATGTAAAACGAAAAATTAGAAAAGATAGAGGGACATCATATTACCCTCTAAAAAGTACCTGTCTTGTGAGCTCTCTAATATGTGTAGGGGAAAGGGGAAGAGAGAAAAGAGGGAAGAGAGAGAAAAAAGAAATATATAGTTTTAATTGTCAGTGCCAAAATATAAGACAAGAAATAAAGGATGATAGGGGGACATCATACTACCCTCTAAAATGTGCCTATCAAGTGAACGCTATAATGTAAGAGGTAAAAGAGAAAGAGGGAAAAAAAATTCCCTCTTTCTCCTTCCCTTTTCTCTTTCCCTCTCCCCCATCATCAGTGTCAAAGTGTAAAACGAAGAATAAAGGAAGATAGAGGGACACCATATTACCCTCTAAAATGTACCTATCGAGTGAACTCTATAATGTGTGAAGGTAGAGGAAAAAGAGGGGGAATTTTTTTTCCATTATCAGTGCCGAAGAGTATAAAAAAAAAAAAAAACAGGACTTCACTAAGCAGTATATAAATGTGAGCTCAAGCCAATGTGAGTGGTGGGGGATGATTTTCAGGACTTCATTACTAAGCAGTATATAAATGTGAGCTCAGACCGATGTGAGCGGTGGGGGATGATCTTCAGGACTTCGTTACTTAGCAGTATATAAATATGAGCTCAAGACAATGTGGTGACACCCACAGTGGTATGTCCATGAGCACCTGGTTCATTCCCCCTAATCATCTCAGATCCTACAGGACTGTCCCAGGATTTGAACAAGATTCCAGAGTCCCACAGGTATAGGGGATGTCCCAGTACCAGGTGAAGAAATGCTCATTTCAGAATCTGGCATTTGTCTTTGACAGAGGGTTGTATAGAAAAAATGGACTTTGTAGGCACTACTTAAAAAATATAAAAAATGTTATTATTGGATAAATATACAAATTGTACACTGAATGCATCCAATAGAATACATAAAAGAAAAACAAGACAAAGAAATATAGGATAAAAAGAATCATATGAAAAAAATACAGGAAGGCAGTCAAAGATAAGTATTACTTGTTGCGGGGATATACATCATGGAAATGCCCATGCTGAAATGAGGAAGGAGTGTCTCCTGGGTGATCATCTACAGAGTTCTTGAAATTAAAAGTAGATCGACATGTTTCGGGATTTAGAGAATCGCTTCCTCAGGAGCATCTAGATTTCGATAGAAAATAGAAAACATAATTTTAATTGAAAGTAATACAATACAGTTATGAATATCAATAACCTTAATATACAAAAAACTCACCAAAAATTGCTGTTATTGGAGAATATCTAGTATAGTCGTCCCAAATCCTCAAGCACCCCAGCTAACTATCCACAGCCCAAAAATGGAGGTAGAAAGGGCATCTCTGCCTGGCTCTGGCCGATGTCCCCAAAAGGGAGGCGGTGAATGCATAAGGAATATGAGGGCACACCAGGAAGCTATAAAGTATATTGGTATAATGATAATTTAGCTATTTAGCTATTTAAAGACGTAAGACATAAGTAGGTATTTTCCCAAAAGCTATGTGTATATACACTAATACTTACATAGGTAAAGAATTTAGAGATTAGCACAGTGATAATGAGAATCTTAAATTAATCAGGATGCAGAGCTTGTCCAACTAGATGGATAGTTCTAAGGGCAAAAAAGAGATGATTATAAAAATACCATAAAAATACCAGCTTGCTATAGGTTACTGCATTATTGCCTAAGACCAAAGGTAATGATGAATGGCACGGTTACCTTGAATGAAAGTATAGTCTATAAGAGGGTTTCTATATAGCTGTAAAGGCCTGGAAAGGTCACTGGTGTCTTGAACAGTTTAAAATAAACCAAACCTATACTTAGTAAAGTATGTAAAGAAATTTTTTTTACTCGTACCTTAAAGCGAAGCTATCTAGAAATTGCCCCATTAGTTTAGCCCAGTTTTGCTAATCTGTTTCAAATGGAGGTTGTATAGTGAATCTGAAAAAACAATACACAACAGCAGATGAGCTATAAGATGGTAATGCAACCATATTGATGGTTATTGGTAAAGAGCCATTTGTGATACATACCCTGAACCCGTTGGGAAAGCAATTCTGCATCCGGAAAATGCGAGGTACATTAGGCGACCGCACTTCCCAATAGCCTCCGGGGAGTAAGATATTGGGCCTCGCTTAATATGCGCCCCGCTCGTGTGCTCGACAGACAGCGTCTGACGTCATGCGAGCCGGCCAAAACACTGCACTTCGCACATGCGAACTTGGGAACAACTGGCAGGTCCCGAGTTTGAGAGAGGGCGCAAGTGCAGTAATGGCACATCAAGAGGGATGTGTCACGGTTGCCATTGGCAGATACAGGACATCTCCCCTCCATTTGTCTTTGACACTCTGTTCAATCATTTCCCTTTGGGATAAATAAAGTATTCTGAATTTGTTTACTTTTACTGTAATTCCCACCCTGCAAGCGTGGTAGGACTTCCCATTCCTTTTTAAGGTAGGGGAGGGATTACAATGTGGGGCCTTTACAGCTATGTGGCTTCCTCCTTTAGTGGGAGGGAGGGGGAGAGCAATGTAAGAACCAGGAGAGACCTCCTTAGTGGTCCTAAGGGCCTCAGCCCTGAGCATAGGAAAGAGAACAGTGGGGCAAGATTAACTGTTGCAAGTGAGTACACAGTTATCGCCTTTGTGCATGCTGAAGTTGATAATTGTTTTATTCACAAGTATTTCATAGGCGTGCGCAAGGGGTGTGCCAGGTGTGCCTGGGCACACCCTAATCCTGGGGTTGGCAAACTGGAGATGTGCCCTCCTCTGGGCGAAGTAAGGGAGCTGCTCGGGCACTCTGCCAAAACTCAGTGTGTATGCTCTGCTGCACAGTGCAAGGACTGTAAAATGTACACAGTGTATACAATACGCAGGTTTAGACTCTTTTTCAATAAGCCAAGCCCCACATTCAGTACAATTTAGCCATGCCTATTTTCTATTGCATACTATCCCCTTTTCTTCAGCTTCAAAGTTGGGAAGTTTTCTGGAAGTGAGTTGAATGGCACTGGTTGTTCTACCAAGTAGTGGACTTATGGCCATTAGATAAGCAAGGTTTCTACAAAGGACAGCACTGGAAACTTCATTATTTGTTGTACATTACTACACATTGTATGCACAGCTCTGTTATTTTACCCTGTATGTAAATTTAACCCTACTCTACATTTATTTAGTAAACTACAGGTCACTGTTCACTTCTTGTCTACCTGACCAGACTTCAGGTGACGTGACCTCCTCCTGCAGCCGTAGTGTGCAGCGCGCCCATCAAAGTAGAGTAGACAGCAGGGACTGCTAAGCAGGCACTCCAGGCAGCTGCAGCCAGAGCCATGACAGGACAGGGCAGGGCAGGGGAGGAGTAAAGGACAGGACACAGGACAGGAAAGGAGAGCTGTGCCCATGACAGGACACAGGACAGGAGGGCAGGAGAGGAGAGCCGTCCGAACGGGGATCTTCTCACAGTGACGCAGCGGCCATATTGTAATTCCTGCCTTCTGGAACCTGCAGCGCCTATGATGGACGTCACACATCCCGCTGTCCCGATATTAGACCAGTGGGATGTTCATCATAGGCGCTGCAGGCTCCAGAGGGCGGGACCTGCTATGTAACTCAGCCACACTCATCGCTCGGGATCAGATCGGTCCCTGCTGGGCGGCGGAATTGTGCATGCCTGAGACTTGGGGCTTTTTGGGGACCCACTCGGGGGTTCCAGCCCCGTTCAGCTCCCCCTCCCAACGCCACTGGTGAGGACCGTTGCTAGCCCAAAGTGTTTTTTTTTTAATGCAAGATTAGCACTTTTATCAAAAAAGTGGTTTGCTAAGAAACTGAGAACGTAAAAGCTACTAGTAACAATTCATAAGTAGGCATTCATTTAGTTACATCAAAATTTTAACTTATTTAAGAAAAAGCCAAACAACTACCACATAATTACTTATTAAAAAATCATATTTTTCTTACTAAAGTAGTTTTATGTGGAATAGAATATACAGTAGATGTATAAAACAGAGTTGGAAAAGTACTTGGGAAAATTGGGTAAAGCCCATCTCCAGTTTCCCCCACCCCTCCATCCTGATCTGCTCCCACCTATTATAATGCAGCGGTGGGAGAATTCCTACATTACTCTGCAATCCAAACTGGAATTCATGCTATACAAAAAAAGAAATGTCAAAAAACAACTTAAATAATTACAGTTTATTACTCAAAATATTTTTTATTTAATAAAATATGGCATACAAATTTATGAATAGAACATTGCTACACACTGCTTTTACATATTGCTTTTAAAATGGGAATATTACTGTACTATACTGTGGTGATTATAAAGCTTTTTGTACTAAGCCCAGTTTACATCCTAATAGTAAAAATAGCATAAATTCAATGCAATTTTAGAAACAGACACATCTTTCTTTGAAAAAAAAAAAAAAAACTTGCTGTGTATGGAGGCTCCATGTCTCTGGCAGTCTTGCACATGTGAACGAATTAAACAATAGAAAAAAAAGCTGTGTGTGGTCTTACCTCCACCTCCACATGTAATAGCTGGGAAGAAAATAAACGTAGCATTCTACTGATTCCCAAATCACCTGAAAGCAGTGCAGGGAAAGACAACAAATTGTTCTCGCTGTCTGTACTAGAAGGTCAGCTAATCTGTATTAGAAGGTCTGCTATATGAGTTGAGCTCCCAATTTACAGCGTTGCCATTAGAAATACTACAGTTTTACTGAAACTGGAGCATTTCTTTAAAAAGGAACTCAAGAGAAATCTTTATGTTTCATTTTGTGTATAGTGAAGAAGAATGAGAACCTTCATTTGGTTTTAGTTTTAGTCAGGGTCCTTACTGGGAAATTGCCCCCCTCACTACCTTTCCTAGAGGGAAGTGAGAGGAAATCTTTTCTAAATGAAAGTTTGGCAACCAGCACACTTATGTAGAGTTAAATGATTACTTTGACAGGCTAAATTACATAGCAAAACTTTTAAGACTGCTTTGCTCTGTTCTTTAGACATAGCGTCAACTGGACAAAGGTCCAGAGCTGTCTTTTAAAGGCTAATTTCACTTTTGTTTACTATTTTCAGCTCCCCTATGTACCAATATAGCATTAATGTACTTTTTTTGCAAAAATAAAAAATATTTTCATTTATTGTACATACACTTACCTTACTGTCCTGTTTGAAAACACTGCTCCATTACTCCTGCCTTACTTCCTGGACAGACTTTAGGTCATGAGATAGGAAGGAGTTGACCAGCTGAGGGTAAATGAGTGAGGATCATTCTAATATTTAGACTCATAAGGTATTAAAGGTAAGGGGTTTCCCTCAAGGTATTCAGTCGACATTACATAGTGCTTCACCTGCAGATATCGGTGGGATAGAACATAGGCATTTCAAAATAAAACAGTTTCTGAAGCAATGCATACTCTGTACAATCATTTTATTAATGAAACATGCAAGATGTTTTGCCAAAGTATCTTCACTGACCGATGATGCTGAGCAAGAAGTGTAGTCTATAGAGCTTTAGTCAAGTTTCAGCAACACAGCCGTGATTGCATCATATAATGAGGAGGGAATTAAGTTGTTCTATAAGCAAAGATATACATCTCAAGTAGCTGTGGAGTGATGAACGACTATGGTAATGAAATAATCACAAGGATAATGTCAAAACATGTATTGAACAGAGCCCAATTAAATAAAAACTTGAGTAAAACATGAAAGAAAAACAGGAAAAAAATTAATAGAATAAAAAAAGATTGAAAACTGGAATACTAGTGTACATGTTCCCCAAAGTAACCAATCCGAATATACCCTTAACTGTCTTTTCTACACACAAAAAAAGCCTCATGCCGCGTACACACGACAGTTTTGTTTAAATTGGTCATTAAAAACAATCGTGTGTAGGCTCCAGAGCATTTTTCTCGACATAAAAAATGGGCATTCAAAATTTAGAACACGCTCTAATTTTTCTCGTCTTTTTTCACGTCGTAGCTTTTCACATCGTGAAAAACGGTCGTGTGTAGGCTTTAACGACGCAAAAAAACGTGCATGCTCATAAGCAAGTTATGAGACGGGAGCACTTGTTCTGGTAAAACTAGCATTTGCAATTTAGATAGCACATTTGTCACGCTGTAACAGACTTTTACTAACACAAAATCAGAAAAAGCAGCCCAAAGGGTGGCGCCATCCAATCGGAAATTCCCCTTTATAGTGCTGTCGTACATGTTGTACGTCACTGCGCTTTGCGCGAGCATTTTTTTTTTTTCACGATCGTGTGTATGCGAGAAAACGTTTTTTCCATGACATTAAAAATGTCCTATTTTCTGTTTGTAAAGACGTGCAGGAAATGGATAGCAGTGCTTCCCTACAGCACTGGGGTCTTTTATGATGATTTGGAAAGGCACACACCTGTCTATATAAGTTCCCACTGTTAACAGTGCATGTCAGAGTACAGACCAAGCCATGAAGTCCAAGGAATTGTATGTAGACCTCCTAGACAGGATTGTATCGAGGCACAGATATAGGGGAGGGTACAGAAAAATGTCTGCAGCATTGAAGGTCCCAATGAGCACAGTGGCCTCCATAATCCATAAATGGAAGAAGTTTGTTACCACCAGGACTCTCCCTGGGTGCCAAACTTAGTAATGGGGGGGGAGGGGCTTAGTCAGGGTGGCAAATCCAGCGTTTTTCAGTGGAGAGAGGAAAACCTTTCAGAAACACCATCTCTGCAGAACTCCACCAATCAGGCCTGTATGGTAAAGTGGCCAGCCAGAAGCCACTCCTCAGTAAAAGGCACATGACAGCCCAAAAAACACCTGAAGGACTCTCAGACCACGAGAAACTAAATTCTCTGGTCTGGTAAAACAAAGATTGAACTCTTTGGCCTGCATGGCAAGCTTCTTGTCTGGAGGAAACAAGGCACCGCTCATCACCTGGCCAATACCATCCCTACAGTGAATCATCATGCTGTGGGGATGTTGTTCAGACTAGTCAGGATTGACAGAAAATTAAATGCAGTGATGTACAGAAACATCCTTGATGAAAACCTGCTCCAGAGCGCTCTGGACCTCCGACTGGGGTGAAGGTTTATCTTTCAACAGGGCAACAACCTTAAGCACACAGTCAAGAGTGGCTACAGGACAACTATTTGAATGTACTTGAGTGGCCCAGCCAGAGCCCAGACTTGAACCCAATTGAACATCTCTGGAGAGATCTAAAAATGGCTGTGCACCAACGCTCCCCATCTAACCTGATGGAGCTTGAGAGGTCCTGCAAAGAAGAATGGGAGAAACTTTCCAAAAATAGGTGTGCCAAGCTTGTAGCATCATACTCAAAAAGACTTGAGCCTTGAGGCTGTGAATACTTACTGTATGTACATGTTTATTTTTAATACATTTGCAAAGATTTCAAACAAACTTCTTTCACATTGTCAATATGAGGGACTATTTGTAGAATTTTGAGGAAAATAATTAATTAAATTAATTTTGGAATAATGCTGTAACATAACAAAATGTGGAAAAAGTGAAGCCCTGTGAATACTTTCTCTACTTTCTAGCTTTCAGTCCTAGTGACATTTCACTCCCACATAAATTACACAATCAAAAAAGGGTGCAAAATCAGATCTGAGCCCTGTCCTGCATGTGTGTTATGTACAGCGCTGTGTAAATTTGAATGTCTCTGCATGGCCTAGTCAGAGCCCAGACTTAAACCCCATTCAAAAGCTGTGAAATTACTTGAGGACTGCAGTTCACAAACAGTCACTATCAGTGGGAAAATATTGCAAATTCTAGAAGTTAGTAGAGATCTATTCCAACAGACTGCAGGCTTTAATAAACAAAAGGTGGTTGAACAAAATACGGACATAAGGGGGTGTGATCCTTTTTTCCAACTCAGTGATTCTGTTTTTTTATTTTTTTTCTGACATGTTGGTGTTATATCTTTCACTTGGATGTTAAAATAGAGTAAATACAGCTGGATAAAACAAAAAACGTGTCTGTCTTATTTTCAGGCTGCAAAGCAACAAAATGTGAGCGATCAGCGATCTTTGATCACTCAGTTCTCGGTCTTAGAGCCATCGGGGGACAAATGCAAAATCAGACCTACTTTAAGTAGTACAGGCATGCAGTACTGGTAGAAGTGATGAATTTGGTCACCACACCTTAATGGGTCGGGCATGGAAATGTTTAAACAAAGAGAAGCATGTTATATAAAAAGTTTAAAAATAAAATCTTAAATTAAAAAATACAAAAAAATAAATAAAAATGATTTCAAAAGACATCCATTAAACAACACATGAAGGCTTAACAGTGAGTCTAATATATGTGCTTAGCGGTAATACCAAAATAATTTCTTAATCAACAACCACAATGTTTCAGATTGGATTCTGCTTAATGCGTTTCACAATGTTAGACTACTTTCTTCCTGAGGGATATAGTGCCACCCTGCAAGGGTAAAGAAATCCAAAATAATATACAATCCAAAAAAAAAAAAAAATGTTGTTTCATGGGTGACGCACCGGGTCTTGTGGTGGAGGACATAACAAGACGGTCGGGTGGGAGTGCGCAGCGGTGTCCAGTATGTTGGTGAACATGGAGGAACTGCGGCACCAGGTGATGATTAATCAGTTCGTGCTGGCAGCAGGCTGTGTGGCGGACCAGGCCAAGCAGCTCTTGCAGGGGGCACACTGGCAGTTCGAGACTGCTCTCAGCACATTTTTCCAAGAATCTAATATCCCCAGTGCTCAACATCATCCACACATGATGTGTACACCAAGTAACACACCAGCCACTCCGCCCAACTTCCCTGATGCTTTAGCCATGTTTTCAAAGCTACATACCTCTGAGAGCTTACAGAACAGCAGCAGTCCAGCCACCTCAAATGCCTGCTCCCCTCCAGGCAACTTCAGCCCACACTGGGCCTCCTCTCCACCAAATCAACAGCCTGTTTGGCTTCCCCCAGCCTCTCCCACCACACTTCTCCACCACCACCACCATCATGCACAGCCTGCATGGCCCCCTACCTCCCAGCCTTCAGGGGGCCCACAGAAAGCCATGACGGCCATGGATGCACAAAGATAAGACTGGTTATGTGCCTCCTTTTTTCCTTTTTTGATTTTTTTAAAAAAAAAAATTGTTTTCCTGTTTTATTTTATAAATAAAAGGTTCTGGCTTTTTGTTTTCTCCAAAGGTGAGAAAGTGGAAGGGGGAATGAAAAAAGTGAGCTCCCTTTTCCGTCTCCTTTTTTAATATATAAATATACTGTATACAGAAAAGAATATATATGAGGTGCTGGATGAGGCATCTTGGAAAACGTTGAAGAATTGTGGCCTGCCTAGACCACTTTAACAGACAATGGGGGGGGGGGGAGGTTCAAGCAGTTCTCCCTCTTAGTCTTATCCGCTCTGTTTGTAATAGAACAGTTTATATGTTGAATCAGTCCTTGGAGCCACATTGTGTTCACCTGCGCTGGACGTTATGTGAAGAAAGTGACACTGCTTGAGTTGGATCATCTAAACGGAGAAGGAATGGCCATCTTTCAAATACTGGCTTGAGAGGAGAGAACCTGGCTCTGACAAATGTAGTGGAAAGGAGAAAAAAAAGGAATTGCTGGACAGACCAGCAGGGGTGATCTGACATCCATAGAACCATAAGCTGTGTCTGGCATCCAGGCAATACAAGCTTCATCTAAATGGAAAAGCCACCCTCTTCCACGGTCTTCTTACAGTGCAGGAGGAATGGATCACTACAATGGCTTCCAGTTTCCTTTTTGTAGTTGGCGTTTTGAACAGGGATTTAAAAAAAGTTAACTGTTACTCAAGTCCTTGTGATTTCTTTGTTAACAGGACACATAATGCAGTAAATGAAGCCATGTCAGCATGTGGAAGGTCACCCTGATTGCGAGCATTGCCCTTTATTCCACCACCTAAAGGTGGCACCTGATGGCTTTTTGAGAGTTTTCTATTTGCTCCCAGTTGGGAATAAGAGTCATGTTCTTTGTCCTGAGCAATAAAAATAAACCATGTGATATAAAAAAAAAAAAAAAATGTTGTTTCATACGATACTTACAACTACGAAAACCCATTGCTTTCTAGTGGGTCAGACACTCGTACATGCTCTCACATACAAGGACCACATATACCACTTAAGCCCCGGAAGGATTAGCCCCCTTAATGACCAGGCCATTTTTTGCGATACGGCACTGCATCTTTTTAACGTGCGACGCTGTACCCAATCAAAATCGATGTCCTTATTTTCCCACAAATAGAGCTTTCATTTGGTGGTATTTGATCAGCACTGCAGTTTTTATTTTTTGCGCTATAAACAAAAAAAGAGTGTAATTTTTAAAAAAAGTTATATTTTTAACTTTTTGCTATATCACCCCAAAAAAAATGTCTTCCTCAGTTTAGGCCGATATGTATTTTTCTACATATTCTTGGTAAAAAAAAATAACAATAAGCATCTGTTGATTGGTTTGCGCAAAAGTTATATCTGCGATTTTTAGCGGGACTATGACATTGCGGCAGACATATCGGACACTTTTAACACTTTTTTGGGACCACTGACATTTATAAAGTGAACAGATATAAAAAAAGCTACTGATTACTGTATTAATGTAATTGGCAGGTAAGGGGTTAACACTAGGGGCAATCAAGGCGATAAATGTGTGTCCTAGGGAGTGACTCTAACTGTGGGGGGTGGGACTGCCTGGAGGAGGAGACCGATCCCCGTTCAAACTTAGTATGAATAGAAGATCTGTCTTCTCTCTCCTGAAAGAAAGGAGATCTGTCTGTTTACATTGAACATAGCGGACATAGCAGCCTCCGGGCATACACATCAGCTCCTTCGTCATGCTGTGGGCACGCTTGCACCCCCTAGTGGTCTTAAAGCGTCTGACCTACAACTGCGGCAATTTGCCTGGGGGAGCCAACCTGCCGCAGTATAACTGTGGCAGCTGGTATTTGTTAAAAAACAATAATAGTAATTAGGGAATAGTGGAATATAACAGATAAAGAAATCCTACATTTTTTGTCTGTTCCTAGAATAAAAAAAAAATAAGGAACAAAAAGGGGAGACCCTCCTAAAAGCAAACATCACCCAGCTATATGATAGATCCATAAAACTTAAAGCCACCACTTTCTAACTTCATCGGAATCCCTTAACACAAATACCGAGATGAAATCATCTGTTTAGAGATAGCAATACATATAACCCCAATAAAGGCAAAAAAATGAGAAAATTCTAAGTATGTATAGCTTGTTAAAAAGTTGTGAAATTCCTGCCTTGAATTGTCCTCCTTATATATGGTCAGTATTCGTTGGGCCTCCCACATTGAGGAGGATGTTTCTGCAAATTGCTTCCTTCATCGGCATCTTGAGGGACAAGCTGCAAGGAGTTTTGTATTTCCTTGGGAGGGTGCATGTGATCAGCACAGGGCCAATCAGAATTGTCCAGACAGAGTCTCAAGGGTCCTGCAGCCAAAAAAGACAGAGGAGAATGAAAACTCCTACTACAGGCTTTAACCAGACACTGATAGAAGTCACACGACTCATATATACTGCTGATGAGAAAAGGTATTTAACAGTTTATATTTACTAAAATAATTTCATTTCCATGTTGTGTGTACTGTGGGAGACCACAAATAAGGAATGCAGGCTCTGTGGTTTAGTAACACTTTTAAATAAACCTACAGTATATGATAAGTAAACATTTTAATCTAATCCTGTAATCTAGCCCTCCTGTACCTTCTGTATTGAACTGTACTGTAATTGTGCTGTCCCCCCTATACATTGTAAAGCACTGCGTAAACCAGGGGTGCCCAACCAGTGGCCCGCGGAGCCCTCTGATGTGGCCCACGACCTCCTGCTCTGGGATGGAATAAAATAGAATAGAATACTGTTATTAAAGGTCAGTTTATTACTAAAATCACAGTGTATATATGGGCATATCGGTTCTGCAGGGGTTACTGGGCTGCTTTCAAACTGATCCACAGGTACAGAGAAGTGCACCTGTGGGTTACCTGCACTGAGTCATAGACTTCTAATACCTGTGAGTTTGGTGGGCTGAGAGTAGAGTGGGCTCTATAGAGCCGAATGGGCTGCCATCCACCCGCTCTGCTCATTGTGGCCCGCGACCAGTTACCACGTCGCTTAAGTGGCCCTTGCTCTTCAAAAGGTTGGGCACCCCTGGCGTAAACTGTATAAATCATATATACCGTATTTTCCCGGCGTATAAGACAACCTTTTACACCCGAATTACACAGCCAAAAACCGGGGGTCGTTTTATACGCCGGGTGAAGCAGCTGCTCGATCGATATCAGCTGCCGGGTGCTCTGTACGGCTGCATGTGTTCTGTACATGCGCCGCTCAGCCAATCCCGATGCACTCTGTTGATGACAGAGCATGCTAAGCCTGCTCGGATTGGAGTAATAATCTCTGCCAATCCGAGCAGGCTACATTATGTAGCCTGCTCAGATTGGCAGAGGTTATTACTCCAATCAGAGCATGCTTAGCATGCTCTGTCATCAACACAGTGCATCTGGATTGGCTGAGCGGCGCATGTACAAACTACATACAGCCGTACAGAGCACCCGGCGGGTTGCGGCTTCTTCATTTTAATAAAACCCATTACTTCCACACAAGGGGGTCGTCTAATACGGTGAGTAGTCCACAAAACTATTGTTTTTTAGCAGCATATTAGGGGGTCGTCTTATATGCCAAGTCGTCTTATACACCGGCAAATACGGTAATAATAATAATCATAATAATAATAATCTAATGAGAACAAAAATTACAAGTAAACTATGATATCCAGATGGTCTTGTATTGGAGTTAAAGAATTGCAATTATACCGGCCTACATGATCTAATGTGTAGCTGAACCTTGATTTCACACAAGCTCTCCTCACTGAAAGGATTTTGGAACAGTTATAATTAGTGATGAGCGGAATACGCCATATTCGATTTCGCGATATTTCGCGAATATTTCGAAGAATATTCGCGAACATTCGTTAATATCGAATATTCATGATATTTTATAAAAAAAAAAAAATTGCGAAATTTCGCTATTGCAAAATTTCGCGAATGCGAAATTTATTGCGAAATTTATTGCGAAATTTGAAAAATATTTCGAATATTCGCTGCGATATTTGAGTTATTCGCGAATACTCGAATATGCAATATTCGTAGCGAATATTCGCAATGCGAATATTCGTGAGCAACACTAGTTATAATCAAAAACATTAAACAACAGGAGGGAATCGAGCCAGCACATCTATGGTAAAGTATAATTGAAGGCTAAACTCCTTTTTTTTGTTTGGATAGAGTGGACAGGGATTAGAAATTAGAATCTTTAATGCTGTCAGTGCCCCTGTTAGAGAGATTCGCCCTCCTTTTTTGTCATGTTTACCATTATCACAAGAGTGACAGTAAAAAAAAAAAAAAGAAAGAAAATCGCAACTTATGGGTTATCCTCAGAACAGGAATAGATGGGAAATGTCCCCATGGTGACCCTGGTGACAACTTTTTCGTTTTTTTTTTCTCCCTCCCTGTTTTGGCTATGTGACAGGAAATCTCCATAATGAAACACAGATGGCAAAAACAAATGATAGGGGTTATAACCCTCTACAAATGAAAAAAAAAATGATGTTCTATTTCTATGCACAAAACGCCACATACACTATATTACCAAAAATATTCGGACGACTGCCTTTACACACTGTAGTAGTGTGGAACATCTCCAGGGGGGTGACGCAAGATTCTCCAGGGGATTTTCTTATTTGGGGGGAAATTGGCCTTTCAGTTTACCTCATTGCTTATAAAAGTCCACTTTGGGACCTGGAGCCCAGGATTTCTTAGAGATCTGGGTGGGATGAAATCCCCAGTCCTGGGTCCAGATTTTGGGAATCACCAGCTTATTGATTGGTCAGGTGTCTGTTGCGTTATTAGTAGTGACCTGGCCATGGTTCTTGGCTCCATCCTCTCGAGGAGTCCAGGCTTGCACTGGAGAAGCCAGAGAGTTCATGTGTAGTGATGAGCGGAATACGCCATATTCGATTTTGCGATATTTCGCGAATGTTTCAAAGAATATTCGCGAATATTCGTTAATATCAAATATTCGTAATATTTTATTAAAAAAAAATGCGAAATTTCGCGTTTTTTTTTTCTATATAAAATATCACGAATATTCGATATTTACGAATATTCGGTATATTTTATAAAAAAAAAAAAAAAAAACGAAATTTCGCATATGCGATCGCGAATATTCGTTAATATCGAATATTCGTGATAATTTATAAAAAAAAAAAAAAATTGCAAATTTTCGGCAATGCGAAATTTCGCTAATGCGAAATTTCGCGATTTTTTTTTTTTTTAATAAAATATCACGAATATTCGATATTTACGAATATTCGCTATATTTTATTAAAAAAAAAATAGCGAAATTTCGCATATGCGAAAGCGAAAATGATTACGAAATTTCGCTATTTTTTTTGGGATAAAATATCACGAATATTCGATATTTACGAATATTCGCTATATTTTATAAAAAAAAAAAAAAAAAAATGCGAATGCGAACTTTCGCGAATGCGAAATTGATTGCGAAATTGATTGCGAAATTGATTGCGAAATTTATTGTGAAATTGATTGCGAAATTGATTGCGAAATTTGAAAAATACGAATATTCGAAATAGCGAATATTCGCCGCGATATTCGAGTTATTTGCGAATACTCGAATATGCAATATTCGTAGCGAATATTCGCAATGCGAATATTCGTAAGCAACACTATTCATGTGTACACTGGAGAAGCCAAAGAGTGTATATGTACACTGGAGAAGCCAAAGAGTGTATGTGTACACTGGAGAAGTCAAAAAATGTATGTGTACACTGGAGAAGCCAGAGAGCAGTGTTGTAAGTAACGGCGTTTAAATAAACGCCGTTACCTAACGGAAGCCTGTTTGAGGGTAACGAGTAATCTACCAGATTACTATTACCCTCGCGGAAACGTCGTTCCCATTACAATGGCGGCGTTACCGCAATTACTTACCTGTGTCAGCAGCAGCCATTGCCGTCCATTATAAAAAGCCGCGCCTCCTCCTCTGACTGTTTCGGACCGTCCGTGATAGGCAGAACACTAATTTTCCCAGAAGAGCCTCTGTTCAGTGTTCTGCCTATCACGGGTGCCTTCTCATCCTCAGCCTCGGACGAGAGGACATCCATGATAGGCGGAACACTGAACAGAGGCTCTGCTGGTAAAATTACTGTCCCGCCTATCACGGAACAGTCTGAGGAGGAGGCGCGGATTTCGAATACTGGAGGATGGCCGCCGACGTCTGACATGTGGAGAACAGGAGGAAGATCGTCGTCGAGGCATTTTTTTCAGGCACAGTGAGGCATGTATAATGGTACAGTGACTCACTGTGCAATCATACATGCCTCACTGTGCCTGTAACATGCCTCACATGCCTCACTGTGCCTGTAACATGCCTCATGCCTCACTGTGCCTGTAACATGCCCCATGCCTCACTGTGCCTGTAACATGCCTCACATGCCTCACTGCGCGTGTAACATGCCTCACTGTGCCTGTAACATGCCTCACATGCCTCACTGTGCCTGTAACATGCCTCATGCCACACTGTGCCTGTAACATGCCTCATGCCTCACTGTGCCTGTAACATGCCTCATGCCTCACTGTGCCTGTAACATGCCTCATGCCTCACTGTGCCTGTAACATGCCTCATGCCTCACTGTGCCTGTAACATGCCTCACTGTGCCTGTAACATGCCTCAGTGTGCCTGTAACATGTCTCACGTGCCTCATTGTACCTGTAACATGCCTCACATGCCTCACTGTGGCTGTAACATGCCTCATGCCTCACTGTGCCTGTAACATGCCTCATGCCTCAGTGTGCCTGTAACATGCCTCACTGTGCCTGTAACATGCCTCACTGTGCCTGTAACATGCCTCACTGTGCCTGTAACTTGCCTCATGCCTCACTGTGCCTGTAACATGCCTCACTGTGCCTGTAAGATGCCCCACTGTGCCTGTAACATGCCTCGCATGCCTCACTGTGCCTGTAACGTGCCACACTGTGCCTGTAACATGCCTCACGTGCCTCACTGTGCCTGTAACATGCCTCATTGTGCCTGTAACATGCCTCACTGTGCCTGTAACTTGTCTCACTGTGCCTGTAACATGCCTCACATGTAACGTGCCTGAGTCTGAGTCTGTTATGTTATGTTTATCATAACATGAGGTGATTCACATTATAAAAAGTGAGAAATCCACCCCTCCCCCACATAACACATCCTGGTAATATACCATGAACTTTGGATCACCTCATATTATGATAAACATAACATATGATAAACATGTCCAAGCTAGATATGTAAATAACCTGTCACTCAAAGCAAGAAGAGAGAAACAGACTTTTTATTTAGACAGGTTTTTATCTGGAATTCTCTTAATTTTCATTGAACAATAAAAGAGGATTGCTCAGAGCTGGATTAACTCTGTGTGGCAAGACTGGGCACAGATGATAGGAAATCTTATACTCTACATTGTGACATCAAAAAAAAGTATTTATAAGAACTTTTTTTGCACAGAAGCACTTTGTTTCCTGCACTTTGTGAATTGTTTATACCTACCCCTTGAAATTTACCACATTTTCAGTGGTACATGTGGTCAGGGCTGCTGTTTGAAATCACAGGGCCCCGTACAGCCTATCTGGCAGGGCCCCCCAATTATCAAAACAATATTTTCACAAAAAATACACTAAAATCATTATTAGTGGACACAAACATAACAGAATGTATTCTTATTTTTTAATTTTTAATTAAAAAACAATTAAAATGATTTTATTTTACAGCGTTTGAAAATGATTTATTATGTCTAAATATTTTTTTTTTAAAGGACAGGAAAGCTGGCAGTGCCACGGAAGGAGATGGCGTGGCACAGTAACAGGGGGGCACAGTGGGTTGGAATCAGAAGTTAGCAAAACATGGAGGGGGATCGGAGCGGGGGATGTAATTACAGGAACGATGCCATGTGTCTGTGTCTCTCCCTGCAGCAGCTGAAAGCCAGTGGGAAAGAGAAACCAGCTTTCAGCTGCTGCAGATAGCTGCAGAGGGAATCTTTCTGTAATTTCCCCCCTGCCCAACCACACAGATGCCTCCTGTTGTTCGAGCCCCCTGGGTGCACGGGCCCCCTACAGGAGAACTGGTGGTCCCCCCTATCAGCGGCCCTGCATGTGGTATATGGCAGTGGTATACTGTGGTCAGTGGTACTTGTGGTATATGTGGTCAGTAATATATATAGTCAGTAGTACATGTGGTATATGGTTTATATATCACATTTATATATCACGTGTCTTGAAAAAGTATTCATACCCCTTGACATTGTTCACATTTTTAGTGGTACTTGTGGTATATTGCAGTGGTATATGTGGTCAGTGGTTCATGTGGTATATGGCAGTGGTATATGTGGTCAGTGGTACATGTGGTATATGGCAGTGGTATATGTGGTCAGTGGTACATGGAGTATATGGCAGTGGTATATGTGGTCAGTGGTACATGTGTCATATGGCAGTGGTATATGTGGTCAGTGGTACATGGGGTATATGACAGTGGTATATGTGGTCAGTGGTACATGTGGTATATGGCAGTGGTATATGTGGTCAGTGGTACATGTGGTATATGGCAGTGGTATATGTGGTCAGTGGTACATGGGGTATATGGCAGTGGTATATGTGGTCAGTGGTACATGGGGTATATGGCAGTGGTATATGTGGTCAGTGCTACATGAGGAATATGGCAGTGGTGTATGTGGTCAGTGGTAAATGTGGCATATGGCAGTGGTATATGTGGTCAGTGGTACATGTGGCATATGGCAGTGGTATATGTGGTCAGTGGTACATCGGGTATGTGGCAGTGGTATATGTGGTCAGTGGTACATGTGGAATATGGCAGTGGTATATGTGGTCAGTGGTACATGTGGTATATGGCAGTGGTATATGTGGTCAGTGGTACATGGGGTATATGGCAGTGGTATATGTGGTCAGTGGTACAGGTGGTATATGGCAGTGGTATATGTGGTCAGCGGTACATGGGGTATATGACAGTGGTATATGTGGTCAGCGGTACATGTGGTATATGGCAGTGGTATATGTGGTCAGTGGTACATGTGGTATATGGCAGTGGTATATGTGGTCAGTGGTACATGGGGTATATGGCAGTGGTATATGTGGTCAGTCGTACATGTGGTATATGGCAGTGGTATATGTGGTCAGTGGTACATGGGGTATATGGCAGTGGTATATGTGGTCAGTGGTACATGGCAGTGGTATATGTGGTCAGTGGTGCATGTGGTATATGGCAGCGGCCTATGTGGTCATAGGTACAAACACAGGAGGGACACTGAATTGTGCACTGCCCCAGTATGCAATCTTATAGGATCACTAAAAGAAACATTTATTTTTGCTGAAATTACTGTTTACAGGGTATAGAGACATAAAAGTTAACTGATTCCTTTTAAAAATGATTAAAAATAGATAAAAATCAATCATATAATGTGCCTCTAGTTTCACTTTCGTTTTTAAACTGGTTTTGTGTTTATGTGAAGTAGAGAGAGAGACAGAACAAAAACAAACAAATCCAGGGCAGTGTTTTGTTTTTAAATTGAATCCCAGGGCAGTGTTTTGTTTTTAAAATGAATCTGATTGGTTCTGAGGAGTTTTAGACACACAGCTTGGACCACAGTGAAAAGCTGCCATGAGATTTTTCATAAGGAGCCAGACAAGCAGGAAGTGTGGGGATCAGAGCAGAATTACAGTAACTTCAAAGCAAAAACGAACAATGAGAACATGAAAACAGCACTGCATTAAGGTAAAGGAAGCTATTTAGCTAAAAAAAAAAAAATCCTTTAGTGATCCTTTAAGATGTAGGATACCTCCACAATGTTTTTTTTTTTACTCTAATGTTGTATATTGTGACATGTCCGGAATATGTTCATACAGACTTGCAGAGTTAATAAAAGTTCACTTTAATGTTATGTAACATAATACTAATCAGTGTTATTATAGGTTGCGTACTCTTTTGCAGATTTACTCAGCCTTTTGCAAACTAAAATGTTAGTATGAACTGTGTAGCTTTTGCTGCTAATTGTAATCATAATCCGTTTACTATAACATGGAGAATTGTTTGGAATCCCTTGTTTAGTAGGGAATGAAAGTTTTGAAGTTCAGATTGCTGATGACTTACTGTTAAACCATAAAGGAGTGACACTGCCATCTACTGGAAGGTGTTGGTGTATGTGTCATTGGATACCGACACGACAAGTTAAACCTAAACATATTTTCTTATGAATAAGCTATTAATAAACCTTCAGAAATAGAAAAATCTTGGATGTCCCGACATCTTAAAAAAATGAGCTAATTCATGTATGAAAATGCTACTAGCCATTTCAGGCTAAAAAAAGACTAATGCCGTGTACACAAGATTGGACATTCGGACAACAAAACCGTGGATTTTTTTCAGACGGAATGTTGGCTCAAACTTGTCTTGCATACACACGGTCACACAAATGTTGTCACAAATTCCGATCGCCAAGAACGCGGTCACGTACAACACTACGACGAGGCGGGAAAAGTTAAGTTCAATGAATCCGAGCATGCGTTAATTGATTCCGAGCAGGATTTGTGTGCATCGGAATTGGCTACAGACGATCAAAATTTCCATCAAGAACTTTTGTTTTGGAAAAATTGAAAACCAGCTCTTAGACATTTGCTGTCGGAAATTCTGACAGCAAATGTCCGATGGAACCTACACACGGTTGGATTTTCCGACAACAAGCTCACATCGAACATATGTTGTCGGAAATTCCGACCGTGTGTACGTGGCATTAGGCTAGGTACACACCTATTGAGCTTGTGGTTGATGCATTTTCCTGGATCATTTTGCGTTTTTTTTACACCTGTTTCTGATCAGTTTCTAATGCATTTTTTATATGTTTTAAGGTTGTTTTAAGAGGTGTTCGTTGTCATGAGTGGAAACCAGCAAAAATGCAACAGAAATGCATCAAAAATGTAATCAATGTTTTTCTTTTATGCATTTCCATTGAAGTCTGTGGAACAAAAATGAAACCTGCCGCAACTCCTTTTTTGGAAAGTCCCTGAGCCTTTCCAAAAAAATGCAACGGTTAAAAACGCATTGATGTGAATGTGAACCATAGGAAATCATGTTAAATGGTCTGTAGTGCTATAAAACTGCTTACAGTTGCACTCTGTGAGGGTATAAGCTTCATAAATGAGGTGAAGCTTCACTTTGCAAAGAATACCCAATCACATGCAAGGAAAATATAAAAACAAATAATAAAAAATCTGATGGCAGATCAGCAGAACTCATTTACTAAGCTCTGAAGCAAATTCCCATGCAGAGTGATACTGCACTCGCACAGTGGGCAGTCTATTTGCCTTTAGTAAATCATCCTCATTGTTTCTATTTACATTTTTAACATTTATCTCTTCAGGACTTATGGATCCATTTATGTCAGGTTTCCCAATCTAACGTCAATACCACAGTCATACACAATAAGTTTGCTTCAAAGTCAAGCAACCTGCTGAAAGTCAAATGAGGTCATCAGTTTGCTGCAGGCAGGAGGACGCATCTCCCCCCCCCCCCTCCCCTCCCCAGTAATCAGGCTGTTCATGGTAACTTTGTATAAAATCAAAATCCTAAAATGTAGGATTGAAGAATTTTCCAGGGACCGCAGAAGAATTTTTGGACAGATCATAAAAAATGTCCGGAACACCACTGAACTACAATTAGGTCAATATATATTTGGACACTGGAACAATTTTAGTTTTTTTCAGGTATTTGCCCATAGTTATATAATCGATATGAAAGTGCACACTCTCAGGTTTAGTTTGAGGGTATGTACATCCAAATCGGAGGAAGGGTTTAGGAATTACAGCTCTTAAGAATAGCCATTCCCATTTTTCAAGGAACCAAAAGTAATTGGACAATTGGATCAAAACAGGGGTCAAGTCCTGGGGAAAAAAGTGTGGGAACTCCCACCCAAGATCCACTCCCCCACCAAAAAAAAAAAAAATGATACGCTAATATGCATAATTACTAAACCACATGGTTTTTTTAAGCAAGTTCTTTCTAAATTCCGCGATAACTCGTGCAGACATCCGCAATGTCTCCTGGGAACAATGACAAAAGCTCCCAGGAGACATTGCGGCATCGAGGAAGTGACGAAATACCCGCACACTACCTGATGAATCCATATACAGGAAGTGGCCAGTAACATAAAAGATTACTAAGGTTCGCCTGCCCCTGACAGTCACTCGAGCAGGGCATCACCGCTTAGTGAAGGATTGGCTTGGGTGGCTCGGCTTCTCTAGTCCTGCTGTGAAAAAAGTGGGGGATTGCCAAAATTATTTTTAACAGACCTGTAGTTAAACTTGAAAAGCAGGGGGGATTTACTTCTTACCCGTTTCTCCTCATGTTTATGTCTTTTCCTACTCTCGTGCTGCTGTTGAGGAGCGTGGGGAGGGGGGTGGGGGACCTCTGACCTTCTCTTCCTCCTCTTCACCTCTTCAATAAGGTTATGCAGGAAAATATCCTCCCAAGCGGGAAAGCGGGAAACAGTTGTCATTGCGAGAAAGTCCCACACAATCCGTGCCAGTTGGGAGGTATGTGGTTGCAGTTCCTAATTTGTACTTTATATTTATGTTCAACCCCTTGAATTAAAGCTGAAAGTCTACACTTCAAAATTATTTGGATTGTTTTGTTTTAATTTTATTCTGGTGGCATAGAGAGCCAAAAGTATGAAAATTGTGCCTGTGTCCAAATATATATGAACCTAAATCTATTTCTAAAAATGCATGAATTATTATACCAAATACTCATTTATATTTACAGTGGCATACTGTCTGTCTGTGTCGCTACATGGGTGTTAAATCATTGTGTTATAAGAGAAAAACTTGCGCGCTACTATGCTCTAATTTTTAAGTAAATATAAACCATCAAGACCACCATGAATATAGTGAAAATAAACTCAGAAAAAAATATATAAAGTACATGTAAAGTCACTGTGAATTCGCTGCAACCACTTAGTAGTGTACTCAAAAGACACTGGGTAATAAATCTAAAAGAAAAAGATGCGAATGGTGCGCTTATTCAAAAATGTGCCATAAAGTAGTATACTCAAAGAAAAAATATGAGTATCCAAACATGCAAATAAATAAATAAATGAGAATAAAGTCCAACTAAAGCCCAATGGTAAGAGTTAGCTCATAAAAAGGCAAAAATCTTATAGAGATAACTTGATAGAAGAACAATGACCCAAGTGTCAAACAAGGCTCATCAGATAAGTCAGATAAGGAATCCTGCTGATGGATCTGTAAAGGCATCCAGGTTCCAGGCGAAGAACTATGTCCAAAACTTGGCATCAAAACATCTTGGGTAATTCCACATATAGAGGAAACAGTTCGCTCCAAGGAATGGCACTTCTTGTATAAATGGCGTTTAAATGAGTGCAATATTGCAAAATGAAAAGTACATTTATTTAGGATAAAAACCGCAGTAAAAAGCAATGGGAGTAGTGACACACAGGCCTCCTCACCTTACTTCTGTTAAAACACCACCAGAACTGACGTCACAAGGCTCCACCCGACGTGTTGCATCACTGGTCACGTGACTTCCTCAGGGACCAAAAGTATGAAAATTGTGCCTGTGTCCAAATATATATGAACCTAACTGTATCTTTAAAAATGTATAAATTAATATACCAAATACTCATTTATATTTACAGTGGTTCACTGTCTGTCTGTGTCACTACATGGGTGTTTAGTCATTGATATACATGGTTGTGAACTCAGTTGGGTATAGTTACTCCATGGGGCTCCTTTTGTAGCATAGAGGCAACATAAAGGGGTCCAGAACCTTGTATGAAGGTGAGAGGCTGCAGCAGGGAGGAGAGCTGTGTCTCTCATTTGTGAACACATTGGTGAACTGTTCAGGCACCAGAATTTCCCTGATTGGGTCATGTCTGATACAGCCTTTCAGTCCAGGAAGTAGCTGCTGCAGCTGGATAATGTCTGACCAAAGATGGTGCCGTCCTTCTAGAGAACAAAAACAGATGAAGGCATTGCCGGTGAGAGTACAATGAGTAAAAAATATATGGTAGTCACACATGCATGCAAATAACTTGAATACATATACTTTACACAATACCAGGTCTGTGTTAATAACCTCTAATAGGGTCTCAAAATTTGTATTACACACTTTTTCTTAACTTTATTGTGTACTACATATTTACCTAAATGTTGGTTTGTTTTTTTAAGAAAAAAAAATACCTTTCCAGTTGGCCTTAGTGGAAGGTTCCTAAAAAGGAAACTAATAGTAAAAAAAAAAAAAATTCACTGGTTTGGAGGGTTAATAAAGTTAGGCCCCTTTCAGACGTCCGTATTTCATCAATCCGTTTTCGGATGAAATACATACATACATGTATCCCTATGTTACATGTTATGTTTATCATAATATGAGGTGATCCACAATTCATTGTATATCACCAGGATGTGTTATGTGGGGAGGGGTGGATTTCCCACTTTTTATACTGTGGATCACCTCATATTATGATAAACATAACATAACATATGATAAACATGTCCAAGCTAGATATGTAAATAACCTGTCACTCAAAGCAAGGAGAGAGGAAAGGACTTTTAATTTAGACAGGTTTTTATCTTCAGTGGAAGTTTTAATTTTCACTGAACAGTAAAAGAGGTCTCAGGTAACGATGTTGACCGGACAGCACCGATTCTAGGAAGTAAGGCAGTTTAAATAGCCTATTGGCCTATTGACGCCACAACGTCATTGCGCACGCATGCCAGAATTTTGTGTGGCACTAGTGTGCAAGTGGTGCGAGTCTTCACAGGCGCACGCGCACACGCTGGCACGCGCAAACGTGCCCGTGCAGCCCTTCTCGGTGGCACAGGGGAACAACCATAGTTGCCATCTTGATTGCTGGCGTGCCCTTCCTGACAACATCTCTCAGCCCCCTGCACATCACACAGCCCCCACGCATATTACACAGCTCCCATGAATTTTACATAGCCCGCCCAGCTGTGTAAACACAGAGGGATGGGGCATTTAAATAAAATAAGAAAAAAAAATGTTATTTATTTTACACTGTCCCTTTGGAAAAAAACATTCTGATCACTTTTATTGCTGTCAGAAGGAATCCACTGTGACAGTAATAAGCAGTGAAAGGTACTAAAAAAAAAATTTTTTAGCCGCACACCACCCTAAATCCAATGCTAATTTACTGCATAACATGAACAAAGACTGCCACTAGGATACAGGAGGTGACGCTTTTCACACTTAACTCATGCTTCTTCCAAACCAGTGGTTTAAATTCCAGCTGCGTTCAGGGTCTCCGCCAGCCGGCAGATGTGCCCACTGGTCGCTCGGGCCTCCCTGTGGGACGGAGGAGCCCAGGTGAGCTATGGAAGGCAGCGGGAGGGGAGGAAGTCCCCTCCTGCTGCTTGGGATAACAGCCGAACAGCTTCTTTGCCGCATCAGTTGGTAACCCAGAAAAAGTCAATCGCTGGTTCTAAAAAAAGGCTGGGTGCTGCTTCCTTTAGTCACTAATGCTCTCCTGATAACTATTGATCTGATGACTGTTGATTTAACGATTAGGAGGCAGTAGGAGAGGTGGTAGAGGCACAGATTCACAGAATAGATGACACATAAGCAGGAAGGTCCTCATGAACAGTTTCCTCTCCAGCAAGGAGAACAGTAATTGGAACAAGAGGTATATCACCAAAGCTCAAAAAAGTAGCGCTCAGAGGTAGAAGTTTCTTGTATGATCTCACACTGCAGATACACAGCTATGAAGTTATAGAACTCCAGGAATTCAAGACAAAAGGTAGATTGTGCCGGGTACTGCTTGGACACAAATAATAGATATGTGCATTCCCGTTCGTACGAATGTTATTTTCGTGAGGGATAATGTGTACATACGAAAAAAATTAAAGCGGCAAAATACGAAAACGACGGGATTGCGAATGAGCCGCATAATGAACAACCGCAAATACGAACGAACGATCCGACGAAAAAAACGACAAAACGAAAACGGCAAAAGAACGAAAATGACATCTATAACAAAATATTTGCATTCTGTATTTTGTTTGAATCCTTTTTCTGTTTGTTTTCAGTCGTATGTTCATTGTTCATATGACATCTATAACAAAAGATTTGCATGCTGTATTTTGAATTCCTATGTTCTGTTCGTATTTTGTATTCAAATTACAGAATGCAAATCTTTTGTTATAGATGTCATACGAACATACGACTGAAAATAGCAAAAGAAGAGGGTTTCAAGATACAGAATGCAAATCTTTTGTTATACAGTAGATGTCATTTTCGTTTTTTTGAATGGGCAGTGAGTGAGTGTAGTTAGTGAAGCAGTTTCTCTTTTGTGCTGAGTACACTAGTACAGTGAGTAGTACAGTAAAGCCAAATAAACTTTTCTGTGGATTTTCATCTGAAGGGAGATCAGTTGGCCAGACTTTTGAACCCAAAAATGGTTTTCTGATGTAGTTTGAAAACGAACGAATTTTCTGAGAACAAAGGGAAAACGATCGTTTTTATGTTTGTGGTTAAAAAAGTCTGACCAAGTGTATGGGGCTTAACAGAAGTTAATATGGATGAGCCGCGTGTTGAAAGTGCCGCGAATCCCGCAATATATTTACGAAAGTACAAAATTACGAAAATCTTTTTCTGTTCATATTTTCAGTCGCATGTTCATATGACATAGATGTCATATGACTTTCTCCATTTCCAGCACATCCTTCCTGAGGACTGGTGCCCAGAACTGGACAGAATACTCAAGATGTGGCTGGACCAGGGTCTTGTAGAGTTATTTCTTAACTATAATAAAAAATATAAGGACATATACCTTTCTATGCTGTTGGCTGACTAACGTTTGGGGCTGACTAAACAATTCTGGAAGCAGCTAGAGCAGCTCCTATATATATGTATTTATCTGTTTTCCTGGAGTTCAGCTTTAAATATATGATTTACAGGCCTTTCTAACAAATCCTATAAAGAAAACAGGTCGCAAAAGCAGACAGCGCCCCCTTTTTTTTAATTTAATTTTTATTTCAAACTCCAACAGAGTGGAACAGACAGAATAGCAACCATGACTTGCAAGTACAAACATTTAGGAGAAAAAAGGCCATCACAACACACCTGAGAGGATTACAGTAAAAAAACGGAATCAGTAGATAATAGGGGCTTCCTAATACCATTTTTTTCCTAATACCATTTTTCTTACGAGTACACGTGAGACATGTGCACAGCAAAAATTTTCTTATGTTTTTGTTCAAAAAAACTAATCAAGTACACAAATTTACAAACAGACCAAAAAAACGGATTTACAAAACACACATATGAAAATATGAACATACCACTGAAAATACGAACAGAAAAAGGATTTAAAATACAGAATGCAAATCATTCGTCAAAGATGTCATTTTCGTTTTTTTTGCCGTTTCCGTTTTGTCGTATTTTCATAAGATTGTCGTATCGTTCGTTCGTATTTGCGCTTGTTCGTTATGGGGCTCATTCGTAATCTCAATGTTTTTCGTATTTTGGTGCTTTTATTTTTTCGTACGAAAATACATTTGTTACGAACGGGAACGCACATATCTAGTACAAGTACATTGATACTTTTTTTTTAGTACTCGCCAATACCAATAACGATATCTACCGCATTTCTTTTGTTTACAGCTGTCAGCAATGGTACAATGCAATGAAGAGTTATTAACAAATTAAATAAATTAATATTTTTTAAATGTTGTGCTTTTTTCAATGTGAAACATATGTTAAAATTGTAAAAATATTAACCAGTTCAGCCCTGGAAGATTTGGCTGCTCAACGACCGGGCCAATTTTTTTGCGATACAGCACTGCATCGCCTTAAATTGACAATTGTCGCGCTATACACAAAAGAAGAGCGTCAATTTTGGAAAAAAACACAATGGGCCGGATTCAGATACACTTAATATTGCGCTGCGTAATCGAAATACTCTACGCTGCCGTATTTCACCAGGCTCTACACCGAATCCTGGTAGATTTTTGCCCGTACGCTACGGCGGCGTAGTCTATTTCACGTAAAAAATAATAAAGGACGTCGGAAAACGTAGAAATTCGACGCGGGAACGACGGCCATACTTAACATGGGCTGTCTAATATTAGACCAGCAAAAAGCTGGTATAGTGTTACGTAAAAAAAAGATGACTAAAGGTGCTGTAAGAGATTGCAATTGAAGATCGTTAGCATACCCCGACGCGGAAAACGACGGGAAGTCCACCCAATGGCCGCAATTTTATTGCAGCGTAGATCCGAAGGCGTACGAACACGTAATCCAGTCGAATTGAAGCCCGCACCCGTCTATTCATGGTTTGAGCTTTCCGACTAGCTAAAAAACGCGCGTAATTTGAAATTACTCCAGTCTAACACCAGTTAGACAGGCGTAATCGCTCTGTGAATCTGGCCCAATATCTTTTACTTTTTGCTATAATAAATATTCCCATTTAAAAAAAAAAATACGCATATATAGATTGGTTTGCGCAATACTTATAGCGTCTACAAAATAGGATATATTTATGGCATTTTTATTATTATTAAACAATCAACACAGACCCCCCTGTCAGAAGAGCAGCCGATTGGCTCTCCTCGCTTCCTTCCTCCCATGCAATGGAGCCGAGCAGGGGCCATCTTTCATTCAGTCGGCAGCCAAGCATCCACTGGAGAGTACGTGGGAGGGAGGTAAAATTGATCATGCGGCAAATCCGCCACGGTGACCACTTTTATCTTAAAAAGAAATGCACGTTGTTCTAGAAAATATGGGGGGTTAATGGCAGCTAGCCATATTTAGCATCAAAGTACCAGCGTACGCCAATTTGTGTGAAGTGGTTAATAGTTTATAAAATAAAAGCGAGCAAAAAAAATCTGGAAGAAAATAATAAATAAATGGCAAAGGGGAATAAGGAGTTAATTGAGGTTGAGTACAGTAAATTAAGGGTTAATAAGGTGTTAAACAGAGCAACATTAACATGTTTTTTTTTTTACTTGACAGGTTGCTTTAAACTGACATCATCTGCAGATCGAAGTTCATCCCTTTGATCTGTAGCTGTGTAAACAAAAAGATACAAAAAGAGACAAAGTTTATTTTCATCTTTCTGTTTCAGGGCTGGGCAATGTTGTTGATAAACATTGCCCGGCTGCTTTTTTTTGGCAGCTCCAATTTCCGGGACTTCATTTACACTTCAGCTGTCAACAGGGGAACCCCACTGACAGCTGAGTCAGTCATCGGTTGTTAACAATGCGGTAGCCTCAGAGCCGGTTCACGCACAGGCAGCACGACTTTGGGGGTGACTCAGCAAGGATATTTCAAGGCGACTTGAGAGGCAACTTGCAAAATTCTGTATTGAAGTCACTGCAAGTCACCCCCAAAGTCATACAGGAACCTTTTTTTAAGTCAGAGCGACTTGTGTCGCTCCTATTAGAAAAGTTCCATTGACTACTGCCCACGACTTGTCAGGCGGCTGAGTCGCCTGACAGGTTGCCCCTGTGTTAACCGGCTTTTACTCTTTAACATCTGATAATTGCATTTTTTTTATATTTCAACTGTCAGGGGGGGAATCCCGCTGACATCTGAAAGAACCAAGCCTGTGTCATGTACCTGGTAGAAATCGAGCTGTAGAGGGGGCTTCTCTTGCACCTCTTGTCCAACAGCAGGAGTAATAGCAGGAGGTGTGATGACACAGAGTGGCATGAGGGCCGGTATAACAGGCAGAGCCAGCTGAGGTTTGCATGGAACAGATGACCATGGAGAACCCGGCAGGTACCTGGAACCGGAACACATTAAATCGTGAACAGCAGGCAGGAGTGTAGCCAGGACACAAGTCAAAAGGTCATCAACAGTTGAGTAGTGAAGGTACAGGAACATAAGACAGAAGCAGAGTCAGGATACAGCCCGGATTCAGTACACAGTCAGGCAGCAGGTCACAGAAGCACAAGACAGAAGCAGGCGAGAACTCAGAGATTGGTCAAGGGCAAGCCGGGTCAAGCACGGATTGGCAGATATAGCAGGTCAAGGCACAGGTAAACAGTAACTAGCTGAAGACCACTCAGCAATCTGTTTATGCCATAGTTCAGCTTAAATAAGTCATTTGGTGCCAGTGGTGTGCTTGTGTGCATACACATATGCATATTTCTTCTTATGCGCATGTGCATCAATGCGCATTCTGTATTAAGCCTTTGCTCATAATTATGAGCATTAACATGTAATGGCCTTCTGGATCCAACTGAGCTTCTCTTACAGCCTGAAATTGTCGGTTTCAGGTATCGAAGCATTTGCACGAGTACCGATACTTGTGCAAATGCTTAGTATCGGCACCGATACCAATATTGGTATCAATGCACCCCTCATAGATAACATCAGTCAGGCAGTAAACACAGAGTGATAAATTAAGGTATTGCGAAACCCTGTTGTTCTACCTCTTACTTTACGATTTTGCAAGAGTAGATGGATTATGATTAGCGTAGAGAATGTAAGATATAAAAAGGTGTTTGGTCCTTCAGATAATCTGTCAGTTGCACCATCAACTGGATATTGGCACTCGGTCCAGACATTGCTCAATAGTTGGTGGGGAAGATTTCTTCCAGATGATCGGGATGCAGGTTTTGGCTGCTCTAAGAAGATGCTTTATAGTGCTTGATTGACATCAGAGTGATATGCAACAGGCAGACTGCGGGGTCATCTGCAATAGATACATGTGTCACCCTATAGATTGCATCAGTAACTTGCGTCCAAAAGTCATGTATAGAAGGACAAGACCAAAAAATATGTAGTAAAGTATCGACTTCCTGATTACATATCCAACACAAGGGGGACACAGTCAGATTGATTTTATGGAAGACTATGGGGGTCTTTTAGTCAAGAGTCATGATTTTGTAACCATTTTCTTGATATTTAGACAGTGCCACTTTACTGACATTTAATGGTATTGTTTAGATAGCACAGTAAACCACGAGACTTGTCTTCAACCTCTGGAGGTGCATATGTACACCAACAGCTCCTAGAGTCTGCCGCGTACACACGATCGGAAATTCAAACAAGAAAACCATGGATTATTTTCCGAAGGAATATTGGCTCAAACTTGTGTTGCTTACACACAGTCACACAAAATTCCATATGTCAAGAACGTGGTGACGTACAACATTACGAGTAGAGAAAAATTAAGTTTAATGAGTCCGAGCATGTGTCAAATTGATTCCGAGCATGTGTGCTTTTTTTGCACGTCGGATTTGCATACAGACGATCGGAATTTCCCACAAGAACTTTTCTTGTCGGAAAAATTGAGAAGCAGCTCTCAAATTTTTGCTGTCGGAAATTCCGACAGAAAAAGTCAGATGGAGCCTACACACGGTCGGAATTTCCGACCAAAAGCTCACATAAAACTTTTCTTGTCAAAAACTCTGATGGTGTGTAGGCGGCATTCTATAAGGCTCTTGGGCAGATCATGACACACTATGGGAGCTGCAAGTGCATGTGTGTATACTCAAGGGCCAGCTTTTTGTGGGTAACAATGGCTACCTGAACAGTACCTCTCCAGAAGCCTTCATCTGAGGTTTTCATCTTTTATTAATTTAATATAGAGGTCTGAAGGAAAATAGCAATTTTTTAAAAATTAAAACAGCTAGAACTTTTGAAAAAGTGCCACAGTATAATAAAATATTATGGTACCTTTGTCCCGACAACATGAGAAAAAAGTATGGAGGGAGGAGGCTGGGACTTTAACCACTTAAGGACCGCTCACTGTGTATATACGTAATTTTTTTAAAGATGGATATCTCGGTAACGGCCACAACCGAGATATCCATCTCTTCAATGAGCGGTCCTGTCAACGATAACGGTGGTCTCCGTGGCGGATTCGCCGTGAGATCACTGTTATCGGTGGCGAGAAAGGGCCCCCCCTCCCACGCCATCCGCTGCTTACCGGAGCCATCGGTAGCGGCGGAGGCGATCGGGTCCTCTCCCCTGCTCGGCTGGGATACGAGTGAGGGCAAGATGGCCCCCACCCGTCTTCATAGCATAGCAGGGCGGAAGTGACGTCAAAACGTCAGTTCCGCACATGCTTCTTAAAGCAACATTTCCTAAATGTCATTTTTTCAAATGACAACATTTTCTTCTTTTTTTTTGCATTTAAGTCTAAATATGAGATCTAAGGTCTTTTTGACCCCAGATCTCATATTTAAGAGGACCCGTCATGCTTTTTTTATTACAAGGAATGTTTAAATTCCTTGTAATAGGAACAAAAGTGATCTATTTTTTTGTGTAAAAATTTATAAAATAAATAAAAATAAATAAGAAAACAAAAAAAACATTTTTTTAAAGGGCCCCGTCCCGACGAGCTCGCGCACAGAAGCGAACACATAGGTGAGTAGCGCCTGCATATGAAAACGGTGTTCAAAACACACAAGTGAGGTATCATATGTACATATACACAAGATATTATAGAGCGATTATCAATTTATAACTATAATTCAAAAACAAGAAAAAAAACATACATTAATCAAAAGCACATTTAAAGTGGATGTAAACCCCAAAAAATGTATTTATTTTTTGATGTCACAATGTAGAGTATAATATTTCCTATCATCTGTGCCCAGTCTTGCCACACAGTTAAAGGAGTTGTAAAGGAAAACATTTTTTTGTCTAAAATTAATGTCTGCAAGGTAGACAGGCGGAATAGTGTAACGATTCTGTAAAAAATCATGTAAATACCTATTAAATTCCTTCATCTATATCACCTCCGGCATTCTAGTTTCTGTTCTCTCATTTACTTCCTGGTTTGCATCACTTGTTCATGTAAGAACTACATTTCCCAGTATGAATTGCGGCACGCCCAGTAATTCCCACCTCCTTGAAGTCTCTAACACGTAGAGAGCGTCCTGCCACACAGATGTAGTTCCCAGGAGGGGGCGAGCACGTTACTGACCACCGCAGTAAAGTCTCCCTTCACGGTGGTCAGTAAAATCAGACAAGCAGGAACTGAACAGAACAGAGAATAAATAGAGCAACTTCTGAGCAAAAACGAACAATGAGGAAAAGAAAAGAGGAATGTCTGCAGGTAAAGGATGCTTATTATGAAAAAAATGTTTTTCCTTTACAACCTCTTTAATCCAGCTCTGAGCAATCCTCTTTTTTTTGTTCAGTGAAAATGAACAGACTTCCAGATAAATACCTGTCTAAATAAAAAGTCCTTTCCTCCCTCCTTGCTTTAAATGAGAGGTTATTTACATATCTAGCTTGGACATGTTTATCATATGTTATGTTATGTTTATCATAATATGAGGTGATCCACAGTATAAAAAGTGAGAAATCCACCCCTCCCCCACATAACACATCCTGATAATATACAATGAACTGTGGATCACCTCATATTATGATAAACATAACATAACATGCAATGATGATCCTGTAGGCAGCCGTCTCCAATGCAATCCTTAAGCCAGTCTCAGCCACATTCGACGTCCGGTCGAAAATGTAACGGATAATCCAAAGGGAAAATAAGGCTTCATTTTCCCTTTGGATTATCCGTTACATTTTCGACCGGAAGTCGAATGTGGCTGAGACTGGCTTAAGGATTGCATTGGAGACGGCTGCCTACAGGATAATCATTGCATGTGTTCGATGCCCCTTTCTTCCTTGTGGAAGGTAAGCGCTCTGTGAGCACGTTCATCTGTGAAGTTTCATCTGGATGAGTTTGTTGTTACATGGATAGAAGCCTTGTCACTGATCGATTTATGTTAGTCTCCCCACTGGATTTCACTAATTTGGGACATTTGCACATATTTGGATTATTAATTTAATCACTTATTTGGGACATTTGCTGCTGCACTGTATTGCACATATTTTGGATTATTATTTAATCACTATTTGCATAGTAATGCTCACTTGTTGGTTTGGATTGATTATTTAGTTTAGTTTAAGTTTGCGCTCATCATTACACTTTTATATCCTATCTTTGTTGTTAGCACATACTCGATTTGAGCCGCATGTTATTCGTTTAATTATTTTCTTTATTGGGTCTATTCACTGTTGGCTAGCGCTTTAGTTTTGCTTTTGTATAACATAACATATGATAAACATGTCCAAGCTAGATATGTAAATAACCTGTCACTCAAAGCAAGGAGGGAGGAAAGGACTTTTTATTTAGACAGGTTTTTATCTGGAATTCTGTTAATTTTCACTGAACAATAAAAGCGGATTGCTCAGAGCTGGATTAACTCTGTGTGGCAAGACTGGGCACAGATGATAGGAAATCATATACTCTACATCGTAAAAAAATAAAAAAAACATTTTTGGATTTACATCCACTTTAATCAAATTATTAATTGAATATAAAATTAGGATATATACAGTATAAGGATTGGCCCGTGGCCTGGACTTTGGACATGCCTGTTTTAGGTAGAAAGATTTTGCAATACGTGGGATGGTCTTGCTGCTGGATGGAGCCTCTGTTTTTTTTTTTTTCAATTTTGCGTCATGTTATACAAGATGTAGACCTCAATCATTAAAGTCGTCATCAAGTCGTCACACAGTTTACCAGCCCTCCGGCTGTCTTCTTCTGTCTAATATGAAGAGCTGTACAGTGTCTTTGCAATTATTTAGCCCCATTGACTGCCCTGTATCTCACAATTAGCTGCAAATTTGCATACTCCTTTCTGCAATTACCAGTATTTTTTAGCATTGACTCCACAGCCAAGTTCAACACAGTTTCTGTTTTGCAATAATGATGTTTTCTACATACATATACAAACATGTCCTCCGTTTATGTTAGGACAGATGGTAGCAGTCTTCTGCCAGCATCATTTGCCAAAATGTGCCACAGCTCAATAAGCGAGATTCTAAAGCATCTTGAAGGAAAATAAACAGACGCATGAATTATTGGAAAACAGATCAAAACACATTTGATTTCCATGGATCAAAACTGTTTGAAGCATCACAAAGTATCCACTTTTGCTACATTATGTTGAACGATGGTCTCGAACCACAAATCTAGACAAATAACAGAGAACAGATTACACTACATACAGTTACGGATTTTAGACAGAAAACTGATATCTAATGCCACCTGTGCCACATTAAAGACAGGATACTGCAACTTGCTTAGACTAAACATTGGCCAAATAATATGACTATTAGCTAATGGCCAGGTCTACCGTTTTATTTAACATCTATTTCCATTTAGGAGGGTAATTGAAAATAAAATGTGATCTACTCTTACATACTTAAACACGTTAATAGCCACTTTTCTTTGAAGAAGTTGTTTTGTTTCTCAACATGATCCCCCAAGATTGATTTTTAAAGGAAACTACTTTCATGAGGATATTAATTTGGGAGGGGTCATTGCTGAAATGATTTTTAGGTGCAAGCTAATGGATCATTGTTGTTTTATTCTTTGCTTCGTTTCTTAATGAGCTACCTGCAACCAGCATGAAGCCAATGAAGTATGAACTCCTGTATTACTTTTTTTCTCCAGGTCAGTACTTAGTAGATAGGGAAGCCAGGATAGGGATGATGGCTCTGCAGCCTGCACCTTTAAAAAATGAATAATGGATATGGTGAATATACCAGTATATAAAAATCCCTTGAATCTTATATACGTTTTTACTTTTTTTACATATTAATGTAATTTCAAAAGTAATTTTCAATCTTTTTAAATCTGCAGTTGCACTTGTTTAGATACTTCCTGCTACATACAGTAGTTACATGGTTAACAATCAAATAGAAAACCTCCATATACACTATCCAATACCAACAGTTAAATGGGTTGTAAAGGAAAAAATGTATTTCCCTAAATAGCTTCCTTTCATCCTTCGATTTTGCTTTCAAATGTCCTTATTTCCTCTTAGAAATCCTCACTTCCTGTTTTTCTGTCTGTAACTACACACAGTAATGCAAGGCTTTCTCCCTGGTGTGGAGAAAGCCTCTTGAGGGGGGATGGGGCGAGCAGGAGAGTCAGGACACCCACTAACACACAGCTCCTTTCTCTATCTGCAAAGTAGAGAGCGTCCTGACCCTCCTGCTCGCCCCCTCAAGAGGCTTTCTCCACACCAGGGAGAAAGCCTTGCATTACTTTGTGTAGTTACAGACAGAAGAACAGGAAGTGAGGATTTCTCAGAAGAAATAAGGACATTTAAAAGCAAAATGGAAGGATGAGGTAAGTGAAGGAGGACTGCACTAGGGTAAAGGGAGCTATTTAGGGGAAAAAATTCCCTTTACAACCCCTTTAAACCAGAGGAAGGCAAAAAAAAACACAATAAAGCATGATCCAATTTGCTTCAGCGGTGGGAAAATTATTTCCTGACCCCCCCCCCCCCCCAAGAGACAATCAGATATTTCCTGGATCAATTTTACCTATAAATATTAGTATCCAGTTATATTATATGCATTTAAGAAAGAATCCAGGCCTTTCTTAAATCAATCTACTGAGCTGGCCCAAAGCCAGCTCTTCATGAAGTCTATTCCACATTTTCCACAGTGCTTACTGTGAAGAAGGCTTTCTGTATTTGGAGATGAAATCTCTTTTCCTCCAGATGTAGAGTGCCCCCTCTGTGTCATCTGTGATGACCTTGAAGTCACTAACTTAACACTAAATTCACTATATGGACCTCTTGTGTATTTCTCAATATTCTCTCCCAGTCTGAGGCTGGGTTCACACTTAAAGTGGATGTAAACCACCAAGAAATGTTTTTTTTATGTCACAATGTAGAGTATAGGATTTCCTATCATCTGTGCCCAGTCTTGCCACACAGAGTTAATCCAGCGCTGAGTAATCCTCTTTTAATGTCCAGTGCAAATTAACAGAATTCCAGATAAAAACCTGCCAAATTATAAAGTCCGTTTCTCTCTTCTTGCTTTCAGTGACAGGTTATTTACACATCTAGCTTGGACATGTTTATCATAACATGAGGTGATCCAAAGTTCATTGTATATTACCAGGATGTGTTATGTGGGGGAGGGGTACATTTCTCACTTTTTATAACTCATGTTATGATAAACATAACATAACATATGATAAACATGTCCAAGCTAGATATGTAAATAACCTGTCACTCAAAGCAAGGAGAGAGAAAACAGACTTTTTATTTAGGCAGGTTTTTATCTGGAAGGCTGTTCATTTTCAGATCTGGATTAACTCTGTGTGGCAAGACTGGGCACAGATGATAGGAAATCTTATACTCTTATTAATCTTATACTCTACATTGTGACATCCACTTTAAGAATGTAGCGACTCATAGCAGGAGTCCGGTGCGTCTCCATTCACTGTTTCATTCACTGTTTCAGGTCCGATTTCAGCCCAAATTTTTGGCTGAATTCAGACCTGAAATGGACCAAAAGACGCACAGGACTCCTGTGCAATTCGAAATGTTCGATGTGAGCTTTTGATCAGATATTCCGACCGTGCGTAGGCTCCATCGGACATACAACAAAAGTTCTTGTCGGAAATTCCGATCATCTGTATGCAATTCCGACACACAAAAATCCTACGCATTCTCAGAATCAATTTGAACTAGTGTTGTACGTCACCGTGTTCTTGATGTTCGGAATTTCCGACAACATTTGTGTCACCGTGTGTATGCAAGACAAGTTTGAGTGAACAATCCGTCGGAAAAAAATCCACAGTTTTGTTGTTGGAATGTCCGATCGTGTGTAAGCGGCATTCGATTTGGACTGCAGGCCTCAGTCTTGGAAAATGTGCTCTCTTAAAGTTAAGTGTTTTTATCTTTCCAGTACAGTATGTGGTTGTTGTTTATAGCTAACATTTTATGAAATCATGTCACTGCTACCCAGATTTTCCTTTATTTGAACATTAGTAATAAGGGTTATATATATAACTGTCTGCAAATTTTGCTTCCTTGTTCCATGCACCCAACGTAGGCTACAAAGGGCAGTGTCCATGCAGGTAGTTTCCTCTACTGTCACAGTCAAGGAGCCTGCCAAAGCAGTAACATCCAGTCATTGCTGGAGAGCACGCACATAGACAGGAAGTGGCTGGAGAAGGCTTGAGGATATGGATAAAAATAAATGAAAATAAAACCAAAGGATACTTATAATGTGTACTTAAAGTGGCTCTAGAGTTCAAACATTCCCTACATTAAGGTAAAAAAATATTCCACTACCTGTCCTGTCATACCCCCTTCCTAACCACTTATACGAGTTCTCTCTCAATCCAATGCTGTGCCTGGATGCAGATCTACTCCCCTCACTTCCTTGTCTCACAGGAGACTCAACCCAAACCTCAACCCCAGGCTCAAAGAGGCCAGGAGACATCACAAAAAAAGCTAGGTATAAAGGTAGGTATATACAGCATATAAGAAATAGCATAACATATTGTTGGAGGAGAGGGGAGACTTCACAGTGTCGTATCACAAAAAAAAATACACATTTCAGCCCCCGGAAGAATTGGCTGTCCAATGACCGGGCCATTTATTGCGATATAGCACTGCGTCGCTTTAACTGACATTTGGTGGTATTTGCTCACCTCTGTGGTTTTTAGTTTTTGCTTTATAAACAAAAGAAGAACAACAATTTTGAAAACAGTTTAGGCCGATATGTATTCTTCTACATATTTTTGGTAAAAAAAATCGCAATAAGCGTATATTGATTGGTTTGCGCACAAGTTATAGAGTCTACAAAATAGGGGGTCGTTTTCTGGCATTTTTATCATTATTACATTTTTTACTAGTAATATTGTGGCAGACACATCGGACACTTCTGACACATTTTTGGGACCATTGGCATTTATATATTGATCAGTGCTATAAAAATGCACTGATTACTGTAAAAATGTAACTGGCAGGGAAGGGGTTAACACAAGGGGGTGATCAAGGGGTTAACTGTGTTCCCTAATGTGTGTTCTAACTGAAGAGGGGGTGGGATGGACTAGGGGAAGAGATTGATCAATGTTCATACATTGTATGAACACACACGATCAGTCTCCTCACCCATGAGAGACCCGGGATCTACACACAAACATCCCCGTTCTCATTCTGTAGCGAGCAATTGTGGGTGGCAGGCGGTCATCGCGACAACCGAGCACTCACATAGGCTCCGGGGACATGCTTTGGGCATGCGCGTGCTGCCGGAGGCGTCTTAAAGGAGCCGACGTACAGCTACGATGGCTCGCGCAGGGGGCCAGCCTGCCGCAGTAAAACTGTGGCGGCTGGTCCGGAAGCGATTAAAGGGGCAAATCCTTTCGGGGCTAAGTGATTAATCAATATCAATCAATGTCATTGATTGGTTAGGTAACTGGGAAAAACATCTTGCCCCTTTTTGATGAGGACAAGGACTTCTTCCCTACATTCCTGGCCCAGTGGTTGTTGTGGCTTGCCGGGGAATTATCACAATTTGAAAAGCTGCCAATAGATACCTGCCCCAGCTGACACTGGAGTGAATGCTCTGCTGTTGGCTAAATTAGACTAAAGAAGATCATCAGCACCAAGTTGCAAAAAGGGTAAAAAAGGTAAAAACTTTATTTAAAAAAAATAAAAATAATAATAATTTATAATTATTTCTTATACATAGTGGTTTAGCTAAGTAAATGTCATGCCTACAATAACTGTTGGGATATCCATTATACAAGGAGTGCATTGTTTTCAAGAAGTCGGTCAATTCATAGCTGTGTAATGTAGTGATAAAAGAAAACTATGGTGTTGCAGTATAAAGCAGGAAACCCAGTCTATACATGCAATCAGTAAATATGTCTGCCCCCATGTACAATTACAAATCATACAATTAAACAAAATGTCTTTTAGAGAGTTAACATATATTTTTACATATATACTCATAAGTAAATGATCATCTGTATCTAAAAAAAAAATGAACTGTCATTGCACATGGGTGCATTTAAAGAAATTAAGACTATTGGACTATTTGATAGACCTGAAACTTTTTCTTTAAGGTGTACACACACTGGTGCACTGCAATCAGTGGGTCTGTTTTCTATTAGTAGGACACTAAAACAGAGAGGAGTTGGCAAGTATGTTTTCTTGGAGACAGCAAATGTTATGTGAACTGTGTTGTGCATAGGAATGTGCACACAAGGTTCGGTCTATTCTGCATTTCTACTTAGCATGTACAGTATACTAAGCGCTCCATATCTGAATCAGCATGTATACATCACAAATAAACTATATACAGTATGTACTGTATATAAACCAATATAAAAATAGAAGGAATGGAAAGCGGAAGTTATAATAATTTTTTTTTTCAGTTCTGATTAGAAAATTACAAGTATTATACGGCGAAAAGTGTTTGTGATCTTTCTGTAAGGCCCAGAATGGTAATCTGGCTATTTATGTTTTTACCACAATAACTTTTTTTTTAAAGTATTTATTGATTAGACTTAGCCCTGTGGGCTCCTTGTCAAGTAGAAAGAAATGGGCCATACACTGATACTGTCACTAATGTAATATAATTAGTGATATTCGATTGTTGACCTCACACTCCAATGCGTTTCACCCCACAAAATGCTTAATCCTGCAGTGAGATGAAAATATGAGGGCTCAGGTCCTATATAGCTTAAATAGCTAGGACCAGCCAGAGAGGGCTCACTTTGATGCAGTTGGCCAACTTGAACACATATTGCAATATTTAATATATGATACCTAAGAATTCTCATTTTATAAGCTAAAGCTTATTATAGGCAAGGCTTAATAGGCAGTATCTCATTTTTAGAATCTTATATGTTGTATATATCAAGTTATCTTGATATTATATCACTGAATGGTACATGTTGGTAACTATAACTATAAACAATATATATGTATATATATATATATATATATATATATATATATATATATATATATATTGTGGTAGTGTAGTACCCCAAAAGTTTAGTGACCCAGAATTCTCAACTGGACGGGTTCAGGGACTCCAGGGAGCTTATAATGTACAGAGGAAACTGGTGTTTCAGTTTCCTCATTATTTAATAAAGTCCACTTTGGGACCTGGAGCCCAGGGATTTCGATGAAATCCCCAGTCCTGGGTCCAGATTTTAAGATTTACCAGCACACTGACTGGTCAGGTGTGTGCTGGCCTATTTGTAGACACCTGACCATGGTTCTGGGCTCCAGAGTGTGCAGGTGTGCACTGGAGTAGCTAGAGAAGCTGGAGAGTGCAGGTTGCACTTTAAAACCCAGAGACCCAAGTCTGAGGTTGCTGACAGAAGTCAAATGGGCTTCATGCGGGAGCCTGAGCAGTGGTGCTGCTGCTGAAGAGAGCCAGGTGGCTCTGTATTTTCATTTGCATGTGTGAGCCAGGAGGATGAGCATACTATCATTTAATATTGATGGTAAAAACCCCTGTGAGGGAAACCACTTTTGTTTTCATCTCTGGAACTTCGTTTGATTTTCTTTAATACAAGTTTAGTAAAAGTTCTTGCTAGCGGGTGCTACACTTGAGCTAATAACCCCCAACATTACAATATATATATATATATATATATATATATATATATATATATATACATACAGTATATATAGTGGGTGTAAAAAGTCTGCACACTCCTGTTAAAATGTCAGGTTTCTGTGATGTAAAAAAATGAGACAAAGATAAATAATTTTAGAACTTTTTAATGTGACCTATAAACCGTACATCTCAGTTGAATAACAAACTTAAATCTTTGAGGTGGAGGGAAGTAAAATTAAAAAAATTAAATAATATGGTTGCATAAATGTGCACACCCTTAAACTAATACTTTAGCACCTTTTGATTTTGATTTTTTTAGAGCACTCAGTCTTTGTGGGTATGAGTCTATCAGCATGGCGCATCTTGACTTGACAATATTTGCCCACTCTTCTTTGCAAAAACACTCCAAATTTGCCAGCTTGCGAGGGCATCTCCTGTGCACAGCCCTCTTCAGATCACCTAACAGATTTTCAAATGGGATTCAAGTCTGGGCTCTGGCTGGGCCATTCCAAAACTTCTGGTGAATCCATTCCTTTCTTGATTTGAGAATTGAAGTAGAAAAGATGGACTTTGCAGGCACTTATTAGAAAATTAGAAAAAGATTTTAATATTTTACAAATAAATACAATTCATCAGTGAGAGAAATTTCTGATGAAACATATAAAACTTTAAAAAAGCATAAATAAACAAGAATAATGTCAAGATATATTACTAGATGACATAAATCTCAGATATAAACTAAACGCGCTATAGACTTTTTCAGACCAAAGCGTAGCAGTTTTATTGTTGGTATCGACTGGATTGTCACTGTAGAAATCTTGACACTTGTTCACATTCCTCAAAGATTGCTCCACATGTTTCGTGGATCAGAGCCACTCATTCAGGAACATTGAGAACTATAATATGTAAGCAGATAAACACAAAGTAAATGAAACATAATAGAAGAAGATATATTACAACATATTTCCAAATTAGAATTCTTGTAGGCGGAATATTCGACCGGAAATGTACAATTCGACGTAAAGTTTCGAAGTTCCGTCGAATATTCTTGTGTCCATTCGACAGAAACCAAGTATTATTGGATTTTCAGACGAAAGCTATTCCCCAACGAAAAACGAAGTAAATCAAAACGATTTACGGGAGTAACTAACTAAATTTATTTTCAGATGAAAACGAAAAAACAAAAGAAAATATTCCAGTCTGCACATGTCTAATACTCAATTGGAAAGGTTAATGCCCAAGGGGGTGCCTAAGATGATTATATAGAAAAAATACATAATTGTATATATAGGTCACATTGCCGGATAAGCTTTTAAGCACACAGTAAGGCTAGAGCATAGGATAGAATAATACTAGCAACAATAGTCCGAAGGAAAGGGGGGCCTTCACTAAACCATGGCTGTCCCATATTAGAGGAAATATACATAAATAGAGAATAATGAGATAAAGAGACCCACCTCTATACATATAACTTAACAGTCTAAACTGAAAAGATGTATTGGGGTAATTCCATAATATTTTCCAGCATAGTGGATAATTACATTGGATAATATCAAAACAATGGGATGTGTAGAGTTAGGGTATTAAAGAGACTAAATAGGGTTTAAAGCAATAACAGGAGCACTATAGGAGGACAGAACATTTAAAACACTAGCCTTATCTGAATATTGAAGTAAGTTTGTGAAGGTACACAGCTTTAGTAGATAGATCCTTTACTATAGCAATTGGGGGCTGAAAGGCTAACAAGCCTATATCCGCCTAAGGAAACGAGTATAAAAAATCTCTGTGATTCAGTGCTCCATATGCTGATAAGCATGATGAGCAGCCGTTAAGTGAACAATTACCCCTCCGGATAGCGTTTGGTGACTCACCTGTATGAGTGTTAAGGATAGCCTGGGTCCCTGTGTAAATGTGCGGCTGCACTCTCCAAAGAACAGCTGGAGAGTGAGACATGCCGCATTGTTTATATGCACCCCGCTCGCATGTATGTCAGAGGGCGTCTGACGTCACGCGTACCGGCCACGTTGCTTTCCGCGCATGTGCCGAACCGGCGCCTGCACACTCGGAAACTGCTGCAGAGTCCCGAGACGCTATTGTGGGCGGAAGTGCTATTGGACATGATGGCGATAGTCCATTCGCCATTGGACGGTAAGACATTGACCCATCCTCCAAAAGGAGGGGAGGGCGCGTTCCACCGTCCAATGGCTTACGCGTCCGCTCGAGCACTTAGCCCATAAACCAAAACCAGGATGGAGGATAGCAATACAGGCATCCTTGAACAACTGCAATGTCTAACCCGGAACACAGTGCAGCCACAGTACAGCTGATAAATGCACTTTTCTGTGTGCTCAAAAATATATATTGTTATAACACATAGTTTTTCCTAAATACAAAACAAAGGAAATTTTGATAAGAAACAATAATACAGCTTTTGGCTGACAATTAGTTTGAACCATATGGAATACAAGGTGATTCTAAAAATAGTACCCAATATTCAATGGATATACATCCATTGTCGTGGGTGGACTTATAAGGGAGATCCAGCATTGTTGTCTTAATTCTCATCACTGGACCAACCTGACGTCGCTGGAGAGATCACCTGTCGCTGGACCGATCACCCGGCGGGATAGAAGAGACCGTTGGAGCAGGGAGCAGCATCGATCATCTATTTTCACCGCTGGATTTTTATTTGGTTTAATTATTAAAGTAATTTGTTCTACGGTGTGTGTGTTTTTTTCTGAAAACTACTATTTACACTTCCTTCGTGAAATGGTAGGGGTACAGTGTACCCTATTACCATTTCACACAGGGGGGGGCAGGATCTGGGGGTCCCCTTTGTTAAAGGGGACTTCCAGATTCTGATAAGCCCCCTGCCGGCATACCCCCACAACCACCGGGCAAGGGTTGTGAGGATGAGACCCTTGCACCCCAAAGCACCCTCCCAATGTTGAGGGCATGTGGCCTGGTGCGGTTCAGGAGAGGGGGGGCGCACTCTGTCCCCTCCTCTTTTCTGTGGCTGGCCAGGTCAACGTGCTCGGATAAGGGGTCTGGTGTGGATTATAGGGGGAACGCCACGCCATTTTTTTTAATTTGGGGTGGAGTTCCCCTTAAAATCCACACCAGACCTGAAGGGTCTGGTTATGGATATTTGGGGGGAACCCCACATCATTTTGTTTTTTAAATTGACAGCGGGGTTCCCCTTAAAATCCATACCAGACCTAAAGGGTCTGATTATTGAACGCATTTTTTTTTTTACTAAAAGTCAGTGTCCCATTGACTTCAATGGGGTTCGGAGTCCGGGTTCCCGAACCCGAACTTTTTTTTTAAAGTTCGGGTTCGGGTCCGAACCCGAACATCCAGGTGTTCGCTCAACTCTAATGGTGTGTAAAGCATAACATGTGGGCAGGACAACTAGGAGACTTGGGGGTTGATTTACTAAATGCAAATAGCCTGTTCATTTTGCAAGAACATTTTACCCTGAGCTATTGAATGTGGTGAAGTTTCACTTTGCACAGAATACCCAATACCCAGAATACCCAATCACGTGCAAGGAGAATAAAAAAATGCATTTTTTTCCTTGCACATGATTGGATGTATTGGATGATTGGAAGAACAACTTCCACTGCTAAGTGAACAACCTATTTGCCTTTATTTGTTATATCTCTCGTAAAATATTAAATCTGTTATATACACCTCTGTTGCAAATCACTTCTTCCATTTACAGAACTCAAAGGTAAATTCACATAAGGTATGAATTGTAGAATGGGCAGATAACCCTCTCTTTTGTAGGAGAGATGTCAACTAGATTTTAATCCAAAATTCATGCATACTACCCTGGATTGAACTAGTATTTCTTTTACTTCACCACTTCTTTTTTCAATTTCCTTCTCCATCTCTCAATTCACTCCCTCCACCTTTCTCCTTTCCCTCCCTTTCCCCTCTTTCCTTTTCCTTCCCTTCTTTTTTTAATAAATGTAACCATTTTTCCTTTCCCTTCCCCGATTTTTTTCTATCCCTCCCACCGTTGCCTTCCCCTTTTAACCCTCCCCTTATTCCCTCCTTACCTCCTGGCCATTAGGCCTCGTACACACGATCAAATCTGTCTGCTGGAAACGGTCTGCTAGACCAGTGTTTTTCAACTCCAGTCCTCAAGGCACACCAACAGGTCATGTTTTCAGGCTTTCCATTATTTTGCACAGGTGATATGATCAGTTTCACTGCCTTAGTAATCACCACAGCCATTTCCATCTGAGGGAAATCCTGAAAACTTGACCTGTTGGTGTGCCTTGAGGACTGGAGTTGAAAAACACTGTGCTAGACCGTTTCAGCAGACAGATTCGATCGTGTGTACGGGCGAGCCGACGGATTTGGCCACCCGACAGATTTCAAAGCATGCTTTGAAATCTATCAGGGGGGGAACCCGTCCGCCCGACACTTACCAGCAGACATGTCGTCTCGCACCGGCGCCGAATGGATTCGGCGCATGCGCGGAAGTGTTTTAACTTCCTGGTGCGGTGACGTGGCGGCGTCAACGTCACCGCCACGTCACCGACACGTCAGCGCGCCGTCTGCTGGCAGGGATTTTGGTTTGCTCGTGTGTACACGCGAGCAAACCAAAATCCAAAGAGACAGATTTGTTCAAATCGGTCGGTCCGACCGATTTGAACAAATGAATTGCCTCGTGTGTACGAGGCCTTAGTGTTTCTGTAGTATTAGTGTGTGTCTGTGTCTGTGTGTGTATGAAAACTCCTTGGGAATGGATACAGCACCTTTAACCAGGTACAATTATACCCAGCACTGCACGTGTTATTAAATCCACATCCAATGTACTTCAACTGCGTTACCCACATTCACCTTCAGAAAAGTTCACTCGATAGATGGAATGGACCTCAAATCATAAAGGCCAAATACACATTTTCACCATTATTTCCATATCCATAGGAAAAAAATGCAAATAGCAGTAGCCAATTATTTAAAAAATAATAAAAACAAATTTCATGTCCCTACACTCAGGGTAGGTACTGCGAATCAGTGCAATTACATCACCCTATGCTTGTGATCAAGCCATTAATTGTTAAAAACGCATGAAGGAGATGGTATTTGGGTGGTATTTGGGTGGACACATTGTGGTTGCAGCTACTTTATGGATGTTCAAATAAAGTAACCTATAAAAGAAGAGGATACAGTGCAGCTCTTATTCATTATTTTTTTTTCCAGTGATGAGTGAAGATGGGCTTTCTTGAGCCGGCACACTGTCAGCCCTTTGACAAGGTAAAGGAGCGGGTCTAGAGCAGTGTTGTAGGTCTAGGACAGTCTTTTTTTCAGTCAAGGCACCCTTTAAAACTCTGCACAATGTCGAGGCCCCTCATTCTAAAATGTAAAAAGTGAACCTAATCGTTTTTCATATCGCAGCAACATCCACACACCCAACGTTAGAGGTGATTTATTCTTCCAAAGCGAAACACACCTTTGCACACTGGTACTGACTAGTATTCCAATGGTTTTTTTTCCTCGCTCAGCTACCTCAAGCAGGCTTGACCCACCCGCTAGATTGTTAATTTTTGGGCAATTTTTAGGATTTTTTTCAAGGCATCCCTGAAGAAACCTGAAGGCACCCTGGTTGAAAAAGGCTGGTCTAGGTCAATGTATTCACTCCGACTGGGTCATCTTTTATTTAATTTTTTGCAATGCAGATTTACAAAATGTTTGCATTATTTACCTGCACTTAAAATATTTATAACAACAATAAAAAAGTAATGGTAACATACTGATAAATATCGAAAGACGAAATTTGAGAAACTGCATAACGAGAAATGGGGGGCCAGTTAGAAAATTACTAGCTCTGTGAGTGCTTACACCCTTAATTGCTTTTTATGTTTGTTTGTTTGTTTTTTGTTCTAATTATTGGGGGTTATTTTGCCTTTAATTGTATTTTGTGGATAATATGGGGCCAGCGGGTACTTTTTAGCTGTAACTTTATTAAATTAAATTGTTTGTTCCACTAAATCACTGGCTTATAAAAGCATATAAAACCAGATGAAATAAAAAGGTAACAATATAATTTCACATTTGGACTGTTTTCCTGAGAAAATGTAACTTTCTAAATCCATCCTTGAAGGAATGTGGGAATCTTAGCATTCCCTCCCCACAATAATCCCTTCAGGAGTGATACAACTCAATGTCTTCTAATAGCAATACTTCACCCAAGGAATTCTTTGAATTTTTGCCATAAATCTATCAGCACATTCATCTCAACGCTCTTTAGGGTCTCTTGTGGAGCAAGGTGCTATATTCTATTTAGCAGTTCAGACAAGAAATTGGAAATACCTGCTTTAGCGTGACCTCCAGCTTCGTGCCAAGCGATTTAATCAAATAAGGCCTTCAGCAACCTTTGCTAACGCCGAGACAGCGTGACAATAACAGCTAAACAAATAAAAGCATAAAAAGCAACAAATATGTAATCCATTCAGAGTTATTTGTTACATTGTTATGTCATCCATATTTACCATGCAATTTTCCAGTTATTGTTGCAACAATAGCATAAACATCTGCAGAAAGCTCATAATATATGTGGAAGAGCCTTCGGGAGAAGGTGCTACCTTCTTTAACTCACAAACAGGAAATGGTAATAGCTTAAAACTCAAAAGCTGTTTAAATTTTCTGAGTGGCAGGAAAAATAAGAAGGTCACATGTATACAAAAACTTTGATTTTCCTGGAAATTGTTTATGTGGAAGGACTAGAAAGATAAACAGTTAAGACACAAAGATAATGAATGAGTTTCAAGGTCCTCATGCTTTATTCCCACATAAAGTTACTGTATGTCAGCATGATGGAAACTGTGCCAGCCACTGGAAAATAATGTTCCTTCCGTATGTAAAAATTGGATCTCCTGATGAAAATCAGCAAAGTACAATTTTTGTATAATTAACATTGGCATGAATTAAATATTTACATTTTAATATGCTTCACTGCTCACCAACTGCTGTCAAGTTCTTATTCTACATGGAGAGTTCAATGCTGGTTCTAATATAGATCTTTGATGTCACTGTTTCCTTTATCGGAAGTCTATCAAAATGTAACCTGTGTTGAGCCCTGATGAAAGGGGAGTAGTGTCAACCAACGAAAACTATCTTGGACTCTTCTATTGAGTTTTTGTCTGGTGAATCTTTCTGTGATTCTATGGTTTGAGCTACTTTTAGGTTCTCATGGAGGGTAGTATTGCTGTGTGGGAGCTGTCTTGCCAGAGTTTGTCTGAAGTTTTCCTTCATATGTCTTTACATGCAAATCTAAAAGTTCCCAGTTCCACTTTCCTTTCACATTCCGATAGCTAAACAAGAATTTCATGGAAATCCAGACAGCAATACAAACCCAACAGGTGTTCGAGTGCTGCTAAGAAGTGCTAACCAGTTAGCCACTGTGCTGCCACATGGATGGAGGCTACACCTCTGTGGTGTCAAACAGTCCCAAGTCCCAGGGGTGCATTAAGTTAATCAAAGCAGATGTCCTGTAGAAGGCCAGAGAATCATGAACAACCTGTTTCTGACATATGCCATCTGTTTTGAAGGCTGGGTATGGCTGATTACTGTCAGCATGCTGCTTATACAACCATCTCTAATTTTGTGGCTTTTTGCTTTTTAAGAAGCTGCAATTAGTGCTGGTGGGGAATTCTAAATCACAAGGGGGGGGGGGGTATGTGGGGGGAGGGAGGAGAAAGGGGAGGAGTAAGGGGGAGGGAGGGCCTAAGATTAGGCAGGTAAAAAGGGGTTATTCTAGGCAATAGAAATGATCTAGACGGGAATAGTCAAAATTAATTGTATTTATTCCAGTATCATAAGTTAAAAAGTGCAATTGAAAAGAACAATTGAGATTAAGATCAATAATGCAATGAATACCATGTACATAATTGGCAGACAGGACACACAAGTGACATAACATAAAACACATGGTCCGGACGTAAGATCCAGCCTCCAGTAGTAGGCTACCTATTCCAATAAAGGCAATAATTTAAATCCACAGGGGATAATTGGCTATGGATATAGTAGGGTAGTATCTAGATCTCCCTTGGGAAAGCCAATAGGTGCTGGTTTCTAGGGGCTGCATCAGATGTGTGGGGGAGGGAGCAAGCAGGGATGGTTAGAAAGCAGTATGCTGCCCCATCAATAGGTTGATTGGTGAGGCGATGAATTAATGTTGCTGCAGTGATAGTCCCGGGTACTGAAAACCTGCCTGTAATAATTTTGGGATGTAATGGAAATCAATCAACCAGGGAGGACCGCAGTGTGTCCTAGCATGCTAGTCAGTTTAGTTGGGTGTGATCTCCTATGTGATCTTCCTATAGTTGGTACTAGTACTGATCCATCAAGAATTTGTGTGTGTAGCTGGAATCACTGATCACAGTATATTTGGGTCACAATTACCCCTGTTTGGTTTATCACTTATGAAGTTCATAATCTGCAATAGGCGATCAGAAGCAGCAGTGCAAAGTGGAAAAATCAGCTGATGGCAGTGACGGAATCAGTAGTGTGTTCATACATTACCACCAGGTGTCACGATGTCTCATCTGCTGTTATGGATTGGTTGCCAGGGCTGCGGCTGCATATGGTGGTATCATCCAGTCAGATACAATCACAGATCGAGAGGAGCGATGAAAGGGCTGTGATGAGTTTCCACAATAGGGTCACAGCTTACCCTGAACATATGTCGGGTGCAGTCAACGCCAGCGGTTAATTTTAGCAGCCACTCCTCTTCACTGCGGTTGGACTAGTAATCCATGGCTTGATGACCGCATATGTTTGCGGCTATCCCCGCTCACGCCACTCGCTCCACAACACATCGAGTTACATTACGTGACCAGGTACGGTGATGCCGTTAACGCGTTGACGGTTGACCAGGTACGGTGATGCTCTGTGGCGTAGCTTTGTCTCGGACGTATCCTCTCACCAGCCACCGTACTTCCTTATGAGCTGGTCGGATGGTAGTTGGCACCAATAGGAAATGGGAAATTCTTAAGGCTGAATATTGTCCTTGCTTATGGTAAACATATGGCACAATTTGCAATGGTGGTGGAACCCTCCTACACATAAAAACACAAAAACTGCATTTCTTTGCACATATACCAATAGGTGGTGAGATTACATAAGTCGGGAGTTATGCTTCTTGATTTGTTCTGTGATATTTAGTGGTCCTTGGTGTGTGAGTGTAGAATAGTGATGTTACCCTCTGAATTTTGGGAATGATATTTTGATTTCTAATGTTGGTACATGTATCAATTTTTTTAGGGTAAAATTATGATAATTTGGAAATACTAAACAACGCACAAAGTTGTGACTCATTTAAAATTTGTATCAGCAATGGTATTGTTTGTGGTTTGTGAAGACACCGGTGGCAGTGTCGAATTCGATTTTTTCTGAAAAATTTATTTTTCCAAAACATGAAAACATTACACATTACTAGCATTCGTAAACAAAAATATAAAGAAGAAGCAACATAAAAAATCCAGCAAGGAAATCTTTTGAGAAATAAATGGTTCTTCTCAAAATTAAAATATATTTTTTTTTTGTGGAAGTAACAATTATACATATATATATAATGATTAAAATTTGCATTTGGCTATATATCTTTCACAAATGCATGTTTGCCAAATGCGAATTTGCTAATTTACTTTAACGCCTGGAAAAAAAGGAATGGGAGTTAAATTGTGACTATTTTGCATGTCTGAGCATGCACTTGTGCTGGTACATAGTCATAGAAAGAGAATGAATTTATCTCTTCTCAGACTATCAATGATATTTCAATTTACATATCAATTTTTTCAGCAGTTTAAATGCAGATTGTCTTCAAACAATATACCACATATTTAAGAACCATTTAGGCTATCATATCATGCTCTAAACATATTTCAATGTGCAATTCCCATGTTTCGATCATGACTACCGATTTAGACAGTCTCCATTGTCTGTGACCTATAGTAAATTTGATGTTGCGACTATTTTTTCACAGGTGCTATTGTGATTTATATTTTCATGCTAATTTACCTAGTTTTGGACATTTTGTGGCTATTTATTTGTGCATTCGCGAATTTCCACTATAGTAAATAAACCCCTTTGTATCTTTAGATACAACTTATAGATATCTTTGTATTCAAAACCTGCCCTGAACATAGATCATAACAAAAGGTTTAAACAATACCACACAGTATGATCTTAATTTCATAGAATATTTAATCAAAGTTTTCTGCAGACAAGACCAAATATTCAATAGAATAAGTATTCAAGGAAATCAATGTAAACAGTACAACATCCTTCCATTAAAACGCCTTTAATGCCCCACATACATTTTTTAGGGAAGGTATGAATAGGACTGGCAGCTACGGGACATTACATTCAGTTCTTATTTCATGCCAGGTGACAAATTCTAAGAATAATTTTGTTTCTGTAAGATTATACTTGCTGTATTCGGAACTGTGGCTTTACCTACAAATGTTCTGTCTCAATTTCTTCCTTGCCATTGCATCACTTCTCCCCTTGTGTCCTTCTGCAGGCTTCCCATGTGTTTTACAGACAATATTACTTTCTTCCTTTAATTTCTATCCTTTATCTGTAAGGCTGCTCATTGTTTGATGATTTAATTTATAAATGTTTTCAACTTTCCTAATAACACAAGACCACAGTCTACGTAGGCTTCACTTACAATATAGATCCTCAATGGTTGCCTTAACTTTGACCCCACCATGGACTTTGCAAAAGGTCAAACAGCAAGCAAAATGGATGGAGAGGATGGGCACTTCCTGAAGACATTGTCACATGGCATTATATTATGCCAAACATTGTGTCTATCTCTTTACAAACAACTGTCATCACCACATTTGAACATGTTGTTAGCAGTGAAAAATTGCCTTTTTAGCCTAAATTTACCCTTTGCTATTGACAGGCATTTGTGTGTCCTAGCTTCATCTCTGGATCTGCCCTTCATTCCTTTATGTCATTCTCTTTATCCTCTTGTTTCCTATGTTCCCCGATGCGCTTATTTGTTGTCTATTGAGTCTTTCCATTCCATCCTCTGCCCCCTTGTTATGAAAATGCGCCCTTTAAAAGACCTTTTTTCCTTCTCTGTTATCCCTTGTGCCCCCTTATTGTGGCTGTTCCTTCTCATTGCTCCCTTTTTCCCACTGGCATCCCTTGATCTCCCATCTATACTGGTGCACTCAATATTCTAATGTTCTTCAGAACTGAAAATGACTTGAATCAGAAGGTCGGCCTGAACTTTTCATTATAAGACAAACTCTGGGCTGTCTACTCTTGGTAGTGTGTGGGTTATTATTGAGGCCCACAGTCATTCTCAAGGTCAGGAGCACTTGTGAGGCTCAGATAGAACATAGAGGATTTAGTGTTCACTGAGCAACATTGACCTGGTGAAGACTGGAGCACTGTGGTGTAAAAGTTGTTTGTTTTCCTGAATTTCATTAAAATGGAACTCCAGGCAAATAAATACACAGATTAAACATTATAGGGAGCTGCTATACCTGCCAAAGGTTTTGCATTTCTGTTCATCCAGTTCTCAGATTTTCATAGCTCTGCTATGCAGCACAGCCCTGTCTGGCAGGGCAGGATGTCTAGTTTGTATCCACTGCAGTTGGTGTTACTAAACCCACAACAGTAAAATCAGTCTGTATATGAAGTAAAGCATGTTTTTTATACAACTCTATAATCCCCAGCATTGTGTAAATAGGCTGTTTGATCCTGTCTCCTCCGATCCTCACCTTCTTCCAGTGTCCCCAACTCATATTTTAATAATGCAGAAGGTAGGGAACAAGCTGTGCTTGCTCAGTTTGGTGTGTGTATTGCTAGAGATTTTTTTTTTCTTGGGAGAGTGCATATAATCAGCACAGGGCCAATCAGCAATGTCCAGGCAAAGGGTCAGGGGTTCTGCAGACTTATAGGACGGTCAGAGGAGAATGAAAACTCCTCCTACAAGCTTTAACCAGACTCTGATAGAAGTCACAAGAGTTCTCTAGCTGCTGATGAGAAAAGGTATTTAGCAGTTTATATTAACTAAAATAATTGCATTTCCATGTTCTGTATACTGTGGGAAACCAGATATAGTGAATGCAGGGTCCTGGGTTTAGTAACACGTTAAGTACCACTTACAGGTCTTCTCCTCTCCCATACCATTTGACTGGACAGTGAACAGAGAAGCAGCAAAAGCTCATTTGTCTGTCACTCTGTTTTTGCCTTCTATCGGCATGTGAGCATTACATTTGCAACACAACTTTTTACGCTGTTTCTCCCTCCACCAGTGTATCTTTGCTATACAAGGACTGCAAGAGACTGATACCAGGTCAAATGCAGGTACATACAGTGTCCTGCGGGAACGCGTGGGAACGGAGTCCCTGCACTATTTTCACAGCAGGAACTCAGTTCTCTTTGCAGGACTAGAGCAGCCGAGAGCAGCCGAGAGCAGCCGAGCCGCCCGAGCCAATCCTTCACTAAGCAGCGATGCCCAGCTCGAGTCACTGTCAGGGGCAGGCAAACCTTAGTAATCATTTATGTTACTGGCCGCTTCCTGTATATGGATTCATCGAGTAGTGTGTGGGTATTCCGTCACTTCCTCGATGCCGCAATGTCTCCTGGGAGCTTTTGTCATTGTTCCCAGGAGACATTGCGGAGGTCCGCTTAAAGTTCTTTCTAAATCCCGCGATAAGTATGAGCGTATAATTTTTTATTTATTTTTTGGTGGGGGAGTGGATCTTGGGTGGGAGTTTCCACACTTTTTTGCCCAGGACTTGGCCCATGTATATAATTCATTATGCTACTGGCTGCATGCATTGCATGTACACTGTGGTGTTTTTTCTCTAAGAATGTTTGAACAAGAAAAATACATTTAAATATATCTTCCTGACTGCAGAGCTGCATTCATTTGTGCCTTTTAAATATGCCTTGGGTTCAGTTTTTCACCATGTAGAGTCCAAGATGTTGCTTAGGACATACCTGAGTATGTAACTGAACTACTCTATAAATATAACAGTAACCTTGCAAGTAAGCAGAACATAGTAATATGCCAAAATTAATGTCCAAAAAAGTCAAATATAATTTGGTGTATATATTTTTAAGTATGGAATGCCAGCAACAAGCTTATTTTTCAGGGACATGGGGGCCTGGTGCATTACAGCTATGTCTGGGTGAAAAAACTGAATCCATGTACAACTAGGCCAAGTCCTTTGTACGCAATATGATGCTTGACTTTCCATACTGTCGAAACCCCTTTAATTCTTATACTTATTTACTAAATGTTTTTCCTATTCCATCTTTTAAGATTTCATGCTTGGAGGGTTGTCCTATTTTGCATCTGCTTGATTCCAAGTATGGAGGTCACTTAGTGAGGGAAAGATAGGATCCCCTAATGGCTATTTTATAAATATACACCCAATCTTTGAGAACTGGATTCCTGTTGTCCTTATGAGGGTCAGCCATAATTCTGCTGTCCAGGGAAATGGGGACAGTCCAATGGATGGATATTTCTCCAATCAGTTCATTATTCTTCTCTGTTGTTCACAGGAAAGCAATGGTGAAGTATTCCGACTGGGGAATAACGTTATAACTTAGAATATAACTGATAACAAATTGCTTACCACATTAGAAAACAAAACCCTTGTTTTACACTATTGGGAAAACATCAACGGCTGAGCCAAATTAATTGCTAGGAAGTGTCTCCCACTGCTGCATCCACATCTGGAGTGACACATGATGCCGAATCATGATACAGAGAAATTGACAGCAGCTAAGACTTTACCCATAGGGTTTTATCATTACAATGCTGTGAACAAGAGAGGCAGCACACAGCTAAGTATTATAGGGTGGCCCATTTACTGCATATGAAACAATATCGCATTTGCAGTGAGTATCCATTTGACATGTTAGTGTATAAATTAGTAGAAATCCAACATTTTGGCTTCTTATGAATATTTATTTTACATCGAACTTACATTTGAAGTATTCGTAAACCAAAAGCTTTTTTTTTTTTTTAAGGATTGAGTTGGGAGGTTAAAACCTCTGTCAAGTTTTTATTGCTCCAATGGAAGGAGTGCCAGAGCAAACAAAAAAAAAAAGTCCAAACTCATTTATTGGTTGAAAGTAAAACAATGGGTGTTGTTTAGGTTTAACCCAATTAATAATTTTTGAATTATTTACCTTTTATCCTTTTGTCTGGTGCTCCTTCCATTGGTGATTTTTTAATTTTTTTGGGGGGTACCTGCTGGGTACCTACTGGAAGGTAGACCTGTCTGTTGTGAGTAGCCTACCCTGAGCCAGTGAGGTCTCCAAATGTTTTTGTTTTCTCACTGCTTTGTATTCACCTCTCTGGTGTTTTTTTCTTCTTTGAATTTGTATTGCTGTCTATGTCCCTGCTGGGTATATTTGTTCTCTTTTTGTCCTAATGATCATTGTCAATGAAAGAGAGTGATGGGAAATCCAAGATATCAGAGATGCCACTGGAGCATTACTGGATTTTTTTTTTAACAAATACTTTTTATTAAAACATTTCAAAATTGAACAAGTCATACATAAAATAAAAAAGAAATAAAGAGAAATGTAAGTACAGATAAACATGACTGTTACATTAAAGTGGGTAGTGTACATACACAACCATTGATCAGTAGACTTATGAAACACCCATCCATATGAGAGTCACATAATAAGCACATTGAAATCAACAACAGTATTATCAGATTTTTTGTACAAGAAACAAAAGGGGAACAAGGTAGTTTAAACAGAGCCCACCCACTTCTAAGAACCATGTCATCATAATGCCAGTATTACAAACCCCCCCCCCCCCCAAAAAAAAAAAAACATAAAAAAAAAGGAAAACCGTGTTGCATCTTACTCTCATCAAGTAACCAAAATAGATATTAAAGCGGTGTTCCAGCTGCTAATTTTTTATTTATTTTTTAGCAGCTACAAAACTATTGCTGCTGACATTCAATAAGGACACTTACCTGTCCAGGGAGCCAGCAATGTCAGCCCCCCAAAGGGGATTCTTTTATTGGATCGAGTGCAGGCGCCGCCATTCCAACTAAGGGAAATCTGCAGTGGAACCTTCAGGCTTCATTGCCAGTTTCCTACTGCGCTTCTTGCATGGCCCAGTCATCTTTTGGGACACGCACAGGTCCCAGAAGACATCGGGGGAGAAGAGGGTATGACGCACTGGGCTGCAGCGAGGCTGGGACGGAAGTACACAAGGTACTTCATAAAAGATAAGTAAGAAAATATATATATAATAATTATCCAAAATCGAGTGGTGGAGGGGTTGTCTTTCCTTGGAACTCCACTTTAAGTAGAGCACCTCTCATTAAGTTCCTCATGCCATGGTGTTTAGAAAGTAATGAACCAATTTGGAAATTATCTGGTTCCCCAGGAATAATAATTTGAGTTACTGGATTTTATTGGTCCTTCCAGTTTATCTTCTGCTGATTTGCTCTACTGCTTCACCCAAAGACTCCCTGACCCACCTGTGGCGACTCTATGACAAACAACCACTATGCCTATATTCATTTTGCATAATTTATTGGCTCAATGCTTAAAGCAAATAGCATTAGGGGTTATAGGATACTTGAAAGCAGCAACACAAATCGCCTCCACTAGTAAACCTAATCTTTAAACCTTTTTGCAGGCTAATAATGCACCTTTAAGCTGAGATCAGCAGTCCATAGTTGTGGACCTATAAGCTGAGACTGGCAATGGACTGAAAGGGCTTAGTAGCCTACTTCTTGAATTCTCAGGCCCTAGTATAGGCCATCTTTCAATCCTTGGTTCTCAAGATTGTGTCCTCTCCTGGCAACAGGCCATAAAGACAAACAACATCATCCCAAATATTTATACACCTCCCCAGCTCACATCACTGGCATAAACCTCCTTGTGATTGGCCAGGGTGAAATAAATATTCATAACCTACAACATTGTATCTTCTCTATCTGTCCACTTTAACATGCTCCCCAGTAGCAGACATCAGCAAACAATGTCCCAGGCTTAAGGAAACCCAACAAACCCAGATAACAAAAAAAGTAAGAACTCAGGCGGCTGGCTATAGCCTAGCCGGCAACACTAAATTTAGGCTAGAGGCAATCCAACTTATGGAGGGTCCCTGCATTGCCAATACAAGACGTGAGAGTAAATCTTCTAATGGGGACACCTGTTCTGGTGACAAATGTGTAAGAGGGAAATCCACCTCACTTTGTAGAGATTTCCATCTCAACAACAAGAATTAACCACTTGACCACTGGGCACTTAAACCCCCTTCCTAACTAGACCAATTTTCAGCTTTCGGTGCTCACACATTTTGAATGACAATTACTCAGTCATACAACATTGTACCCATATGAAATGTTTGTCCCTTTTTTCACACAAATAGGTGGTATTTAATCACCATTGTTTTTTTGTTTTTTTTTGCGCTATAAAAGAAAAAAGACTGAAAAATCTGTAAAAAAAAATTTGGTTATAAAATTTAGCAAATTTGTAATTTTTCTTCATAAATTTTGGCCAAAATTTATACTGCTACATATATTTGGCAAAAAGAAGTACAAATTGGTGTATATTATTTGGTCTTTGTGAAAGTTACAGAGTCCACAAGCTATGGTGCCAATTGATCACATCTAAAGTACATGCCAGAAAAGTACAAATGCCCCCCAAATGACCCCTTTTTGGAAAGAAGACATTCCAAGGTATTTAGAAAGAGGCATGGTGAGTTTTTTGAAGTTGTCATTTTCTTCCACAATTCTTTGAAAAATCAAGATTTTTTTTCTTTCTTTTTTTTTTCCACTAAATTGTCATATTATCAGGTTATTTCTCACACACAGCATATGCATACCACAAATTACACCCCAAATCACATTCTGCTATTCCTCCCGAGTATGGCGATACCTTTTACACAACGTGGCCACATAGAGAGGGAGCACTTTCAGGCGTTCTGGAACACCCAGACCAATTCTGACATTTGTCTCCTACATATAAAGATCATCATATATTTGCTAGAAAATTGCATAGAACCCCAAAACATTATATATGTTTTTTTAGGTTGTTGCAACTTATTATCTCACACAGTATTTGCGCAGCACTTTTTCTAACTCGTTTTTTTGGGGGAAAAAACTGTTTTGTGCTTTAAAAAAAAAAAAAAACGGTAAAGGTAGCCCAATGTTTTTGCATAATGTGAAAGATGAAGTTACGCTGAGTAAATAGATACCCAACATGTCACCCTTCAAAATTGCACACGCTCATGGAATGGTGCCAAACTTCACTACTTAAAAATCCCCATAGGCGACACTTTAATTTTTTTTACTGGTTACATGTTTTGAGTTCTTGGTCTAGGACCAACATTATTGCTCTCGCTCTAACGTTTGCAGCGATGCCTCGCATGTGTGGTTTAATCACCGTTTTTATATGTGGGAGGGACATACGTATGCGTTCGCTTTTGCATGCGAGCACACGGGGACAAAGGCACTTTTAAAAAAAAAGGAAATTTATTTCCCCAATTTTTTTTTTAGATCACTTTTATTCCTATTGCAAGGAATGTAAACATCCCTTGTAATAGGAATGTGGCATGACAGGTCCTTTTTACATTGAGATATGGGGTCAATAAGACCCCACATCTCACCTCTAGGCTAGGAAGAAGAAAAAAAAGGAAGAAGAAAAAAAAACGGTCCTGGCTTTGATCGTAGCGGTGAGTTGGTAGAAGCACCGGAGGGCAGTGTAAGGGGGGGGTGCATCCCCTCACGCCTACTGTAAGAACGATCAAGTGACTAAACAGCCACTATGATCATTCTTATGGTGTATGGAATCGCTGGCTGAAAAAAATGATATCTGATTGATGCCTGTAGCTGCAGGCATTATTCAGATATCCCCACACAAAGTCAAGGACGTCATATGACGGCCAGCGGGCGGGAAGTGATTAATACGCTTTTTTTTAACACAACGTTATGGCTTTGGGTATGGCCAAACATGGCTGGGTATGGCTGAGTATGGCTGAGTATGGCTGGGTATGGCTGAGTATGGCTGGGTATGGCAAAGTATGGCAGAGTATGGCTGGGTATGGCGGAGTATTGCGGGGTATTGCGGAGTATTACAGAGTATTGCAGAGTATTGCGGGGTATTGCGGAGTATTGTGGAGTATTGCAGGGTATTGTGGAGTATTGCGGGGTATTGTGGAGTATTGCAGGGTATTGCGGAGTATTGCAGGGTATTGCGGAGTATTGCAGAGTATTGCGGGGTATTGCAGAGTATTGTGGGGTATGACGGAGTATCGCAGGGTATGACGGAGTATCGCAGGGTATTGCAGAGTATTGCAGGGTATTGAAGAGTATTGCGGGGAATTGGAGGGTATTCTGGAGTATGGCAGAGTATTGCATGGTATTGCAGAGTATTGCAGGGTATTGCGGAGCATTGCAGGGTTTTGTGGAGTATTGCAGAGTGTCAGGAAAAGGTCCATCCGCTGGTGCTATTGATATTTTGTCTTGCAGTGCTGCGTCCCACCAGCAGGGGTCTCCTGGCAGTTCGGAGCTGTCAGGGGAACTTCCCTCTGCTGGTATATCACCTTTGGGATGCAGTACTGACCTCCACCAGCGGATGGACCCTGGCAGTGTGGAACACCTGGCCTTTGCTCCGTTCAGGTGTGACCTGAACCCAATCAGTACACCCACTATAAATACCCGGCGAGTTCAAACAGAACTCGCCCTGGTATCTGTTTACTAACCGGACCCTGAACCTGCTCTGGACCTCTGACCTGATCTGTCCTGACCTGATCCCGATCCCTCTCCTGGACATTTCCTTCCTGCCCCTTCCCTGTCTGCAGTCTCTTTGAATGATCTCCTGGTATTTGACCCCGGCTTGGCTTTGGCTTATGAGTATTGCATTCTCCCTGAACTTGTATATAGCTTTTGTGTTATTCGTGCACTTATTTTCTCACCTTTGTAAATAAACACCTTTTTCCACTATATACAGTGTTGGTCTCCTCAGTGTAGGCACACAGTCCTGGTCCATCTAGAATCCCTGACAGTATACCAGGGCCATTTTGACCAGACGTGCCTGCATAGGGAACCATCCTGTTGTAGTGCGTTTTTGTTGAAACATGGATTTCAATGAAATTACTTACTTTTCTCTGCTAGCAGAGGAGGATGAGGAGTATTGTCGTCAGGTGTTGGAGGGATGGATGAGCTGATGGAAGCCATCCGATCGGCCCATTCCATGGTGGATCTGGGTTATATGTCTTACAATGATGTTCAGCCATTGATCAAGTTATGTGTTAAACCAGCCCTGTCAGTTATTCCAGCTGGAGGTGATGACTTCTCTCCCCCCTTCAGTCCTGACCAAGTTGAATCCCTGGTATGGTTGATGAAGGATGATCCGGCTTATTTTGATGAGCATTATTCCTCCTGTCCCCAGCAAAAGTTATCTGAGTGTATTGATTCTGTGCAGGCTCTGATTAAACAAGGTGTGTGTGAACCAGCCTTTGTTCAACCTGTGCTGCAGGCATGGTCAGATCTCCTGCTTCCAGCCAAGCCACTGCATTCCAGCCCTGCCATTAACCACTTACCTTCCCAAGGTTCTAGCCGTCCATTGCCAATGACAACCTCAGCTATAGCCCAGTTAATTCCGCTTCCCACCAAGTATTACTACCCAATCTCTACTAATTGTACCTACCCTGCCTTTAATCCACCTGTCCGTTCCAGTCCTACTAGTAACCACCTGCCTTCCCAAGGATCCATCTGTCCATCACCAATGGCAACTCCAGCCCAGATAATTCCACATCCCACCAAATATTACTACCCAGTCTCTACTAATTGTACCTACCCTGCCTTTAATCCACCTGTAACTACTCCACAAAAACCTCCTCCAGTCACCATCCCTTTGTCTCTGCCATACTCCAATCCTTCCTCTTACTTATCTCCATCCTCTTCATACATCACTTCTGTTAACAAACCTGTAGTGACTAAGTCTAAAAAGAAACGGAAGTATTTCCCAACTCATACCATCGTGCCAGTTACCCAGCCTGTCCCAGTGCCCTCTGTTCAACCTGTCCCGGTGCCATCTGTCCCTGTGCCAGCTGCTCTACCAGTTCCAGTGCCAGCCACCCAGCTTGTGACATCCGACCAGCCTGCTCCGGTGCCAGCCTGCCAACCTGGTGTTCCTGTGCCAGCCTGCAACCCTGGTGTTCCTGTGCCAGCCTGCCACCCTGACGTTCCTGTGCCAGCCTGCCAACCTGATGTTGCTGTGCCAGCTTGCCAGTCCGATGACTTCCAGTCCGCTGCCCAGCTTGATGACTTCCAGTCCGCTGCCCAGCTTGATGACTTCCAGTCCGCTGCCCAGCTTGATGACTTCCAGTCCGCTGCCCAGCTTGATGACTTCCAGTCCGCTGCCCAGCTTGATGACTTCCAGTCCGCTGCCCAGCTTGATGACTTCCAGTCCGCTGCCCAGCTTGATGACTTCCAGTCCGCTGCGCAGCTTGATGACTTCCAGTCCGCTGCCCAGCTTGATGACTTCCAGTCCGCTGCCCTGCCTGATGACTTCCAGTCCGCTGCCCAGCTTGATGACTTCCAGTCCGCTGCCCAGCTTGATGACTTCCAGTCCGCTGCCCAGCTTGATGACTTCCAGTCCGCTGCCCAGCTTGATGACTTCCAGTCCGCTGCCCAGCTTGATGACTTCCAGTCCGCTGCCCAGCTTGATGACTTCCAGTCTGCCGCCCAGCTTGATGACTTCCAGTCTGCCGCCCAGGTTGATGACTTCCAGTCTGCTGCCCGGCTTGATGACTTCCAGTCTGCTGCCTGGCTTGATGACCTCCAGTCCGCTGCCCAGCCTGCTGTTCCTGTGCCCGTCTGCCAGCCTGCTGCCCAGCTCGATGACCCGGAGCCTGCTGCCCAGCTCGATGACCCGGAGCCTGCTGCCCAGCTCGATGACCCGGAGCCTGCTGCCCAGCTCGATGACCCGGAGCCTGCTGCCCAGCTCGATGGCCCGGAGCCTGCTGCCCAGCTCGATGGCCCGGAGCCTGCTGCCCAGCTCGATGACCCGGAGCCTGCTGCCCAGCTCGATGACCCGGAGCCTGCTGCCCAGCTCGATGACCCGGAGCCTGCTGACCAGCTCGATGACCCGGAGCCTGCTGACCAGCTCGATGACCCGGAGCCTGCTGCCCAGCTCGATGACCCGGAGCCTGCTGCCCAGCTCGATGACCCGGAGCCTGCTGCCCAGCTCGATGACCCGGAGCCTGCTGCCCAGTTCGCTGACCCGGAGCCTGCTGCCCAGTTCGCTGACCCGGAGCCTGCTGCCCAGTTCGCTGACCCGGAGCCTGCTGCCCAGTTCGCTGACCCGGAGCCTGCTGCCCAGTTCGCTGACCCGGAGCCTGCTGCCCAGTTCGCTGACCCGGAGCCTGCTGCCCAGTTCGCTGACCCGGAGCCTGCTGCCCAGTTCGCTGACCCGGAGCCTGCTGCCCAGTTCGCTGACCCGGTGCCTGCTCCCCAGCTCGACGACCCGGATGTACCCACCTCTCGGCTCAAGCCTCCCATTGCCCAGTTGGTCACTCTGGACTTTCCCCGGCAACGGATAGTTGGAGCGTCCAGAGGCCGCTCCTTTGAGGGGGGGTACTGTCAGGAAAAGGTCCATCCGCTGGTGCTATTGATATTTTGTCTTGCAGTGCTGCGTCCCACCAGCAGGGGTCTCCTGGCAGTTCGGAGCTGTCAGGGGAACTTCCCCCTGCTGGTATATCACCTTTGGGATGCAGTACTGACCTCCACCAGCGGATGGACCCTGGCAGTGTGGAACACCTGGCCTTTGCTCCGTTCAGGTGTGACCTGAACCCAATCAGTACACCCACTATAAATACCCGGCGAGTTCAAACAGAACTCGCCCTGGTATCTGTTTACTAACTGGACCCTGAACCTGCTCTGGACCTCTGACCTGATCTGTCCTGACCTGATCCCGATCCCTCTCCTGGACATTTCCTTCCTGCCCCTTCCCTATCTGCAGTCTCTTTGAATGATCTCCTGGTATTTGACCCCGGCTTGGCTTTGGCTTATGAGTATTGCATTCTCCCTGAACTTGTATATAGCTTTTGTGTTATTCGTGCACTTATTTTCTCACCTTTGTAAATAAACACCTTTTTCCACTATATACAGTGTTGGTCTCCTCAGTGTAGGCACACAGTCCTGGTCCATCTAGAATCCCTGACACAGAGTATTGCAGGGTATTGCAGGGTATGGCAGAGTATTGCGGAGTATGGGCAGGTTATGGCAGGGTATGGGCAGGGTATGGCAGAGTATGTGCGGGGTACGGCAGAGTATGGGCAGGGTATTGTATTTCAGAGTTTGGGCAGGGTATGGGCAGGGATGGCTGTCTCTGTGACTTCAATTGTCACAGAGCAGCGCTGCTGCCATCTGCTCTCCCCCTCTCCTCTCGCAATGTACCAATCGGTTGACGCCAGTTTGTTCACAAGTGATAAAGGGGTGCTATCATTGGACCTTTACCGCGATCCGTGTTGGCCGGGTTCCGTGAACCTGGCGAGCACGGACAATTTCGCGAGCGTGCAACAAGGGGTGCACGAGAAAAGCAAGCACAGTAGGACGCCCATAGACGTCCTCCCAGAATAACTCGAGCGCGCCGTAGCCGTCTTTTAGCTATGGCGCGGTCGTCATGTGGTTAAAGGGAAATCTGTCATGAAACATAGATATCAAATCACAAACTTTACATGTGTCTAACCCTTCCCTACGTTTTGGGTATTAACACTGTTCCCCTTTACAGATCACTTAAAATTGAATTGTCAGTGGGAACTTAACTGAGAGGAAATAATAGGAGATTGCTCAAAGAACCCCTATCAACCTCTGGAAGAACCCTAAATGAGAAACTCTGCCCTAAAGAGTCACCAATCTGTATATCTATGGAGTTGCCTTCACACATGGCAGGGGTACCCATAGTGTCATGGAACGTGAGAGGACTTCACTCCCCACTTAAGAGAACAATGATACGTATGTGTCTTAAAAAATTTCACCCAGGGATTTTCTGTTTCCAGGAAACGCACCTTACGGTGGACACTATTTTCTGTTTATGGTACAATTGGGTGAATAAAGCATACCATTCCACTCACACCTCCTATTCCAGGGGTGAGAGTGTCCTGGTGCACGGCTCCCTGGATTTTCAAGAACTGGACAATAGCATTGACCCTGAGGGGCGATATGTATTTCTTTATTGCAGGTTAGGGGATTTAAAGTGTATTCTTGCATGTGTGTATGTACCCCCCCCCCCCCCCCGTTTGCGGCGACGGTGCTATGGGCACTGATTGCCTACTTGGATGGCAAGCCCGGGGTGCCGCTGCTGCTAATTGGGGACTTTAATTGCTGCCTGGACCCTGCGGTGGATAGACACCCGGCCGTAGGAGCCTCTGCCCTCTCCAGGGGTACCCCCCTGGCGCGGTTGTTGCAAGAGGTGGGCTGGGTGGATGTCTGGCGGCAGCGGAATCTGTGAGTTAAGCAATATTCTTGCTTTTCTAAATCGCATGGCAGTTTGTCTAGGATTGACCTGGGGGTGGGAAACGCACACATGCTTCTGTATGTCTCCAAAATGGAGTACAGACCTCGCAGTGTGTCGGATCATTCTCCATTGATAGTGCATTTGTTGACTTCTCAGCCCACTGAGCTCCTTAGGGCCCCCTGGAAGTTCAATGCCTTTTGGTTAAAGTTATTTGAGTCCCCTGAGACCATAGAAGATAGTGTACGTGGGTTTTTCACTGCTCAGGATCCGCAGGGTTCTTGTGTACAGCAATGGGAGGATTTTAAAGGGTTCTTGAGACGGATTTTGGTCACAGAAATTAACAAGGTTAAGAAGGCCTGTTCTGCTTTTGTGCTGGAGCTGGAGTAAAGGGTGAGGGTTCTGGAGGGGCGGTTTGTCCTGGACCCCTTTGATTCGGCCAGGGAGGAGTGGCAGGCCGCTCAGTCTGCCTATGAGCGGGTGCTCTCCTCTAGGGCCGAAAAAAAGCGGTTCTTCTCCAAGCAGGCATTTTTTGAGGAAGGGGAGAAAACGGGGCGTATGCTTGCGCGAATAGCGAATTCGCAGCAGAGGTCCCCGGCTATAGGAGCCATAAAATCCAAAGCTGGGCCCATTGTCAGCACACCCGAACTTATTATGAAAGAACTGGCTTGGTTCTACGAGGAATTGTACTGCCCTGGCGCAGCCTATGCGGCGGCCGACCTGGAGCAGTACTTGGGTAGGCTGGTGTTCCCTAGATTGACAGCAGAGCAGAAAGCGGGGTTAGATGCACCCCTTACAGTGGAGGAACTTCAGGAGGTGGTGGGACTCTTTACTAATTGTAAGGCCCCGGGGGAGGATGGGATTCCCATGGAGGTCTATAAACAACACGCGGAAGTTTTGTTGCCGAGGCTGCTCCGGGTGTTTAATGCGGCCCTGGGGGATGGAGTGCTCCCGCCCTCCATGGCAAAGGCTAATATTGTTCTGCTTTATAAACCGGGCAAAGACCCGGTTGAACCAGGCTCCTACAGACCAATCTCGTTGTTGCAATGTGACATAAAAATCCTGGCGAAGGTGTTGGTGCTTAGATTGAACACTGTCATAACGTCCCTTATACACGGAGATCAGGCGGGGTTTATGCCAAATAAGTCCACTGCCATTAATATCAGAAGGTTATTTCTAAACATGCAGTCCGACACAGATAATGTAGGAAGCAGGGCCCTGCTTTCCTTAGATGCTGCTAAGGCATTTGACAGCATTGACTGGACATATATGTGGGAGGTGCTGTCGCGATTCGGGTTTGGCGATAGGTACATAGCTTGGGTCAGACTACTCTACAGCCGCCCGGAGGCCGCCATCAGGGCCTTTGGGTGTCTGTCCCAGGGCTTTGCACTGGGGAAGGGGGAAGAGGCAAGGCTGCCCGTTGTCCTCTCTCCTCTTCGCGTTAGCCATTGAACCCCTCGCCATGGACATTAGGGCCAATGCGGGTATAGTTGGGTTTTGCTATGGCCCCCTGCAGGAGAAAGTGATGCTTTACGTGGACGATACCTTGCTTATGCTGGGAGATACTGACACGTCTCTGCGGGAGGCCATGGCAACTATTGTGAGGTTTGGGGGGTACTCGGGCCTACAGATTAACTGGGCGAAATCGGCCCTGCTGCTGCTGGACGGGGGTGCCACGCAAACGGTGACATCATCCTGCCCCATACCAGTCACGACGTCCTTTAAATACCTTGGGCATAGGCGTGCGCAGCCTATTGCATTAGGGTGTGCACCTCAAACCAAAGGTCAAACACACGTGCGTCTGTGTGTGTGTATATATACACCTTAAGAATTTCAATTGATCAGGATGCTGGTATGGGTTATGGTGATGATTAGGACACTAATATGGGGGTATGGCAGTGATCAGGATGATGATATGGCATTGATCATGGCACTGGTGTGGAGTATAGATATGGGGTATGGTGGTGATCAGGATGTTGGTACGGTGTATAGCGATGATCAAGATGCTGGTATGACAGTGATCAGGGTGCTGGTGTGGTGATTATGAAATATTATGAAATATGAAACTGCTGCCCTGCTCAGTGCTGTGTCTCTCTCTCTCTCTCTCTCTCTCTCTCTCTCTCTCTCTCTCTTGCTCTCTCACTCATGACTCATCTCTCTCACCTCGATCTAGTTAGCAAGCTGCCCTGCTCAGTGCTGTCTCTCCCTCTCTCACTCACCTCAATCTGGCAGGCTGCCCTGAAGCCACTTGCCTGCCGCTATTCAAGATGTCTAGGCAGTGGCGTCTCCAGCTTTCATATTTAGGGGGGCACATGGGGGGACAGGGACAAAAGTAGGGGGGCCAATTATAAAACGATTATATATCTCAAGAATAGAATGCACTCCAGAGGTCTTGTTAGAAGCATACATGCTCATTAATGCAGCCTATCAGTGCCCATTAGTGCCTCCTATCAGTGCCCATTAGTGCTTTTTTTTTAAACCCTGCATAATAAAGGAATAATGTGTTACTTTGCAGCACATACTACCACATTATGAAATACTTACCTTAGAACAAAGCCCTCCAGTGCTGTGATGTCACCACTGACAGTCTCCTCCATCTTCACCTGGTCTTCCCTCCGGGTTCATGTCTTCCAGCTGTCTGATTGGCCGTGCTGGGTTGATGTCACTCCACCGCGCACAAAGCTGTGAAGCGATGGCACGGATATACCGTTCCTTCAGAGTGCATGTGCCGGTGACGTCACCGCCAGCATGCAGCGTGAATATCTCCTAAAACATGCAGGTTTAGGAGATATTCACTGTACCTACAGGTAAGCCTTATTATAGGCTTACCTGTAGGTACAAGTGCCAAAAAAGGGTTTACTTCCACTTTAAGGGCTGCAAAGAAGCCAGAGAGCCATTAAAAGAATCAGTCATACTTTGTCCCATGCCAACACCAGAAGCTCTCCCAGACCACTTCCTCGTTTGCACCACAAACAACTCCTCTTCTCATATCAATCTGCCAATGATGACAGCCCTGAGTCCCAGCAGGCTACTATAGACTAAATGTCAGGGGATGCAAGATTGCTCTGCAGACCACAGATTCCTGACACCCTCCACCATTGCTTATTAGCTAGAAAACGTGAAATACTGCCTCTCACAATGGTGCATGGGTGTTGCTAGGATTGTGAAATACCTAGGTAACACAAAAATAAAATAAAAATTAAAGCACTTAGCATACCACGGTTCATAGTGGGCATGCAGAGATAACACCCGACATTAGGAGTGGCCTAAGAGAAATAGGCTAAATAGAATCTGATAAATGTGCATAGAAACTAAAGTGCTTAGTGGTAATTCACTAAAAGATTAAAAAAAATATGATAATAACATGGAGAACACAGCACACTGCATTACGTGTGAATGAACAAACAGTTTGAGAAATACCTAAATATTAAATATATGTGCTGATTCGTGCCGATTGCACTCTGTGCAAAACTTATTAAAGTGTTGAGTGCAAACAAAGTGATGCATACATAACTAAAACAAAGTGAATAAAGTTGAAACCATCAGATTAAATTTATGTATGCATTACAAACAAAAGCGGATCTCCTGATGGCTATTAGCTGCCATTTTCATTGTTCCTCCACCAAAAAAAAAGTGACATGTGCAATAAAACAAAAGTTCACCTGTATATTTAAGATCTTTACACCCACTTTGGTGCGCCGCCACCACCACATCTGTGAGCATACAGGGCGCTACCAGAGGCTGCTGCCACAATTCATAGGCCCAAACACACTTAGGGCCAGATTCAGCAACACTTGCGCTGGAGTATTTCGATATGCGCCGCATAACTGTGAAGATGCGCCGTCGTTTCTATGTGCCCGTACCCACCAAACTAGATGCGCCCAATAACGGGCCATTTGCGACCGGCGTAACGTTCCGACGCCAGAGTATCGTCAGCGCTTAATTTCGCTTGGCGCATCAGTCGCGCCTATTGATTTCCCCTGCAAATATGCAAATGAGGGATTTTTCCCAATTTACGAACGGATTAGCACCATACGCTGGCTACATGCGCCGCGCGTATCTCGTCCGTCCGGCGCAAAGTTATTTCTACAAAAGGCTGCTTTATCTTTACTCCAGACGGCCACAGGTCAGCAGGAGAGCAGCTACAGCAGCGTTACTGACGATAAGAGCTAGCTGAGCACCCCCACTTGCAGGACAACACCTCTGTCCATGCTTGTCTGTCAAATTTTACAGCCATGGAGGAAGACATCATAGGTCTCCATAGCCGAGATGACGGCTGACAGCTCCTGGCCATTAAAGTTCAGCTTACTCCTGTGTGTTTGCGGGGAACGGGAGCAGCCATCTCAGAACAAAAGTAACATCACTGCGGGGAGGGGGAGCAGGATATACTTTAGTGCTGGAATGGCGCTTCTACGGGCGCATTTAAACGCCCAACGGAAGGCATTGCGCTGACGTTTCCCGTGAAGTGGTGCCGACGGAAGTTGTGAGCATGCGCACAAAGGGGGCGAGTGGAACCTCACTCACTGCGCATGCTCCGTGGTTGATGCGCTGAACGTAAGCCTCTGCGCTGGGCTCAGCCCATCATTTACATATGATCACACCCACTTCCCCTTGCGTCGGGTTACGCCAGCGCATTATCGTTACTCTGGCGCAAGTTTACGCGCAACTGCTATGTGAATAACAGTACTTGCGCTGAAAGGGCCGTCAGAGTAACGTAAATGAGAAGCGTTACTCTGGAGCAAAGATGCTCTCATCTACCTGAATCTGGCCCCAAATTGTAATCCGGCAGCACCATCCCACTCTGACTGGCTCCAAATGAAAAAACTACATTACAATTTTCAAAGGTTTGCCAACTGACATCATCACATGGTAGCTGTAGTCATAATATATGCATGGAAAATAAATTCTACCATAGTGCATAAACCCTTTCAAAGATTATTTATTTGAAAGTTCAAGTATTACACTTTCAGATTTCAGTACAAACAAATGGCCAATGCCCTCACCTATAACTGGCCTTTGCAGCAAGGAGCACATGGAAGCACATGGAAGGGCAACGCATGCAAAACAAAACCAAAGATATTCCCAGATCAACTTACTGACCAGCCTGCTAACCAATCAAATTATTCTGTCTAACAGTGTGCGTTAAAAGCCGGGGTTTAGTCAGCACACATTTGCATGCGTAAGCTACGGAGCCGATCAAGGCATCCTACTGTATTTTCTGTAGTCCTAGCTCTAAATTTTGAGAGCCTCCACAGAAGCTTCCAACCAGTAATAAGCTTACACCACAGACAATCCACAAAGTGCACACCACTCTACCCCTCCGCTAAAGCCTGCTGTCAGCTGATGTCACAGAGCTGGTCCAGGCTCTGCAGATATAATAACCAGTGGTTCAGGTGACAATAAACCCATGGCTCAAATGCCTACTTTTTTGCCTCCTTACTGCAAATGTACTGAGCCCTTACATTGGTGGTATATGTATTTAGTGGCATATATATTTATCAGATTAGTTAAAAAAAAAACTTTATGGTAACATGATGAGGGAGAGAGAAAGTTCACTTTACTTATATTGAGATTGACACCAAACCAGGGCTCAATCACACTAGTGGTTAAGGGGTTGGAAAATTCTTTAATTGAGACACATTTTTACCACCCCTAACTCCTACCTTTTTAGCTGCATGGGCAGCAGCTGAAGTTGTTTACATGCTGTGATTTGGATGTTTTTTGTCATGGTGGGAACATGTGGCTTCTGGCAGGAGCTACCACCCACTGAACACAGCCCATTCAAGTGAACAGAGATGCTCTGCAATGCACACAGTTGTGGTGCACTAGTGTGGGGTTCAAGGAGATAAAGCAGGCTGGGAGGAGGTGATATAACACCTTCTCATCACCTGTCTAATGTTTTCTAAAGAGCAATCTAAATGTTGATTGCTCTTCAGAGGGCAAAACAAGTGTACATGAGCCAAATGGGTTAAAGATGGAGCTAGCAGAGACAGGAAAGGGACAGAATGCACAGATCTCATGGATTTGTTTCTCCCTATCACAGAAGTCTCAGTAATAAACATGATTCTTGCTGATATAAATCAATGTATGAGGTGTGTGTGTTCTGTTGTCTGATGCTGAGGATCTAGCAGCCTGATAATTACACCATATATAACTTATAAGGCCGCGTACACACGGCAGAGAACCTCAACGGGCAGAACACATCGTTCCGCCCGTCGAGGTTCTCTGCCGGCTGTCGAAATCGGCGACCCGCCCGTCGGGAATGGCAACCAGCCATTCATCCAGGCGGGCCGTCGAGCAAATAGAGAGCGTGCTCTCTATTTCTGCTCGACGGGATTCCCGACGAGATGCTCGCCGAGAGCGTACACACGGCCGAGGTCCTCGCTGGAATGCAGCTTCCAGCGAGGTTCTCGCTGGTTTCCAGTACTGGACTGAGGTGGTGAGCACTGTTAACTCTGTATTTGGGCTATCCATACCTGTGGACCCCAGAGTCTGTTTATTGGGTGTGTTGGAGGAATATGTGGTGGAGGTATACACAATGGAGGCGGTGCATAGGGTGCTATTTCAGGCCAGGAAGTTGATTATGGTACACTGGAAATCTGAGATTTCTGATCATTCTTTTTTTTAACTTGTGCCTATGTGGGCAAACATACAATAATGAGCAGGGGATTTTTGCTTACTGTAAATCCCTTGGTAGAGACATAGACAGCCGCTTAGATTATTCCTGATGGCCAATTAGATGGATTTTCACCTGCAATCGATGGATCACAGCATATGCAAGAGAAAGGCTCCACATACAGTAGTGTAGTATTGTAAAACATCCAGCTTTATTAAAAAGTATTGCACTTACAAGACACCAACTTCCACATCATGTCCCTCTCCCGGAGACCAAAAAGGCAGACCAACAATCGCGCATGCGCAGTAGCGTGTGTGTGTGGCTCTACCCTACGCAGTTTGCCCCTTTGTAGCTCTGAAGGAATAGATGTATGTTTCGATATGCAGATTGAATGCGACTATCCATTCACACACAGAGCCTCGACTTGGCCCCGCTCCACCTCTCTTTCTCCTAATGGGCTCCCTGGCTGTGATTGACAGCAGCGGGACCCAATGGCTCCCACAGTTGTCTCTGTTAATAAGGAGTGAGAGTCCCCAGAGAGCTGAGGCTCTCATGCACATCACTGGATTGCGATGGGGCAGAGATAAGTATTAGGGAGGGTGGGGGGCTAGTGCACACATAGGGCCAGATTCAGCAAGACTTGCGCTGGAGTATATCGATATGCGCGGTGTAACTGTCAAGATGCGCCGTAGTATCTATGCGGCCGTACCCACCAAACTAGATGCGACAGAAAACGGTCTTTTTCCGATCGGCTTAACTTTCCCTCGCCAGAGTATCGTAAGCGCATATTTTCGCTTGTCGCATCCGTCGCACCTATTGATTTCCCATGCAAATATGCAAATGAGGGAGATTTCCCGATTTGCGAACGGATTAGCACCAGACGCTGGCTACATGCGCCGCGCGTCCATCTGTCGCAAAGTTATTCCTACAAATAGCTGCTTTATCTTTACTCCAGACGGCCACAGGTCAGCAGGAGAGCAGCTACAGCAGCAGCGTTACCGACGAAACTAGCAAGCTGAACAACCACACTTGCAAGGACAACACCTCTGTGTGCCAACATGCCAGGGGCAGCCGTGGTCCTAGCACTACTAATGGGTCCCCCGGAACGGAGGAGGCGGGCACGTGAGAGGATATACCGCACGCACATGAGCCTTTTTGGCATGGGGGATGAGGAAGTGTATCGCCTCTTCAGATTCAGCCCTGATGCAATACTTGAACTAACCACAACCCTGCAGGATGACATCACCAGCCCAACACACCGCTCACAAGCAGTGCAGGTACTGGCAACACTTCATTTCCTTGCAAGTGGATCATTCCAGCGTACAAGTGGAGTGGTGGCTGGGATGTCATAATCCTCCATGAGCAGATGTGTGCACCAGGTTATCCCTGCAATCCTCAGACGCATGTCCCACCACTTCATCTGACCCACCACTGAGGAGCTGCGGCTGAAGGCAATGACAGATTTCTACAGCATTGCCAGATTGCCACGCACCATCAGGGCCATTGATTGCACACATGTGGCACTCCAGCCCCCCAGTGCCACAGAGCACATATACCGCAATCGGAAGCATTGGCATTCCATCAACGTACAGGTGATAGCCGATGCCCAACGCCTCATATGGCACGTCCGTGCCAAACACCCCGGATCCAGCCATGACAGCTTCATATACAATCAGAGCCCCATCCCAATGGAATTCGAACAGAACATGTATGGGGACAGCTGGCTGGTTGGTGAGTGACATGGGTGGCAGGCATGACTGTCCCCCCCCATGATGCTGACATCACAAGGGGCACATGCATGACTAACATCCTCCTGTCTTTTCCCTTACAGGTGACTCTGCATATGCACTGGGACCCCATCTAATGACTCCTTTCCAGAACCCCCAAACCAGAGGAGAGAGAAGATACACTGAAGCACATATCAAAACTCGTGCAGTGGTGGAGCAAACATTTGGGCTCCTGAAGTCCCGTTTCCGCTGTCTGGATAAGTCTGGGGGGGCCCTATTGTATTCCCCTACCTTTGTGTGTCAGATCATCGGTGCATGTTGCATTCTGCACAACTTTGCCATGAGAAAAGGCCTGCAGATTGACATACGTGATGACCTGACCCCCCAACCAGACAGCCCCCCCCCCTGCCAGAGGAGACCCATTCAGCTGATGGAAGAGCAGTCAGGAGGGTCCTCGCCGTAGGCATCTTTGGACACTAAACAAATACATTGATCACACGGACAATGCAGGCATGCACACCACTGAGGTCCCTAGATCACACACACCACATCGCATTGGATTAGCCCAAGTCCAACATGCAGGACTTGGGAGCAGCAACACCGGCGTCAAGGCCCCAATGATGTCGCTGTCCATTCATACACCATTCACACGTCATTCACACAGCCGTGGGGATAACTTCTCCCCAACGGCCGAGGGTGACACCCCTTACTGGCAGGAGTGCCACCCCCTCACATTCACACACCATTCACACTGTCCCCTGCACTCCTGACCGTGTGCAGTTAAACTGAAAGAAAAAACTCATAACCTGAGCATAAATAAAAGAAAAAACTCATAACCTGAGCATAAATAAAAGAAAAAACTCATAACCTGAGCCAAAAATAAAAGAAAAAACTCATAACCTGAGCCAAAAATATATAAAAAAAAAAAAAACCTCATCTGGGCTGACGGGGGCTCTTTCTTGTGGGCCCTCTCTGGCTCCTCAGCTGCCTGGAGGGAGTGGGTGGGGGTGGGGGGGCATCTGGAGGTGGCTGATCCCCGGGTGGGCCACTCCTGGCAGGTGTTGGCTGCATGCCCTCCAAGGCCACGGCAATCCGGCTCAGATAATGATTGGTCTGGGCCTGCATCCTCAGCTGGCGGGTGATATTATGCCGCTGGTCACGCTGCCTCTGCCTCCCCTGTTCCCGGATGGCAGCAGTGTTGGCATGGACGGCTGCAGTGAGGTGCCGAACATCAGCCTGCACCTCCCCCAGGCTGGTCACCACTGCAGCGCAGTTGCAGCTGACGTCCTGCACAGCGTTCGTCAGCTGGGATACGGAGCCCAGGCTGTCAACTAGCCGGTCAAGATGCCCAGCAATCTCCCCCATCTGCTGGGTCTGCCTGGCCTGGTCCCGGGCCATTTGGTCATGGACCACTTTAGACACCCCCTGGTCTTCCGGGTCGCCTTCCTGGGGCCAGGAGATGATTGTCCCCGGGGGGATGGAGTCGCCCTTGAGGGGCTTCCTAGAATGGGGGAGGGGATTACAGAGGGCCCTGCAGAAGGGCAGGACTCCTCCAAAATTAAAAGAAAGTCCTGCTCTGGAAAGGCAGGCTCCTCCTCAACCACCTCATCAGGTGAGGTGTGGGCACTCTCCTCCATCTCATGCTGTTCACCACCCAGGGGGTCGGGCTCAGGATGCCGTTGGGGGGTTGGGGTGGACTGGCCGCCGACAGATGATGGCCCAGCTCCGTCATCTGTGGATGACACAAAGCAGACACATGTTGGTGGTCCCATACACTTGGCACATGTACCCTCCCACCCCCACATGCAACACACCAAATAGGGGATAAAAAACACTTACCTGTCCTGGAGCCTTCCTCCACAGAATAATAGCCTGGTACCCCCTCCAACTGCTCCCTCTCCAGGCAGCGGGCGACCACCTCCTCCTCCGTGGTCAGGCTGACCGCACATGGGGGTCCACCACCCGTGCCCCTCTCATGCCTCCTAATGGTGGCCACCTTGCCCCGGACTTTGCGCCTCAGATCATTAATTTTCTTGCCGATATCGGCAGCAGTCCAGGTGGAGTAGCCCAGGGCATTGACACTGCCAGCAATGTATGCATGAAATAGGGGCGCTAAAAAGTTAAATGAAATAAATAGGTGAATAAATACTACCTATCCCAATAGAACATAAATCCTTAATTGCAAATAATAACATAAATTGTGCAAGGTGCATATGAATTCAATAATAATGACAACGCCTGCAGCGAAACAGGTGTGCAATTAAATGAGTGAATAGAATAAGACAATATATAATACACGGTGAAATATATAGTGACCATGAATAATATAAAAGTGCTCCGTGCTCAAAAAAGTCCTTGTGGTAGGTTCCACCTTCACCAATGTGACACCTCAAGTGGGGATGGATGGCTCCTTACCAAATGAAGTTGACCTAAACTAAGGTCAAAAGAGCTTGGGTAACACCACCTTGCGTATGAGGGATTCCAATGAAGTTGAACGGATAATGCAGATGTCATAAAAAAGGAGAAAGAACAGCTCCCATAGTGTAAAACTGTTTAATGAAAATATAAAAACAGATACACAGTGCCAAGTGGCCCCTTACTTGAATGGGTGCCCGTATCCCGGCACTGAGGCTGTAGGCTTGAGTGTATGGAGAGAGAAACGAAGACCGGCGTGCGTTCCACTGCTGTGCGCGAGGAAACCAGATAACCGGAAGTAGGTAATCAATGCGTGCCCAGGTACCGCCTCGACATATGTTTCGATATGATCGTCATCATGACGATCATATCGAAACATATGTCGAGGCGGTACCTGGGCACGCATTGATTACCTACTTCCGGTTATCTGGTTTCCTCGCGCACAGCAGTGGAACGCACGCCGGTCTTCGTTTCTCTCTCCATACACTCAAGCCTACAGCCTCAGTGCCGGGATACGGGCACCCATTCAAGTAAGGGGCCACTTGGCACTGTGTATCTGTTTTTATATTTTCATTAAACAGTTTTACACTATGGGAGCTGTTCTTTCTCCTTATTTATGACATCTGCATTATCCGTTCAACTTCATTGGAATCCCTCATACGCAAGGTGGTGTTACCCAAGCTCTTTTGACCTTAGTTTAGGTCAACTTCATTTGGTAAGGAGCCATCCATCCCCACTTGAGGTGTCCCATTGGTGAAGGTGGAACCTACCACAAGGACTTTTTTGAGCACGGAGCACTTTTATATTATTCATGGTCACTATATATTTCACCGTGTATTATATATTGTCTTATTCTATTCACTCATTTAATTGCACACCTGTTTCGCTGCAGGCGTTGTCATTATTATTGAATTCATATGCACCTTGCACAATTTATGTTATTATTTGCAATTAAGGATTTATGTTCTATTGGGATAGGTAGTATTTATTCACCTATTTATTTCATTTAACTTTTTAGCGCCCCTATTTCATGCATACAATTATTATATTTCAATCCATTTGATTTATCCAGGGAGCAGCTTTTCTAATATTTTTATCACCCCTCCCCCACTTTGGCGCGAGATTTTCCACCCAATTACCCACTGCCAGCAATGGACTCCAGGATGCCCTGCTTCCTATCCCGGCTGGTCTTCCAACTTTTCCTGCCGTGGAGAAAGTCGTTATACGTCTCCATAGCAGAGATCACTAGGGTGAGCTCTTGGGCATTAAAATTGAGGTTTCTCCTCTCTTTGGGGGGAATGGGAGCAGCCATCATAAAGCAAAAGTAACTTCCCTGGGGTGGGGGAAACCGGATATACTTTTGCGCCGGAAAGGCGCATCTACGGCCGCTTTTATACGCACAACGGATGACATTGCGCTGGTGTTTCCCATGAAGTGGTGCCGACGGAAGTTGTGAGCATGCGCACAGGGGAGCGAGGGGAGCCCTCCCTCACTGCGCATGCTCCGTGGATGATGTGATGAACGTAAGTCACTGCGCTGGGCTCCGCCCATCATTTACATATGATCACACCCACTTCCACTTGTGTCGGGTTGCGCCAGGGCTTTTTCGTTACTCCGCCGCAAAGTAACGAACATGCGCTTGGTGAATACTGGACTTTACTCACTAGTTCGCCTCAGCGCAACGTATATGCGTTGCGCTACGCCGGAAAAAATATGCGCGCATCTACCTGAATCTGGCCCATAAAGTTTGTTACTGTAATGCATAGAATGCTTTAAGGTAAAACACTTCTGCCTTTAGAACCACTTTAAGGCATGGGATGGATACCTCTGATCCGCTCCACCTAAACGGAAGAAGATGGAGTCCCCTTCCTTTTTTTTTGTGGACTCAGTCAGACCTGGAGGTAGGCGGGTGTAAACAGACACAGGTCCAGTTACACCTACCTGTCCATAGGAATGAATAGACCTTCTGATCTATAATATTGATAGACAAATAGACAGATAGACAGATAGACAAATAGATAGATAGACTATATGTAGTCTAAACAGTAGCACCATGAATTATGACACTTGTATTGCATCACAGACCTAAAGATACAAATTTCAAGTCCTTTTTTAACTAAAGTTCAATTATACATGCTTGAAACGCATGTCTAATGAGAAAGGTTCTTAATAATAAAACAAGAAGTACAATATTGCCCCCTGGTGGCTAAAAAGTAATATACTTCCTCTAGCACAAATATACAGACTCAGGACAATATACGGTATATTAAAGGGTGATGATTAAGAAAGGTAGTTTTCTTTAATTAGTCACCGACTGACAGGTTGACATTAAACAAACTCACAGTGTCCGGTCACCTTGATCCCCGATGGCTTAGGCCCTATTGGATCGCCTGCCTCCGGGCTTTCCTCAGACTGACTCCCCACCGAACAGCACAACTCGCTTGGGCTCTTCTTTCCAAAGATGGGGGACCCAATAAGTCACTGGGTCCCATATCCGCTTCAGTTGCTCCGGGCCAACATGGTCCCGGAACCAAGAACAATGCGTGGCACGTGCGCCCTGGCTTGTTAGGCCATATCGCCGAGGCCCGTGATGTGCGCACACCCTGAAGGTGGGTGCCGCACACGGATCCAACCACGAACTCCCACTAAGCGGGCATCCGATCTAGAAGCACCCCCCCCCAGCATGCCCAGCGAGGGAAAAACCACTCTGATTGGCTGCTGGCAAGAAGGTGCTCTGACCTGGGCTCCACTGCCGCCACCTGTCGCCCCGGGGTGGAAAGGCACCTCAGGAACACAAAATGAACTGACAGTACAGTCCAGCTATGACAGAAGCTACATTTACACAAATCATATGGATGAGAGCTACATAGCTCTCTCATCCCCCTCTAAATTTAGGATAGCACCTGGACTAAAAGTACACAGGTGCTACACGTGTGTGGAAGCAACCAGGTGAGGAGTACAAAGACAAGTGTGTCTTGACTACAGTCAAGTATAGTGGTGGGCGTGTCATGGTCTGGGGCTGCATGAATGCTCCTGGCACTGGGGAGCTACAGTTCATTGAGGGAACCATGAATGTCAACATGTACTGTGACATACTGAAGCAGAGCATGATCCCCCTCCCTTTAGAGACTGGGCCGCAGGGCAGTATTCTAACCTGATAACGACCCCAAACACACCTTCAAGATGACCACTGCCTTGCTAAAAAAGCTGAGGGTAAAGGTGATGGACTGGCCAAGCATGTCTCCAGACCTAAACCTTATAGAGCATCTGTGGGGCATCCTCAAACGGAAGGTGGAGGAGCGCAAGGTCTCCAACATCCACTAGCTCCGTGATGTCGTCATGGAGGAGTGGAAGAGGACTCCAGTAGAAACCTGTGAAGCTCTGGTGAACTCCATGCCCAAGAGGGTTAAGGCAGTGCTGGTAAATATTTGTGGCCACACAAAATATTGACACTTTGAGCAACATTTGAACATTTTCATTTAGGGGTGTACTTACTTTTGTTGCCAGAGATTTAGACATTAATGTACTCCTCCCAACTTTTTGAGATGTTAATAAGGGACACCTTTTAGCAAAAGTATGTAGGCATAGGACACACACCCTGCCACGCCCCCTTAAGGGAGAATTATACCAAAAAAATATTAGTTAAACCCACGAGGGCTTTTTTTGCCACTAATATTCCTTTATACCGGCTTCTGAAAAGTACCAATTCAGCAATTTAGAAATTGAATGAGAGGTTTAGCACTGGGAACTATATAGATCAGACCAAAATGAGGGACAAATAAGGAGGAAAGAGGGACAGAGGGACTTTGTTCCAAATCGGGGACAGTCCCTCGAAATCAGGGACAGTTGGGAGCGGAGGTCCACACAAAAAGTGAACCTCCGCTTTTCAGAACCCTCCCCCCTCCAGTGTCACATTTGGCACCTTTCAGGGGGGAGGGGGGTGCAGACACCTGTATAATACAGGTATTTGCACCCATTTTCGGGAATAGACTGCCGCGGGAGTCACGCCACTTTGCATCACCCCCCGCTGTCTTCTGGGAAACACACTGGTCCCAGGAGACAGCGGAGACCAGTGAGGGCGCACAGCGCGGCTTGCGCATGCGCAGTAAGGACCCGGGCAGAGTAGCCGCAGCGTTTCACTTCCTGATTCCCTAACCGAGGATGGCGGCGGGTGCAGCCGAGAGACGAGCGACTGCTCGGCCTCAGCTGCCGACATCGCGGGCGCGCTGGAGGTAAGTGTTAATTTATTAATAGTCAGTAGCTGCAGTATTTGTAGCTGCTGGCTTTTTAAAAAAAAAAAAAAATAGGGTGGACCTCCACTTTAAGTTATTTTGAAGTAACAGCAAATGTACACTGTTATACAAGCTGTGCACTCACTACTTTGTACCAAAGTGTCATTTCTTCAGTGTTGTCAGTTTTTTTTTTCTTGGGTTGGCCAATCAGCACTGTCAGGACAGAGAATCAGGGGTCATGCAGTTTCATAAAACTGTCAGAGGAGAATGAAAACTATATGCAGGACAAAAAAAACGTTTATTTTCTTTTTACGTGCAATCGCAATGTTATAATTATATACTGTATACACCTCATTGTGCAGGTATGAATCATTCCCTGGTTGTTATGCTTTGTGTGCCTGAGAAAAAGATGCCTTTGGCTGCTTAACCGCTTATGGACCGCCGCATGTACATTTACGTCAGCAGAATGGCACGTACAGGCACATTGGCTTACCTGTACGTCCCTGCCTTGACACGGGTCAGGGGTCCCTGGAAGTGATGTGATCTCTCCCTCAGCGTTTTTTTCAACCGCTGCTGAGGAGAGATCACATCACACAGTAAGTGTACACAACACTACACTGACACCAGTACACACAGGCACATTAACCCCTTGCAGAGGCGATTAAATACCACCAAAAGAAAGCTCTATTTGTGGGAAGAAAAGGATGCAAATTGTGTTTGGGAGCCACGTCGCACGACCGCACAATTGTCAGTTAAAGCGACGCAGTGCCGAATCGCAAAAAGGGGCCTGGTCATTTACCTGCATTTTGGTCCGGGTCTTAAGTGATTAAACTGAGCTAACTTTGCTAAAGTAACTGGTTATGCATGAAAATGTTGTATTTAAACTACCTTGGGGTAAGCAGTCATTGTATCATGTGTCACAAACAAACAGGAGGACGCAAACATCTAGTGCTTTACCAAAAGATATCTTCAGAAATAGACAGGAAAGCCATATGCACACTCACAAAAGAGGAAAAAATGTAAGCACCGGATGACACCAATGACAGATCTTGTATTGGTGAAGTGTCACCCGATCCAATGCACCACAATGTCTGCAAGTTGACGCATTTCGGGGGGATACACCCCTTTCCCTCAGAGCTAACTCAGATAACTGTGCTACCGTCGAAGGGGCAGCTATAAATTCACGGGTGCAGAGGCAGCCAGGAACACAGCAACAGTCCACTCTCTCTGGCTTATTGAACAGTCTAGGGCAGTGATGGCAAACCTTGGCACCCCAGATGTTTGGAACTACATTTCCCAAGATGCTCATGCACTCTGCATCACTGGTCTAGAGGATGTATTATTAGGGTTTATTTGCTTGTAGAACTGGTAGCAGAAGGGGATTTGGAGAGATGTGGGATACTCCAAAATGTCATATATTGTTCACAAAGGATACTTTTCACTCAGTAATTGTAGTACAAGCACAGGTAGACTGGAACAGTCTATAGGTTCATGGCTGGGGACCATGAAGTATCTTCAGCACAGGTAAAGTTAGATTGGAACAATCTATAGGTTCATGGCTGGGGACCATGAAGTATCTTCAGCACAGGTAAAGTTAGATTGGAACAGTCTATAGCAGGGGTCTCAAACTCCCGGCCCGCGGGCCAGTTGCGGCCCGCAGACTGAGATTTTGCGGCCCACTGACAAGCCCTTCCCCCGGACAGTGTCATACTTTGCAGCGCATGCAGCGCAGCGCAGCGCGGTACCCTTTCCCTGCAGCCCCCCCCCCGTACTCATCTTTGTGTCCGGCAAAACAGGGGTGTGCGTCATGTGACGTCAGCAGCGTAGGGCGGCGCTGCCGTCACGCGCCCGTCCGCACTGAAGTGAAGTTGCTCAGAAGAGCTGAGCGCCCTCGCCCTCGTCAGCAGCGTCCTTCAAAGTAAGTGCTACTGTAATGCCAGTTAGCAGATGCTATCACAGGGTGGTAGGGGAAATAGGGGGTGCTACTGCTGGGGGGGGGGGGGGGGCGGTTGTTGGATGATTGGGAGGCTAGCACCCTCATGTTATTACCACGGGGGGGGGGGGTGTTGCTGGTGAATGATTAGGGTGCTACTGTTCATCAACACCCCCCAACCCCCCAGCAGTAGTACCCCCCATAATCTTTCAGCTGATGCTATTATCACAGGGTGGTAGGGGGAATGGGGGGTGTTGCTTGTGGATGATGGGGGAGCTACTGCTGGGGGGTTGGGGGGTGTTGATGAACAGTAGCACCCTAATCATTCACCAGCAACAGCCCCCCCCCCCTGTGGTAATAACATGAGGGTGCTACTGCCCTTGCAGTAGCATCCCAATCATCCAACACCCCCCCCCCCAGCAGTAGCACCCCCATCCTCCGTCAGCTCATACTATTACCACAGGGGTGTAGGGCGATTGGGGGTGTTTCTGGTGGATGGTGGGGGTGCTACTGCCCTGGCAATAGCATCCCAATCATCCAACAACACCCCCCCTACCCCAGCAGTAGTACCCCCATCATCCGTCAGCTTATTCTTTTACCACAGGGGGGTAAGGTGGATGGGGGGGGTGTTGCTGGTGGATCTCAATCATCCAAACCCCCCTTCAGCAGTAGCACCCCCCAACATCTGTCAGCTCATGCTATTACCACAGGGGGGTAGGGGGAATGGGAGTGTTGCTGGTGGATGATGGCGGTGCTACTGCTGGTGGGGGGTGTTATTGGTGGATGGTGAGGGGCGCATGATGGGGCATTATATGTGAGGGGCACATGATGGGGGCATTATATGTATGTGAAACCATATTCGCTCAGCCCTGATAGGAAATTTCTGTGGGTGGAACAAGAGCTCAGCCTATCAGGGCTGAGCGAATATTGGCTCACTGCCCTAATAGACTGAGCGCTAATCTATGTGATTGGCTGGCAGTGCCGAAAGATGAATGGAGAAGAGTGAGTGTGTGTATGTGACTGCAGCCAGGGTCATAGGGACTGTCCTGGAGAGTGAACATTAGGGGCGGCAGGGGCGCAATCTGTGACATTTTGGTCCAATACTTGATGCGGCCCAGCCTCACCCAGCTTATACCTCCAGTGGCCCCCAGATAATTTGAGTTTGAGACCCCTGGTCTATAGGTTCATGGCTGGGGACCATGAAGTATCTTCAGCACTGTTAGATTGGAACAGTCTATAGGTTCACAGCTGGAAACCATCAGCACAGGTAAAGATGGATTAGAATAGTCTACAAGTTCACGGCTGGAGAACATGAGGTACAGTAGTTTCATCACAGGTAAAGGTAGACTAGAACAGTCTATAGGTTCAAAGATGAGGACCATGAAGTATCTTCAGCACATGTAAAGGTAAACTGGAACAGTTTACAGGTTCACTGAGGACCATGAAGTAAGGATGTTGAAGATAATTGCCGAATCGATGCACTGCGATGCAGTCTTGAAGAATTCTGTGTCATCCTGCCGTGCCCTGCCTCTCCTGGGCACCGCCCCCTGTCATTACAAATATAAGCTGATTGCCCGCATCCTACCAGCTTTGACAAATGAGCCATGGGTAGCTCTAAAAAGGGTAAGCCATGCCCCGTTTTCCCGCCTCCCAGCGATGACATCACCCCCAGCTGCCGGTGTTCAGCGTCTTGCACCTGCAGGAGCCCCAAGCTTCCTGGCCGACCAAGCAGATGTCTCTGCACCACTACACCTTTTCCTTTGCAGTTCTCTTCTAGATCCTTGGTGGGTCTGACAAGCGCTTCTCTCCCTGCAATGTAAGTTGCCAATTGTCTAATGTGATTGCTTATAATAACTATTGCAGCACTACCCCCGGAGGAGCTGCTGGTTTGTTTTCCGGTGGTATGTTACCTCGTGTTCCTCCGCCGTCTAGGGGTATTTGGTAAAAGTTGTAGTAAAACTTGGTGAAGAATAGAAGGTTAGCGAAAGTGGAGATAGCAGATTCAGGTGTGAGCAATAGGGAAACAGTCCTGCTTCCAACAATACTTTCTTTTTCACCACTCCAGCCTGAGTGGGTATAGTGCATCTGGACAGGCCTCTCTCACCAGCCTGGCAGCCAGAGTGTCACCCGAACTTGGGGAAAAAGTCTCTGCCACAGACCCTCCCTATGGTTGAACAGCGGAGATAATCCTTAGCAGACTTGACACCTGGATCTCCTTCAGGTAGTTTCAAATTAGGGTACCGACTGACAGGTGGCCAACATCCAGCCTCTCAGTGTCCGGCTCCCTTGGTCCCCGATGGATGGTCAGGCCCCTATTGGAACACCAGCCTCTCTTGGTACTCCTCAGGCAGACTCTCCACTGTACAGCCTCCTCCAACAGGATGGATGGCCCAGGACCTCTTAGGTGGGACCCAGTCAACTACTGAGTCCCCAAACGGCAGATCAATTGCTCTGGGCCAACATGGTCCCGAAGCCAGGATAGCTGCGTTGCATGCGCACCCTGGTCCAGAAGGCCATTTGCCAGGGTGGCGTGGAGTGACTACCCTAAAGGTGGGCGCCACACGAGGAGAAGACCCTGGAAAACGGCATCTGTCCCATAAATACCCTCCCCCAGCATGCATAGCTAGGTGAACTCCTCCTGTTAGGCTGCTGGGTAAGAGCACCCAATCCTTGACTCCACTGCTGCCACCTGCCGACCTGGGGTGTGATCAGCACCCCAGGAATGACAGAATGAGCCCACAGCACAGCCAAAGCTGAGACAGAGGCCTAAATGTAAACAAATGAACATGGTCAGAGTTACCTAACTCTCTGACCCCCTCTAAATTTAACCTACCACCGGTTCTGGAAAGTAACCAGGCTCTACACTATATTAGAAAAATTGACTTAAATTAGAATATGAAAATATGCTTAGTGCCCCTTGAAACGATGCAGGTGCAGGCAAAATTATTTTGCTTTATATTAGCCTGATAATTTAACAACAATATAGGTAAATTACTATCACATGGACAAAGAAAAGAAAGAAACCAAATTTAAAGCAGTAATAAAGCCGCTGTTTTTTTGTTTGTTTTTTTACATCCCTGAAATGCAAAAGCCATAATAAACTAGTATGCACCGCATACTAGCTCAATATGAAATACTTACCTTGAAACGAGGCTAGGAGAACTTACCTGGTTCACGCCGAGGGAGATCTCATCTTGCCTCGGCGTGTCTTCCGGGTATCGCCAGCGCTGTGATTGGCTGGAGCCGCGCTGCGCGCGCGGGAGACTTCTGTCCAGCAAGGTCTGTCGGCTGCCGGGCCTTTAGCCGAAGATGCCCGCTGCGCATTCGCTGCTGCAGTCAGCGGCGCATTGCGAGGGGAATATCTCATAAACCGTACAGGTTTAGGAGATATTCTTTATACTTACAGCTAAGTCTTATTATAGGCTTACCTGTAAGTGGAAGTGGTAGTATAGAGTATACTACCACTTTAACTGCAATTAAAATGTAAATTGGGTGAACAGAGCAGGGGGGGGGGGTTGTAATGTGAATTGAGGGACAGAGCTACAGGGGCTGTAATGTGAATGAGGTTACAGAGCTGCAGAGGCTGTAATGTAAGAGGGGCAGAGCTGTGGGGGCTGTAATGTGAATATTGGGGGGAAGGGTGCACAGCTGCAGGAGCTGCCATGTAAATTGAGGGGACAGGGATTTGGGGCGGTAAAAAGAATGGGTGCAGAGCTGCAGAGGTTGCGATGTAAATTATGAGGACAGAGCTGTGAGGGGGGCAGAGCCAAGGGGGGGCTGTGATGGGAAGGGGGACAGAACCAAGGGGGCTGTGATGGAAAGGGGGGCAGAGAAAACTGTTGTGGGAAGGGAATGCTGTAAAGAAGGGCAGAGGACACCACTGTGTGTGTGTGTGTGTGGGGGGGGGGGGCAGAGGATACTGACGTAACATGGGCAATGTGAATAGGAGGAGCAGAGCTGTAGGGGCTGTAATGTGAATGGGGGGGGGGCAGAGCTGCAGGGGCTGCAATGTAAATTGGGGGTAAGAGCTAGTGGGGGCAATAATGTGAATGGGGGGAAAGACTTCTGGAGTGGGGGGCAGAGCTTCAGGGGCTGCAATGTAAATTATGAGGACAGAGCTGTGAGGGGCTGTGATGTGAAGGGGGGTGCAGAGCCAAGGGGGCTGTGATGTGAAGGGGAGAGCCAGGTGGGGGGACTGTAATGTGAAGGGGGGTGCAGAGCCAAGGGGGCTGTGATAAGAAGGGGGCAGAGCCAATGGCAATGTAATGTGAAGGGGGGTTCAGAGCCAAGGGGGCTGTGATGTGAAGGGGAGAGCCAGGCGGGGGGACTGTAATGTGAAGGGGGGTGCAGAGCCAAGGGGGCTGTGATATAAAGGGGGGCAGAGCCAATGGCAATGTAATGTGAAAGGGGATGCAGAGCCAAGGGGGCTGTGATATAAAGGGGGGCAGAGCCAATGGCAATGTAATGTGAAAGGGGATGCAGAGCCAAGGGGGCTGTGATGTGAAAGGGGAAAGCCAGGTGGGGGGACTGTAATGTGGAGGGGGTGCAGAGCCAAGGGGACTGTGATGTGAAGGGGGGACACAGCCAAGGGGGATGTGATGTGAAAGGGGAAAGCCAGGTGGGGGGACTGTAATGTGAATGGGGTGCAGAGCCAAGGGGACTGTGATGTGAAGGGGGGACACAGCCAAGGGGGATGTGATGTGAAAGGGGAAAGCCAGGTGGGGGGACTGTAATGTGAATGGGGTGCAGAGCCAATGGGGCTGTGATGTGAAGGTAGACAGAGCCAAGGGGGCTGTGATGTGAAGGGGGGACACAGCCAAGGGGGATGTGATGTGAAAGGGGAAAGCCAGGTGGGGGGACTGTAATGTGAATGGGGTGCAGAGCCAAGGGGGCTGTGATGTGAAGGTAGACAGAGCCAAGGGGGCTGTGATGTGAAGGGGGGACACAAACCAAGGGGGATGTGATGTGAAGGGGGACAGAGCCAAGGGGGGCTGTGATGGGAGGGGGGCAGAGAACACTGCTGTGGGAAGGGGATGCTGTAAAGGAGGGCAGAGGACACCACTGTAGGGGGGGGGGGGGGCAGAGGATACTAACTTAAGAAGGGAATTGTAATCGAAGAAAGGGGGGGGGGGCTGTTATGTGAAGAGTCGTCTCACAAATTTGCGATTTGGACCAGAATTATTTTTTTTTTGATCCGACCCACATGAATTTTTTTTATTCAATGCCCCATCTCAAGGGCCTTTGCTTAAAAAAAAAATACAGATTGTTACATGTAAACAAAAAGTGCCAGAAAAGACTCAGACTGAAGGTGGATATACAAGAAAATATATATATTTGTTTCCCTTTTTACATGAAACAATCACTATATTATAAGTATATACTGTATACACCTCAGTGCAGGGGTGGATTATTAATCACTGTTTGTTATGCTTTGTGATCCGGAGAAAGAGATGTCCTTGGCTGCTTGAGAAGAAATAACTTTGCTGGACACGGCAGAGTTCTATGTACAGTGTTTGTATTCATTCCTCTCTGTGTACTATGACAGACCACGTGCTCGCAGCTGACTGTGTGGGCGGGAAGCGCCTCTGACCAATCACAGAGCATATCACATCTCGCTCTCCCTTGGTCCACCAATCAGTAGGCAGCTCACAATGTGCGGATGAAGTCTCCAGCCTGAGTCCTCTTCCTGCTTGTCAGTGTGCAGCCTGATCTATGTGATCCTGTCCTGTGGCTCCATGACTTGTCAGGTAAGGGGGTGTGTGGCAGTGCAATGTGCTGCTCTGTGTTGGAGCAGGGTACAGGGAGCAGGGTACACACAGGGGGTCCCATACAATGATTAGGAGAAGAGACAGAGAATGAGAGTTTGTTTTGTGCTGACAGTCCTGCGGTGAGATCAGAGTGCAGATCTGGGAGAACCGGTTCATCTACACTTCTACAGCTTTCCCAAGTCGCCTGGCATAGAAAGATCCTTCTATCGACTCCAACAAGACGTCTTCCCCAACTTATCCGCCATTTCTTTGTTTTCTGGAACCCCAATTTAGCCCTGGTCCACACTTTCTGTGCGATTTGTCATGTGAATTGACAGATCCAAATCGCATGGCAAGTCGCACCTCATTTCCGTTCAAATTGCCGCAACTCGCATCCCTGCAGTACTTTTCCGATTTCACTGCAACTTGCATAGATTTGGTTGAATGAAGTCGCAAGCGGCAGTGAAATCGGATGTACAAATCGCACCGATTTGCGTCTTTTAAATAGCGAGTCCGCCCCCAGGTGAACCAGAAGAACATTCTGTGAGAGACTTACTAAAACTGGTGCAGCTGTATATAGTAACCAATCGGCTTCCCTGTTTAAGCCCTTGTTCACATTGGAGTGATTTGTAATGCGATTTGATAGGTCAAGTTGCAGCCTATCACAGGCAATGGTACTGTTCCAATCGGCGCGACACCGCACATATTTGCAAAAGTAGTTCCTGTACTGCTGCTATTGGCAATTTTGGGTACGACTTTAATAGACATCTGTGCATGAAGCCGCAAGGATGTCTTTCAAGTTGCAACGGAAGTTGCAAATGTAGCTTTGAAATCGTGCGATTTCAGATGAAGTCGCACGATTTCAAAGCCTCATTTAGCCCAGGTTCACACTGGGTACGATTTAGTTCGATTTGAGATGCGATTTCACATGTGAAATCGCATCTTAAATCGGCGGGATTTGCCGGCAATGGCACATCCTAATCGGTGCGACGCTGCACCGATTTCAAAAAGTAGTTCCTGTACTACTTTTTGCGACATCTGCACATTGACATCTGTGCAGAAACCTGCACAGATGTCTCTTAAATCGCAGCCAAAATCGGGACTGCAGCTCAATGTGAACAAGGGCCACCCTGGAGTTATTAGCTACCCGCTGTGCTACAGCTTCCTTTGTGGGGCGTCAGGGGTCACGTGACCAGTGGAGGAGCACGGTTCAGACAAACTGAGGGAGGGCCGCATTTTGCATCACTGAGCCAGGTTTGGAGCTTAGTTGGTCAGTGGCAGTGAAGAGAAAGGGGGGGCATTTTGTGGACTGTCTGTAGGCTGGATGGGGGGCCGTCTGTAGGCTGGATGGGGGGCCGTCTGTAGGCTGGATGGGGGGCCATCTGTAGGCTGGATGGGGGGCCGTGTGTAGGCTGGATGGGGGGCCGTGTGTAGGCTGGATGGGGGCCGTGTGTAGGCTGGATGGGGGGCCGTGTGTAGGCTGGATGGGGGGCCGTGTGTAGGCTGAATGGGGGGCCGTCTGTAGGCTGAATGGGGGGCCGTCTGTAGGCTGGATTGTTTGTTTGCAGTGAAGAGGAAGGGGGGACCTTTCATGGACCATCTCTTTGCTGTATGGGGCTGTCTGTTTGCTTGACTGCCCCCCCAACTGTACATTAGGGTTATAGACTGGCAGCTGGTCGCTCTGCTGCGACAGATTAGTAAGGGCTCGTTATTTACAGACAAAATCTCTGATTGGCTGCCCACAGCCTGCAACCTTTTATTGGTTGAATCTATAGACAAAGAGATATCACTCGGATTTAACTGATAGTAAAAAGGCTGAAGGCAGCCTATCGGAGGCTGTGAATAATTTTTGGCTGTGATCCTGCTGATGAACCTTTGCTTTGTCCAACCACAGCACGAGAGGTAAGGGGAGCCAACAGCCAGCAGTAAAATTCCTACTGGCCAGTCGTGAAGGGGTTAATTATGTCATGTACACAAATTCCTGCCCACCATAGCAGTTTGTGTTAATGGAATTAAGGAAAGATTACTGGACTTCTCCTTTAAGGCCTTGCTCTTACAGGTGGACAGGGTGCTGTAAAAACAGGCAGTTGAGCCACAGTTTCCCCGCCCCTCAACCACCCACTTAAAGAAGAACATGCAGCCACATCAAAAATGTTCTGTTTAGTGGGGAGCAGTACTACCTCCAAACAAGACCCAATGCATTGGAGCCACACCACAACCAGGTGCAATCCATGCAGTTATGTTGCAGGCTTTTTAGCATTAAAACAGTGAAAAGGTGACATCTCTTCCCCAGCCGCCTGCCAACTGCCTTCTGAAAAGCAATCCACCATGGATGCTTTATCAGAGGTAAAGAACTGGGCCTTAAAGCTCATGTTTGCCATATTTTAAAATTGTTGCGTAGTGTTTAAAGTGTAAATGAACTTAAGTCCCTGCATCTACAGGTGGTGGTGTTGTACTTTGCAAAAAGTTCCGAACTAGCAGGCGTTCGATCTGAAAACATAACCGTCCCCCAAGAAATAACATCCAAGCAATTGTGGGAGAAAATCACTTCATTGCACCCAAGGTAAGAGACCTCAGGCATGTGACACCATGACCTGGGATATGACTAGGGTTGCCACCTCATCCCTTTAAAACAGAACACATATGAATTACACAGGTTCTGAGGCTCAGGCTAATGCAGATTAGGCACCGAGTGAGTTTAATTACCACCATAATCAGCCACAGAACCTGTGTAATTCATGTGTTCTGTTTTAAAGGGATGAGGTGGCAACCCTAGATATGACACAGAACATTTCATACTGATTATGAACAACGATCGGGCTTCACCCCCCCAGTTAGAACACACATTAGGGAACACATTTAACCCATTCCTTGACATACAGTAATGGGTGGCTCTGATCATTGTATTATTGTCAATGGTCCCAAAAAAGTGTCTGGTGCAATGTCGCAGTCCCACTAAAAATCACAGATCGCCACCATTACTAGTAAAAAAAAAAATATATAATAACAATGCTATAAATCTATCTCCTATTTTGCAGACACTATAACTCAGGGCTCGACAAAATCTGGGCGCGCGGTCGCAATTGCGACAAGAAATAGTGACCTGGCGCCCGGGGAAGCTTAGGCCTGCAGAAGACTGCGAAAAGCCGCGTCCTCATTTACCGGCCTGCGTGGGCCCGCCGTGATCAGGATCCTGTGTCTCCGTGCTCCCCCGCCGGCCGGTAATTGAGGCCGCGGCTTTGCGGCCTTCTGCAGTCCTAAGCTTCCTTCTGTGATCTTGTGGTGGCCGTTGGCATTACAAATAAAACGGCAATCCGGCAATTCTAATGTGTTTTTCACTGTTTTCATTGCCATCTCCTTCCCTCTAATTGGAGCCCCCAAACATTATGTATATATTTTTTTTATTCTAACACCCTAGAGCAGGGGTCTTCAAACTATGGCCCTCCAGGTGTTCAGGAACTACAATGCCCATCATGCCTAGTCATGTCTGTGAATGTCAGAGTTTTGCAATGCCTCATGGGATTTGTAGTTCTGTAACAGCTGGAGGGCTGTAGTTTGAGGATCCCTGCCCTAGGGAATAAAATGGCAGTCTTTTCAATTATTTCTGTTCACCGTATTTGCGCAGCGGCCTTAAAAGCGCACTTTTTTGGGAAAGAAAATATACTTTCTTAACCTCCCTGGCGGTATTCCCGAGCGTGACTCGGGGTTAACATTCAGTGCCAGAAGCGGTAACCCCGAGTCACGCTCGGGGTGCATTTTTTTTTCCCCCAAAAATTCCTGGCGATCCGGCGGGGGTTTCCCGCTGGATCGCCGGTCAGACTAGCCTCCCTGGCGGTCTTCACGTGTGTGGCACGGGGTGAGATTTTTAAGCTAATATCGGTAACCCCGTGCCACACACGCGCTTACCTCGCTGGATGCAGAAAAAGTTTACTTACCTTTTCTCTGCGATCCAGCGATGAATCCCCGCAGTACACGGCGGGCGGATGTCCGCCTGATGCTGTGTGTTCCGCCGATTCCCTTCCCTGCGAGCGTCGCGACGTAGGGGGGGGAACGGCGCCAAATTTAAAAAAGTAAACAAACACTATACATACAGTACACTGTAATCTTATAGATTACAGTACTGTATGTAAAAAATACACACCCCCCATGTCCCTAGTGGTCTGCCCTGTACACTACATGTCATTTTGTATAATAAAAACTTTTCTTTCTCCCTGCAAACTGTAGATTGCCCATAGCAACCAAAAGTGTCCCTTTATGGCAAAAATTGTTTTAGAGCAGCTAAAAAACAGCGATAATAAATCAGAATCACTTGCAGAATTTAGCGATAGCGATTTATGGGGAAATTCGTCATAAAAAAAAAAAAAAAAATGACAGCAAAAATTCTGCAACTGAGCAAATTTCAGTGATTTTGATTTGATTACATTATTGAATAATTTTTACTATAATTATATTATCATTTGTGATCATTTTTTATAATTATTTATTATATTATAATTTTTAATTAAAAAAAAAAAAAAAAATCATACCCGGGATGCCTATTAGACTCTTGTTTGAATAGATTTAAGTGAGTTATTCCTAAGAATTACAAGCCTACAGTATAAAACGCCAAATTCCCTTGCAAATAATGGTACCGCTTTTAGCACCTAAAATCTTAAAGAATCATACCGCCAGGGAGGTTAAAATAAAAAATACGACACCTGTAGAATTTTTTTTTATATTGCGAAAGATAATGTTACGCCGAGTAAATTGAACCCCAACATGTCACGCTTTAAAATTGCGTCCACTCGTGGAATGGCGACAAACTGTTACCCTTTCAAATATCCTTAAGCGACGTTTAAAAAATTCTACAGGTTGCATGTTTTGAGTTACGGAGAAGGTCTAGGGCCAAAATGATTGCTCTCGCTCTATCGATTGCGGCGATACCTCACTTGTGGTTTGAATACTGTTTACATATGCGGGCGCTGCTCGCTAATGCATTCCCTTCTGTGCGCGAGCTCGGCGGGACGGGTGCGTTTTCTGGCTCCTAACTGTTTTAGCTGGCTCCTATATTTCAAGCAAATGTGTTAAACCCTGCTATAAATTTTGCGCAAACCAATAAATATACGCTTATTGCGATTTTATTTGTATTTTTTTTAATATGTAGAAGAATATTGGCCTGAACTGATGAAGAAAGGTTTTTAAAAAAAATTTTGAGGATATTTATTTCAAGCAGAAAGTAAAAAATATATTTTTTTTTTAATTGTTGCTCTTTTTTTGTTTGTAAGGCAAAAAATAGAAACCGCAGAGGTAATATAACAATTATCTTTCTCTACAGGCTTTGCATTATTCAAGATTTTGTGGTCCTCGCTGTCCGTCAGGAATATGTTACTATTGGTGATGAGGTCATAAGATTGCACCCTGGGGACGAAGTTGCTGTCATTCCTCCTGTCAGTGGTGGCTAGAACTCTGAGGTATGTGATGTCTCTGTTACTAAAGCTGAATGCAAGCTAAATAATGTCAAGATACAAGAGCCAAGTCCATGCTTATTTAAGTCCTTTGTATATTTTATGTAGAGTTGTGTAGAATCCTGCATAACACAACTCCTACTCTTTTGTGTGAAGGCCTCCTTTTAATAAAGACCCGTCACTGCTCCCCTCTCCTTGTGCAGGGTGACTGGTCTTGTCTCCGCCCCCTCTTGTAGTTTTCTGCAGGCTGTCTGTAGTGGGTGGAGACTCCTGGGTCCCTCCCACAGCTCTGCTCGGGCTATGTACAGCACAGTGATGATGTCACTGCTACTTTATATATTACTGGGTTGCAAAGGCATTTAGTGCACAAAGTGGATTTATATTCTTTATGGCTGGAGATATCGTTTTAAAATTATTTGTGCCTGGAGGTCGGCCTTAAAGGAGAAGTATAGCCAAAGCTTGTTAGGCTGTACTTCTGTGGATCACAGGAGTGCAGTTCGTTCTGCAGTCTTGTGACCCGTTTCAGCTGACAGCTGATCGGTAATCTTAGGCCTCATTTACATGACCAGTAGAGCATGCTGCCACCTGCAAGTGATCAGTGATGAGTGGCTTTTCTGATGTAGTTGAGATACGGTTTGCCGATGTTCAGGAGGTGATACTGCTGCCTCCTCAATGCCTTCCCCCCCCCCCCCCAGTGCCAAGTGAAATTTCTCTTATGTTCATTGATGGACACAGTTCTTCTGATTCTTGACTATGAGTGTATAGCGCCACCTACAGGAGTAGGACACTAGAAATGACCATCGCATTACCATGTGTCAACCAAGCGCTGATCTCAACGTTTTTTTTATGCTCTTTAACCACCTGGCACAATCTTTCCATTGTGGTTATGTTCCAATAAAGAAGCCCGTTCCTGTTACTCCACAATGTCTGATCTGAATCGACTCCCCTTCACCCAGCAATCGTACTCTGCAATAGTTATAAACCCTGTCAGATTTTTTTTGCCATCTGTGTCCCATTGGGGAGATTTACCTTCACTTTCTGTCCCATAGCTAAAACAGGAAGTGAGAGAAACATCCCTGCAAATTAAAGAAATTCATTGGTCACCAGAACTAGTGTCCCCATTGGAGGATTTCCCCTCTATTTACTTTTCTGTTTTTTTTTTTTTTGTTTGTTGGGCTTCCCAAGTTTGGGATTTCCCTTTACTTTCATTTTCTATGATGCTGTTAACCCCTTCAATACATGGCATTTTCACCCCCTTCCTGCCCAGACCAATTTTTAGTTTTCAGCGCTGTTGCACTTTGAATGACAATTGCGCGGTCATGCAACACTGTACCCAAATTAAATCGTTATGTTTTTTCCCCCACACAAATAGAGCTTTCTTTTAGTGGTATTTGATCATCTCTGCGGTTTTTATTTTTTGCGCTATAGACTAAAGAAGAGCGACAATTTAAAAAAAAAACACTATTTTTTACTTTTTTATTTAATACATATCACAATTTTTTTTTTTTTTTTTACTTTTTTTCCTCAGTTTAGACCGATACGTATTCTTGTACGTATTTTTGGTAGAAAAAACCCCCCCCCGCAATAATCGTATATTGATTGGTTTTGCCAAAGGTTATAGCGTCTACAAAATAGGTGATAGATTTATGGCATTTTTATTTAATTTTTTTTACTAGTAATAGATCTGCATGTTTTTTTTTTGTGACCGTGACATTGCGGCGGACATATCGGACACTTGACACGTTTTTGGGACCATACACAGCGATTAGTGCTATAAAACTGCACTGATTACTGTGTAAATGTGACTGGCAGGGAAGGGGTTAACACTAGGGGGCGCTGAAGGGGTTAAAATGTTCCCTAAAGTATGTTCTAAATGTAGGGGGAGGGGATCTCGCAGGGGGAGGAGACCGATGTGTGTTCCTCTGTACTGGGAACACACATCAGTCTCCTCACCGCTGACAGGAGGTGGATCTGTGTGTTTACACACACAGATCCACACTCCTGCCGTGATCAGCGGTAATCGCGGGTGCCCGACGGCAATCACAGCCGTCGGGCACACGCGCGGGATCGCGAGTGATGCCGCGGGTGCGCGCGCCCTAGAACGCCGTGAAGACAGGACGTTGTGTGACGTCCAGTCTCATCGGCGAGGGGTTGTTTAAGACGTAAATCCCCTATGGCCCGGTATTGATGTGGTTAAACAGGGAGAATCACCCTCTCTATTTGTCCTGACTAATAGGTGTTCTAATCCATATCCACTTTGTCTGAAACAAATAAAAAAAAAAAAAAAGTTTTTATATACTTTAATGTTTAAATGTCCTAATGCTTTTTGCCTTTATTTTGCAGCGGCAATGGAGGACAGGGAGGAGCCTCAAGACTTCATTAGGGTGTCATCAGGAAAGCTTTCAGCAGATGAAGTGTCTCAGTTGGTGGTTTCTCCTAGCTGTGGGGCGGTGTCCCTCTTTATAGGTACGTGACTTTATAAGGTCTGCCATTTTATAAACTTACCCTAAAAAAACATTATGGGCAGCCATGCTACCCCAAAACCGCTGTGTACCAAGCTGTCGCTAGACGGCTTCATACACACACAGTGGGGGGATTTACTAAAGCTGGTGCACACGGAATCTGGTGTAGCTGCGCATAGTAACCAATCAGGTTCCAGGTTTTATTGTCAAAGCTTAAAGTGTTACTAAATTCTAAGTTTTTTTTTCTAATTAAAATAACAATCATGTTATACTCGCCTGCTCTGTGCAGTGGTATTGCTCATAGAAGCCCCGATCCTCTTCTTCTCTGGTTCCTGGCGGTGACCTTGGCTCCTCCTATTTCTGTGCTCCCATAGCAAGCCGTTTGCTATGGGAATACACGGTGCATGCGCGCTCCCAACCTGTGTGTCTTTGGAGATGCTCTTCATAAACGTACACAGTGGGACTTAGGCACCACCCCCCACTTCATCTTCACTGCAATCGATTGACAGCAGCAAGAGCCAATGGCTACTGCTTCTGCTTGAATGCTATGTGAAGAAGAGAGAGGAGAATAGATGCAGCTCTGCACATCGCTGATCTCTAATGCCCTCTCTTCCACTTCACACAGGGAAGAGGGACACAGGAAAACTGAAAACGTTTTTTACTTTAAAGCTGTTGTAAACTGCTTGACGTTTTTTTTTTTTTTTTTTTTTCCTTACCTGCAAAGCAACAACATAATGTGCTAGTGTGCGATGCATTATAGTACGTTATGTGAAACGATCGCTGGAGACAGCTTCCATCTTCACTTGTCTTTCGTGTTCGCGGACTCCGGCTGGCTGAAGCCGCAATGACGTCACTCATGCCCGGGAGCCGCCAGTCATTGCACAGGGCTCTGATGGAATGGCACGGGTGGCCGTTCCTTCAGCGCGCATGTGTCGGTGATGTCACTGGCTGCTTGTACAGTAAATATCTCTTAAATGGTGCATGTTTAGGAGATATTTACACTACCTGTATAGGTAAGCCTTATTATAGGGTTACCTATAGGAACTATTCAAAGATGGAAATGCACTTCCTCTTTTTAAAGCGATTGTAAAACCTAAAACATTTTTTTTTACCTTCATGCATTACTTGTATTAAGGTAAAAAAAAAAATAGGTGTCAGCATTGCCCCATCACCCCCCTTTTTACTTACCTGAGCCCTCATTCAATCCAGCTCTGTGCACGTCTGCAGATCTTTTCTCCCCTCACTTCAGGTTCTCGCTGGCTTTGCCGTGGCACTGGGAGGACCCATTGGCTCCCAGTGCTGTCAGTCAAACCAGTGATAAGGCAGCGGGGGGGAGAGGCCGAGTCCGGCTGTCTGTGTCAATGGACAGAGGGGAGGGGCCAAAGCGCCAGTGGGGGACACAAATGGAGGAGGTTTGTGGCCACTTTGAGCAATTCCATTGCACGGAGCAGATGAGTATAGACATGTTTTGTTATTTATTTTTTATTTTAATTTTTTTTTACCTTTACAATCACTTTAACTTCAGCCCCGGAAGTTTTTACCCCTTTCTGACCAGAGCACTTTTTACAATTTGGCACTGCATCGCTTTAACTGAGATTTGCACGATCGTGCAATGATGGACCCAAACTAAATTTGCATCCCCCACAAATAGAGCTTTCTTTTGGTGGTATTTAATCACCTCTGCGTTGTTGTTGTTGGTTTTTTTGCAGAATTTTTTTTTTTTTTTAAAACAAAACAATATTTTTAACTTTTTGCATATACTCTTTTACATGTTTTATTTATAGCGTCTACAAACTATGGTAAAGATTTATGCCTTTTTTTTTTTTTTGTACTAGTAATAACGTTGACCTGCGATTTTTAGTGGTACTGCGACATTGTGGCAGACAGATCGGACACTTTTGACACATTTTTGGGACCATTGACATTTATAAAGCGATCAGTGCTATAAATATACCCTCATTCCTGTGTAAATGTCACTGGTAGGGAAGGGGTTAACTGTTACCTAGCTATTGTTTCTAACTGTATGGGGATAGGACTGACTGGGAGAGGAGACACATCGCTATTTCTACTTACTAGGAACAAAAGATATTTCTCCTCCTCCCCTAACAGAACAGGGATTTTTGTGTTTACACACACAAATCCCTGTGCTTGCTCTCTCAGGGGTGGCTAGCGGCGATCGTGCCCGCCAGCCACGCACATCAAGTCCTCCGCCGTGCAGCAGGCGCGTGTCTTCGGCGCCTCTTAAAGGGGACAACACCCTGCCCATTTGCCTTCTCGCTGTGCAAGGCCGGACTCTATTTCTGTTATTTTATGAGCATGTATGTTCATGCTCTCCGTTCTTTGACATGTATAACTGCCATTTGTGGTGATTGTCAACTGTAATTTATACGATAATAAAGGGGACAATTGAATTAAACGGGACAACGTACCCATAAGGGTTTCGCGCAGCCATGCCATTCGGCCAACGTATATCACTGCGAGCTGGTCGGCAAGTGGTTAATGCAAGCAAAACGTTGTTGGGTTTAGTATCACTTTAATTGAACAAGCTGAAGTTAGAAGCCGAGCACCAGTTTTAGTAAATCTCCTCCCACATACCAAGCAACTCCCAGTGGCTGGATACATTGTGATTGCTGTGATAGCCAATCACAGTGGTCAGAATGTAAAAACGAAACTGTGTTTGACATGGTGGATCTCCTTCCTCTTACAACAGAAGAAGAGAAACCAATGAATGAGAAATAAATAAATGGGCTGGAGCTGCTCATACAGTTTCACCCGTTCCGCTACTCCTCCTCGTGTTCTCTGTCTGTGAATCCTTCATTGTTTTCTAGGTACGACGAGGAATCATTTTGAAGGGAAGAAGGTTGTGAGTTTAGAGTATGAGGCTTACGCACCGATGGCAGAGATGGAAATAAAGAAAATATTGTCTGATATCAGACAGAAATGGCCGACTGTAAAGCACATTGCGGTTCATCACAGGCTAGGGTAAGTCCGTGGTGGTTGTTTTGGTAAGAGCCAGGGCTGTTGATGACACAGGACTTGGCAACCTAAAAACACAGCACAGGAGAATTGTTTCACCGGACTGATTGTTCTTTCTTTCTTTGCCAAATTTACAAGTGTGTTATTTGCACTCGGAGAGGGTTGTCCACACTCCTCCAGTCGCCAGCACATTGGTCATACCTAGGTGGCAGGATAAGGCGCTGGTGACATGGGCGTCCGCTTCGGAAGCGGTGATACACAGTCGCATTTAACCCTTTCTTTGACCGCTAGCAGGGGGTTAAAAACGTGCCCCCCCCCCCCCCCCCCCCCACGTTAAAATGTAAAAACACCCGACTGTGCCTCCTGCATCTTTTAATATCTCTTTGTCACTACTGTGTACCCCCTCTTTGGACTCCTTTACATTACACAGCACCCTGCACCTCTGGACCCCTTTACATTACACAACCCCCTGCACCTCTGGACGCCTTTATATTACACAGCATCCTGAAGCCTTTGGGTTCACACTGGTGTACTGGAGTTTGTCGCAGTTTTTCTGCATTTAATCCCTACTTCTATTAGCTTGTGTAATTGTACTGCGTTTTCTGAAAGCACACCAAAGATTCAGTATAGAGAACATTTGGTGCACTTTCAGAAAATGTTGAAAAAAATGTGTAATCTAATAGAAGTCTGTGGGACTTTGGTGAAAATGGAGATAAATGCAGGAAATCTGTGTATACACCGGCACTGCATCAGTTTAAACCCACTTGAGTCCTAGTTCACATATATGCGATTCCTGCATTGCATGTTGCTTGTCGGCCGTTTACTCTGCCCTTTGCAAACTGATACGGGTGTCAATGTAAAATTAATGACACCTCCATATCGGTTTGCAGATTGCAGTGATAACTTTGAAATGGTGCAGGAATTGGATTGCATAGGTGTAAACACCCAACCACTCCAAAAAAAGGGTCCTGCACAGTTATGGTGCAAATGCCATTTCAGCCATACAGTTTTTATGGCTGAATTTGCATCGCACAGACATCCCATGTGATTTGCACAGCAATGCGGTGCAAATCACATGCAATGTCTATGATCACACAAGTGAAAACCCTGGCTAAAGGCATAGCATAGGGTTAATGAAAGACTGCTGGAGGACAAGACAGGAAGTGAAAGATTTGGGAGAGAGAGGGCAGATTACACAGTGACAACTCTGATAACTCACTTGATGTTCCCAGGATGTTCACACTAGTAGTTTAGTCGGCTCTTTAGGTTCTTTAGCTATCAGCTACTTGTTTAAATGTTCCCGCCCACATACTCCTTTCAGAGCAGCACACGGGCTGTGCACAGAGCATGGATGATGGTACACAGGAACAGAGGGGAGGGAGGGGGCAGAGCAGATGCAGCCTCTTCCATTTCTGTGGAAGGGGGGTGGTTGTACTCGCTGGGATGTTACAATTTAACAGAGTGAGACACACAGCATTGTGCATATGGGTCAGTCCACCTGAGCTCTCCCTTCGCTGTCAGCATGTCTCATCACTGCTGCTCTACCAAGCCTGTCCTGCTCTCACTGTTTCAAGTGTCTTCTCCTACGATCCTAGGGGGGGGGGAAACGATTGCCCTATGGAGCGGACGCCCAAGGCTGGTGACTTGGTCACACCCACATCTGTGTTGTGTCTTCAATCCCAATTGAACCTTCTACATTTCTTAGAATAATGCTGTCAGGCTACATATATGCATAAATGTCTTTTTTTTCTTCCCTTTAATGGCTTTAGCAGAGGTTAAAATAGTGTGCTAGTAGCATGCTGGAGAGTCAGACCTCTGCTCTGGACTGTCAGTCTGACAAGCTTGCTGAGTATGTTTTCCGCTAACAGTCCTCACAGTGGGGACCCCTCATAGCATGAGTGTGGGTCTTAGAGCACCCCCCACTGGCTTCACCCAACACCGCCTAGATTAGCTACTGCTGATGTAAATATTTCTCTCTTGGTAAAGCAAAAACACAGCCACCTTTTTTTATTTTTTTTAATAATAATATTATTGTTTAATTTCTGGGTGCAAATGATAACCTCTGTTCTCAGAAAAAATGGTGAATCAGAAATGAGACCCCAAAACTGCTGGAAATGGTATTAAAAAATGTTTAACATAAAGTCCAAATGCAGCGCTGAAGGTAGGAGATAAATGAGGAGACGTAATGAAACAGACAATACCGTGCTAACAAATATATCTTCTATATCAGAGGTCAGATAAGTCGAGCATTGGGGTATAAATTACATCCAAAAACCACTGCAGGCGGCATCATCATCATCGGCTTTCACATAGGAAACAGAAGAAAGGATCCTCTGCAGTTTCCCAATAGCCAGCATTGGAACCGCATCAGACTCCAGTACCAATCCATGGAAGCGATGTGTACCATATAAGAAAACAAGGAGGCACATAGTGAAGTCCATAAAAACAATCCTTGATTTATTACCCCCTTCCTAACAGAGTACTTTTTACGATTCAGCACTGCGTCGCTTTAACTGACAATTGCACGGTCATGCGACGTTGTACTCAAACAAAATTTGTGTCCTTTTTTTTCCCCCCACAAATAAAGCTTTCTTTTGGTGGTATTTGATCACCTTTTTTTTGCACTATAAACCAAAGAGCGACAATTTTGAAAATATATATATATATTTTGGACTTTTTACTATAATGAATATCCCCAAAAGTTTTTAAAAAACACATTTCTTCATCCGTTTAGGCCAATATACATTCTTCTACATATTTATGGTAAAAAAATTGATTGGTTTGTGCAAAAGTTATAGCGTCTACAATCTGAGAAAGGTTTATGGTATTTTTGTTGTTTATTTTTACTAGTAATGGCGGCGATGTGCGATTTTTTTTTTTTTTTTTTTTTTTTTTTTTTTTTTTTTTTTTTTTTTGCGGTACTGAGACAATGTGATGGATAGATTGGACACTTTTGGCACATTTTTGGGATCGTTGACATTTATACAGTGATCAGAGCTATAGATATGCACTGATTACTGTATAAAAGTCACTGGCAGGGAAGAGGTTAACACTAAGGGGCGATCAAGGGGTTAACTGTTCCCTCACTGTGTTCTAACTATAGGGGGATAGGACTGAGTAGTTAAGGAGACATATCGCTGTTCCTACTTACTAGGAACAAACGACATGTCTCCTCTCCTCTGACAGCACAGGGATTTGTGTGGCTGGCGTCGAGCGTGCCTGCCGGCCATGCGCATCGGGTCGCCCGCCGTGCAGTGGGGGTGCTCGCACGACCTCTGGTGGCACTTAAAGGGAAACCTGTATGTATACAGGATCGACCAGGAGAGCCATTGTGCCTTAGTAAATCTGCGTGAGACATTTAAAAAAAGGGGTACTTGCATCGTCTGCCGATGGCCAATAAATAGGCTGAATTGCATCAGGTGATGATGCGAGGACACTAACACTGCCGTCTTTTTTGATTGGCATGCTTGAATTCACCTTTTTGTTTGTGAGTACCCCCTTTTTTTTAATAAATCGAGGATTGCTTTTACGGACTATGTGCCTTCTTGTTTTCTTATATGGTACACATCACTTCCATTGATTGGTATTGGAGTCTGATGCTGTTCCACTGCTGGCTATTGGGAAACTACAGAGGATCGTTTCTTCTGTTTCCTATGTGAAAGAAGATAAGGCATGCAGTCGTTTTTGGATGTGGCTTATAACCCAATGCTGGATTTATCTGACCTCTGATAAGAAAATATATTAGTCAGTGGTGTGAGGTGTTTCATCCCTACGTCCATCTATACCCACCGTCTCCTCATTTATCTCCTACCTTCAGTGCTGCATTTAGACTTTGTTTTCATTTATATTGCAATCATTATATTTGTCAGTTGCTTGTATTTTATTATCCGATTATCATCCTAGCGCGGATGTTGCCCCCCCTGTTTTTGCACATTGAAAGATGTTACTGTAGATTTTGCACGCTGTCATTAATTTTTCTCTGATTGTTCATATATGTAGCCTTTTTACACTCTTTTTACCATTTTGGACTTTGTGATTCATTTGCATGTATTCAAGATAACCAGTCTGCAATGATCAGGTGCTTTTGTAATTTTGTATAAAAAAAAATAAACAATATTCAATTATGGTAAAAAAAATAAAGAATCACTAATATTTTTATTGTTGGTAGGTTGGTTCCAGTAACTGAAGCCAGTGTAGCCATTGCAATTTCCTCACCACACAGGAATGACTCCTTGGATGCTGTGAAATATTGTATAAATGCCTTGAAAGCAACTGTGCCTATATGGAAGAAGGTAAATGGAAGTACTTTGTTTTATTTGTAAAATAACAAAATGAATGTAAAAGGTACAGGTGAAATTAAAAATACCATTGAATTAAAATTGCCTGGTGTCATAAAGCCTAAGTGCAGCCAAAATAATAATACAAAAATGGAAAAATCAGCACAAGGGACATAACATACATGTCCCTTGTGTTAATGCCTCTTCCGTTATTTAAAATCCTCTTCTGTCCATGTGCACTACCCCCACTGCCATAGTAATCAGTTGTTTGGGGTGGCGGTTAAGAGAACTAATAGGCTATCACAGGCTCTTATCAAGAGAGCCCGACTATGCAGCCCTTTCCACCCCGATCCACCATTCACAAAATCTGCACTAAAGCTTCTATGATTGGAGCAGGATCTATAAATGGAGGATGGGCAGGTGATTGATAGTTCGCCATTTCTAAAGACTTTTCCGGGACTGTGACATTGCAGTGGACAAAACGGATACCTAGCTAACATACTTGACACTAATAACAGTGATCAGCGCTAAAAAATATGCACTGACATTGTACTAATGACAAAGGGTTAAATATGTTCCCAGGGAGTGCTTTCGTACTGTGTGGGGGATGGTTTAACTGTAGGAAGACAGAGATTCGTGTTCCTGCTTGGCAGAAACACAAGATCTCTGTCTTCCTTACTAGCAGAACGACGATCTGCCTTTTTAAAATGGGCAGACTGTCCTGCCACTCTCGGAACGATCGCAGGGTTTCTGGTGGACCCTGCTAATTGGCTCTCGCTGTCTCCAATCACAACAGGAGCGAGGCTCTGGCAGTGAAAAAATAAATTGCGTACAGGTATGTGAGTTTTTGCACTTAAAAGCCGCCCTGCCACAGTATATGTACGCGAGGCATTCCTTAACCTCCTTGGCGGTATTCCCGAGTGTGGCTCGGGGTAAGATTTCAATACCAAAAGCGGTAACCCCGAGCCAGACTCGGGATCGCATCCACAGACACAAGTTACTTACCTTGTCCCTGGATCCTGCTCCTCCACGCTGTGTGAGCGAGCGGCGTCCTCGCTCAATTCACACAGTGTCCCGGTGTGCCGCGGATCTCCGTTTCCTGCGACATAATGGCGCACAGGGGCGGAGAACGGCGCCAAATAAAATAAATAAATAAATAAACAAACACATTACATACAGTATACTGTAATCTTACAGATTACAGTACTGTATGAAATAATTACACCCCCCCCCTCCCTTTGTCCCCAGTGGTCTGCCTAGTGTCCTGCATGCACTTTTATATAATAAAAACTGTTCTTTCTGCCTGCAAACTGGAGATTGTCCATAGCAACCAAAAGTGTCCCTTTATGTCAAAAGCGATTTTAGAGCAGCTGGAAAACGGCGATAATAAATTATAATCACTTGCAGAATTGAGCGATAGCGATTTGTGGGGAAATAAAAAAATAAAATAAAAGTAATGACAGCGACAATTCTGCAACTGAGCAAATTTCAGTTTTTTTAATTTGATTACATTATTGAATAATTTTTATTATAATTACATTATTTGGTATAGTTATTTATTATATTATAATTTATGATTTTGTTTTTCAAACTTTTTCACTGTACTGACACTGGCTGGGAAGGGGTTAACATCTAGGGCAATCAAGGGGTTAGGTGTGTGCCTAACAATGTTTAGTGTGTACTGTGTGCTGTTTTTATTCCCTTTGCAGGGAGAAAGAAAAATGTCACATTACTGCTATGTGTAGAAAGCTCTCTTCTGTCATTCGTTCAGCTGATTGTTGTGTTTAGGCCATAAATTATTGGCTGGGACTTGCTGATTGGCTTGTGCTGTAGCAAATGGCGACACAGCCGGGGGCGGCGGCACACGTGCTCCCCCACCTGAAAGTTCTAAAACATGTACGTGATCCAGCGCAACCGCTCTGCCGCAGTAAATCTTTAATAGACAGCCTGCAAGCAGATATATAAATCATATCATTAACGATGGTATTCTATTTTATTCTGTTCTCTTGTTTTTTTGTCTAGGAGATGTATGAAGACGACGGCTATACTTGGAAAGAAAATAAAGAATGTTTCTGGAAAAAAGAAGATGGCATAAAATAGAAATATGATATACTGTATACAAGGTTCTCTTTGTAGCAATGTTATTGTAAACCTGACATAGACTTGAAAACGGGCAAAATAGAAAGTGTAACTGACAATTACTGTTAGAGTCGGTTCACACTGGGGCGGCACGACTTCGGGGGCGACTCGGCAAGGCGTCCTGAAGACGACTTCAGAGGCACCTGCAAAATGACCTCTGTATAGAAGTCAATGCAGGTCGCCCCCGAAGTCGTACAAGAACCCTTTTCTAAGTCGGAGCGATTTGCGTCGGTCCTATTAGAACGGTTCTATTGCATAGAATGGCACGCGACTCATCAGTCGGCTGAGCCGCCTGACGAGTCGCCCAGTGTGAACCGGCTCTTAGGGACCACTACAACATTACTAGTTAAAAAAATGCCATAAATCTATTCTCTATTTTGTAGACGCTATAACGTTTGCGCAAACCAATCAATGGGGTTTTTTTAACAAAAATTTGTAGAAGAATATATATCGGCCTAAACTGAGGAATAAACTATTTTGATCTATTTGTGGAAAAAAAAGGACAAAAATATATATATATATACACTAATTACAGTATAAATGTGACTGGCATTGAAGGGGTTAACACTAGGGGGTGAGGAAGGGGTTAAATATGTATGCTAGGTGTGTTCTAACTGTGGGGGGAGGGGGGGGGGGTGACTGGGGGGTGACCGATCTGTGTCCCTATGTAGAAAGGAACACAGATCGGGCTCCTCCCCTCCAGAGACAGGACGCTGTCTCTGTGTAACACTGCAATGAGAGATGATCTATGAGAGATCATCTCTCATTCGCCCACAGATTGCATCGCAAACGGCCGCTCTGATTGGCCGTTTGCCGCGATCTGTTATTGGCCGTGTCCAAGGGACACGGACAACACAGGGCTACAGCGCGTGCTGGGAACGCCAGAATGACATGCCGTCAAATGACGGCATGTTGGATATTCAGGCCCGCGCTGTTGCCGTCATCCGACGGTAGCGCGGGCCTGAAGTGGTTAAGGGTCCTTAAGTAGTTAAGATCTATCCAGGAGGCTTTTATCACAGTTCATATCGGATCTGTTGATGCTTTGTTCCTTCTGTTCATTTGAGAAGGATAATCACCAATCTGTATTTGAAGAAAGCCAAGCTTCAAGTCCAGCACCTCTACAGTATTTGATTTTATATCCCTTGAAAAGTGTTAGACTGAGAGTGCTGTTTAACCTCCCTGGCGGTATCCCCGAGCGTGACTCGGGGTGGGTTTTTTCTGCTAAGAACGGTATCCCCGAGTCACGCTCGGGGTAGCCATGCAGAGCCTGCAGCGCGCGCTGGCTTACCTTGTTCCTGGATCCAGCGATGCATCCCCGCTGTGTGAGCGAGCGGGTGCTCGCTCGATTCACACAGCGTCCCCGTGTGCCGCCGAGCTCCGTTCCCTGCGACGTTACGACGCACGGAAGCGGAGAACGGCGCCAAATTCAAAAAAGTAAACAAACACTTTACATACAGTATACTGTAATCTTATAGATTACAGTACTGTATGTAAAAAATACACACCCCCCTTGTCCCTAGTGGTCTGTCCAGTGCCCTACATGTTCTTTTATAAAATAAAAAGTGTTCTTTCTGCCTGGAAACTGTAGATTGCCCATAGCAACCAAAAGTGTCCCTTTATGTCAAAAATGGTTTTAGATCAGCTAGAAAACAGCGATAATAAATTTTAATCACTTGCAGAATTGAGCGATAGCGATTTGTGGCGAAATTCGTCATAAAAAAATAAAATAATGACAGCGACAATTCTGCAACTGAGCAAATTTCAGTGTTTTTGAGTTGATTACATTATTGAATATTTTTTATTATAATTACATTATAATTTGTTATAATTATTTATAGTTTTTTATTATATAAAAAATTATGATTTTGTTTTTCAAACTTTATCATACCCGGGATGTCTTGTTTGGACAGATTTAAGCAAGTTATTCCTAAGAATTGCAGGCCTACAGTATAAAAATTCCCATGCAAATAATTGTACCGCTTTTGGTACGTAATTCCAGACAGAATCATACCGCCAGGGAGGTTAATCATGTACTTATCGATATATGGCTACAGTGTGACTCCCCAGTTCTGGGCAGACGTCGGTGGGCTTCCTCCTTGTGCCCCCTGAGACATGCATCTGGTGTGCTCTGTGACCGCTGTGTGCCTTGGGCACAACTAGGGATGAGCTTCACGTTCGAAACGAACGTATGTTCGAATCCAACATCGGCCGTTCGATCGTTCGACGAATATCGAACAAAAACGATCGTTTGTGGCAAATTCGAGTGAAACGAAACGGCCCATAATTCATTGTGGCATTGCGCCCTGATGATTGGCCAAACATGCACTATGACCCTGCATGCTTGGCCAATCACAGTACGCAAAAAAAGGAGAGCCATAATTGGCCAAAACCTGGGTGGCTTTGGCCAATTATGGCTCAGGGCTTTAGCACACACCCCACACTATATAAGGCCGCCTGCTGGGTGGCCTCGTGTAGTGTGTTCCGGCTTGTTAATGAGAGCAGTCAGAGAGACAGAGAGATTGTCTTTTTAGCCTGTGAAAACGTCTTTGAGAACCCGGGTCTTGCCCGAGGGAACATGCATCAATGGAAAAAAGTTTTTAAAACTGTCGTTTTTTCAGGAGCAGGACTTTTTTCCATTGATACATGTTCCCTGGGGCAAGACCTGGGTTCTGAAAGACGTTTTCCAATAATAACTTGAATATTGGTCTTTAAAATGATCGTTTTTGAATTCGAACGTTCGAGTCCCATAGACTTCAATGGGGTTCTAATGTTCGTGCGAACGATCGGACTGTTCGACGGTTCTGGTGCGAACCGAACACGGGGTTCAAGCTCATCCCTAGACACAACGGATCACAGATCAGGGTAAAGGGCCAATCACAGTGGCCCTTTACCATGTGATCAGCTGTGTCCAATCACAGCTATCACAATGTAAACAGACTTGCTGGTTCTCGGCTCTCCTTTCTGCATACAGAGAAAGTGTGTGAGGAAAGGAGAGTCGGTCTGTTGGCACAGTGAGTACATTATTAACACTGATAATCAGTGTCCTTAAGTGCCTCCTCATCAGCACACATTAGTGAAGAATAAAAAATACTTATTTGCAAAATTGTATAGCAGAAATTAAGACTTTTATTTTTTATTTTTTTTATATCTTTTGCCTTTTTTGTTTAGCAAAAATATAAAAACCCCAGTAGTGATTTATTACCACCAAAAGAAAGCTCTATCCATCCCCAAAAAATAATTACATTTAGGGTACAGTGTTGCATGATTGAGTAATTGTCATTCAAGAAGTGACAGTGCTGAAAGCTAGAAAATTGTCCTGGCGCAGGAATGGGGTGGAAGTGGCTGGTAAAGTAATGGAGCGTTAATTGCCCCCACAGCCAAATGCTGGCGTATGGTGTGAGTTTTGCCGCAGGGAAATATAGAAGCTAAATAAATATATAAATTCAGACATTTTTGTACCATACAACCCACATTTATATAGACCAGGAGGCAAGGGTTTTATCCCTAATTCTTCTTCATTAAAGCAGCTACAAACACTGTACAGTGGAATCTCAGATTACGAGCATAATCCCTTCCAGGAGAATGCTCGTATTCCAAAGTACTCGCATATCAAAGCGAGTTTCCTCATTGAAGTCATTGGAAACTAAAATAATTTGTTCAGCATTGACTTCAATGTCATGCAATACCACATGTGGCCAGAGGCGGGGGGGGGGGGGGCGTAGAGCCTCGGAAACAGACGGAAAGGCCCAAGGACAGCTCGGCAAACCTCAGGAACAGAATATTTCCGTGTCTTTCCGAGAATTTTCGAAGGGCGCTGATTGGCTCCAGCGTTCCCCCCCCCCCCCCACAAGGATACTTACCTGTCCAGGGAGCCCACAATGTCGGCCCCCTGAGGCCGATCCGTCCATCGGATCGGGTGCAGCCGCTGCCATTTTAACTAAGGGAAAAACTGGCAGTGGATTGTTCAGGCTTCACCACCAGTTTTCTACTGCGCATGCATGTGGCGCTTCCTGAGTGGCCCCGTCATCTTCTGGGACACACACAGGTCCTAGAAGGCAGCGGACGAGCAGCAGGAAATGACGCCCTAGGCCGCGCTGATGCTGGGGCAAAGGTACTTCAATAACTGTAGGAAGGAGCGATAAAAGATAAATAAAAAAACAATAGCCAAAAAACAGTGGTGGGTGGAGGGGCATGCTTTCCTTTAGGATCTAGTTTAAAAAGTGTGTGGAACACACTTTAGGAATGACACAAATATACATTTTCACAAAGTCTGCTGCTTCTGTGTTTTTAGATCTTTTTTGTCAGATGTTACTATGGTATACTGAAGTATACATACAACAGGAATAGGCGCACAACCCCAAACATTTATCTAGTGCAATCACAAAGGAGTGAATAACAATGTATCAAAAAACAAAATGTGATAAAAAACGGGGGTGTATGGTACAACCTATATCAAGTGAACAAAGATATTAACCACTTAACGCCCGCGGCACGCCTATCTAAGTCCACAGAATGGCACGTACAGGCAGATGGGTGTTCGGGACCCCCTCCGCGGAGGGCGGCTTACCTGCGGGAGCGATCCGTCTTGAGGGGGCGGCTGTTCGTTTCTGTCCGCCCCCTCGTGATCGCTCCCAGCCAATGCCGTCGTGTCCCGCCGTGTCACTTCCTCTGCCTGTAAAATGTAAACACTGGCAGAGGAAGTGATGCAGCTCTCATCTCGGCGGTATTTTCAAACTGCCGAGAGTAGAGAAGAGTCACAGTAAGTCTGCACAACACTACACTGACACCATTACACATAGGCACATTAACCCCTTTGCGATCACCCCCCCACCCCCCTGTCACAGTGTCACTGAATGCAGTGATCATATATGTACTGATCACTGCATTTAGTGTCAGTGTGACAGGCAGTTAGTGTTTGGTTCAGGGTAGCCCTGTACCCCCCCTAATAAAGTGTTACCCCTTTCACCCCCTATTGCCAGCGTCACTAAGCGATCATTTTTCTGATCACTGTATTAGTGTCGCTGTTGCGAATGTTGTTTTTTATTGCAATTTTTTTTTTTACTGAAGACATGTGGCTGAATACATTTTGGCCTAAATGTTTGACTAAAATTTAGTTTTATTCAACTTTTCTTATAACAAAAAGTAAAAAATATTGTTTTTTTTTTTTTTCAAACATTTCGCTCTATTTTTCTTTATAGCGCAAAAAAATAAAAATTGCAGAGGCAATCAAATACCATCAAAAGAAAGCTCTATTTGTGGATTAGAAAAGGACGCAAATTTTGTTTGGGAGCCACGTCGCACGACCGCGCAATTGTCAAAGCGACGCAGTGCCGAATTGTAAAAACGCCTCTGGGCATTTGGCAGCATATTGGTCCAGGGCTTAAGTGGTTAAAGGTTGACCCCCAAAAAAAAAAATATATATATATATATATATATATATATATATATATATATATATCTCCTAGAGTCCTCAAAAAAACAATCAAGGACAATAGTTCATTCATCGCTGCAGCCCAACATCTTGAAGAAACTTGAATCTTTATATTTTATCAGAAGAAATAAAAATACTGACTATTACCAAATCGTTGGACCCCGGTTTTAAGGAGATCAGATAAACTTGTGCATCAGCCTGCTGGCCCCGTTCTAGAATCACTTAACTTGGGGAGGGGTACTTCTATCTTGCAAGAAGGAAGGAAAAATACTTCAACTATCTTTCCAGGCCGTATGAAACAGAAAAAACGATGGTAGTCAGATTTTTGATTTCAGCTTGAAAGATGTGGGATAGTCAATTCTGAACACAGACTCAGTGGAAATGGAAGAAAAAAAGGGGAGATCCTCATAGTGTAGTAAATCCAAAGAATTTATAAAAAAAAAAAAACACTCAAACTTCACAGCAGGTACTACTCCACTCTTTTAAAAATCCTCACAGCAAGTTACAGCAAAAGTCACTTCACTATAAAAAATATAAACTCAGGAAGAAAACCAAGGAAAAGAGAACAGCATCAAAAAAAAATATATTAGGTAGATTCATAAATATACAGCCAAGGAGCGAACCAAAAGGCTGGAGTAAAATGAGTGTGATGGCGTTAGACAATAGCTCCACCCGACGTGTTTCCCCACTACTGGCTTCAACTGGGAAAGGAGACTGACTTCCCACACCACCACATCACACTTATCACCAATGTAAGACAACTTCAGATTACAGAAATTCAATGAATTCTTCAATGTTCTTTACCAATACAGATCTATATATGCAGCAAAGATAAAAAGACATTCTGTAAATTCTTTTTGGATAAAAAAGGTTAAAAAAAAAAATATATATTTTATATAAAAAAAAAAAAAAACATTTAACTAGTCTGGCTAGTCTTTGCTAGGATTAGGACAACAAAAAATGTATATCGACCGGTATTAATGAAAAGGCAAGATAAAAAATATACAAATTATAAAAATTACATTTTTTTTTTATATAAAACACTTCCAATTTCACAATTAGAAACTATTAATCAGAAGGCAAAGGTCGAACCTATCAACTGTTATCTATATAACAGTTGATGTCCCACTCCACATTTAAGCCAAAGGGTCGGTAACACTGGAGCTCATATATCCATCGAGTTTCTCGTCGGGATATATGTCTCACCAAGTCATCTCCCCTCCAATGGGGAGTATATTTATCAATGGCCAATACTTTCAATAAGGAGGCATCCTTGTTATGATTTAAAAGAAAATGTTTGGAAACACTATGTTCAGTAAACCCTATGGAGATGTTTCCTATATGTTGCCCAATTCTAATATTTAGTGCTCTTTTGGTTCTGCCAATATATTGCAGCCCACAAGGGCAAATGAAAAGGTATATTACTCCTTTTGTTTCACAGGTGATAAACTCCTTAATTTTATAGGTCCTGGATGTCACATATGAGCTAAAAGTAGAAGTCCTTACAGTTTCACATTAGATATAGATGTAGATGACATTAGGTCTAGTGGGTAAATGTACCCCTAGTATCTCATCTCCTTTAAGGATTTTCCAGTGCTTTTTCATAGTTTTATTAACCCACCAATATTGTGATGAAAAAGTCGCAACGAAAGCCCACTCAAAGCCATTATATTTTGTATTCCTGGCTTTGGGTTTTAGAAGTATTTCCCTTTCCATGTTAATAATTTATTGAGGTCATTCTCAAGTGCGTCAGCCTTTGTCTAGGAAACTATTTTTGAGAATATCAGCTTGTTCTTTAAAGTCTTCTATTCTGGAGCAATTTCTTCTTATTCTCTGAAACTGTCCTTTAGGAATTGCTTCCAACTACCTAGGATGTTGACAGCTTCCTACTGGTATATAACCATTCCTGTCAGTGGTTTTAAAGAAGGTTTTAGTAACTAGCTTCCCTTCTTCTTTTGAAATAACCAAATCAAGGAAGTTGACAGAGACAGTATTTGCTTCATAGGTAAAGCTAATTCCCAATTGGTTATTATTAACCATATTAATACAAGTTTGCAGGGACTCAGTATCTCCCTTCCAGAGGAAGAAGGCGTCATCAATATATCTTCTCCAAAAGAGTAATTGGAGACATCTCCATGAAAAAATTTGATAATTTTCCCACAGTGCCATAAAAAGATTGGCTAGGCTGGGCGCAAATTTGGCTCCCATTGCCACGCTTGTCTTTTGTAGGAAAAACTTTCCATCATAGAAAAAATAATTATGTTCCATGGCAAATTTTAACAGTTTCAAAACAAATTCCATTAACGACTTATTCAGCGTTTCCTCCTTATTCAGAAAAAATCTGGCTGCTTGAAAGCCCAACTCATGAGGTATGTTGGTATAGAGCGAGGTAACATCCGCCGTTACCAATAGGACATCTTCTTCAACATTCAAGCAGGATAGTTCATTGATCAGCTGCATGGAATCTCTCAAAAAGGCAGGCGTCTTAATAACTGCTGGCTGTAAGATGAAGTCTACAAATTCCTCAACTCTAGATGTTAGGGACTCAATGCCACTAACATTTTGTCTGCCTGGTGGCTGGGTCAGGCTCTTGTGGATTTTTGGGAGATAGTAAATTTATTGGCATTTTGGGTGCCAAGGGAATTAAAAACTCCTTTTCCTTTTGGTTTACAATACCTCTTCTGAAGCCATCCTTTACCAAAGCATCCAGTTGTTTAGTATATCCTCTGATGGGGTCTCTATTGAGAATAGTATAAGTGTCCCCATCGGCCAATAGACGGTTAATTTCCTTCTCATAGTCTTGTTTCTTGAGAAGTACAATGCCCCCCCCCCTTATCCGTGGGGCGAATAACCAATTCTTTCCTTTGACATAGCGTCTCTATTCCTTCTTGTATGTCCTTCTGATATTCATTCCTAAAATGGGCCTTCCTCAAATCCCGAAGGACCAAATCTCTAAAAACAGTAATACTGGGTACCGGTTTTCCAGGGTTAAAAAGAGATGCATTCCTCAATCCTGTCCCCTTTGGCATTTTAGGATTGGTGTCATTAGTCTTATTGAGGGAAGCTGAATTCTTAATTATCGGATCTGAGAGGAAGTACTGCTTGATGGTAAGCTTCCTCATATATTTTTGAAGATCAATAAAAACGTGGAATTTAATCAAATTCTGCTTGGGCGCAAATTTCAAACCTTTGCTAAGAATAGTTTGTTCATTTTCTGACAGTTCTATTCCGCTTAGATTGAAGATTCCTTCATTTCTTACTTCCTCCTTCTTTTGGGTGTTCCACTTCCCTCCCCTGCATCCTCTCTTAGTCTTCCTTTTTTGTTCTGTCCTTTTCCTAAAAAAACTCAATGCTTTATTTCTAAGGGGAGCTGATTGCGATGGTTCTTCATAGGATCTTGATGGCTTGTCTCTTAAAGATCCATACACATCCCTTGTGTGATCTCCCTCATATTCACTTCCATATCCCTGGAGATGACTGTACTCTCACATCATATTTCCATGGGACTTTAGGAGAGTTATAGGGTCACCTATATTGCTCATTCCACGGGGGTCTTCTTTGATTCGGATCCTCATATCCTCCTGTATATTCCATCTATATATTGACCCCCATAATTTCCCAATGTATGGGGAGATCTCATATCTGTATATTGATTATAGGGTTTGTCCCTATTTTGAACATTATTTGTTACTGTATATTGGTTCCTAGGTGGATGATTATTGGGAGAAACGTTAGTTACCTTCTTCTTAAGGGGTGGGGGTCTTCCCCTTTTCGTTGTCCCAACATCCCGATGAGCTGAAATAGGTAAGATTCTCTCCTCTGCTCTCTCCCTAGGGGGTATGGGTTGCTGATTAACCCCACTAGCTTCCATATTCTCAACCTTAGTAGTATTTGAACTATTTACATTAGTTTCTTTAAAGAGTTCTTGCCATTTAAAGACATTATTTGTTCTGTAATCTTCTACATCCCTTAAGTATTTTTCTCTTTTTTATGCGCTGCTCTTCCTCCTCTTCTGCCATTATCTCCCTGAGTTCTTTAGTATAAACTTGATATAAACCTTCCTTATTAAAAGGAATACGTTTCTCTTTTATATCGTTTATTTCTTGCTGCAATTTAGAGACTTTTCCCTGTTTCCTAGTTATCAAAAAACTCAGAAAAGCTAGGCCTACATCATTAAAATATAAAAACCATTCTTTGGAATCTTTGTCTCCCTTCTCTGGGTACACTTGCCACCGCAAACTTCTTGGGACCATTTTCTCCTTGAGATATCTTTCCAAGAAGATGGTATCCCAGGTGGCATGTAGTTCCGCAATCAGGACATTTTTAAGCCTCATAAAAATTCCCCTATTATCTGTCTCCAGAGTAGTTTGGTCAAAAACTTCTTCTGGATTGATCTTTCTGTTTCTAAGATATTCAAAGATATCCATATTAAACTAACTTAAAGTATATATAAAAATATATGTGTATAGTAACAAATTAACAAATAATCAATATGGGAAGCAGCAGAGAAATGGTGTATTTCCAAACAAAAAAGAAAAAAAATCTGCGCTAAAACCCACTTACACGTGAAGAAAATATTATATATGACCTCTAAAAATAGAGGAAAAAATTTGTGAAAATAAATTAAATGAAAGTGGGGGGGATGCTGCTGCCCATACAAAGCTCAAATACTTAAACTTCAAAGACATATATACAACAGGAATAGGCGTGCAACCCCAAACATTTATCTAGTGCAATCACAAAGGAGTGAATAACAATATATCAAAAACCAAAATGTGATTAAAAAAAGGGGGTGTATGGTACACCATATATCAAGTGAACAAAGATATTAACGGTTGACCCCAAAAAAATAATATATATATATATATATAAAGCCCCGATCCCGCAGCTGAATCATCTGTAGGAGATGGTCCTGGCACTTGCTGGACTTTCTTGGACACCCTGAAGCCTTCTTCACTAATGCAGTGGACATCTATTTTTATGGGATTAAGTTCCTTTTCATGGCAAAGAGGGACTTTGCAATTCATTGGATCACTCTTCATAACATTCTGGAGTATATGTAAATTGCTATCATAAAAACTGAGGCAGCAGACCGTGAACAATTTATTTGTGTCATTCCCAAAATGTTTGGCCACGTCTGGTGGCCATTGCAATACTTTTTTGGGAAAAAAAAATCACTTTTTTTTAATTTAAAAATAAGACAACAGTGGAGTTGGCCCAATTTTTTTTATATATATTGTAAAAGATAATATTACGACGAGTAAATTGATACCCAACATGTTAATCTTCAAAATTGCGCCTGCTCGTAGAATGGCGTTAAACTTACCCTTAATCTCCATAGGTGACGTTCAAAAAATTCTACAGGTTGCATGAGATCTGGGGTCAAAAAGACCTCACATCTCATATTTAGACTAAAATGCAATAATAAAAAAAAAAGACAAAAATAAAATGGCCCTTTAAGATGTATGGCGGAAATGACGTTGCAAATTTGCTTCTGCCCTGCTATGGTATGGAGATGGGTGGGTGCCATCTTGCCCTCACTCATATGCATACCCAGCCATGGCTAGGACCTGATCGCCCTCGCCACTACTGACGGCTCTGGTAAGCGGCGGGGGGGGAGCCCTCTCCCACGATAATAGTTATATTGCAGCAAATCCACCGCAGAGACCACCATTATTGTTTAACAGGATCGCTGCCTGAAGAGATGGATACCTCTGTTGTGGCAGCATCTGCTGCCATTACCGAGATATCCCTCTTCAAAGTCAGGATGTATATAGTCGTGCGGTGATCCTTAAGTGGTTAAGATAAAATATGTCTCGCTGCTTGTTCCCCCTCTTCTCCCTAAACACTTACTTGAGTCCTCGCTTAATCCACTGCCGTGCCCATCTGCAATTGCGCTGCTCTCTCTTCCTCTTCTCACAGGACACACAGGCAGCAAGAAGAGTGGGGGGTGTCCAAGCTGTGCTGTGTGTCTATGGATGCACACAGCCTGGCTCGTGAGCACACCAACACGTGTGTCCCATAGCACACAGCTTGATAAGGGGGCTGAGAAGATGAGAAGTGGACAGCGCAGGGGGGCCCAGAAATGGATGTAATGGGCTGTTTTGTGCAATACCATTGCACAGAGCAGGCAAATTTAAACCTCTCTTTCATTTTTGGATAAAAACAATTACCCAATTATAACTAGTTCAAAACTTGTTCATCTTCGATTCTTGATTGGGATATTAGTTGCCGTAGTTCAATGTTAGTGAGTCTAAGTTTGACTCCGATGTCCTAGTTTGCAGTGGCTAGCATGAGTCAAGCCACACAGATGATTGCTTGTTTAGTGCGCATGCTTTGGACATTAAAGGTCGCTGATATCTGATGTGGGTTATAAGCTTTTCTGACAAATGGTGCATCCACAATTGAGATACAGCAGAAAAGCTGCTAGCACCAAGGGTTAACTATTAGGACCCATTTACACCAAGGTGGTCCCCTGAGGTGCATTTATTACATACGCATTATGTCACACCTGACTTTATGAGTATTTTTCATCCAGTAGAACGTATAAAAGCATTGCATGAAAACTCAAAGCTATACATTCATTTACTGTTACCTCATTTGAATTGAAGATTATTATATTCCTCACTCCCCAAAGAGCTTCTTTAAGGCTGTTTATTATTTTCCGTAAAACAACAAATTTAGCCTGTGGTATTTTATCTACTTTACCATAAATAATTACTTCTTTAATTCCTGCTACCTGTTCCAACAGAGGTTTTGCCTTCCCCCAAAGATTTTTGGCATAAAAGCAATCCCACGGAATGTGTTTAACAGTTTCTTCTGCTCTACAGGTGGACCTCGGGCACTTAGGTGATGTTGTGACGGCTCTCTTGTGCTGGAATGCCTTTGTAGGCAGACATTCGTGCACACAGACCCATGCTATGTCCTTGTGAGCATTAAGGTGCTGTTTACAGCTAACTCTTGCCCAAACAGATTTAACCTCATTTTCTGGCAGGCGACCAATGGGAATAAAAGTCTCAGCGACATTAAAATGCAGTTTCAACTTTAATTTATTGCAGATATCTTCTTGGGATTTATTTTGGAGGTTAAAACCATAGATGGTGGTTTGCAAGATGGCATAAAACCATGGAGGGTCAAGGCAGTGAGGTATTTTCAGGGATAAACTATGCCAACCGAGTCTCCGAAAAGTAAACCCTGTTGCATACTTTAAGAAAAATGACCAAAGTGTGTCTGTGTTATGCGTTTGAAGGCATAAAATCAAGTACTTAGTATATACAAAATGCTTTATGTTAGGCATACCTTTCCCACCTTTTTTTGGAGGTTTTGTCATGTATATCTTTTTTAACCTCTCCATTTTAGCACCCCAAACAAAAATAAAACATGTTGTAACAATCTGAGGCAGGTGCATAACTGTTGGAGGAAAAGTCAGAGCTGTATACAACAAAATAGGTAACAGAACCATTTTAAGTAATAAAATCCGCCCTTCGATGGTTAACTGTCGCATCTTCCAGCCTATAACCTTTCTATTTATCCTTTGCATAACCAAATTCCAGGACTCCTCTCCATCATTTTCAGGGGTAAAAATTGTGCCCAAGATTTTAATAGACTCCTTTGTTTGTATTGGGCAATCCAGTGAGGGCTTCCATTTTCCAAGTTCCAACATGCTGCTCTTATTTAAATTTAACGTAAATCCAGAAGCGGCACAGAAATATTCCGTTCTTTTACGTGTCCTTTGAACAGATGTAGTGTCAGTCAGTACACAACATGGCAAGGTCATCCATGTAACCGGTGATCTTTACTTGTAGCCCTCCACTCCCGGGCACATTAACTCTTCTGATCACCTTGTCCCTTCTGATAAAGCATAAAAGGGGCTCAATGGCGCAGACAAAAAGCAATGGTGATAAAGGACATCCCTGCTTGACACCACACTTTAGGATAAAGTCTTCTGTCAGGAATCCATTGACTAAAACCTGACTGGTACAGTTGTCATATAAGGACATTAAAGAGGACAAAAACCCTTCCGGAATGCCCATTTTGGTCAAAACCTCAAAAAGGTACACATGAGAGATGTGGTCAAAAGCCTTTTCAAAGTCCAAAGACAGAATTGCCAAAGTTTGCTTACGTTCCGCAGTATACCAAATACAATCCCTTATTAGGTTGGTGATATGGTGTATTCTGCGTCCAGGGATACCGCACACCTGGTTACTGTGGATAATTTTCTCTATCACCCCTTCCAACCTGTTTGCCAGGATTTTGTCAAAGATTTTGTAATCCAGATTGAGTAGTGTAATAGGCCTCCAGTTTTTTAATTGGCGTTTGTCGCCCTCTTTTGGCAGTAGTGTAATGACACCTTTTCTCCAAGAGAAAGCTGTTTGTGCCGAAAACATTTGCTGAATACAATTAACAAGTCACTTTTCAAAATATCCCAGAACTGTAAATAAAATTCAATAGGTAACCCATCCAGTCCAGGTATTTTACTTTTCTGAAAACTTTTTATGGTGTTTAAAAGTTCTTCTTCGGTTAAGGATATATTTAGGGACTCTGCATCCTCTCTGTTTAGGACCATAGTGATGTCTTTGAGTGTGTCATTCAGGAAATCACTGTCAATGTGTTTGGTGTCGTATAGGGATTGGTAAAAATTACAAACTTTTCCCATTATACCACTCCTAGATTTTCCCCCTTCCATTTCTGTTATGATTTCCTTTAAAATGTGGATTTTCCTGAAGAAATACTTGGTACTTTTTTCATTCTCTGCTACATGTTTTATGCAACTTTTAAAAATGACTTCCTTTGCTTTCTCCTCCAGGCATTTTTTAATACTCTCCAGTGTTGTAGAAAAGTTCATGTACGTGTAAAATACTTTTGACAATAAAGTGTATATTGCAGTGTGTTACAGTAATGTTGTAAATGGGCTGCTTAGTGAGGTTTTATTTTTTTGGTCTAATTGTAGTTCACATTTAAATTTTAATATAAATACATTGGGGTTGATTTACCAAAACTGAAGAGTCCATCCATATAAAGATTGGATCCTAAACTGCCTTTCTGCGGCTCGGAGAGCAATACTCAAAAATTAGACCGCTTCATCTAGCCCATAAGTCGCACAGGTTAAACAAGTGCTATTACTGCAGCTTCACAAAGAAAAAAAATCAACACTGACTTTAACCACCCGGCCCGGAAATAAACGATTATTCTCACGGTGGGGGGGCTTTCATGAACTCAACAATACCGCTAGAGACACTCAAGTCTTTCCATAGCTACAAGGATCTCCAATTGAACTATGATATTGATGACACCTCTTGAGATCTCTCCCATCCTTCCTATCTCACTACATCCTTTAGGGACTGGAACTGGACTATGTATTCTTCACCCGCAACCGTCCAACATATCAAAAACAACTCTTCACTAATGCCAGAACAGCTAGTCTTTATCTACTGCATCTAAGGAATGCAATCGCAGTGAACCCCCCCTTCTTCCATCTAGCTTTTACCCCTCATAGTTTTAGTACTCTGTAATAGTAAATCCATCCAGTTCTACATTTCTTTTCTGCTGGATTTACTGCTGTATGTCAAGCTCTCTCTCCTATCATTGTGCCCCCCCCCCCACCAGGGGTTACCAGGCTGCAATGAAAATGATTTACTGAATATCTACCCCTTCATTTATCTCCACTGTTTAAGGGCCAGTTCACACCAGACAGAGTTCCGTGCGCATTTTCTCTGCACTAAAAATGCATGCACATTGTTTTTCACATATTCCAATGGCTCTAGTTCACACCATGCAGTCAGTTTCCAGTGGTTCAGAAAAAAACGGAACTGCATCTGCATTAGTGCCAGTTCACACCACAGAAACGCAAGCTGGGTGCGTTCCAGGTGCGTTTTTGATGCGGTTCAGGTGCGTTTTTTAATTCAATCTTATTTTATTAGAAAAGAGAAACAGAAAGACAAATATCGTCTCAAACATTACAAACAGCAAAATTGAATATATCAACAATAGGTACTGTGTATGACAGAACATAAACATGTCTGTTACATAGAGATGAGAGAAAAAGCACGAGTACAAGGACCACCATAAGGCCGTTAGTGTTAGAAATCCCTGTAGACAAAAAAAAAAAAAAGGGAAGATCTGGTTGTTGTAGCTCTCAACCATACTACAGGTGAGGGAGCAGTGCTGCCACGCATACGGTGCAGTATATGGGAGTGCATATTGAGCCGTATGGGAAAATTTAAAAATTAAAGAATAACATATGGGGTCAGAAAGCGAATCAGTAACATTTGGCAGGACAAAGACATGTATGTGGACTAATGGATTCCTAAGAATGTAATCAGACAACGAGAGAAAGAAAAGAAGCAGAGGCAGACAAAAGGGGGAGAGATAATGGGGCAAGAATTGGGGGGCAAGTATCGCTCCATCATGGCACCAGGGCGACATCATCCAGGCCACCTCCAGCCCAGGAAATAAACTCAGAAGAGTATCGGAACATTGACCACAAAGTCCAGGTGAGAGAGAATTGTTCGCTTTTATCGCACTCTTCCGCCAACAGACGTTCAAGGTCCCTTACGCGGTCCACCTCAACAGCCCAGTCCCCAAGGGAAGGCGTAGCCGCCGATCTCCAGAGACGGGGGATCACCACCCTGGCCGCCGCCAGAAAGTGTCGCAACACATTATTTTTAACAGACTTGAACGAGCCAGGGAGTATAGATAAGAGAGCCACCTCAGGGGAGGGGTGGATCGCGGTCGCCATCAGTTTGCAGTATAGCTTGAAAATCCGTTGCCAAAATCCCTCAGGTGGGTTTTTTGAATGCTTTCCAGGTGCGTTTTTGGTACGTTTTTAATGCAGTCCGGTGCTTTTTTCACCCCTCTTTTTTAATAACCTTAGATAAGGACAAGTGTGTTCCATTGTGTGTTTGGTGCATTTAGGCGTATTCTAGTGTGTTTTTTTATGCGTTTTACAGCGTTCCAGTACAGTAAGGTGACCAGATTTTTTAACCACTTTGCAACCGCCCTATGCCGAAAGTACGGCTCTAGGGCGGTTGCTGTATTCTAACTGGCCGTTAATTAACGGCCTGTCAGAATCGCGCTCCCGCGCGCCTCCTGAGGCGCGCACACGGGAACATCCGTGACCGCCGGGTCCAGAGGACCCGGCGCATCACGGATCACGGTAAATCGCCGCTGATAGCGGCGGTTTACCACGTGATCGCTCCGTCCAATGACGGAGCGATCACTTGTCAACAGAGCGGCGTCATGTGCTGACGCCGGTTCCTCCCTCCTCTCTCTGTACCGATCGGTACAGTGTAAGAGGAGAGGGGAGGGAGCGGATGGCAGCGCCAGTGCTGCGGGCTGGATCTGTGACAAATGTAGTCACAGATCCATCCATCCCTCCCTCCCTGCTCAGCCATCCCTGCTGCATATACTCTGCAATACTCTGGGCAATACTCACCTGGGCATACTCTGCAATACTCAGCCATACTCGGGCAATACTCTGGCAATACTCCGCAATACTCTGGCAATACTCTGGGCATACTCTGCCAATACTCTGGGCATACTCTGCCAATACTCTGGGCATACTCTGCCAATACTCTGGGCATACTCTGCAATACTCTGGGCATACTCTGCAATACCCTGGGCATACTCTGGCAATACCCTGGGCATACTCTGGCAATACTCTGCATACTCCGCAATACTCTGGCAATACTCTGGCAATACTCTGGCAATACTCTGGGCATACTCTGCAATACTCTGGGCATACTCTGCAATACTCTGGGCATACTCCGCAATACTCTGGGCATGCTCCGCAATACTCTGGGCATACTCCGCAATACTCTGGGCATACTCCGCAATTCTCTGGGCATACTTAGCAATACTCTGGGCATACAGCAGCCCCTGTCCCTGCGAGCTCGCATGCAGAAGCGAACGCATACGCAAGTCCCGCCCACATATAAAAACGGTGTTCAAACCACACGTGAGGTATCTTTATATAATGTTTTGGGGTTCTATGTATTTTTCTAGCAAATAAATTATGATTTTTACATGTAGGAGAGAAATGTCAGAATTGGCCTGGGTGCTCCCTGCATGTTGGGCCTCTGTATGTGGCTGCACTGTGTAAAAGTCTCACACATGGGGTATCGCCATACTCGGGAGGAATAGCAGAATGTGTTTTGGGGTGTAATTTGTGGTATGCATATGCTGTGTGTGAAAAATAACCTAATAATATGAAAATTTGATGAAAAAAAAAAAAATCTTGATTTTGCAAAGAATTGTGGGAAAAAATTACAACTTTTAAAAACTCACCATGTCTCTTTCTAAATACCTTGGAATGTCTTCTTTCCAAAAAGGGGTCATTTGGGGGGTATTTGTACTTTTCTGGCATGTTAGGGTCTCAAGAAATTAGAGAAGCTGTCAGTACTTCAGGTGTGATGAAATTGATCAATTTTCAGGATTTGGTACCATAGCTTGTAGACCCCATAACTTTCACCCAGACTAAATAATATCCAACATTTTTTTTTTTTTTTTACCAAAGATATGTAGCAGTATACATTTTAGGCCAAATTTATGAAGAAAAATTACTTTTTTGCAAAATTGTATAATAGAAATGAAGAAAAATTATTATTTTTTGCAAAATTTTGTTCTTTTTTCATTTATAGCAAAAAAAATAAAAACCGCAGAGGTGATGAAATACCACCAAAAGAAAGCTCTATTTGTGGGAAAAAAAGGACAAAAAATTCATTTGGTTATAGTCTTGTATGACTGAGTTATTGTCATTCAAACTGTGGGAGCACCGAAAGCTGAAAATTGGTCTGGTTATTAAGGGTGTTTAAGTGCCCAGTGGTCAAGTGGTTAAATGAAATCCGTGGGACATTTTTTTTTTTTTTACTAGTAATTATGGCAATAAGCGACTCTCTGCCCATCGCTGCCGCCGCCTGCCTCACAACCTGTTAAGTCTTGCTCTCCGGGCCCCAGCTACTACTGGGTGGGAAGCAGAGGAAGATCACTCCGCCAGGGAAGGCAAGGAGATAAGCAGGCAGCCGGCTGGCCAGGACTTGGGCCAAAGCAGAAGAACATGCATGCGCCTGAAACTGAAGAAATAGTCCTTCCACTCTAACCAGCACATGATCATCAGAAAGGGGCACAGATAATGGAAAAAAAAATTTTTTTTATTCTGCACTGCCTTTGAGATTGCCCCAGCCCCTGTTCAAATCCAATCCTGGGTCAAAACTGGGGACAGACTTGGTCCGGGGACAGTGTCCTCAATCTGGGGACTGTCCCCGGAAACCAGGGATGTCTGGTCACCCTACAGTACAGTTCAGGGCAGGTAATATGCAGCATGTTCTACTTTTTTGTGGAACTGCAAGCACTGGTGTGAACTATGCCATTGAAAACCATATAAACTACTTTCCATGCGTTTTTGATGCAGAAAAAACGTAGTGGACTGCATATGGTGTGAACTGTGAAATGTTTTTAAAACAAATGCCTATTTCGGGGGGCGACAAGGATTCCCTCCTGTCTTTTTAACCATATATCTGTATGACAAGTCTTCAATAAATTATAAAAAAAAAATAGAGAGTGCAGATCTGTTGCAGCTGTACATGTCAGCCAATCAGCTTCTAACTTCAGCTTGTTCAGTTAAGCTTTAACAAAGACAACTGGAAGCTGATTGGTTTCTATGCAGAGCTGCACCAGATTTTGCATTTTCCAGTTTTAGTAAATCAATTCATAACAATTTGCTAAATATAACTATTTGGCTAAAATATATACATGAAATAAAATAAGATGCAACCACGTGAAAACCATGAAAAAGGCAATACACTACAGAGGCCTGAGGGGGGGTCCCCATCTCCCGGGTGGCCCATCCGGGGGTGCTGCCTTGGAGAGGTACAGCTAGGAGCGCTAGGTAGGCTATATGTTAAGCCAACACCATGATTAATGACTTTGTATTACATGCTGAATGTCGGTGTAGTCACCTTCCATGTAATCTTCACCTATTGTATAATGTAATGCATTGCTTTGTAACTTGTTGAAAATAAAATACTTTGAAAGAAAGAGGCAATACAGACCATCATCTATAAAACTTTATTTATATAAAATATTTTTCAAAGAACAATACATACAGCCTGTTTCAGTTTCAAGTATTTTAAACAAAAGTTTGGAACGGATACAAATATGATACAAAAAGGCGTGTGGCCTATTGCAGAAAAGTGGGTTATTGCAGGCAAATGTAGAATTTATGTCAGAGCTTTAAATAAAGTTATAAAATAAAGTTTTTCATTTTGATTATAAACAAGGACAGCCATTGTTCACACTCTGGTTGTGTTAGAGTTCCTGTTCATGGCAAAGAATAAGGGAGAGGGGGATATGCAGGCAATCCTGGTACAGGTGATCGAGTAAAACCTGCTCTATGGTTTTGTTCCCAGAAAACACTGTGACTGTCATGTGCCATCAACCCCAAAAAAGTCTGGATGGAAGACGTCTGTGCTGAGTGGAGTCATATTTAACACCCTAATAGTTCATAAATCTTATTTTACATATTATGGAGTGCTGCTTAGCATGAAGTTCTATTGCACAAAGCCCCGCCCAAATCAAATCCCTGTTATTGCAAATCACAACAAAAACATTCTATCATTAGTTGTACAAGTCACTGTATCTTTTGAGGAAAAAAATGTTAAAATAACATTTTGTGGTTTATAATAGTGCAAGCCCTTTACACAGTGGGGTTGATTTAGTAAATAAATAGAGATTGTCCCCATGCTTCGTAAATAGGATGAAGCTGTGTTCACTTTGAACACCCAATCATGTGATCAGTCTCTATTCTTTTAGTCAACTCTAATCTTTTCATGTATTTATATACAGTGGGGAAAAATTATTATGCGATCCCCTGCAGATTTTGAAAGTTTGCCCACTTGCAAAGAAATGAAGGGTCTATATTTTTTTATCATTGGTGAATTTTAAATAATAAAGACAGAATGTCAACCAAAAATCCTGAAAAACCCATAAAACAAATTGGCGGAATTAAAATGCTGACTATGACCATATGAACACAATCCCTACAGTCAAGCACGGAGGTGGAAACATGATGCTTTGGGGACGTTTCTCTGCTAAAGGTACAGACAGACCTTGTCGCATTGAGGGGCTAATGGACGGGGTCATGTATTGTAAAATTTTGGATGAGAACCTTCTTCCCTCAGCCAGAACACTGAAGATAGATCTTCTCTGACAACAACTCAAAACATACCGCCAAAGCAACAAAGGAGAGGCTCAAGAAGAAGCACATTAAGGTCAAGAAGTGGCCTAGCCAGACCTTAATCCTATAGAAAATTTGTGGAGGGAGTTGAAACTTCGAGTTGCCAAGCAACTGCCAAAAAACCTTAAAGAGCAAGTAAACCCTCTTGGTAATTTTTTTTTTAAATACACCCTGCAAAAAAAGGCATAATGAGCTAGTATGCATAGCATACTAGCTCATTATGCATTACTTACCTGAGATCGAATCCCCAGTAGTGGCCCTCGTTCGCTTCCTCCAACGCTGCCATCTCTCCCGGAGTGACTTCCGGGTATCGCGGCGCTGTCGATGTAACTGGCTGGAGCCACGACGACGTCACGGGTACCGCCACTAGAAACAGTCACGGTTAGAAACGGCACGCTCAGTGCACCTGCGCCCGATGACTACGGTGCATGCGCCGTAGACATCAGTACCGCCATTTCTTCAAATATCTCCTAAACCTTTTAGGTTTGGGAGATATTTCTTACACCTAGAGGTAAGCCTTAATCTAGGCTTACCTGTAGTTTAAAGTGGTTGTAATGGGTTTTACAACCACTTTAAGGATTTAGAGAAGATCTGTAAAGAAGAGTGGATCAAACTCACTCCTGAGATGTGTACAAACCTGGTCACCAACTACAAGAAACGTCTTACCTCTGTGCTTGCCAACAAGGGTTTCCGCACTAAGTACTAAAACATGTTTTACTTGGGGATCAAATACTTATCTTACTCACTGAACTGCGACTTAAACTTTTTTCTGGATTTTCGGTTCATATTTTGTCTCTATCATTTAAAATACACCTATGATAAAAATTATAGACCCTTCATTTGGGCAGGTGGGCAAATCTACAAAATCTGTGGGGGGAGCAAATAATTATTTCCCCCATTGTATTTTATATGGCCTTTTGCACACTGGCAGTCAAGGCTGTGGAGCAAAAATTCTGCCATCTTTGTCTCACCTGGGAAGTATAAGTGCAACATACAGCATACACTTGTGTATATGCCAGGGCTATCCTAAATACAAATATAGCCTACGGGTGTATGCAAAAATATAACTTTTTCTATTCTTAGAATAGGCCTGTATGCTAGACGTGTGCGGTTCATTTAGTTCCAAATTAAAATTCAGACAGATAGTTTTCCAATTTCCAAAGAGAATAAAATAGAATAGAAAATTAAGGAATAGAATAGAAAAAACATATTTATATTCTAGTTATTCTATTTGGAAAACTTTTCGAATTCGAAAACGTTTTAAATTCAAAAACTTTTTTGAAATGGATTTGAAAACGAATTAAACTAATTTATGTAAATAACAAATCGAACCAAAAAGAAACAAAACAAAGTAAATTTTTTCATTCTGCACATGTCTACAGTATGCTATACCAGCTTATTGAACTAGGGTGCCTTGAGGTTTCTTCAGGGCTGCCTTGGCAAAATACCTACAAATTTATCAAAAATTGTATACAAGCCAGCAGGTGGATAAAGCCTGCCTTTTAGTCACACAAAGCCATGGGTTTTGATTACGACTTTCTAGACACTGGCATCCTAACAACCAATGATGTCATCACTTAATAAGAAGGATGTCTGTTGCCCCCACAGCATTCTTGTTTGACCCTCCTGTGCCCCTCTCCCTCAGCACTGGGGTGACATTAGCTGACTGATGGAGAGAAATTGAGGGAGAAGAGAAACATTGGAATACTAGTCAGTACCAGTGTGCAAAGGTGTATTTGCTTTGGAAAAACAAATCACCTCCAACGTTGGGTGTCCTACATGTGGATGTTGCTGCATTATGTAAAATTATTCAAATCATTTTTTACATTTTAGAATGGGGTGCCTCAAGGCTGTCCAGAATTTTAATGGGTGCCTTGATTGAAAAAAGATTGATAAACACTGCGCTATATTCATGTTAATGATAGCACTGGTGTATACCCGAGTACAGCCGCACGCGGCCATTTGTCTAGGGGAGGCAACTTGCAATGGGGATATCACATGTAAGAAAAAAGGAAACATTTCTCTAGACAAGTTTGCAATCATTTACACACATATATGAACAGACACCGAAGAATAACTAGAACCTAACATTACACATTTTTTTTTTTTGTGTATTTTTGTGCGTGAACTCGAGAGAGAGGAGCCGGACTGCAGGAGTTGGGAGTAGGCAGACCCTCCCCCCGGAGGCAATCGCCATCCTTCTCCATGCCCCCGGTGGCAATGGCGGGTGTGAGGGGGGGCCTCCCACTCACCCCGCCCTACCTGCTCCACTTGGGAGCCCAACTGGGGCCCAACAGGACCCCATCGGGGCAGAGGGACTCCCCCTATGAGGGAGTGAGGGGGCCTGACCCACCAAGCCAGCCCCGTAGGTCCTTCGCCTCTTTTAAGGAGACCGCATGGCCAAAGCGCGTGCGTATTAAACCAATTTTGTGTGCGTGCAAGTGTGGTGGTTTTTGTGGGGGGGGTGGGCGTACAAAGCACAGGCGTACCTTGCATAGCACACCCACCGGGAGCCGGGCTGAGACCACCAAACTCAATTCACATGTAGCCGAGACCGGGATCCGAACCCTTGGCTGCAGAGGTGAACGGCTTTGTCAGCGCAGTGCCAATCACGTTGAGCCACCACAGCTCCTCTGATTTTGAGCTCCTCTCATTTTTTAAATTGAATTTACCAAAGATCTAGAGGTTGGTCATTTAGCAAAATGGTTGTTTACTTTGAAAAGTGCATTTTGATTTTGCAAAGTAAATGATAGTAAATAAAGTGATACTTTTTTTTAAAGGATGAGTTCACCTTTTGTAACAATATAGGGTGTAATATCTTACATGTTACTGGGCTCCAGTCTCTGCTGTCAATTTAAAACCAGCAGGGCTCCAGTCACACGGCTGCATCATTTATTCACAGAGTTCCATGAATTAACTACAAGTCCTGTCTGCCACTGCGGCAGACAGCTTGTAGTTCATTCACTAAATTTAATTAATTCACAGAATTGAAGGAAGAATCAATAAACTACAAGAGCACTCATCAGCGCATTGATTCTTCCTTCAATTCAGTAAGGCCTTGTACACACGATCAGTCCAAACTGATGAAAATGGACTGAAGTTCAGTTTCATCGGTTCACAGACTGATGGTCTGATGTGCAAACACACCATCAGTTCAAAAACCGATCGTGTCAGAACGCAGTGACGTAAAACACAACGACGTGCAGAAAAAAATGAAGTTCAATGCTTCCAAGCTTGTTTGGCTGTACTTCTTCTGTGGATAACAGGAGTGCAGTTCGCTTTGCACTCATGTGACCCATTATCAGAAGAGAGCGGGCTGAAGTCCGCTGTCTGCTGACATCACAGAGACGGTCCATGCTCGGACAAGTGTGCGACACTGGGGTCAGGATCCGCCTACATGACTTGGCTAAGCTTCTCAGCGAGAGAGGCTGCTCTCCAGCCCAGCGTCCCAGTGAGGGGGCCAGAACAGAGAGCTGGTGGCTGACAGTCATTAGCTCTCTGCTCGGTGGGACCCCTGAGAATCAAGCGATCTGCAGTGTTAGAGGTACCGGGGACAGATGCAACATCCCTCTAGGTAAGTATAAATCTACAAAAAAACAGAAACCCCATACTTCTCTTTTAAGAAATGATTTACTAAAGGCAAATAGGCTGTTTGTTTTGAGCAGCAAGGGATCTGTCTGCCGATTCAAAATGGAGTCTGCTCCATGTGAAAGGGGCCCAATAGTTTATTTCAAACCCTGTCACTTTGGCTGGTCAGTATGGTGTGCTTGGAAACAAGGAGACAAATATGTAGAAAAAGACATTCATATACTGAATACTAATATTACATGTATAAACGAAGTACACTTATAAAAATGCAATAGTTACGTGATTGTATCCCTTCAAATATATACATGTTCCTATCTAGTATGAGTATAATGATGAATCATTTTTAATACTTTTATGCTGCTCTGCAAGTAGAATACCATGGCTCAAAACACTGTATAAATATTACTTTAATTCATTTCTATCACTGAAAATGTTAAAATAAGCAGTTTAATGTTTGCTATTGCTTCATTATATAAATGTAAATGTTAATGTAGTTTTATTTCCCCCTAATAAAAGCAACTATACATTTGTAAACTAAATAATGAAACTCCCAAATACACAAAATGTAAACCAAAATGTACAACTGCATAAAATGTCCAACTGTGAAAAAAACTAACAGTTTAAACAATAAAATTGTAGCAAAGGTCCCCAGTCCAGCAGGTCAAGATATATAATAAAAAAGACTATGCCAAAAACTGCCCTGCAGTTTGATAAAAAAAATAAAAAAACTTTCAAGAATTTGAAAATAAAAAAAATCCTTAAAGACATTTGTACAAAACATTTTCATCAAGAAGTAAAAATTATTACAAAAAAAATAGGGTAAGTTAATTAAGTTGAGCCGTCTCTGCCAATTCATCTTCTGTTTTCTGAAGTTTTTCATATTTTCTTTTAAAAAATCCAAGCTAGAAAAACACAGGAAACATGTTGGTAAGAATTGCTTGTCAAGTGTATTTTCTAATAAATGCTTTTGCATGGGTTTCTATCAATCTATTTAAAGACATAAACATGTATTTTCTGATTGGAAAAGGTGGAGAGGAGGGACTGTGATGTGAATCCACCTTCATTTAACAATATACAGTACAAGGTGTCAGGGCTTTTTTTCTTCAGAGAATATGTGCAGGAACTCCTCCCTTCTGAGTCAACCCTTATCTCCACCCCTTCCCACCTCTGAGCACCGTTCCTTGGTTCCACCCCTTACCCGCCTCCCATTACCACCCCTTTTAGAGAATACAGAACTAAGTATTATTTTGTGGTGCTTTGTAATTTGTAGAGAAATGTATTAATGGTAACAACAGGAAAACAGTAAAATAGATCTAGCAACAATGGACCCCCCTAGTGACAATAGATGACTCCATCCCCGTTGCTCTGCCCATGTATCCCCACCTTTTTAATGAAGAGCCCATCAAATTCAGCTTCACCAACGCCCATCAATGCAGCTTCACCAGCGCCCATCAAATGCAGCCCCACCAGCACCCATCAAATGCAGCCCCACCAGCACCCATCAAATGCAGCCCCACCAGCACCCATCAAATGCAGCCCCACCAGCACCCATCAAATGCAGCCCCACCAGCACCCATCAAATGCAGCCCCACCAGCACCCATCAAATGCAGCCCCACCAGCACCCATCAAATGCAGCCCCACCAGCACCCATCAAATGCAGCCCCACCAGCACCCATCAAATGCAGCCCCACCAGCACCCATCAAATGCAGCCCCACCAGCACCCATCAAATGCAGCCCCACCAGCACACATCAAATGCAGCCCCACCAGCACCCATCAAATGCAGCCCCACCAGCACCCATCAAATGCAGCCCCACCAGCACCCATCAAATGCAGCATCACCAGCGCCCATCAATGCAGCTTACCAGTGCTTATCAATGAATGTTTGCTTGCTTTCATTCATTCAAGAGTCAGGACACAAACACAGTACTCCACTACCGCTGCGACTCTTAACACTATGTGCAAGCGGAATGGCGGCTGCCTGCTGATGCTGAGACTTGCTTGTTGCAGAAAATAGAGTAAGAATACCACTACCTAGTTTGCCTAGTGGTAGATCCGGGCCTGCTCCCAAGCAGCCAGCATCAATAGACCCTCCAGTAGCCAGCAACATTAGACGCCTCCCTCAATAGCAGATACCCCTCAGCAAAGATTGACCAACCACCAACATAAGATCCACCCCCAGCAGCAAGAAATCCCACAACAGCAACAACAGATTTCCCCAGCAACAATAGATCCCCTGCAAAAATAGATCACCTCCAGCAACAATAGACCCCTCCCTCAACAGTACATCCCTCCTATCAGCGATTGACACCCCAGCAACATAATACCCATCCCCAGCAACAAGAGATCCCCCACAAGCAATAGAAGACCTCAACAGCAAAAATAGACCCCCCTCTCCTGAAAAAACAGATCCCCCACCAGTGACAATAGGTCCCCCAGCAGCCATACACGTGCAATTACATACATTTAATTCTGGAGGTGTCAGAACTACGTTCCCCTGCATTCCTGATGAAAAAATGCCCTGCGAGTTGGGAAAGCTAAAATGTAAATATTTGCCAGCACACCAAGTGTTTTTTATTGAAGAAAGATCATTTCACAAACAGTGCAGTGCAATACCAGCAAACCCCGTGTGGTCAGTGTGCAAAGAGAAAGCTACTCCCACAAAAGCTGGAAGATCTATGTAGCGTGGCCTACTATGATTAACAGCATCCCTGTGGCCCCCCCTGATATGAGATATGCAAACCTTTATTGAGTCAAACTGGCCCAATGTAGGTATGCAATATTTCCAAACGTTTAGCTTTAACAACTTCCTGCTGACCATACCCACATATGCAACCTCTCGGCAGGTGCGCTTTAATCCAGAGAGGCCGCATATATGCACCCCCTATGTAAATACATTACTATGCTGAGGGCGCACCCCTTGTGCGCTCTCAGTGCAGTAACCGACAGGTACCAGAGAGCCCCTGATGCGTACCTCTGTGATTGCTAGTTACAGCGGTCACGTCATCAGAAAGCTCCCGATGCATACCGCTGTTATTGACAGTTACAGCAGTCACATGATCAGAAAGTGCCTGATCACAAGTATGCATTGGGTGCTTTTTGATAATGTAACCACTGTGAATGCCAATCACAGCGGTCACATGATCAGGATGCCCGCCTCCACCTCCCCACATTTAGAACCACTTAAATGGTCAGGAGATGGTGGGAAGAGGTTAACTGTATAAGAGGCAGGGCTTGATAGCTTGAAAGACAATGCGTAACATAAAATACCTTCCACAGAGCAGCCACTAATGCAGCAAGTAAGAGCAATCCAGCCAGTGCACTTCCAATCACCACTCCGATAGGAACCTCAGACTTCTCTCCAGGCTTTATTATTGTGAGTGGAATCTGCAAGAGAAGTAATAATTGAAGCGCCACAGGTCTCAAGTCATCAAAAAACAATACCCAATGACACTTTGGGTTTGATTTACAAAAGGCAAAAAAAAAAATTCACTTTCCATAGGAATCTTTCCAAGAAATTAGTGATTGTGGTGCAATTTTGCCTCGCAAAGAATATCCAATTACCTAGTAAAACAATGTATTTTTTCTTAAAGTGTTACTAAACCCAGGACCCTGCATTCACTACTGTACATCTGGTCTCCCACAGTACAAATAACATGGAAATTAAATTATTTTAGTAAATATAAACTGCTAAATACAATTTCTCATCAGCAGTATATAGCAGTCTTGTGATTTCTATCAGCGTCTGATTAAATGTTGTAGGAGAAGTTTTCATTCTACTCTGACTATCCTATGAGGCTGCAGGAACCCAGTCTGGACAGTGCTGATCACATACACCCTCCCAAGAAAAAAAAAAACCTCTAGTAAATCACACCAAAATGAGCATGTGTAGAGTGACTCTAAGGCCGCGTACACACGATCGAACATGTTCGCTGAAACTGGTCCGCAGACGACCTATCGGACAGTTTTCCAGCAGACAAAAGTTTCTAAACATGCTTAACGCTGTCCTTCGGACATGTTCGATGGTTAGTACGCCCAACTATCAGACCAAAATCCTGCGCATGCGTCAAATTGATTCAACGCATGCTTGAAAGCATTGAACTTCCTTTTTTCAGCACGTCGGTGTGTTCTACGTCACCGCGTTCTGGTCCGAGGGGATTTTGGTCCGATGGTGTGTACGCACATCAGACCAACAGACCACTTCAGCCTTGTCCGATGAAAACGGTCCGTCGGACATGTCTGATCGTGTGTACGTGGGCTGAAGGCTCTATTTTATCAGGAGATGGATTGGGCACAATGGAAGAAGGGGAGGTTTGGAGAAGAAGGGACCCAACAGCCGTTTTACACAATGCAGATGATTAACCCCTTAGGTTCCACTATGAGCATAACAAGCATGCTTTACTGCATATACAGACTAATATTACTGTTGTAGGTCTAATAACACTTTAAATATGATTGGATGACAGTGAGAAGTGGGATCCCATTTATCAGTTTAAAAATTATTGGAGGGCAAAAGCCTGGCTGTTGTTACACATCCCCATCTCAGAGGTGAAAACTAGAGAACATTGGACCCTGATCAATGAATAACTGACAGCCCAACTACAGAACACTATACTCAAATTCCGAGTCTGGGACCTCTGGATTACAACATTTCTGCAGAGAAACTGTAATTGCAGATTACTGGAAATGTGACCTATAGGTTGTATACCTAAGACATGCTGCAACCTATAACCTGGGTAACCTGGGTATCACCCCATCCAACTCTCCTCTTACCCTTCCCCACCCCCTGCCCGCACCCACTTTTTGGAACCCCTCTCTCTCCTTATTTATTCCTATTGTTTCTCTCCAACCTCAAACTTTTCTTTTTTCCTTCCTTTTTAGCACCATTACCACCATTTGCAACTGGAGCTGGATATTTCTTCAAACTTGAGTACTTGCATATCTGACTTTTCAACTAATCTTGACGATGTATGTGTATATACACAACTGTCGCGGTTAGCGAATCCTGGTTTCTTTCGTATGCTGTTAATGAATGTTTTTAGCTGTGGTTGTTAAATCTCACTCTACATTTACAGTTGTATGACTTATACTGTTACCGCTGAAAAATTTAAGATTATTGAAAAAGAAAAATGATTGGATGAAGAAAGTCAGCCAAGCTTCACCTCATTAACTAAGCTTTGAAGAAAATTCTAGCAAAGTGCAACTTCCCTTGCAAGGTGAACCTTGTAATTGCTTTTAGTAAATCACGAGAAAAACATGGAAGCTGCCATTTCAACAAAAAATATAGCCTCAATCCTTCTCCTATGAACAGTTTCCTTAGGTGCCAAAGGTATTAGATGACAATCCCCCAATAAGCCTAGACTAGAGCATGCAATTATTCAAAATCTATATAGTTGGACAGTACAGCCTTTCTGACTTCCTCCCTCATTTCCCTGCTCTAATGGCCCAAACAGGATTGCTTGTGCAACTACGGTGTTAATGTTCTGGGGAGAAACTGACCCATACAAGAGGTATACGTTTTGCATTACTTGGTAACACATTTGCTCCGCATTGCATTGTCATTTATTGGGAAATGGCACCCCAATCACCTTGCCAGTACATCTCAACACACATGGGTTTCAGCACACTGCAATGCAAAGATGACAACTATTTGTGCATTGGGATATTGTGCATAGAAAAAATAAATCCTGTGTAGTGCCTGGTTACTTCAAAGTACAGGTGCTTATAAAATTTAGAGAGGGATCAGAGTGTTAACTGACTCTGATCCAATTATTATGTTCAAACTGGGTCTCTGTCTCAGCTTGGCTATGCTGTGGGCTGTCTATTGTTGCTGGGGTGTAGTTCCCACCCAAGGGCGATGGGTGGCAGCAGTGTAGTCGAGGTTTGGGTGCTCTTCCCCAGCAGCCATTCAGGAGGGTTTTGCCTCGCTGTGCATGCTGGGGGAGGGTATTTATGTGACAGACGCCATTGGTCTGGGGTCTTCTTCTTCAGGGTGCGGCACCCACCTTTAGGGTGACTGCATCACTGCGCCCCGGGGTAATGGCCTTCCAGGCTGGGGTGCGCGTGCCACGCCGTGTTCCTGGTTCCGGGACCATGTTGGTCCGGAACAACTGAACTGTGGCCGGGAGCCCAGTAGTTGTCTGGGTTCCCAATCCTGAAGATCCCAAGTGAGATAGCTGTTCGGTGGGGAGTCCATCTGAGGAGAGCCAATGAGAGGCTGGCGATCCAATATAATAAGTTAATGGTACCCTATAACTCCTGAACACAATAATGTCTGCGTTTATTATAAAAAATATATATATATTTTATTGATGTCAGATGCATAATTTAATATATTTTGTAATATAATATATAATGTTGGTCATCATTTTAGGGTGTTTGCCCTTTTAAGGTTCTTACCAGTAATTCATCGTTGCTGACAAGAAATAACTCGGGGTTGGAAGTTTCAAGTTTTGCTCTTGTTACCAACTCCAGTGCTTGGAACGATGACTGAAAATACATGGGAAAAAAAAAACACATATTCACAGTTACATGGTGATCTACCTATAAAAAGCTCTTCATATTGTTAAATACTAATTTGGGCAGCCAATAAAATTGGCCAAATATGCTTTTACATATTTTACTTATTATTATAGGTATCTATATAGCACTGTCAATTTACAAAGCACTTTACATATATACAGGTATATTGCATACCTCCCAACTCTTTGAAATGGGAACAGGGACACCAATTTGCAAAGGTATGTATGCATAGAACCGCCCCCCCCCCCCCCCCGCCATGCCCTTTTTTTTACCACTGCTATTCCTTTATATTGTCTTTTGAAATTTACAAATGCAGCAGTTTAGAAATTGGATGAAAGGTTTAGCACTGGGAAGCTCTTTTTGAAATATGAAAAGTGTATTTTATATACAACTATATAGATTAGACCAAAATGAGGAACACATGAGAAAATAGGGACAGAGGGACTGTGTTCCAAATCAGGGACAGTCCCTTGAAATCAGGGACAGTTGGGAAGTATGATATTGTACATTCACATCAGTCCTTGCCCTCAAGGAGCTTACAATCTAAGGTCTCTAACTCACATACAGTAAGCATACTAAGACCAATTTAGCTACCAGCATGTCATTGGAGTGTGGGAGGAAACCCATGCAGACACAGGGAGAACATGCAAACTCCAGGCAGGTAGTGCCTTGGTTGGGATTCAAGTCAACAACCTTAGTGATGCTACATAAAGTGCCAACCACGTATATACTAGTTAGTAAACTGGTAATGAAACTAGGTTCTGGATGACAGCCCTGGAGCCTGCATTTTAAAAACATGTCAGAAATGGCGGCTCCCATGTCTCTATTCTTGCAGGTACAATTATATATATATATATATCACACACACACACATATTTATTTTTTAAGCAGCATTATATTTGTGTAGCCATGGGAGTTTTAAATTTCTGTCTTTCAAAATTTGCACACAGATTTTTTGCTTTGGCTTCAAGAGTCTCAGTTACTATTGCTCATACCTATGTGGGTTTAATAGGACAGTCCATCCAAAATTGGTTTTATCTTTGCGTAGATGGAATTATTTTTTAGGAAATGGATGTTGAATTAAAATGTTTACATTCAAATCTAAGGAAAAAGAAAAAGATGGAGGGCGCACCGACCTATTAAAATATTAAAATCAATCATTATACTCACTCAGCACTGCAGACCACCAAGCTCTGAGGAAAGGGGTACGCCCCTGAAACGCGTCAGCTCTAAACATCGATTTTAGATTCAAGTGATTATCAAGCTCTGCTGTTGCTGTTGGATTTCTGCTGTACTGTCTTTTTAAGCCTGATTTTAACTCCACATTGTGAGTATAATGATTGATTTTAATATGTTAATAAAAATTCATTTAGCAGTATCACACTAGGTCGGTGCGCCCTCCATCTTTTTCTTTTTCCTTAGTCTTATGAATTCCCACGATTCTGAGGAGGGCTGCAAGACTCTGGAAGCTATTGTCTAAACAAACTCAACTCATAGCACCTTTCAAAAAAATACCGGAGCGCAGGAGATTTTTGTTTTCGTACATTCAAATCTAACATGGCCTTGCCCTCACCCTTCAGAGTATTTCCCACAGCTCCCAGTTATTCATGTAGATTGAGGCCATTAGAGTAGTTTTTACTAAGCCATTTTGGAATAAGGTTAAGGTTCTGTAGATGGCCCAATAAAAAAATAAATATATATATATATATATATATATATATATATATATATATATATATATATATATATATTTATGTACATTACCCCAAGGGTGTTTCCTAACAAACACTGGGCACAGTTCAACACCTGGGGTCCTTTCACACGGAGTGGACCGTTTTTCGGTCCGCTCCGTGTGTGTCCGTCGGCTCAGCGGGGGGTCCCGCTCAGCTGTCGGTGGACAGGGCGGTCCCCGCACACTGTGCAGGGACGGCCCTGTCTCTCCTCCACTCTCCCCTATGGGGAATAGGATGAAAACGGACTGTTTGTCCTTCTTCATCCGATCCGTCCTGCCGGACGGAAGAAAAATAGGGTTTTCTTCTGTCAGAAAAACCGGATCTAGACGGACGCGGATCTTTGCGGACGTTAGCGGATGCATCATCCGCTAACGGACGCGACCCCATAGGCGTCCATTACAAGTCCGTAAACGGACTTGTAAAAGCAGACGAACGGAGGCAGACATGTGAAAGGGGCCTAAACTGAAGAGAGGCAACAACCCCCTACAGAAAAAGGCAGCACCTTAAATAACCGTATAACAAAAATGTATTATCATATAAAGAAATGCAAACATCAGAAACCCTAACCCATAAAAGCATAAACAATAAAAAAAACATTAAAATAGATATCTCATAAAACGACAGTAAAGGAGTATCAGAGAAAATAAAAATATATTCCATTGTGATCAAACTGGCTTTGCTATATGCAATATAAAAGCAATTCTCACAATAGAAATAATACCTCTGTAAAAAATACAAGTCAGGTAAAGGGAAATGAGAAGAGCTGCTATAGCATACCGTGTTTCCCCCGAAAATAAGCCTGGGTCTTATATTAATTTTGGCAGCCAAAAGCACGGTAGGGCTTATTTTCGGGGTAGGGCTTACTATTGTGTGGTCTTCTCTACCCCTCTCCCTCTCTGCCTGACAGGAATCCCCTGTGTGAAGTAAAGTAAAGTGTATTGTGTCAGGTACCTTATTATAGCGCTGCTCCTGGCTTCCATAGCCTGCCTGAGCTCTCTTAGACAAGCCAAGCTTTGCAGAGGGAGGGGGGCCGACATCCCCCACTGACAGGTGAAGGAGATCTGAGTGCCGCTCTGGGCTTCCACAGCCCGTTTGAGCTCTCTTCGCCGAGCATTGCAGAGGGAGGGGGCGGACATCCCCCACTGACAGGCAGGAGAAGGAGAATCTTCCATGAACCAAGCTTTGCAGAGGGAGGGGGGCCGACGTCCCCCACTGACAGGAGAAGGAGATCTAAGTGCCGCTCGGGGCTTCCATAGCCCGTTTGAGCTCTCTTCGCCGAGCATTGCAGAGGGAGGGGGTGGACATCCCCCACTGACAGGCAGGAGAAGGAGGAGGAGAGAGTGCCGTTCTGGGCTTCCATAGCCCATCTGTACTATATTCCACAAGCCGAGGATTGCAGAGGGAGGGGGGCGGACATCCCCCATTGACAGGCAGGAGAAGGAGGAGAGAGTGCCATTCTGGGCTTCCATAGCCCACCTTTACTATCTTCCACAAGCCGAGCATTGCAGAGTCACGGGGGTCGAGATCCCCCGCTGACAAGCAGGAGAAGAGAAGGAGACAACCACTTCAAACTAGGTCTTATTTTCGGGGTAGGGCTTATATTGAAGCCCTCTCTGAAAATCCTGCTAGGTCTTATTATCGGGGTAGGTCTTATTTTCGGGGAAACACGGTAGGAAGTGACATGATGAAAGCTAACCTGGGGATCTCACAAGGCAAGTGTAGTACTTGTATTTGGATATTTAGCAAGCAGTCATTTTGCTTAGGTGCCTCTGTAGAGGGCTAATCTCACTTTGATTTTCACCAGACTGATATATTTACTCCTTGAAAACCCCCTTTGGAAATTCTTGACTTTATGACTGAGCAAAAGGAAATTTGGGTTGCCCTGCTGTCCCTATGACGTCTTTCCACTAGGATCAACACACTGATAATGACGATGACAACTGAACATATTTTCCAAATCCACTCTATAAAAACAATTCCAGGTAATATGTTTGCCATTAGGAGGACTACAATTCTCAAAACAATTATACATCTTTGATAGCTACTGGGTAGTGTGAGTGTAATTTCTTCTCATATTACCAGATATTTTCCTAGTATTGTTTTACGCTTTTTAAATAACCTGTAATTTAGCAGATTTGGGTAATTGTCTTATGGCTCATTTCACATAAGCTGCAGATTTAGTGTATTCCACTTTTGTTCCCTCTGCACTATTGCCAACATGCTAAAGTTGGATACTTTGGATTCCAATTCCTGGTGCATAACAGACTGGATTATTACTTAAGAACTATGACGCACAGGTTCTTTAGAACGAAACGTCAGGTAGATATAAAAGACAAAATAATTCAGCTTTGTATTCAATAATACGCCATTCTATGTATTTTTCTTAAATGCAAACAGTGTATGAGCTTCTTGTAATCCACTGTATTGGGAGAGGGAGAACCAGCACATGGAGCCAAGGAGTTGTGCTACAGTGCTCATGTGTTCAAGGAGAAGTGGGGCCAAAGCTTTTTTGGCCCTACTTCTCCTATGGAACATAGGAGTGCAGTTCATTCTGCACTTCTGTGACCTGTTTTCAGCTGACAGCTGGCTAAAGTCCACTGTCGACTGATGTCACTCATCCGGTCCAAGCGCTGGATCGATCCCAACTTTACAGTTGGAATCCACCCAGACATGTGGACCCACAGCTGGCTCAGCCTCTCAGCAAGCCACTGGGAGACTGAGCCAGCCGATTCCTCCTCCTGCAAAGCCTGCCGCTCCAGTGAGTGCTAGAGGGGCAGAGCAGAAAGCTGGTCACTGACAGACACCACTCTCTGCTCAGAGCGGAGGGGAGAACTTAATGATCAGCAGTCTTTGATCTCTCAGTTCTCAGTGTAGAGTCAGCAGGAGACACACACAGCATCAGATCAATGCTTTATCCACCTAGGGAAGTATGATTTTGCCTTTTTTGGGTCATGCTGATAGGAGGAGAGGGCATGAGAGATGAGTCAGTCTGCTGCTTCTCATTTCAGTGTCTAATCACAGGCTGGGAGAGGAACAAGATCAAGGTACATAAAACCTTAACTGAATGACTATTAGATTGCTAAAGCACTAAACAATTGCTATTTTTTTTAAATAAAATATATTTACTTTTAACATTTTTGTTAGATATCAACACTACCGATTTCCTGTAGCCTCTCTGCAGACACTTTTTGTCTACATGCGTGCACCTCAGCAATGGTTGCATGGCATTTCTCAGGTTGGGTTTCCCAATCATAGCATAATAGCAAAATAGTAAAATATGCCTGTGCAACGTGTTGAGGAACAGTTGCTTCTAGTCTTTATTTATAGAGTTTGTGACAGGTTAGCAAGGCAGGAGAAGAATTGACAAAGAAGACAAAAGGATGTTGTCCAGTGGTGGTATATTTTTTTGGGGGGGGGGGGGGTGTCAAACCATGTACACCACAGCCACCCCCCAGTAGGTTGCCAGGTCACCTCTCGCCACCCCCATCTATGTCGCAGTGGCTCTTCCTCCCATGCATCATGCTGTGTGTCTCCTCCCTCTTCTCCTCCATGCGCTGTGCGTCTCCTCCCTCCTCCTCCTAGGCTGCCAATCAGATCGCCTCTGCTTTTGGCCAATCAGGTGATAGGACTCATGACCCACTTCCTGATTGGCCGGGAGAAGAATCAGTGTGACAATAGCAAATATTAATTTGCTATTGTCACACAAGTGGGTGTGCTCGGGGCGCAGTGCACTGTGCCCCAAGCCCACCCCTTTATGAAGCCTATTAGAGCCTTTGGCTCTTATCACGTGCTTAAAAAAAAAAAGCATTGTAATCCATGTGTCCAGTCCCCCACATGTAGATTAGGTGTTGTTACCCTATAACAGAAAATATGGTCCTTCATAGCGGACCACCACGTGCTAATTTATTGAAACCTGTAGATTTTTAAATATTACAAATAACTATTGAAATGAAGAGCTCTATTACATTTTAGCAATTGGGTTTACATCTACTTCAACTGCAGCAGGAAAAAAAAAACAGTCTCTCACCGTCAGACCGACTGATCTGTCCAAGAACTAGATGAACAGAAATGTCTACATATAGACTAGGGATAGAAACACCATATAAATCATTGATACACTAATCCTCTATATTCTGATTGAGGGGCCTATTTCCATGAAATGTGAATTGGATGGGTGTCAGGAACCCCCCTCCACATTCATGTACACCTGTCACTGTCAAGTAAGAATTAGGAAGCTGTCTTCATGATGCCCAAATCATTCCCCCTAATTTATTGGGGAGAGCCAAAAAACAATTCTCATACAGGGGCCCTTTGCTGACCATTCCCACGACTGTGTAGAATGCATACAAATGAATTTCTTCTGAAAAAAATAAAACATTTACAATACTTACAGCTGCAAAGGTGCCATTCCATATTCTGGTAGATACATTCACAAAGTAATCACCGAGTTGCAGGTCTTTAATCACACACTTAAATGTGGTGCACTTTGAGTTATCACAGCTCTTTAAACGAGAGAGAACTATTGTTAAAAACATTCCATGAGATGCATACAATTAAAATTTACAATTAAAAATAAAAAATAAAGTTGAAGAAAAGCCTAACGCTACTAATTTTTTTAAATGTTCCCTCCCCCTTGCTCCACCTACATATCCTCTATAACATGTATAAAATACAATCTGGGTACTTATCTATTTTTTTTATGTTCTCCTAAGACCTGGTTTACACTGGTACGATTTATGGTGCGATTTGAGATGTCAAATCACATCTCAAATTGGCGGCATTTGTCGGCAATGGCACCGTCCTAATCGGTGCGATTTCGGGCCACGATTTACATTGACATCTGTGCAGAAACCTGCACAGATGTCCCTGAAATCACGGCCGAAATCGGAACTGCCAGCGGGAGTGAAATCGTGCGAGTTTCGGCACGACTTCACTCCCGCAGCCAAGTGTGAACCTGGGCTAAAGGGTGGATTTGATTTAAATCAAGTCAATTTAAATCAAAATTTATATCATACATAAAATCACTAGTAAAAAGGCTTGATTTAAAGCAGAAGTAAATCCATCGATTTAACAGTTTCAAAAAGCAGTTACATTTCTGGCATGCCGGGATTGCCAACTGTCACACTGGTTGTGCTCTCAACCAAACTGTCAAACCATCCAATGGCTGGTGTCATAACTGATCACATGTGCAGCACCACGGCAGTTGAAGATTAAACAGAGGCCAAGATGGCAGCTTCCTTGGCTGAAAATGATAGAAGGGTTTACTTCCACTTTAAATAAACTCAATTTAAATCATAATTTTTATAGAGCAACTGTCATCTCTGTCCCGCAGTGGCTCCTCCCCTGACCCACTGTTGACTCACCGAAAATCACATTCACTTTAATGTGACGGCTGGTGTTGGGCCAGTGATACAACAAGGTGAGGGATGTGGCAGCAGATGAGTGGATGCCTCCTAACAGACACTGCCATAGTGGATCTAAAATGACAGGTGCTCTTAAATGTAAGGACTTATTATTGCTGGTAGTTAGAATCTTTAATATTTGCAAACAAAATGAAGGTTTCCTATTTAGAATAATAAGCTGTCAGGTAGTAAAACAGCGGTATCAGAACCGATTTTTAGGTTAATAGGTTAATCACACATAGTTGGAGAACTACGCAAATTATTTTATTTAATTAAAACAATAATATTGCCAGTGCATGTTATCTCAGCTTGCGGAACTTGGATTCAGGGAATGAGTTTACCGGTTCAAATATTGCAGAATATAAAGCCTCATGCTACATAACTAAGCTCCATTTCATGCTGGATAAATTAAATTATTAATGTATCTTAAATATAAAACTATCTTTAGATAGATTTTCACTCCAAAAGCATTTTATTAAAATAAATTTGATAAAAATCGGATTTAAATAAAATAAAGAAATGCAATTTAAATTAAAAAAACTTTGTTTCTCAACCTATTTACTGGAACTAGTATGCATTGGATTTGTCAGGGAAAGGTTAATTCTACCAGTGCCTTATTACACAGATTTTCTGTCCTGCCCTCCATGTAACTGCAAGCATCCTTTTGATGTATTGCATTATGACAAATGCCCAACATTAGGAAGCCCTGCACCCAATTCACCCAAAGTTATCCTAGTGACTCTAACCAAGTTTGACAAATCAATGACTCTGTTGCCAATGTAAACCTTTTCTAAAAGAAATATGGAGATTGCTTTCTGCCTCACTCTAAAACTTTTATCTCCTGGCAGTTATTCTGAACCCCAGGCTTCAATGCTTTCTGAGTCATTAATCAGAAGCACAAAAGCAGATCAGGAAAGTCAACATCTGAAGTCCTGATCTGCACACTTGTTCTGGGTTAGTGACTCAAAGTACGGAAGCCAGAGAATTAACCAGGCAATTGGTATTGAGAAGTCAGCAATTGTTCCTCTTTATTTTTCTTTAGCAAAGTTTCCTTTAGTGTGCATGCACACAAGTTTAGAAGGCCCTACATCCTCAAGAAGCCCATACTACACCAGTGTTTGCATACAGTCATGGTCAGAAGCCTGTCAATAAAGGGCTTACTCATGCTGCGACTGTATGCCTGTAACATCCAAGCAGTTCCATGAGTAAAGGGATGAATTAGCTTCCCTGGACACACAGTATCACGAATGTCACATCTACCTCAATGCAGGTGGTCAGACACTATAGCTAGCTACTGTGTGCTTCACCTATAGAAGCCCCCTTTCCCTTAAAACAAGTAGGCCTACCGGTACTTGGTTGCTCCCAGGACTTATACACAATGCTATAGTGCCTGGTCACCACACTAGGGCAGACAGAGCAAACAGATTACTTGCAGTTTAGCAGACAGATAGCGTGGTTCTAAGACGGTCCAGGTAACAAGGCAGGCTGAGTTCAGGCAATAGTCCAATATCCGATCCAGGTCATACACAGGGATATCCAACAGCAAAGCAAGGCACACAAATGGGAGGCTTGAACGGGAACAATGCAGGTAACTGTTTCTATCACAAGCAAGGGATAGAGTGTTTGGTTTGCTTATACAGGCGGTCCCCAGTTTACAAACAAGATAAGGTCTGTAGGTTTATTCTTAAGTTGAATCTGTTTGTAAGTCGGAACAGGTAAGTTTTTTAAGTGTAGCTCCAGCCAAAGAAACGACTTGAAAGCTTTTTTGGATAACATAGGGAAGGGTTCGTTTTTTTTTTTTGCTGTCTGTGCTCCTGTTCAGAAGATTTCAGACACCCTTTTCCCCATAACAACTCTTACAGGTGTGAATTTCCCTTCCTAGGGGTAGATTTCCTCTCACTTCCTGTTGTCTCCCTCTGTTTGTAAGTAGGAGTCGTTTGTAATGCTGGCCATACACTCCACGAAAAATCGTCCGAACGAACTATCGAAAAACGAAAGTTCTGTCGTGAGTGCAAACTCATGTAATGATGTAATGACTCATGTAATCATTTTTTTTTTTTTACATATACCTAGTGCTGATAGTTCGGACGGGAAACACATTAACCTTCTGATTTATCGTTCGTTCGGCAGAAAATTTCCAAACTTGTCCTTCGTTTTTTCGGCTCAAAAACTTCCAAACGATTTTCGATTTTGTGCCCATTAACTGGCCGAAAAACGAAAGATCTTTCTTAACGACCAATTTTTGGCCGAATTTTCGTATAGTGTATGGCCAGCATAAGTCAGATGTTTGTAACTAGGGGACCGCCAGGTGAACACAGACAGGGGAAAAGCAACAACCAACACCTGGGTGCTGAAATGAGGAACAGGGGCACAAAGTGATCATGACAGAGCCATTCAACAATCCCTGTGTACAAGTAACTGTATGGTTACAGGTATACAGCCACAGGATCGGTCAGCCTGTCATTGACACTTATGACTGTTGGGTGCAAAAATACACAAATTCTTGAAGGTGTACAGATCTCTGCTCCTGGGTGCATGAGCCCTTAACAAGAATCTGCCACTTTGTGCTGACTGTGATCTTTTTCTAGCTCACTTCCATCCCACTTATACTCACCATCACTCCCATCTCACTTATACCTTTTCCATGCTCAGTCACAGCATTGTTATTCTATCAGTGTGCTGCTCCAAAAATACCCAGAACTTCCAGGTATGGGTGAGCATGTGACCTTCTCCCAGGATGCGCATCTTGCGGCCCAGTGGCTAATTATCATGCCCAAACACTGTCACCTGTCGATGCCATCAACCCTGTGTGTCTGACTTTTTGACAACAAATGTTCGACGGACCTGTTTTAGCAGACAATCCTTCCGTGTGTACGCTCCATCAGACAAACGTTTTCGCTTTTTCATCGGACAAATGTTCGCTGTGAGAACAGACAAACTTTCCGGCAACAATTGTCCTACATCGGCTAATCCGATCGTGTGTACACAAGTCCATCGCACTACAGTCCAACGTACAAACACGCATGCTCAGAACCAATGCTAAAGATCAGACAACAATAGCAGAAGTTGCCCACAGGGTGGCGGTAAAGAGCTGAAAACCAAGTGATTTGGTAAAAGTTGGCTGAAAAAGTCCTGCCGTGTGTATGCATACCAAGTTCACGGTCAACTCCCTTTGGACAAAAATCCACGGAAAAGTCTGATGGAAGTCCGATCGTGTGTATGAGGCTTAAGTAAGTCAGAGGGTAGGCTGGTAAGAATTACTCCCATAGCTTTCAAATTCAACACTCAACCTCTCCCAAGAATATAGGCAGTATATATTGTAATATTTCACACACTATATTATAATCATCACTTTCCATTTTTTATAACTTTTGGTAATGTTAATTATATATAATCAATAAAATGAGTAAACCTGGCTCAAAAAAATAATTGTATTAGGAAAAAACAACTTACTAATTCACGGACATGCCTAAGGTTCTCCTCAGTGAATGAAGCTGCATATTCTTTTTTTCCTATATGAAGAGGATTAACGTTGGGATTGCAAGTGATTCCATTAACCTAAAACAGAAGTAAAAAAAAAGAATAGAGTTTATAGGCTCATAATTGACCTCTCCGGCAACAGCAGGTCACAGTTAGAAGTCTGACAGTAAATTCATTGTTTGTTAAAGAGGCTCTAAGCAGCGCAGAGAACCAGAGGCCAAGCTGGCTGGCATTTTGTTCCATACAATTAGACTGATATTCCCTCTAAGTATTTGCTACTGCAGATGTCTTTTACAGCACAGCGTAACAACAAGGTCCGTCCAAAATATTTCTAAAAGCAGATCATTGGAAAGTAATATTTCAGTGGTGCGTTTTGGTTTTTGCAGCTCAAAAATGTAATGATTCTGCCAGTCACAATCCTTGTTTTGCCTTTTTTTACAAAGAGCTCTTGAGTACTGCGCTAAGATCAAGCTGCAACGTGTAACATTTGTTGCTAGAAAAGTAAAATTCACAATGCCCAGAACTTGCAAACAAATCTTGCTTTAATAGCTCAAAAGTGGAAAAGGACCCTCATTACCACCTGTTAGGCCTCGTACACACGATCGGACATATCCGATGAAAACGGTCCGCGGACCATTTCCATCGGATATGTCCGATCGGGAGTTTGATCCGATGGCGTGTACACACCATCGGATCAAATTCCCCCCCCGCCGGACGGCGCGGTGACGCGGCGGTGACGTTGACGCTGCCACGTCACCGCCACGTCACCGCACCAGGAAGTTAAACACTTCCGCGCATGCGCCGAATCCATTCGGCGGCGGCGCGGCGGCGGTGGGGGACGACATGTCTGCTGGTAAGTGTACTAACCAGCAGACATGTCGGGCGGACAGATTCCACCGGATGGATTTCAAAGCATGCTTTGAAATCTGTCGGGTGGAGAAATCTGTCCGCTGGCCCATACACACGAGCGGAGATGTCTGCTGAAACGGTCCATCGGACCGTTTTCAGCGGACATATCCCCTCGTGTGTACGAGGCCTTAAGGGTGAGCTGCCAACCATCTTGAACATTTACTACTGAAAGTCCTTTCTAAAAGCAGGTACCTGCTAATAATGTGATTAACCAGCCCCCCCCCCCTTTTTTATCTAGGGTCCTATTTAAACATTATGTTGCCCTAGACACATCTGAATGAAGACCCTGTTTTGCACAAGCCCTGGCCCTTGTGTCATGTGATTACACTATATTACCAAAAGTTTTGGGACACTTGCCTTTACACGCAGAAACTTGCCTACGCCGGCGTATCGTGGGTGCATAGTTACGTTGGCGCATTCGGCGTTCCCATGTAAAACATGCAAATGAGCAAGATACGGCGATTCACGAACGTAGATGCGCCCAGGTGCTTCATATACGCACATTGCGTAAGGCTTACGTCCGGTGTAAAGTTACCCCTTCTTGTATGAGGCGCAGCTAATGCTAAGGTATGGGCCAGGAAACAACGCCGTCGAATTTTACGCCGTTTAAGTAGTACGTGAATAGGGCTGGGCATAGGTTACGTTCACACGTCGTAAAAATTGCGCAACGACGTCACTTAGGCATTCTATCTATTGCGCACTGGGATACGTCCACGGACGGCGCATGCACCGTTCGTTCAGCCCATCATTTTCATGGGGTCACGGATCATTATACTAAAACACGCCCACTGCCTAGCTACTTTGAATTATGCGGACTTACGCCGGCCCATTTACGCTACGCCGCCGTAACTTAGGGAGCAAGTGCTTTGTGAATACAGCACTTGCCTCTCTAAGTTGTGGCGGCGTAGCATAAATAAGATACGCTACGCCGCACAAAGATACGCCCGGGTACGTGAATCCGGGCCATAAACTTTAATGGCATTCTTAGTCCGTAAGGTTCGATATTAAGTTTGCCCACCCATTGCCGCTATAACAGCTTCAACTCTTCTGGGAAAACTGTCCACAAGGTTTTTAGGAGTGTGTCTATGGAAATGTTTGACAATTTTTCCAGAAGCGCATTTGTGGGGTGAGGCACTGATGTAGATGAGAATGCCTGGCTTGCAGTCTCTGCTCTAATTCATCCCAAAGGTATTCTAATCGGGTTAAGGTTAGAACTCTGTGCAGGCCAGTCAAGTTCCTCGTCCCCAAACCTTGCGGACAGCCTTCCCAAGAGCTAAAGCTGTTATAGCTGCAAAGGGTGGCCCAACTCAGTATTAAACCCTAGGAACTAAGACTGGAATGCCTTAAAAAGTTTATGTGCATGTAAAGTCAGGTGTCCCAATACTTTTGGTGATATAGTGTATGTTATTTAAAACTATTTCTAGAGTGTACAACCAGAGGCACATGGGTTGTAGGCTCATCATTCATATTTCCTGGGTTATAAAGAGCCTTCTGTTTCCTCTCCTCAACCCCTGCATCTGTTTCACTTGACAATTTGGTCAAATTAAGCAAGATAACTGTAGATGGGACAGAGGAGGGTTACGCTTGCCATTGCTCCCACTCAGTGCCGATCCTGACCTCCCTGGGGCCCTAAGCAAAATGACATGGCACATTAAAAATGAGAAGCGGGGAGCGCTGACAACAGTGATATGTCACATTAAAGAAAGTTGAGAAGCGGTGGGGGGGGGTATTCTGCTGTAGGAAATTACTCAGCCAGCAAGTTTAGAAGCGGGGTGAGGGGCGAAAATGACTTCTCACCAGGCGGGGCCTTTAGTAATTTGGGGGGCCCTTCGCAGCTTTGCGGGGCCCTAAGCGGCTTGCATAATGAGCCTATAGGGAGGATCGGCCCTGCTCCCACTAACCCTGCTATCTTACGGCCCATTAGTGTGTAAGTGTGTTAAAGGCAGCCCTGTCTGCTGCCACATGATGCTGTTTCAGAGGACCCACTGTCCCTGACTTTGGGACTAAACTTTGGCCATTTGTCATGCTCTGGTGCCTCAGTGGCCAATAGCTTAATGGGCGGGTAAATGAGAAGGTTGGTGTACCTTAGCTCTGAATTTAGGGACCCCAAGAACTGCATTACAAAATGAAATCAAGTTTCAGAGGGATGGCAGAAGATTGTTTTCTGGCTAAAAAAGGGAATAGTGTGCACCTTGTGAGGCCCACTTTTACACAACTTCTAAAATAATAGAATAGTTGATAAGTTCACTTGAAGTAAAAAGCAGGCAGGCCTAGGCAAGAATACCTACTACCTGAGCTGCTTTATATGGGCCCAAGATTACAAGAAAGGCCCATAGGCGAGTTACATGGTGTAAGAGAACTGTCACCTTCTGTCCAAGGCGCTCTCTGGCGCATGCGCACGCACACAGGCGTCCTGAGATACTTAGGTACACCAATGCGCATGTATGAGCGTGCAACGGACACGTGTACGCGTAGGTGCGCACCCCTAGCGCCAATTGGCGCCATACTGCCTATTTAAGGAAGTGCCCTGACCCAGACCCTTGCTGACTGGTCTTCAGCTTGTACCCTGATACTCTGAACCCTGCTGTTATCTTGCTGATCTCCTGTTGCTGAACCTGGCTTGCCCTGACCCTGTTACTGAACTCTGTTTTACTCTGACTACCGGTTTCTGATTCTGGCTACCCACCTGACGCTGCTACAGCCTGCTGCTTGGTACCTCGCTGCCCGCCTACCACTTGACCCAGCTATCTGTATGACCCCGCATCTGCTTCCTGTGTTGCGCCCTGGCAACCCCCGAGTGTCTGCGACTTGCTCCTGCGACTTCCTGCAACTTCCTGCTGCAAGTCTCCCAGAAATTACACCCCATCTGATGTCCAGTGTCACTGCTCCAGTGGAGTGACTGCTCATCCCAGCTGGCACCTCCCGCTACTGCTGTCGGAGTCTTCACCTGCAGGCACTCGTGTTCCTCCTGTCCCTCGGTGTCCTCTGTTTCATCTCCAGCGGTGCCAGGACTGGAGATACAAGAGAGGCCGACCTTGTCATCTCAGTCTCCCATCAGGTACGTGACACATGGCTAAATTTTAAGGTTGGAGGAGGGCCCTCATTTCCAACTGAGCACCCCTATTGAGAAACTCGACGCTCACAAGGAGACAGCAAACAGTGTTCTAGCTCCAGTCTGAATCATAGATGACATCGGAGCTCATGCTAGGGTATCTGTTAACTCCTTCATGGTAAGTCCTACAAAGTAACTGAAGTCTTCCATATGCGTAAGCCCCCTAATACTGGATTTTATAATGTAAGCCAATAAAGATTTTGTATATGGAAGATTTCACCATGTTGCTGGCTAATTTACTTTGGAGGAGATGCTGAACTGCCTTAGAGATGTTGTTTTCTCCATAATGCACTGATGCAGGTAGCATGCAAAGTAGTGAAGTCACTGATGCTAGGTATGCTAACTAATGCAGAACAGGAGTAAATAGGGTAGTTAATGGTGAGGTTTGTAAGGGAGCAGAAGTAAAATGAACCTCTGCTCACACAATTTAACCAGGTGGAAAGAATGTGAGGCTGGTAAAACACGGGTCTCAAATGAGCACCAAAATTATTTCAAAGGGTCTACTTAAAGGGGTTGTAAAGTTTTTTTTTTTTTTCTAAATACTGTAGGTTTCTTTAAACTAGGGCATTGTTGGTTCACTTACCTTTTCCTTAGATTGTCCTTCTAAATATTTTTTATTTTGTCTGAATTTCTCACTTCCTGTTTCTGATCAGTAAGCTTGCCCTCATCATCTGGCTGGGGGTTAGTCGGTCAAAACAGCTTACTAAGGAGGAACAGGATGTGAGAAATTCAGACAAAGAAAAAAAACATTTAGAAGGGAAATAGAAGGAAAGGGTAAGTGAACCAACAATGCACTAGCTTAAAGGAACCTACCGTATATACTAGAGTATAAACAGAGTTTTCCTAGCACATTTTTTTGTGCTGAAAATGCCCCCCTCGGCTTATACTCGAGTCACCTTTTTGCGCCTGATCTCCCGGAGTTTGGAGACCCGGTACTGGCCGGCCGTAGGTCCCCTGTACCCCAAACTTGGCACACATATAACCCCATATAGCTCTTCCTCTACAACTGTGCAAAGTTTGTTGTCCGGGGAACCTACGGCCGGGGAGCACATATTTTTCAAAGTCGGGCACTCCTTCCATAGACTCCTATGTTAAATGGTAATTTTTGCGGTAAATTTGGGGACCCGGTACTGGCCGGCCGTAGGTCCCCTGGACCTGAACCTTGGCCCACATGTAGTTCTCCTCAAAGTTTGCTGTCTGGGGGATCTACGACCAAGGAGCAATGATTTTTCAAAGCCAGGCATCCCTTCTATATACTCCCATGTTAAACGTAAGTCTAGTCATGGACACAGTAAGGCATGGACACAGTGAGGCACAGTGAGGCATGGACAAAGTGAGGCATGGACACAGTGAGGCATGGGCACAGTGAGGCATGGGCACAGTGAGGCATGGGCACAGTGAGTCATGGACACAGTGAGGCATGGGGACAGTGAGGCATGGGCACAGTGAGACATGCACATGGACACAGTGAGGCATGTAGATGGACACCCTAGGCTTATACTTGAGTCAATACGTTTTCCCTGTTTTTTGTGGTAAATTTAGGTGCCTCGGATCAGCTTATACTCGAGTATATACGGTATTTAGAAAATAAAAAACAAACCTACTTTAGAAGAATTAGAGATCTCATAATGCCATGCCATCTGCCAGCTACAAATACAGGCTGAGACTGGTAGTTCCTCAACAGCTGAAAAGCAGCAGAAGCAGGTTGCTCAGCTCTGGCATAGATCAATTATTTTCTTTTGCCTGGCTCTAGTTATAATGACGTTGTGGAACTTAGAATCTCTCGATACGTGGCAGGCCAGAAAATGTCTAAGTCTGCTAAGGGCATGTCCTGAATGCAAGATGTATGAGTGTAAGAAAATTCAGAGAGCCATTCTGCTGTGAAAAAATAAACCAAGACGCGTAATAAAAATGCTTGAAAATTAGACAGTATATTGAGCCTGAGCATACTAGGGAAAGTTTAGTTGGTTGGCATTTGCAAATGGTGCAAAGGCATTAGTGCAAGTAAAGGGAAATCCTGTGTAATACTGGCTGAGTACCTGCAAATTTTTTTGTGACTTTCTACTAAACCCAGAAGTAGTAATATAAATAAAAAGATTTATTTTCACCTTCGTTGGTATCCAATATTTAAATAGATTTATGTGAAGGAGCTTTTACAAGAATTAGAAATGCACATGGAAATGTTTTATTATTATTAGCAATAATTGAAAAGTATTCTAATCCTACTAGCATATCATTTCCAGCATTAAGTCTATGTCCCCAGGGTAGTCTGCATACCACCACCATAGCTGCCAACTGTCCCTCTATTCCAGGTCTTGGAAAGTTTAGACCTTGGAAATGTTCCTGTTTTTCGTATTATAAAGGGATTCATAAAATCTCTCAGGCGGCGTACACACGGCCGAGGTTCTCGCTAGAAACCAGCGAGAACCTCGCTGGAAGCTGCATTCCAGCGAGAACCTCGGCCGTGTGTACGCTCTCGGCGAGCATCCCGTCGGGCATGTTCTCTATTTGCTCGACGGCCCGCCTGGATGAATGGCTGGTTGCCATTCCCGACGGGCGGGTACCCGAATCTGACGGCCGGCAGAGAACCTCGACGGGCGGAACGATGTGTTCTGCCCGTCGAGGTTCTCTGCCGTGTGTACGCGGCTTCAGTTACTGTCATCTTTAAAGTGAAACTATAATAGATACATCTTGAGTTTTTATAGAAATCTTTGCTTGAAAGTAATATCCAATCATATTTGTTGATTGACATTTTTATGGTGGGTCCCCACAAACCATTAGCTTCATTCATAACGTTATTGATTGATTTACCCCTTTCCCGTATGCATATATGCGGTCTTGGCTTTCGGGGGCTATACCAGGATGATGCCCGCAGCTGCAACCGTTTTTTAGAGCGGCGAACGGCTTTCCAGGGATAACAACCGATGTGGCTAATAGCCGCTCAGTTGTTATCCTAGAGGAGCAGGAGGGGACATCTGGGAGACCTGATTCGCTATGCGCCACTTGCGGCGCAGAGAGACAGACTGGAACGAAGCCGTAAACGGCTTTGTTCCAGTCTCCTGTATGTAAACACGAACGCGACGTCACTTCAGGTTTACTTGGCTGCCAATGGCGCAGAATTAAAAAAAATATACAGTATTCAGAATCGCAGTTTTTTGGTGATATGAATACTTTGAAGTGCAAAAGAGGGATTGAAGGCCTTTTAAACCCCCAATCCTTTGATAAAGAGTACCTGTCACCACCTATTACTGTCACAAGGGTTGTTTACATTCCTTGTGACAGCAATAAAGGTGATCAAATTTTTTTTTCTTTTTAAAACACAAAAAAATTATATAAAAATAAATAAAAGAAATAAGAAAAAAAATAAAAAAATGTAAATCGCTCCTGTCCTGGCAAGCTCACGTATACGGAAATCGCGCCCGCACATGCAAACGGTGTTCAAATCACACATGTGAGGTATCGCCGCGATCGTCAGAACACGAGCAATAATTCTAGCACTAAACCTCCTCTAACTCTGGTAACCGTAAAAAAAAAATTAAAGTGGCCCTCATGGAGATTTTTAGATACCGTAGTTTGTCGCCATTCAACGAGTGCGTGCAATTATAAAGCGTGACATGTTTAGTATCTATTTACTCGGTGTAACATCATCTTTCACATTATACAAAAAAATGGGCTAACTTTACTGTTTTTTTTTATTATTAATGAAAGTGTGTTTTTACCCAAAAAGTTGTGTTTAAAACACTGCTGCACAAATTCCGTATGACATAAAATATTGCAACAATCACCATTTCATTCTCTAGATTCTCTGCTAAAAAAATATATATAATGTTTGGGGTTCTAAGTAATTTTCTAGCAAAAAATACGGATTTTAACTTGTAAACAACAAATGTCAGAAATGGGCTTAGGCATGAAAGGGTAGTCAATAAATAATAATTAATGTAACAATAACCAGAGCGTTAGAAACTGGACTTTGAGAAATGAGTATAATTACATAGAAACAGCTCACAAAGGATAACTATGGCAGCTAAGCAACATAGTTGGGTAATGATGCTGGTTCAAAGGTTTTTTTTTTTTTTTTCAGAGAACCAGTACCCAGCATGGAAGAGTGAAGCAAAAAGATTTGAAATTAGTTAATGATCAAGAAATTATTTTTTTAAATGACAATGAAGTTTAATAAAATGTGCCCCACACCTTTGGGGTACAGAATAGCTGATCTTATTTAACCATACATCCTAAAAAAAAAAAACATTACAATGCTCTAGGTTTTCCTAAAGTGCACATGCAGGGCCAAAAAAAACAGGTTTCATTAACTGCATTCCTCCCCAACAGCTCATCTTCCTTTAATTTCCCTGCTGCTCTATTCAGTCGCCGATAGAGCAATATCTAGCACTTCTGGCTATTGGGATCATGTGACTAGCTCCCCTTCCTCCCACGTGACAGGGGAAGTCCTGTTGAAGCTAAAAGTCATAACTAAGTCCCGCCTTCATGTCACAGCGCTGAGTGCCTCAAGCGATCCTTTAGTAAGCCCCAGCTTACATGAGGGTGGGACTTAGTTGTGGCTTATAGCTTTACCAGGGCTTCCCCTGTTAAAGCTATAAGTAAAGGTTGGGGGAGTAAAGGGAAGGTGAATATGTAGGCAGGAGAAAGGGCAGAGGTTAAGAGTACCTGTTACTATGACCCATATACCCTCATGTTTACATTCCTTGTGACAGGAAAAAAAATGATCAGATTTTTTTTTTTTTTTAAAGACAGTATAAAAATAAAAAAATTTAAGTGCCCTGTCCCTCTGTGCTTGTGCGTAGAAGTGAACAAATACATAAGTCGTAAATGGTGTTCAAAACACACATGTGAGGTATCGCCACGTTCAGAAAAGTGCGAGAGCAATAAATCTAGCATAGGACCTCCTCTTTTTTTCCAAAGAATTTTATTTTATTAAAGAGAACAAAAGGATACAGCAGTCACAGTAGTGCAATACAATGCTCTTAAACATAGGTTGCAATTGATTAAGACATAGAGAGTAAACAGCAAACATTAATCATCAATATGGCGGAACAGGTACACGTTGCAAAACTCATAGGAGGCACCCGTGGCATGGGAACACATTGGAAAGAAACCTACAGAAGGGGGACCATCATGCACATACCCAGCCCCCGCCCACCCCTATAGGGAACATAACTGTAGGCGGGAGGGTATACAAGGAGGTCCAGAAATAGGGGCAGATCCGCGTGGTCCTTGCAAACGCTATGTCCCAGCCATCGGGGTTGATACCCGCGGCCATGTTTTAGCCGTTCGGCAAAGGGGGTCAGATATCCCAACAATCAGCGGGGTTTCGCATCCGGGTATGCCATCCTAACATTGTCTCTACATGCAAAGGCCACTAAACCCTAGCAGAGGGTGGTAGTGGAGGTGGAGGGAAATGGACAATATAAGGGGGAGGGGGTTCGGGGACAGGCAGTCAGTTGATAGAGTATGTGGGTCCTGGAACGTCAGCACGGGGGGGGGGGGGGTGTCAGAGGGGGTCGTCCTAGAGCACGGGAGGAGAGACTCCCTGTAGTGCGTCCAACAACCCCAGGTAAATCTATATTTCTCAGAAGCATCCCGAGCTTGATGTATAATCCTTTCCATCTCTTCAATTTTGTTAACCCTAGAATGCCAATCATCAATGGTGGGTGGCTGGGGATCTTTCCAGCGTAGTGGAATGCACTGTGTGGCAGCATTTATCAAGTGGAGCACTAGGGATTTTCGGTAAATCGATTTAGGTAGGGACGTATGATGCAATAGGTATTGCGCCGGGGTGTAGTCTGGAGTGTACGTGGTGATACTGGTAATTTGATCCCTAAATAGGTGACTTCATTGGGCTCCCATTTAAAGGGGAAATTTTGTCTACAGAGGGATACCAGATTCTGTGGGAGAGAGACGTTTAGTGCGGAGGATTTACCGAAATTGATTTGCAAGTTGGAAAGCGTTTTAAAAAGGTGAAAGTCTTTAAGCAAATTCGGCAATGTGACTAGGGGATTCGTCAGGAAAAGAAAAACGTCATCGGCATAGGCGGCAACCTTGTATTGCTTGCGCCTTATCGTGACACCCGTAATGTCCTGGTTGTCTCTTAACCGTCTGAGGAGGGGTTCCAAGGACAGGATGAAAATCAGGGGTGAGAGGGGGCATCCCTGTCTAGTGCCATTGTGTACCGAGAAGGCGTCTGAGATTCTGCCGTTCACCCGGACCCTAGCTGTAGGGGGCCATAATCATACGAAGAAATTGAGTGGGTAGGCCCGTTTTGCGTAGAGCCGCCTCAATATAGTCTCAGGCCACCCTATCAAACGCCTTCTCGGCATCAAGGGAAAGCAGGAAACCAGGAAACCTTGGGTGTTAGATTTGGACATCCAGTGATGGATATTTATTGCCTTTGTGGTGTTGTCCCTGGCCTCCCTGCCAGGGACAAAACCCACCTGGTCGGTAGAAATCAGGGTCGGTATGTAGGGAAGAAGTCTGTTGGCCAGTACTTTAGCATATAACTTCACATCCACATTAAGCAGTGAGATGGGTCGGTAGTTGGGGATTAGTGTGGCATCCTTCCCTGGCTTGGGAACTAGAGTGATATGGGCTTCTAACAGGTCAGTGCCTGTAGTAGGCGAGAAAGGGATATCATTGAATGCTTTGACAAAATGGGGGATTAATAGGGATGAGAACGCCTTGTAATAGCCAGAGGTGAGACCATCTGGGCCAGGGCTTTTACCCGGTTTCGTGTTTCATCCACCGTTACCTGTGCGCCTAAATGTGAGAAGTCCGGGACTTGGGTGGGAGGGGTCCCATACTGTGAGAGGAAGGTCTCAATGAGCTGTTCTCGCGAGTGGGGGGAACCTGCGTCCGGAGGGGGTAGGAAGATTGTACAGGGATGAGAGATATGATGTAAATTGTTTAGCTATAAGATCAGTCCTGCGCAGGATCACCCCCGTAGGCGTAGTAATAGAGTGGATTGTATTAGCCACCTTCTTCTTTTGAAGGGCAGCAGCTAACAATTTCCCTGATTTGTTGCCGAATTCGTAATACAGTTTCTGAGTTAGGGCAAATTTGCGTGCCAATCTGAAATGGAGTTCCGCTCGCAAGTCGTTTCTGGCCTTTAGTAAGGCTTCGAGGGAATCCGTCGCCAGGGATCGTTTATGGGCGAGTTCAAGGGTCTTAACCTTGTCAGAGAGTTCGTTGATGTGGGCCGTCGCTGGTGCTATCCCTGCGGGCGAATTGACGGAGGAATATTGCGCAATACTAGTAGATATGGCGGCAGAGTCTCCCGGGTCAAGGAGAAGAGAGTCATCCATCCTCCATACGGATCGACCCGGTCGGTTACCCTGCCAAGTCAGCGTCATGGTGATCGGGTGGTGATCCGAGAGCACCATGGGTTCAATAGTAGCGTCAGTCAGGCGAAATAAATCTGCTTGTGTGAGGTAGAAAAAGTCAATGCGTGAATATTTAGTGTGTAGGGGGGAGTAGAAGGTGTAGTCCTTGACCGTCGGGAACAGCGTGCGCCACGAGTCGTGTAGAGTTAGCAAGTGCAACTGGGTTTTGATAGCTCGGAGCGCGCGATATGTCAAGGACCCGTTTGAGGTGTCAAGGAGGGGGGTCAGAGGGACGTTGAAATCCCCCCCCAGTATCAACATACCAGTTTGGAAGGTTATAAGATGTTGAACAGTGTTCCTAAAGAACGGGACGTGTTGTGTGTTGGGGGCGTAGATGTTAGCAATGGTCACAGGTGTATCGAGAATTCTCCCCTTAAGGAAGAGAAACCTCCCGTCCGGGTCCCTAAGAACATCCTCCACTTGGAGGGGACAATGTTTTGCGAGCAGTATGGAGACCCCCTTGGTCTTTGAGATGTCATTGGTGGCATGGAATACTGTTGGGAAGTGCTGGCTCCTCAGGACTGGGACGCTGTCTGACCTGAAATGTGTTTCCTGTAACAGGACTATTTGCGGTTTCTCTCTGTGTATCGAGGTAAGAAGTTGGGATCGCTTTTCCGGCGTGTTAAGGCCACGGACGTTCAGGGAGTATAGTTTCAGTTTTAGGGAAGGTGGTCCACGGTCCGGGGAAGGGGTCGACCCGGTCACGTACGTCAGTCATTGTCCCCGAAGGGGGAAGGGGAGGTAGGGTGGGTAGGACAAGGGTGAGACGGGGACAGAATAGGGGGGGGGGGATGCTCAATCACGCCGTCAGTACAGGGCGTGGTATTCGGTCGAGGAAGCTAAGTCAAGACGTAGCCTGGGAAAGGGGACCTAACGTAGGTGGGTGCGGAGTAGCTCAGGTAAACTGGCAGAGAAGTCCTCGGATACCGCCGTGCGGGGGTTGGACGGGTGCTGTCGGGAGAATGAACTGCTCAAACTATAACACTAAACCAAATAAACAAAGTGAGAAAAACACAGAGACGGTCTCATACCACCCCAGAACAACCTGAAGTAATGCGAGGCCTATACCCAGCCAACCTGGAAACTGAGCTGTAACATTACCTAATCGAGTAGCGGCCCGCCCCATCCCCCCGGGCAAGCCCCGGGCCTATGGCATGGGGCCCCTCCAGGGGACAAGGACATCCCCACCTCCCCGGCCCCTGGCCCGCCCCCTCACCCCACGGCATTATGTGCCCTCACTGCCGGACCGAGCGGGTGTACACCCTCCGACATGTCGGGGGGTGTGGACCCCCCTCTCGACCACTTAACCCGGGTAGAGCAGGTCTGGTCGGGAGCCGCCACGTCACCATATTGGGCCCAGCAGTGTTGGCAGCCCCCCAGGACAGGGCTTAAAAGGTGTCCACTAACTGTGTCACAGGTGTTTAAGCTTTGCCACTCCCCAGAGCAGTCATCCCTGTAGGTTATTGTACACCGAGCTCTCGAAGGGGTGGGCTGACATTAGGGTCAATAGTAAGGGCCCGGGACCCCTTAGGAGCAGCTCAGGGGCCTGTCCCTACCGGAGCGTCCGGTATAATCAGAGTAGGGGACTCAGACCAGATCGCAGTCTCAGGGTTAGCAGTCCAGCCGGGGGTGCATCCAGGCTTCACCGCCGCTCTGTACAGTAGCGGGTCGAATCGCTGTCCCCACTCAGACAGCATCTAATACCTGGATAGAACAGGAGCCGTGGTTTCCGGAGGGAGCTAACCATCTGGCGACAGTCCAGTCCCGGAGCCTTCGGGCAGTCGAGTCTCGCGTACACCTTCAGGCAGAGGAAGTCCATTGGTGCCTAAGGGCGGATGCAGAGGGGCTTGACACAGGATGTTGTTCGTTTCGTTCGTCCACCGGAGCGGAGACACGTACGGGTGGAGACCAGGGAGCTTCCGGGATGACGTAAACTTCCTGCCGTTATGCATTTTGGGATGTGTAGTTTGGGCGAATATTCCCGCCACTCAGCATTCTGGGCCGTGTAGTTTGAGCGCGTATTCCGGCCAGCCGGCGGGAGAGAATACATCCGTTCGCGGGCTCTGCAGAGCTTGTACTGGGAGTTGCAACAGTAGGCGGGCACAATAGCAGTTTGGGCGCCCTGCGTGACACGCGCCTCGTTCTGGCTGTACAACATTACAGTCACTCAGAAGGCCCCACCAGATAAGTCTCAATACACCACCAGCCGAGGTAGCCAAACAGAATTAAGTGAAATCTCTCGGCCTACAGTCCCTGGTGCCTGAGGTGTACATTAGAGTACTAAGTTAAAAATAAAAAATAAAAATAAAACCAAACAGAAAGGCTTACGTAACCGCACAGCTCAACATAGGAACTTGGGATAACAGGCACTGGACAGGATAGCATCTTGAACAGCACGTAGCACAAAACGGTGACTGGATGCGGCTTCCGGGGGGCCTCAGTAGTCTCGCCGGGCTCTCCGAGCAGCCGGCGGAGGGGAGGCCGTACGATCCATCCTAGGGGCCTGCGAGCCGGGGTGAATCCGAGAGCCCGACGGGGAGCGACGACGGTGTTGTCTGGTAGCCTGCGTCTCCATCGGTTCTGTATGTCTGGCGGGCCAACGATGCACTGATCGACGCTAGGCAGAGTACCAATCTGGAACCGCGACGAGGGGTAAGCCCAGGGTGTCGCAGAAACGCGGTAGGTCCTCCGGAACCTTCAGCAGCGCGGTGCAGCCTTGGTGTGAGGCCGACAAGCAAAACGGGAACTTCCATTTATACCCAATGTTTTTGGCACGGAGGACCTCCAGCAGGGGTCTAAGGTCCCTGCGGTGTTGAAGCGTGATTCCGGACAAGTCCTGAAAGATCTGGATCGGCAAATCCCGATGTGACAAGTGTTTGCCCCTGGCCATCCTTAAGATGTCCTCCTTCAGCCTGAAGTCAGTGAGGCAGCAGACTATGTCCCGAGGGGGATCCGTTTCCCTTCCCTTGGGGCGTAAGGCACGGTGGATTCTGTCCATGTCGATGCGAGCCTGGGGGGGCCTACCGAGGGCAGAGTTAAACAGCTCCACGACCGCTGGCACCAGGTGGTCTCCCTCCACCGATTCAGGCAGGCCCCGGACCCTCAAGTTGTGTCTGCGTCCCCTATTGTCTAGGTCTTCCAAATGGCGGTTTATATCCCGCAACTGAAGGGTATGGTCATCTACCTTCACGGTCGTTCGGTGTAGGATAAGCTTGTGGTCCGCCACCGCGCTTTCCGTACGGGCAACCCTGTCATTGAGAGAACGAACCTCCAGCCGGAGTTCAGAGCTGGCCGCAGCTAAAGTGTCCTTGATGTCTGTGGCCACGCTCCGTAAATCTTCGATGGTGAGAGCTCATTGCTGCGCGGGGCCGTGAGCCCCCGAGTCACTCGGCAAGGGATTCGGCTGCAGAGCCGCTTGTGGTGGTCTGAGAACAATTTCCGAGTGGCCATGGTGAGGGGGTAGCACTGGGCCTGGTACTGGTCCCTGACGGGAGGGCGCCATGTTACCTCTCTGGGCCGGAACATATCCGGGATGTTTTGAGCTAAAGAGTCCGAACTTCCCCTGGGAGACCTGGACCGTGAGGCGAAGGAGGCTCTAGACGCTGTGCCCATGGTTGTAGCCAAGGCTGGGGTTAGCTGGGTGCTCTCTTTCTATCTTAAGTTGTCCCAGGGTGGCAGGAGCTGAGAGATCAAGCGTCCATCTTCCTTCAAGGTCCGGCCACGCCCCCCTTTTAGGACCTCCTCTGTAACTCTTAATTGGTAACCTGTAAAAAAAATGTAAATCCCCGCCTATGGAGATTTTTAAGTACTGTAGATTCTCGCAATTCCACGAGTGTGTGCAATTTTAAAGCATGACATGTTAGGTATCTTTTTACTCAGCGTAACATAATCTTTCACATTATACAAAAGAATTGGGCTAACTTTACTGTTTTTTATTTTATTTATGAAAGTGTATTTTTTACCCAAAAACTACTTTTAAAGAACGCTGCGCAAATACTGCGTGACATAACATATTGCAACATTCACCATTTTATTCTCTAGTGTCTTTGGTTAAAAGAAAGAAAAAGAAGAAAAAAAAATATCACCAATAATTGTGCGCTATACATTGAAAGTGAGCACATCAGTTAGATGATTTAATTGGGCTAACCCATAGAGGTTAAGCTTGCACATTGTCCCTGTAATTTCTTATTGAAAAAGACCAAGTACATTGTATATTCATTAAGACAGCAGTAAGAGGTAAGGGCCATTTCACACTGGTGCGTTTTTGCCGCGTTTTCGCGCTAAAAATAGCGCTATTAAAACGCCCCCCATGCCCCCCTCCATTGAAATGAATTAAAAACGCGGTAAAAACGCGGTAAAAACGCGGTAAAATCGCGGTAAAATCTCGGTGTTTTTTCCGCGATTAAAATCGCGGCAAAACGCCGCGATTTTACCGCGTTTTACCGCGTTTTTACAGCGTTTTTACCGCGTTTTTAATTCATTTCAATGGAGGGGTGCATGGGGGGGCGTTTTAATAGCGCTATTTTTAGCGCGAAATCGCGGCAAAAACGCGGCAAAAACGCACCAGTGTGAAATGGCCCTTACTTCTATAATGCTGCTGATATACATTAACATCTCAGAATCTCAGAAATACCAGTGTGATGCCAATTGTCTGTATGGTATGTTTTTACCTGATCTGTCTGCACGGAGGTGATGTACATCAGAGGGTTGTTACCTTTGGTGAACTCTGGGATATTAATGGTTAGGAATGCCGTTCTCACTGGCATGGTACCAGTACTGACCTAAAAAACAACAAAATGCAGAATATACTGATTATGAAGAAAAAAAAAACTGTCCATTCAGGCTTACCAACCGGCCAGGAATGTGTGGACAATCAATGATGAATACAGGATAGTTAAGGTGGCATGATATTTTATAAACTCCTGAGCATTGGATAATTCTGTATGTTGCATTCTGCACTGCATTGCTAGCCTGTTCATATATTGCTCCTATCGCAAAAGAAGGTTATATATTCATGGATGCAGATGAATAGCTATTTCCTTAGGGCTAGACCAGACTTTTTCAACCAGGGTGCCATAAAATAGATGTAAACCCAATTCATGAAATTTGAGCTGGGCACATATATTTGCAGACTTTTGTTATCTCTCTTCAAATAGCTAAGTCCTGTAGCTCTCTCCTGACTTGTTTCTCTGTTATCAGCCTGATAACTCCTGATAAATTCTAGGACACATCGCAAAAAAGCAGCCTGACATTTCTGTGGGGGAGGTTGCTCTAAATAGATTAGCAGGGAGCTGGCCCTGTTACAAAACACCTTTGAGAGTCTCTGCCTATGATGAGAGAGGGTGTGTGCCTTTCCTCCAATCAGCAAGGCTAGCTGTCTTGGCTGTATGCCCAGACATCACACTCTGTGTTCAACAGGAAGAGAAAATTTCCTAACACGATCTGAACTTTCTAAACAGTATATGTAGGAAGATTTGGTTCATCTCTGTGTATCATCCAACACTGTTCACTCCACTGGGTGTATGGAGGGTTTACATCCACCTTAAGGTTTCTTCAGGAGTGCCTTGGCAAAATGCCTACAAATTGTCCAAAAATTGTATACAAGCCGGTGTGTAGATGAAGCCTGCTTTTTAGTTACAATAAGCCGCAGGTTTTCATTGTGCACCATTAAAATCTGTTAGCTGCTGGCTTTCTAATGACCAACGGCATCATCAGTTGATAAGGAGGATGTCAGTGGTCTGCAGAAAATCCATGTTTGACCCGCCTCTGCACCTCTGCTGATGGAGAAGAGAAACATTGGAATACTAGTCAGTACCAGTGTGAAAAATGTGTAATTGCTTTGAAAGAATAAATCATCTCTAACGTTGGGTGTCCTACTTTTAATTGTGGATGTTGTTGCATTATGTAAAACTATTATGCCACGTACACACGATCACTTCTTGTGATGAAAAAAAACAACGTTTTATGTGACGAAACAAAACAACGTTTTTCAAACTTCATTTTCCAAAACGACGTTGCATACACACCATCGATTTTCCAAAATGCTCTAGCAAAGCGCGGTGACGTACACCGCGTTCGACGGCACTCTGTTCCATTGAAGCTCCGTCTCATAACTTGATTCTGAGCATTTCAACGTCGTTTTGCCCACACATGATCACTTTTTATGACACAAAAAATTACATTTTGAAAAACGGCACAAAAAATTCAAGCATGTTCGAATTTTTTTTTTGGTCGTTTTTTTGAAGACATAAAACAACGTTTTGCCCACACACGATCATTTTAAATGAAGTTTTTTAAAACGTCGTTTTTTTTCATTACAAAAAGTGATCGTGTGTACGCGGCATTAGAATCATTTTTGCATTTTGGAATGGGGTGCCTCGAGACTGTTCATATTTTTTTGAAGGTGCCTTGACTGAAAAAAGGTTGAGAAACACTGGGCTAAACTGTGCCTATGAAGATAACTGTGTCAATGAAGAACTATATTGTCCTGCTCCCATATGTGTATTTCTGGCCCAGCACAGCATGTACTGTATTTCTGAATAGTGTCATCTGCTGCTGTGAGGTAAATATAAGAGAGTACAGGAAGAATAATTAGGGTGATGAGAGACAAATAGGACTTAAGGTGGTTGTAAAGGCTAAAGGTTTTTTACCTTAATTCATTTTTTGCGTTAAGGTAAAAAAACTTTCATGATCAGCTCCCCCCAGACCCACCTTATACTTACCTGAGCGCGATCTTGATCCAAAGCTGTGCTCGCAAGAGGCGGAGCTGCTCTCTCTCCTCACATGACTCAGAGGCAGCAATGGGACCCATTGGCTTCTGTTGCTGTCAATCAAATCCTCCTGGCCAATCGTGAAGCGGGTCTGGTACCCATCACCCGAATGGCTGACAGTACAGGTGATCCTATTGGACGCCATGCAAGGAGGAGATAAGAGACGGGCGGCTTCTCTATAAGAGGAAACAGAGCCACTCCCGGGACACATCTTGCTGCCATTTACCCGGTGCCTGATCCGCCACTAAGATGGGATAAGTGCCGGGCAGACAGCAGGCAGGGAGCCTCCTGGAACTGTCCGCTGACCAGGTGTGGGGGGGGGGGGTTGGGAAGGCTGTGTGAGTCTTTCCTGTGGGGGGGGGGGTTGGTTGATTGCCTCCCCACCCAAAAAAAACAAACACACAAGCCGCCATTGATCATGACTAGTTTTAAACAAGCTAGGTTCCTATTTAAACTGATGCCTTTAAATAGACAATCATATTTCATTCATTTCAAGATTTTTAAGAAAGTTTTTTCATGTAATTAGGCTCATGTTAAAAGATATCCAGACAGGGAAAGTCTCTGGTTGACCTAACCATTCCTCCAGTCTTCTTATTGCGGCAGTAAAGGTACTAAGCGAGCACTGATTTTGTCTGTTAGGTATCTTAGACACATGGAGCTTTTTAGCTAGAGGCTTTGTGTACAAACTTTCCTTGGTTAATAGGGAAACATAATAGCATGTGGTCCACGCTGTACTTACTTTTATTGTGAAGTTATACTCAGGGCCAATTTCATTAAAATTGTTTATACGTGAGGGTACACTGGCTCCAGAGAAGACCTCATAGAAGTTAATGTTGGAGGATCTATAAGCAGAAGAGTGAACCTTTATATACAGTAATCACATATTCATAGAGAAGTGTCCTCATTAAAAGATTTCCATTCACCTTTTGTTCTGGTGACAACTATAAAATATTTTATTTTTTATCACTTTCTGTTCCTATGCTGATGGTCGCCAGATAGCAATAAAAATCCAACAGAGATTCCAATCCTACCCCATCCAAAACAGTACCTTGAAAAAGCATTCACACCCTTGAAATTTTCCAACTTTTGTCATGTTACAACCAAAAACGTAAATGTATATTATTGTGATTTTATATGATAGACCAACACAAACTGGCACATAATTGTCAAGTGGAAGGAAAATGATAAATGGTTTTCAAAATGTTTTACAAATAAATATCTGAAAAGTGTGGTGTGCATTTGTATTCAGCCCCCTTTACTCTGATACCTCTGACTAAAATCTAGTGCCTTCAAAATTGACCCCATTAGTAAAAAAGAGTCCACATATGTGTAATTTAATCTTAGTATAAAATACAGCTGTTCTGTGAAGCCCTCAGAGGTTTGTTGAAGAACCTTAGTGAACAAACAGCACCCTGAAGGCCAAGGAACACACCAGACAGGTCAGGGATAAAGTTGCAAAGAAGTTTAAAGCAGGGTTAGGTTATAAAAAAATATCCCATCACTGTTTAATCCATCATTCAAAAATGGAAAGAGTATGGCACAACTGCAAACCTACCAAGACATGGTCTCCCACCCAGGCCAGGCAAGGAGAGCATTCATCAGAAAAGCAGCCAGAAGGCCCATGGTAACTCTGGAGGAGGTGCAGAGATCCACAGCTCAGGTGGGGGAATCTGTCTACAGACCTTTATGTAAGAGTAGGAGGAAAAAAGCTATTGTTGAAAGAAATTTATAATAAGCACCGTTTGCAGTTTGCCAGAAGCCATGTGGGGAACACAGCAAACATGTGGAAGAAGGTGCTCTGGTCAGGTTAGACCAAAATGTAACCTTTTAGCCAAAAAGCAAAACACTATGTGTGGCGGAAAATGAACACTGCACATCACCCTTAAAACACACCATCTCCACCGTGAAACATGGTGGTGGCAGAATCATGTTGTGGGGATGCTTTTCTTCAGCAGGGACAAGGAAGCTGGTCAGAGTTGATGGGAAGATGGATGGAGCCAAATACAGGACAATCTTAGAAGCAAACCTGTTAAACTCTGCAAAAGACTTGAGACAGGGACAGAGGGTCGCATTCCAGCAGGACACTGACACTAAAAATACAGCCAGAGCTACAATCAAATGGTTTAGAATAGATCAAAGCATATTCATGTGTTAGAATGGCCCAGTCAAAGTCCAGACCTAAATCTAATTGACAATCTATGGCAAGACTTGAAAAGTGCTGTTCACAAACGCTCTCCATCCAAGCTTGAGCTATTTTGCAAAGAGGAATGGGCAAAAATGTCACTCTCTAGATGTGCAAAGCTGGTAGAGACATCCCCAAAAAGACTTGCAGCTGTAATTGCAGTGAAAGGGGGCTCTACAAAGTATTGACTCAGAGGGACTAAATACAAATGCCCCCCACACTTTTCACATATTTATTTGTAAAAAAATTGGAAAAACATTTATAATTTGTCTTCCACTTCACAATTATGTGCCATTTTGTGTTGGTCTATCACATAAAAATTCCAATAAAATACATTTATGTTTTTGTTTGTATCATGACAAAATATGGAACATTTCAAGGGGTATTAATACTTTTTCAAGGCACTGTACTTTGAAAATTATAATATCTGCACTAATATTGCATACATTTTCTGAGAAAAACAACAAAAACAAAAATGCTGTTTAATTAACTCATAGTATGGCAGCAAACTTTACAATGTGGCTGGATTCTTGGAGTTCAGCTTTAACCTATAAGTTCAAATACCTTGGTGCATGATTAAATAAGCCAAGAAAACCAAGTGGCTATTCCAACAAATGGTTAAAACACAACATTATAATGGCTTTAAAACATGCATTATGATATGAGCTCATTTCTCATGAGAATGCCAATTAATGATGTATACATCACATTGCAGCAATTACCCATTGTTTTCAAGGACCTTGAAGGAAATGGTATTTGTTAAGGAGATATTTCCCCTAAGGATAAGTCTTCCAGGAGAACCAGCTAACTTTCACATATTCATTGAAATAATAATAAGTCTCCAGCTCTGTGTAACAATTGTTATTGATAGGTTTGTGGCCATTTCCTTTGCCTTTTTTCTAAAGCTATTAGCACTTGGAATATTGTTAATATATATTATTAAAAAAAGTAAAACTTCTGCATTTCTGTGTCTCTGAGGCCGCGTACACACGGAGGGACATGTCCGATGGAAACGGTCCGCGGACCGTTTTCATCGGACAAGTCTCCTCGGGATTTTCGTCCGGCGGTGTGTACACACCATCGGATCAAAATCCGAGCCGGCAAACAGCACGGTGACGTGGTGGTGGTGACGTTGACGCCGCCACGTCACCGCACCAGGAAGTAAAAAACTTCCACACATGCGTTGCATCCATACTAACCAGCGGACATATCCGATGGACATGTCGCCGGCGGACACATTTTAAAGCATGCTTTAAAATTTGTCCGCCGGTCAGACATGTCCGCTAGCCCATACACACGATCGGATTTGTCCGCTGAACTGGTCCGTCGGACCAGTTTCAGCGGACAAATTCGATCGTGTGTACGCGGCCTGAAGGACCGCACTGTATATTGACTTATCTATGAATATATGAAGTGCATTTTTGCCTTTTTTTAAACAGAAAATATGTAATTGTCTCACTTTCATCAGAAATCCCCAAATATTAGAGAATAATTCCTCATTTTAAGTTAGCCATGCAAATAATTCCTTTCTTCTCCATGGTCAACTGTACATCCAGAACCTTTGGTTTATAGGTTTTAAAATGTAGAAGTTATAACGTACATGCTATGGTAAGCTGGGCCAAAAGAATGCAAAGAGTCATTTACTAGTACAAAGCACATTTGGACCTTTTTCAAAAAGTATCTATGGCTATGTCTCACTTTCAGTTCAATCCCAAATTAAAATAATTGGGAAATATTTTATTAATATTTCTGTGAAAATTGTATAAGGCTACTTTCACACTAGGGCGGTTTGTGGGCTGGTGTGTGGGCGTCAGCTGACTGCTGATGCCCTTACACTACCCCTTACACCACCCCAGTGTGAAAGTAGCCTTATGCCTTGTACACATGATCAGGGTTTCCTGGCGGATTTTGTACCACCAGGAAACCCGAGGGGAAAGCTGAGAACCGGCTCGGCAGCTTTTTCCCCCTACACACGGCCGGTTTTCCTGGCAGAAAAACTGCCATGAGAGCTTTGGCCGGGAAACCCGGCCATGTGTATACTCCACCGCAGTGTTTCCCATAGGAAAATTGCCATGGAGCATACACACGGCCAGTTTTCCTGGTCAAAAGCTCTCACGCCAGTTTTCCCGACTAGAAAACTGGTCGTGTGTACAAGGCATTTTACAATTTTCTTATTCAATTTTCCTTAAGATTTACCAGAATGATATAATATGGGGTCAAACCTAAACACTTTCAATTTGTATGCAATCAGGCAGGCCCTTGTACAACATAGCTGAAGGTAATTCTAAAGAAAATTGAAAAAGAAAATGCATGCACAGTGTTTTCCATGTATTCCAATGGCTCTGTTTGGCTCTAGTTCACACTATGCAGTCAGTTTCCGGTCAGTTTCTGCACCGGAAACTGACTGCATGGTGTGAACAAGAGCCAACTAGAGCCATTGGAATACATGGAAAAAACTGTGCATGCATTTTTATTGCAGAAAAATGCACACTAAACTGTACAGAACTGCATCTGGTGTGAACTGGCCCTAAGAGCTTAAGAGGGCTTTTCTCCCTGAGCTGGCCATAAAAAAAATAGAAAGTGCCGCTCATTTACGCGGTGCTTTACCGCTGTTTAAGCTGCGCTTTTCAGCCACTAGCGAGGCGCTTTTAACCCCTACTAGTGGCCGAAGAAAGGGTTAAAAGTGGCAGTGTTGTGGCACTTCTGAATTGCTTTCAGGTGCTTCCGAGGCGCCGCCCATTCATTTCCATGGATATGGGCAGTGTAGGAGAGCTGTATACAGTGCTCCTACACCGCCCCAAAGATGCTGCTTGCAGGACATTTTCTAACTTCCTGCAAGCGCACTGCACCAGTGTGGAAGCACTCGAGCTTTAGCACTGGGGAGACATGGGAGGCATTTTTCAGGCGCGTTACAAGCGCTATTTTTAGCGCTAAAACACCTGAAAAATGCCTTCAAGGGGTCTAATGTAAAGCCAGTCTTACACAGCTGCCCCTGAAGCAAGTGTTCACTTTTAAACGTTTCTCCTCACCTTTTCTTCTAGAGATCACTGTATAATTTAGGATTTCCCATCATTTTACAATCTAGGGACAATGGGCCAGATTCAGGTACATCTGCGCATTATTGGACCGGCGTAGCGCACCGCCTTTACGTTAGACTGGCGCAATGTAGCGGCACAATCACCCCATTCTCATCGGTTTTACGCAGAAATTTGCGCCTGCGCAACGTTATTTCAGAGGCGCAAGGCGGAGTAATACAAATTGGGAAGGACGTGGGCATGTTACATTAAAATGAGCCGTGACCCCATGCAAATGAAGGGCCGGCCGGCTCGCGCATGCGTGCTTAAAGCAGACCATGGTCAGCACCTCTGTGCGCATGCTCACAACTCGGGAACGGCGCAATCAGTGAAATTGGGAGTGGACTAGGGCAACGTAATGAACTACGCAAACAGCATAAATAGACAGAGACAAACGCACTTCCTTTGCAAAAGTACATCCCTTTGTATCCCTTCCTATACAGCAAGGTGCTTTTGTCCTGTTGTTTATTAGCGTTTGTTTGTTTGTGACGTGTCTTTGAGAGTGATTTTTGTCTTTTATGTGTTTTCTTTGTTGTTATTTTGTTTAAATTATATTTTTGCTGGGCATTTTTTATTTTTGCTGGGCATTTTTTATTTTTGCTGGTCAATTTTTTTTTTGTTGTTCTGTTTGTGTATGCTTTGGGAATGTGGGGGTGACATTCCTGCGGGAAAAGGGGTGTCACCCTCAATTTTGGTGGAGAAGGGTTCCCCAGGACCAGGGAGAAGTGATCCCCAGGTCCGTGTGAATGGTGTATGAATGTACAGTGACATAGTTGGAGCCTTGGCGTGGCGTTGCTGCTCACAAGTCCTGCATGGTGGACTGGTGCCAATCCAATGTGATGAGGATGTGGGGTGTGTGTGCTAGGGACCACAGTTGTGTGCATGCATGCATTCTCATTGTGCCTTGATTAATGTGTGTGTTTAACGTGCAAAGATGCATAATGTGAGCTGGCATGAGATGGGGTCATGAGATGGGGTCCCGATGCATATGCAGAGTCACCTTGAAGGGAAAAGACAGGAGGATGTTAGTCGTGCATGTGCCCCTTGTGATGTGTGCATCATGGGAGGGGATAGTCATGCCTGCCACCCATGTCACTCACCAACCAGCCAGCTGTCCCCATACATGTTCTGTTCGAAATCTGTGGGGATGGGGCTCTGATTGTATATGTAGCTGTCATGGGTGTCATGGGTAGTGTCATGTGTTGGGCTGGTGATGTCCTCCTGCAGGGTTGTGGTTAATACCAGGATGGCATGAGGGGTGAATCTGAAGATGCGAGACACCTCAGAATCACTCATGCCATAGATGTCTATGCGTGTGTGATATATCCTCTCCCATGAAGAGTGAAGAGTGAAGAGTGAGGGGCTTGTATCAGATAAGAATATTTGTATTAGATTAGATTAAATGGTAAAGTAAAGTTTATATCAGCAAAAAAAAAAAAATCCAGTGCCCTCCTCAGTGCCCTCCTCCTTCTTTTCTCATCTAAAGTCAGTAGTATAGCTATGAGCATGGATGCCACTGGCATGTTGGCATACAGTTTGTTGGGCAACATGTGTGACTGCTCAGCTTCTCACTAACAGTGTTGCTTTATCTGACATGTAGACGAATTGTCTAATTTTAGAGCAGCTTTTATATGGTCTAATTTTAGACAGGACATTTAGCTGTTGCGCACAGCGCGTAACCTGCGCTGCACCAACGTTCTTTTGTGGATCCCCGTAACTCCCTCATTAGCATATTTAAATAGCAAATCAATGGTTTGTCTAGCGCAGTTTTGCGCTGACTGATTGGCCTGTCTAACGAAATTACGCTGGACAAAAAAAAATTGATTTCTTGCGTATCTCGTCTTGGGAGTGCCGTGCATCGAAACGCACGCGCACAATTAGACTTACGCCGCGCATCTCCTGTTACGCTGGCGTAATCGCTCTGTGAATCTGGCCCAATGTTCACAATTGAATTTTTTTTTTATTCTGTATATTTGTTTAGTACATGTGTTTGTTAAGAGCGCTGCACCAACCCAACTACAATTTGACGGCTTTACTATTTTCCATTTGGAAATAGGAGGTGTACAGCAGTTTACAACACTCTATTTTGCACATTATTTCCAGAGGCACAGAGGTTCGATGTATTATACAATATAAATCTTGCCAGCAAGAACACAGACAACAATAAAACCTGACATTGGTTTAAGTGCTTCTACACTTTATCCAAAACTGAAAGTTTGGGCTTCAGATACCTTTTGGTGTGTCTGCTTCATACTGGCCAGTTTAATTTTAAAGCCCTGTACACACGATCGGTTTGTCCGATCAAAACAGACCGATGCTGTTTTCATTGAAAAAAAAACCGATCGTGTGTGGGCCCCATCAGTTTGTTTTCCATCGGTGAAAAAAATAGAACATGTTTTAAATTTTTCCAATGGATAAAAAAACGATAGAAAAAAGGATTGTCTGTGTGGAAGTCCATCTGTCAAAAATCCAAGCATGCTCAGAATCAAGTTGACACATGCTCAGAAGCATTGAACTTAATTTTTCTCAGCACGTCGTACTGTTTTACGTCACCGCGTTTTGGCACGGTTGGATTTTTGACTGATGGTTTGTAGGCAAGACTGATAAAAGTCAGCTTCATCGGATATCCGACGAAAAAATCCATCGGATTAGATTCCATCAGATATCCGATTGTGTGTACGAGGCTTAACTTTGTTGCTACCTTTCCACCATGTGCTGTAACCACCAAGCTTTGTACCAGGTCTTTGTCCTGAATTACAAGTTTTAATAAATATTAACTGATTGGACTGGTTGGCTGTAGTTGTATTTCCCATGGGAGCAAACACAAATTCCATGATTCCTAGCCTGCCATTAATAGGCTGAATGTAACATACTGCTTACAGAGGACAGTAAAATCTAAACAATTTACCTTGTTAAGTGGATCCCTGCGTCATATTGAACAGGAATAGTTCTGTTGACAGAATTGTCTCCTTCATAGACTTCTTTGCTTTCACTGTCAGACAAATACATTGTCAAGCAGATTATAAAATATGATATATTTATTAAACACATAATGTGTTATCTATGGCTGAAAAGGCAATGTGGTACCTTGTGACCTCAAAGAATATATTTGCTTTATCCTGAAGATGTTTAAGGTTAAAGTCAAATCCAATGTCAAATGTCACCTAAGACAGAAAAATGTAAGGTCAGTACTCTAAGAATTTTACCAAAAATATGAAGCTAGTGTAAATACATCAGTTTATACTAGACATGTGCACACTGAAATATTTTCGAATAATCCGAAAAATAAATGTATTTAGTTACTCCTGAAATTCGTTTTTATTTATTTCGTTTTTCGTTAGAAATTGCGGGCCAGATTCACGTACATCGGCGCATTTTTTGACTGGCGTAGCGCACCTCCTTTACGTTAGACTGCCGCAATGTAGCGGCGCAATCACCGTATTCTCGATTGATTTGCGCAGAAATTAGCGCCTGTGCAACGTAATTTCAGAGGCGTAAGGCGGAGTAATTCAAATTGGGAAGGACGTGGGCGTGTTACATTGAAATGAGCCGTGACCCCATGCAAATGAAGGGCCGGCCGGAAAACGCACTTCCTTTGCAAAAGTACATCCCTTTGTATCCCTCCCTATACACCAAGGTGCTTTTGTTCTGTTGTTTGTTGCGTTGTAATTTGTCTTTGTTATATTTGTGGACTGTTTGATCTAGTGTTTTGTAGAAGATATTTGAAAGTGTTTTTTGGTGACTGCTTGTGAGACTTTTTGGTTGATAGATCTTTGTTTGTTTGTTTTGTTGCTTGATTTTTCATGCTTGTTTTTGTGAGTGATTTTTCCTGCTTGTTTTTGTGAGTGATTTTTGGTGATTGTTTGGGAGAGAGTTGTTGTATGAGTATGACTGAGAGGAAGAGGAAGTTAAATTTTACTTTGGGGGAGAAACAAATTCTTGCCCGGGCCATTACCCAATATGGGCGTTTCCTCCACGGCCCGGAGAGTGCCAACACCCCCCTGGCCAGGAGGCGTGAGATCTTGCAGCACATTACTGACTGCATCGGGGGGGGGGGGGGGACCCGGACACGGTCGGGGATTGAAAAGAAGATCAATGACCTTCGGCGTCTGGTCAGAAATAAGCTGGCCAAAATGGCAGCCCATGCAAGGGGCACAGGAGGGGGCCCACCATGCCCTGTTAGGCTGACAGCGGAGGAGCCTGCGGTGGCCCACACCTTTCATAGACAACAGGTGGAGGGTCTGCCTGGCTATGACTCCAGTCATGAAGGCGTGATGCCAGGTAAGGTTTTTTTGCCCTATCAGGTGTGTAGCATGTGGGGGGGGGGGGTGAAAGGGAATATGTGGCAAGTGTGTGGATCCTCCAACCTGTGAATGTTTTGTGTCATCCACAGATGTGCAGGAGGGTGCTGGGCCATCTGGGCTGACCGCACCATCCCAGGGACAACAGCCTGATGAGGACCCCCAGACAATGCCGGAGTCCTCGGAGGAGGTTGAAGAGGAGGAGGTTGAGGAGGAGGAGTTTGAGGAGGAGGAGGATGTCATGTCAGCCAGTGGATTGTTGTTTTTGGAGGAGTCTTCCTCTCTGGCTGGCAGCAGCCAGCCCTCCATAAGGGGTAGCCCCTCCCACTCCTCCCCCAACAGGGCTCCTCTCCCAAGGGCCTCCCCTTCTCCCCGGCCACAAGCCTCAGCTGGAGGCAGGAAGTCATCCCAGAAGACCAGGGGGGTGGCCGAGCTTCTGCCCACCAATCTGAGAAGGGCGCAGGCCCTTCAGACCCGCCATCTGGAACAGGTCAGCCAGACTTTGGGGCGGATGGAGGAGAGCCCGTCCTCCATAAAGGATACGCTTGGGGACCTGGACTGCCACTCCCGGGCTCTTACAAACTGCCTAAACGTACTGCAGACTACAACAGCAGACGTTGGGCAGGATGTGAGGGCCCTCACCCAGGCTATCCAGGCCAACACGGCAACACTAGGTGCTGGCCTGAACAAAATTTCCGTGGCCTTGGAGGGCAGGCTGCCAGGTGGGCAGAGACCAGGGGCTGCTCCTCCTTCCCCAGATTACCCCCCCTCCCCATGAGTCCCCCCTGAGGAGCCGGGGCCATGGCCGTGGGCGTCCCAGGCGTGGCTCACGTTAGCGGCATTAATTTGTTTTCCCCCCTTTTTTTTTTCTGGAAGTTTTTTTTTTTTGCTGGACATTTTTTTTTGTGTTGTGAATGTTTTTGGAATGTGGGGGTGATGTTCCTGCCGGAAAAGGGGTGTCACCCTCAGTTTTGGTGGAGAAGGGTTCCCCAGGACCAGGGAGAAGTGATCCCCAGGTCCGTGTGAATGGTGTATGAATGTACAGGGACATAATTGGAGCCGTGGCGTGGCGTTGCTGCTCACAAGTCCAGCATGGTGGGCTTGTGCTAATCCAATCCACAGTGGTGTGCATGCATGCACTCTCATTGTGCCATGATTAATGTGTGTGTTTAACGTGCAAAGATGCCTAATGTCTGACTGCTCTTCCCTCAGAAGATGGGGTAGCCTCGGTTAGGGGGGGATTGTCTGGTTCAGGGGTCAGGTCATCACTTATGTCAATCTGCAGGCCCTTTCCTGCAGGCTGGTGTTGGGCTCCTGCAGGGTTGTGATTAATTCCAGGATGGCATGAGGGGTGAATCTGAAGATGCGAGACACCTCAGAATCTCTCATGCAAAAGATGTCTATGCGTGTGTGATATATCAAGTGAAGAGTGAGGGGCTTGTATCAGATTAGATTATTATATCCATCAAGGTTTTAAAGGGCTATTGAAAGATAGTGAGACCGTGTTTGTAATTTGTAGGTATGTTATGTACTGATGTATATATGTATGTATATTTCTGCTCAAAATGTTTATAAAAGCAAAGAAATTTTTTTGGAAAAAAAAAAAAAATTCCTCTCCCGTGCCCTCCTCCGTGCCCTCCTCGTGCCCTCCTCCTTCTTTGCTCATCTAAAGTCAGTAGTATAGCTATGAGCATGGATGCCACTGGCATGTTGGCATACAGTTTGTTGTGCAACACGTGTGACTGCTCAGCTCCTCACTAACAGTGTTGCTTTCTCTGACATGTAGATGAATTGTCTAATTTTAGACAGGCCGTGCAGCTGTTGCGCACAGCGCGTAGCCTGCGCTGCACCAACGTTCTTTTGTGGATCCCCGTAACTCCCTCATTAGCATTTTTGAATAGCAAATCAATGGTGTGTCTAGCGCAGTTTTGCACGGACGGATGCGCCTGTCTATAGAAATTACGGCGAACAAAAAAAAATAGATTTCTTGCGTATCTCGTTTTGGGGATGCGGAGCATCGAAACGCATGCGCACATTTAGATTTACGCCGCTCATCTCCTGTTACGCCGGCGTAATCACTCTGTGAATCTGGCCCTGCATTCGTACATTTCCGGTCGAATGTTCCCGCCTACAAGCTATAGAAGAATTCTAATGTTGTATGACTAGTAATTAACTATATTTATTAATTATTATTACTAGTCAACCAACATTAGAATTTTTCTATGGGCCGAGCATTTGACCAGAAATTTACGACTGCAGCGTCGTACATTTTAGCTGCTCCGTCGAATCTTCTTTGAACATTCGACAGACATGTTAAGCCTTCAATGACAGATTTGACGTTTGTATTTTTTCGATGCTTTGTCGAATCTTCGTAGTTCATGTTGAATTGTCAAGTTAGTTCTAGCTATTTTACTGCTGCTCCTCTTTGGTTACAATCAGCCAATAACATTCATCATTATTTTCATTTTACTTCCCCCACCCAATTCCAGCAGCGATCTTTTCTCTCTATAATGTCAAATCTTTTCTCTCTATAATGTCAAATCTTTTCTCTCTATAATGTCGAATCTTTTCTCTCTATAATGTCGAATCTTTTCTCTCTATGTAGAATAATCTTGGACTAATAGAGTTAGGGTTAGGCACATTCGACCGACGAAAATGAAAATAAAGCATTTGTTCATGTCAGGTCTTTCGGTTTTAATTTCTGCACTTTCGTTTTTGTTTCTTAAAACAATAACTAAATAGCTGAAATTTGGACGAAAATGTATTCGGACGAAAACTAATGCACATGTCTAGTTTATACTGGTGAAATAACTAAAATCCTTTAAATACCGTTTGTCCAGCCTTCAGGAGAGGAAAATCCACGAGACAGGTCACAGAACCTTGGGTATTTCCAACTTGGCACAACACCTCTGTTCCATCACTCTGCAGATACAAAGCCACAATCCGGTAAATTAATTACAAAACGTGGTTATTTTATTAAAAAAGGCCATAATCCCAAAGGTAGTACACATACGTAACAAACAAAAGGGAAGACCAACGATTGCAGGGTCTGTTTACACCACAGAAACACAGTGGTACCTCTCCTAATCAATGCAACTCATCACAGTGCAACTTTGAAAAAGGTTCCTGCATTACTTTGATGCGACTCCTGTATGTTTTCAGCAGATGAACTTCTATGTTATCTCACAGAAGTCACACCAGCATGATAAGAAGTGTTTCCTATGAGACTTTGATGGATGAGTATTTTTTTCTTTAACCCTCACTTCTCTTCCTAGGTCACCCTTGCTATCCAAGCATATCCCATTTACACGTGCCTGCTCACTTTTGTTGCATGTTTTCATGTGTGCATCACATATAGGGCAGCCCATTGATTAGAATTTTTTTTCCTCATTTGGAAGGAGGCAGCATGGATGATCTGGGAAAAGAGGTGAGGTTTAAAAAAACAAAGACTTATCTTACCAGGGCAGCATAGGAATGCTTCTTATCTAATGCTGATGCAGCTTCTGTGAGTTAACATAAAAGTCTATGGGGCTAAAATCACAGGGCACCATAATCTCTCTGTGGGGATCAGGAAGGAATTTTTTTCCCCTGCTGGAGCCAATTGGATCATTCTTTTCTGGGGCTTTTCACCTTCATTTGGATCAACAGTGTGTGTGTAGGATTGTGTATATGGGATAGTATGAATTTTTTATTATTTTTTTATACAGATACTCCTCGTTTAATGACTTACCCGTTTAATGACTTTTCGGACTTACGACTGGCCCTCCCCATTCCATTCTAACGTTACATATATACATCATTGTATTGTACAGTACAGAATTAGTTTTTGTTCTGCAGTTATGCAAATTAAAACAACATTATTGAGCTGGAATTTTGTGTTCAGACCTTTTTATCACAATACAATACAGTACAGTAGCTAAGAATGCTTAAAGGGGTTGTAAAGAATTTATTTTTCACCCTAAATAGCTTCCTTTACCTTAGTGTAGTCCCCCTTCACTTACCTCATCCTTCGATTTTGCTTTTAAATGTCCTTATTTCTTCTGAGAAATGCTCACTTCCTGTTCTTCTGTCTGTAACTCACCAACGTAATGCAAGGCTTTTTTCCTGGTGTGGAGAAAGCCTCTTGAGGGGGGAGGTGGCGAGCAGGAGTGTCAGAACGCCCACTAACACACAGCTCCTTTCTCTATCTGCAAAGTAGAGCGTGTCCTGACTTACCTGCTGGCCCCCTCCCCCCTCAAGAGGCTTTCTCCACACCAGGAAGAAAGCCTTGCATTACTTTGTGGAGTTACAGACAGAAGAACAGGAAGTGAGCGTTTCTCAGAAGAAATAAGAACATTTAAAAGCAAAATGGAAGGATGAGGTAAGTGAAGGAGGACTGCACTAAGGTAAAGGAAGCTATTTAGGGAATTTTTTTTTCCTTTACAACCCCTTTAAAATATTGATTACTCGTTTAACAGCCAATTTATTTAACGACCTGGTACGTTGGAATGGAACCTGGTCGTAAAGTGAGGAGTACCTGTGTATATATATTTTTTTCCCTTTTATTGGTTGAGCTAGATGGACTTGTGTCTTTTTTTTAACCAGACTAACTGTAACTATGTATGTACAGCATCTATGAAAACAATGTTTCAAAATGAGAATATAGTGTATAATTTTAACCGTACAATATATTTTGAACACAACAGTTACAGAGACTATGAAAGTAGCAAAAGTACATGATCATGTATGTGATGTATAGAGAACAAAATAATGATTTAGATCAGTTTATTGACCAGCTGGGTTTATAGACATAATGGCCCGGATCCACGTACTGCGGCGTATCTTTGTGCGGGCGTAGCGTATCTTATTTACACTACGCCACCACAACTTAGAGAGGCAAGTACCGTATTCACAAAGCACTTGCATCCTAAGTTATGGCAGCGTAGCATAGATGGGCCGGCATAAGTCCGCGTAATTCAAAGTAGGCTGGTAGTGGGCGTGTTGTATGTAAATGAACGGTGACCCCACGTAAATGACGCACCGAACGAACGACGCATGCACCGTCCGTGGACGTATCCCAGTGCTCTGAATCACATTCCAAATACTCAATGCTTTCGCCGTGAACGTAATTTACGCACAGCCCTATTTGCTTACGACTCATGCAAACGACGTAAATGACGTACGATTCGACGCTGTTCCGACGTCCATACTTAACATTGCCTGCGCCTCATATAGCAGGGGTAACTTTACGCCGCTCATACGCCTTACGTAAACTACGTATATCAATGCGCCGGGCGCACGTACGTTCGTGAATCGGCGTATCTAGCTGATTTGCATAGTTTTGATGGGAACGTCTAATGCGCCCATCGTAACTACGCGTAAATACGCCGGCGTAGGCAAGTTACGCCGGACGACTGAAGCCATGTTTTCCGGCGTATCTTGCTTTCAGAATCGGCGCAAAGATACGACGGCGCACATTTGAAATTACGGCGGCGTATCTCCAGAAACGCCGCCGTAATTACTTTGTGGATCTGGGCCAATCAGTACAAGTAAAAACAAAAAAAAAGCAGCATCTTATAAATTACATAATTTTTCCACAGACCACTCCAAAGCATTTAAAAATCAAATGTGTATGGAGTATTAATAAACATTTTTTGTCAAGCATTTATGAGATACGTATGAATATTATGTGTCAAAAACCTAAATACATTCACAGTCAGAAATGTGATCTGAATTTGTTGAAGAAAGTCTAGCTGGAAGAGAATAGCTGGAAAAGCTTTCAACAGAATAGATTTTGTGGATGAACAGGATCACACTAGCAATTGTGGATTGTTGAGCCAAAAATAAGCCCCAATACAACAATGCTAATTAGTATGGTTTGTTAAGTGGGAAATAGAGGTGCTAGAATTTTAAATTTTAATAAAGGGATTTAAAAAAACGGTCAGTGCCCTGTGTGTCATAGAAGAAAGCCTTAGCATATGAAGTACACCAGCTCACATTTGCTTAGTTGACCAACTGTGTCATTTGTGGATTTTTTTTTTTTTTAAAGAGCATACCTCTTCAAAGGACAACTTTCTAAAAAGGGAATTCCCCCTAATGATGAGAAATTTTCTTTAACTTCCTACTCTGTCTCTGGGACAGCAAGTGAAGGTAAATTTCCTCGAATATACACAGTCAGAAAAAATAAACTTAAATTTAACCCTTATCTTCTATGTCCTAAAAAAAATATATATTGACTCTACATACATTTTAAATTCATTAAAAACTGTTTTTGAGGATCCCCGCAGCCCTATCACCTAATAATACTTTACTCACGGGAGTTGTTGAAGATGCAAAGAACACATTTTCAGAGAAAAGAGCTTTCAGCTTTGTGTTATATGCATTTTCCTGATTTCTTTTGTTGGTCAGAGTTACTTGGAAAAGCAGCCGTCTGCTCTTGTCGCTGACCACATATGGTAATTTTCTGTAAAAAAAAAAAAGACATATAATGCACTTTTATTTAACCCTAAGGGCTTGTTTAATAAAAAACAAAACAATGCCATGCATTAACCACTTCCCAACTGAGCCATTGTAAAATGACATCGGTGGGGACCTTTCGTCTTTCAGACTGGGCGCGATCTCCCGCAATCACGGCAGAAGCATGGATCTGTATGTGTAAACACACAGATCCATGCCTGTCAGCGGTGAGGAGACAGATGTGTGTTCCCAGTACAGAGCAACACACATCGATCTCCTCCCCTTGTAAATTCCCCTAACAGTTAGAACATACTTTAGGTAACATATTTAACCCCTTCAGCGCCCCCTAGTGTTAACCCCTTCCCTGCCAGTCACATTTACACAGTAATCAGTGCAGTTTTATAGCACAAATTGCTGTGTTAATATGAATGGCCCCAAAAATGTGTTAAAAGTGTCCGATGTGTGCGCCGCAATGTCACGGTCACAATAAAAAAATCGCAGATCACCGCCATTACTAGTAAAAAAATAAAATAAAAAAATACCATAATTCTATTTCCTACTTTGTAGACGCTACAACTTTTGCGCAAACCGATCAAATACGCTTATTGTGATTTTATACCAAAAATATGTAGAATACGTATCGGTCTAAACTAAAAAAAAAAAGTAAAAAATAAATAAAAATTATGATATTTATTAAATCAAAAAGTAAAAAATATTGTTTTTTTTTCAAAATGTACGCTTTCTTTTGTTTATAGCGCAACAAATAAAAACCGCAGAGGTGATCAAATACCACCAAAAGAAAGCTCTATTTGTGATAATAAAGGGTGTAAATTTTGTTTGGGAGCCACGTCGCATGACCGCGCAATTGTCATTCAAGTGCGACAGCGCTGAAAACTAAAAATTGGTCTGGGCAGGAAGGGGGTGAAAATGCCCGGTATTGAAGTGGTTAATCATCAGCAAGCAACCAGGGTTTATCCTATGTTATGCCAGAATTTCAGGCACAGACTTCTTTATAAATTCTTAAAGGAAAAAAGTTACCTGGTCAGGTGTGTTTCTGTTTACTGTACAATTATTAATTTGTACTGTATATGAAGATACTACAGACAGCGCTTTAGTATTGGCCACTGCCGCTATAAAAGCATCGGCTCTTATGCATGTGTAGCGCCCTGCTCCTGTTGAACAGGTGCTGCTTTAAATTTAGTGTGGGTCTGAGCTGTTATTTGGCTCAGGCTAGTGTGATTAATGGCAAATTAGCTTCTGTTCCAGCAAGGTCAGGGTGTATTTGGTGTCCCCCTCAGCAGCGAATCAGTGGCAGTGGTTGCCCCGCTGTGCATGCTGAGGGGGGTACTTAAGGGACAGATGCTATTGGCGGGGGTTTGTTCGCGCCTCGCCTGAGGTGCGTGTCCTGAATCCTAACTCCGGGGCCAAGTTGGTCCAGGGCCGCGGCTTTGCCTGATAGGCCCAGTAGTCTGGCTGGGGTCTGCTTTTGCAGAGGTGATCCTGTGCTGTCCGTCCTGCAGGAGGAAGCCAGTTAATGAAGGAAGCCAGGGGAGGACCTATCCTGGAGAGGACCATGCAAGAGGCTGGTATCTTGGGAGAAGGCCTAGAAACTTCATCGAAGGATGCACCGCACACGGAGAGGCTTGACGGTGGTCGCCTGTCGGAACTAAAGTTCTAACAAAGTTAAGCTGGAGAGATCTATGCACCTGAACCTATATACCTACCCTTCCACCCCTTTTACTTCTGTTATACTAAAGTTCTGCAAATAAATCCCAGAAAAAGAAGTGCATTGTGTGGACATTGGAATTCTTCAGACTCTCTTTTCACCCTGGACAGCGAGAAGATAGAGGTAACGTGCCACCCAAAATTAACCAGCAGCTCCTCCGGGGGTAGTGCTACACATGGAAGAGTAATGCCGCGTACACACGATTGGAATTTCCGATGGAAAAAGTCTAATGGACTTTTTCCATCGGATTTTCCGAACGTGTGTAGCCCCATCAGAGTTTTTTCATCAGAAATTCCGATGAATTCCATCAGGGTTTAGATATAGAACATGTTCTATTTTTTTCCGATGGAATTCCATCGGAATTCTGATGTGATTTGGCCGGGCAAATGCCTGATCGCGTGTACGCGGCATTAGAGGTCTATTTACAAATAATTTGTAGGTTGAATGCATTCAACCAGCTATCATAAATTCTCATTGTACATTGCTTACTATGTTGATTTCTTATGATCATCAGCTTCATCTGAAATACTGTACCTTAGTCAGAAAAAAAACACATTGTGGCCTCTAGATGGAGCTAAAGATCATAGGAAATCAACAGATTAAGCAAAAAGAAAGGCCAGACTTCATTATGGCTTGGCGAATGCTTGTGGCTTTTCTCCACCAAATATTTTATAAATAGACCCCTTCGTTTTGTTGATCCATCCCTCCTCTCCCCTTGACCATTCACAAAGTGCAGTGTATTCTGTGAATGAATTATAGAATACAAGGCATTCTGTTATCGGCCAAGTACTACACTAATACAAACTTCTTTGTAGAACTATAACCCTCAGCTGTCCTTTTAGGTTTTAGCAGAGAATTAAATCTGACTTTTTTGACTACAATAGACATACAGGGTTAATTTCAGTCTTCAGAAGGCAATAAATCTACAATGCTAAGACAGATAAGCAAATGCCTTTTACTGCACAGATGGGGGTATGAGATTAGGCGCCACCATGAAGTCTGGGGTCTGAATTTAGCCCTTCCATACTTGAAACAGTTTTGCTTTCCGTAAGCGTTTTTTCATCCTTCAGGCAATCATCACTACTATTATTAATTGTTTACCTTTTTTTTAGTGTTTGGGCCACCCTCCAGGTGCACATCATTTGCCTATTCAATTGACATACACTGTGTGCCCTTTGCCTCTTGGGATATGCACATCACATATCCCAGGAGGCATTAATTTAGTTAATGAGGAGGGAGGCCGGCCGGCGCCCAGGAAAAGCTGGCGCCTACCGATTGCATCACAAAAAGCACAGCACCATGGACTTAGCAGTGGCAAAACAGAGGAGGATATCAGCAGAACTATGGGGCCACTGGGTGGGTAAGTATCTAAATTGTGAAGAAGACAACCCCTAATAAGCAGGGGTTAAAGGTTGAAGATCTACTATAATAACCTATCTAATGAGCACCCTCATGGCTCTTTAATGAGAGCCCCCTCCTATCCTAGGCCCCATAACAGCCTCATGGACTGCTATGGCTATTGTTACTCTAGTAAATATATCTAAAATATGTGTAACAGAATGGAGCTTTCACAATGTTCTTAGAAGGATGAGCCATAATTAACTGAAAACAGCTGTTATCACACTCTTTTCATTCTGCTCAACAATTTATCTTCTTTTATTTATTTTTTAGTTTCTAGGATCATTGTAAGCTTATATAATAGCACTATGTAGAAATGTCTTGTACAAATAAAATGTGTAGAATTTGAAAGCTGGACTCACACATCCTTTGGTTTCTGCTCAACTTGTAGTAAAAGATCTGAAGTGCAAATGTCATCATCGCCGCAGTCTTTTAGAAAGGGAATCTAATGCAAAACACAAATAACAGAAGGAGAGATGAATTCTTCACATATACAAATTCAAGAACATTAAAATGTTGACACACAAACTACTAATATGCTCCCAGGAGATTAAAAAGGGTTAACATTATAGACAGAGATGTGCGTTATACTCAGTTGGGCCAGATTCAGATAGCTCTGGAGATACGCCGCCCTTTTTTAAAATTTGCGCCGGCGCATCATTACGCCGATTCAGAAAGGCATTTACGCATACATTTCTGCTTGATCCCACCGACATAAGTCTTACTAGGCTGTCGGATCTTTGGTGTTTATTTACGCTGACCGCTAGGTGGCGCTTTCGTCGATTTACGCATCGAATATGTAAATAAGGGAGATACGCCGATTCACGAACGTACTTGCGGACGGCCGTCGTATTTTACGTCGTTTGCGTAAGCGTTAGTCCGGCGTAATGTTACCCCTGCTATATGAGGCGCAGCCAATGTTAAGTATGGACGTCGGGACAGCGTCGAATTATACGTTGTTTACATCATTTGTGTAAATCGTTCGGGAATGGGGCTGGGCGTAAATGACGTTCACGTCATTTACATTGAATACTTGCGACGTGATTTCACGCATGTGCACTGGGATACGTCCACGGACAGCGCATGCGCCGTTCAGAAAAAACGTAAATTGCGTGGGGTCATGATTCATTTACATGAATCACGCCCCCTACCTGCCTATTTTGAATTACGCCGGCCTATTTACGCTACCCAGCCGCAACTTACGGAGCAAGTGCTTTCTGAATAAGGCACTTGACTTACAGTAATAGTGGAACCCTCTGTGTGGGCAACTGATGTGTTTTGTGAACTTTTCCATTCTTTTAAATAAAAGCATGCTACCATGCCCTTAAAAAATACAGTTTGGACTGGCGCACTCATTGAAAACACACCTACCACTTGAGTGTAGTCACCCCAATCTTACACAATACATAAAGCTGAGGAGGGTTGGCAAATAAAAAAACACATCATTTAAATTAAGGGTACCACATCCCAAATTATACCATTTCAAAATGATTCCCTAACCAGTAAACTAAAAGGACTTTAACGGTACCACATCATTTGTATAAAAGTACAATTTTTTTTTGTGTTAAAATACATACTTTAAAGCAACAATGCACAGCACATCTGGAGGATATACACATTTGCTATATATACAAATTCCTTTAAACTTTGAAGATAGAGCATTATGGGGTCTTCATATTCAACGCGTTTCACAGGTCAAAGCCTGCTTTTTCAAGTCCCATAAACATAGTTACATATACACGATTGGTACCTAACCTCGAGAGGCACACATCCACACACATGAGGGACCTTGGATTGAAGGCTTATGTTATGAGGAGGAGAAGAGACCCAAAATCATCATATATACGTCCAACAGGACATCTAGTTGATAACTCTTTTCCCCTACAATAATGTTTCTCGTCATTCTCTAGAATATGTACAAAAAATAGCGATTTTGTGCACATATTTTGGAGGGTGAAGTTACCATTATATCACATTAGCCCCATAAAAATTAGAACTAGGTAATCTATAGATGAAGGAGGAAGATATATGGACAGCCACACTCCAATGATCTTAAAAAATCAGTAGCCTTTTAATATAAAAAAGGAAGGCACTACAAAATAAAAACTGTATATATATCCCACTGTTTTCTGTTTTTATTTTGTAGTGCCTTCCTTTTTTATATTAAAAGGCTACTGATTTTTTAAGATCATTGGAGTGCGGCTGTCCATATATCTTCCTCCTTAATTCATGCCTTGTGCATTGCCAGCACCCTACCGGTTCTGAGAGACCACTGATTACCGAAGTGCGCTTACCTGCAGCGGCAGTTTTTCTCTTTTACTAGGTAATCTATAGGTGCAAAGCATAAAACATACCACAAAACTGCTCTGCCTGCATGCCAAAATCACTAAATGAGCAGACACAGTTCCTATATTTACAATTCATGGAGATTCATGACTTCCACCTGCTTCAAATGAAAATGTTGTGGTGGCTTATTCCCAGGATGTACAATGGACAAGAGAAATATTACTCCAATGAAAACATACTTACAAACCATTCACTTGAACCTGATGAATAAGGGTTTAAAACTGGGCTGGTGTTTGGTTTTTGAGCAGCAATATTGATGCGAACCGCCAGCGCATTTTCTGAGTCTGATGTCTCCTGGCAATATAAATATACATGGTAATTTCATCAAAAGAATCTTGTCATACATATATAATTCTGTTACTTTTATTACTTATATATGTATATAAAAATGAACAACGTTAAATCAATGGACTATATTATTATACTTTACATAACATTCAGCAACTCTACAGTGCTTTACAGAAAACAAAGAGGATTCATATCAAGCTCTGCCCCCTATCACACTCTCAAAGTAATGTCTTTACTGTAATCTTAGCAACAGTGCTACATACACACAGAAAGATATCTAGAAAACATACAAATATATGTTCTGGGAGGAACCAAGAGAAGATGAAAAACAAATGCTAGCAAATACAGGTCAAACTTGTAAAATTCCCCAATCCCCCATTTACCCCCATCACTCCACACCATTACCCCTTGACCCCAACCCCCCCCATATCCCCATTACATACAAAGCAAGACCCCCCCAGCCGTGATTTGTCACCCATTTGATGACCCCAACCCCAACCCCTCCCCAACCAACCACCCCCCACCACAACCACCCCACCACCCAAAACCCCCCAACCCCCACACACCCCCCCCCCCCCCCCCCCCCCCCCCCCACCACCACCCCACCCCACCCAACACCCCCCCCAACCCCCCCCACACCCCCCCCCACCCCCCCACCCCCCCACCCCCCAAACCACACCCCCCCCAACCCCCACCCCCCCCACCCCCAACCCCCCCCCCAAAACCCACAACCACCCCCCCCCCCCCCCCCCCCCCCCCCCCCCCCCCCCCCAACAACCCCCCCACAAAACCAACCCCCCCCCCCCCCCACCCCACCCCCCCCCCACCCCCAACCCCCACCCCCCCCCCAACCCCCACCACCACCACCACAACCCCCCCCCCCCCCCCCCCCCCCCCACCCACCCACACCACCCCCACAACCCCCCACACCCCCCCAAACAAAACCACACCACCCCACACACCCCCCACCCCCCAACCACCCAAAAACCAAACCCCACACAACACCCCCAACACCCCACCCCACAACACCCACACCCCAACACAAACCCACCCCACCCCCCCAACCCCCCCACACAAACCCCCCCCAACACAACCACCCCCAACAAACCAACACCCAAACAACCCCCACAACCCAACCCCCCACCCCCCCCACACACCCCCCCAAACCCCCCCCAACACCACCCCCCCCCCCCCACCCCCACCAACCCCCCCAAACCCACCCCCCCAACCCCCACACCACAACCCCCCCACCCCCCCACCACACCCCCCCCACCCCCCCCCCAAACCCCCCCACCACCCACCCAAAACAACCACCCCAACAAACCCCCCACCCACACACCACCACCCCCACACACCACCACCCCCCCCCACCCACACCACCCCCAAAACCACCCACCACAACCCCAACCCCCCCCCCACCCCCCCCAAAAACCCCCCCCCCCACCCCCCCCAACACCCCCAACACCCACCCCCCCACCCCCCCACCACCCACCCCACAACCCCACCCCCCCCCCCCCCCCACAACACAACCCCACCCCCCCCCACCCCCCCCCCACCCCCCCCCCCCAACCACCCACCACAACCCCCACAACACCCACCCCCCCCCCCCCACCCCCCCCCCAAACCACCCCCCCCCCCACACCCCCCAAAACCCCACACCCAACCACCACACACCCCCCACACCCCCCACCCCCCCCCCCCCACCCCCACCACACCCCCAACCCCCACCACCCCAACCCCCCCCCCCCCCACCCCCCCCAAACCCCCCCAAACACCACCCCACCAAACCCCACAACACCCCCACACCCCCAAACCCCCCCCCCCCCCCCCCACCCCACAACCCCCACCACCCCCCCCCCCCCCCCACAACCCCCCCCCCCCACCCCACCCCCCCCCCCCCCCCCCCCACCCACCACCCCACCACACCCCCCCCCCCCCACAACCAAAACCCCAAAACCCCCACACACACCCACCCCCCCCCCCCCCCCCCCCCCCCCCCCCCAACCCCAACCACACCCCCCACCCCCACCCCCCCCACCCAACACCCCCCCCCCCCCCCCCCCCCCCCCCCACCCCCCCAACCCCACCACCCCACCACACCCCCCACCCCCCCCCCCACACCCCCCCCCCCCCCCACCCCCCCCCCCCCACCCCACAAACCACCCAACCCCAACCCCCCACCACACCACCCCCCCCCCCCCACCCCCACCAAACCCCCCCACCCCAAACACCCACCCCCACCACACCCCCCCCCCCACAACCCCCCCCCACCAACCCAACAACCCCCCACCCCCCACAAACCCCACCCCCCCCCACCCCACCCCCCACCCCCCCCACCACCCCCCCCCCCCCCACAACAACCCCCACAAAAAAACAAACCCCCACCCCCCCCACCCCACCCACCCACCCCACACCACCAAAAACACCCCCCCCAAAACCCCCAAAACCCACCAAACACCACAAACCACCCAACCCACAACACAACCCACCAACCCCAACCCCCCCCCCCCCCCCCACACCAACCCCCCCCCAACCCCCACCCACCCCCCCCCCACCCCCCACCCCCCCCCCCCCCCCCCCCACCCCCCCCCCCCCCCCCCCCCCCCCCCAACCCCCCCCCCCCACCCCACCAACCCCCCCCCCCCCCCCACCCCCCCCCCCCACACCAAACCCCCCCCCCCCCCCCCACCCACCCCCCACACCACCCCAACCCCCCCCCCCCCCACACCCACACCCAACCACCCCACACCACAACCCCACCCCCCCACCCCCACACACACAACCCCCACCCCCCCCAACCCCCCCAAACCCCCACCCACCCCCAACCAAACCCCCACACACCCCCCCCACCCAACACCAACCACACCCCCCCCACCACACCCCCAAACCCCCCCCCCAACCCCCCACCCCCCCCCCCCCCACACCCCCCCAACCACCCCCCAAACCCACACCAACCCCCACAAACCCCCCACCCCCACCCCCCCACCCCACCACCCACAACAACCCCCCCACCCAACCCCCCCCACCACACACACCACCCCCAACCCACCCCCCACCCCCCACCCCCCCCACCACCCCACCACCCCCAACCCCACACCCACCCCCCCCCCCCCCCCCCCCCCCCCCCCCCCCACCCCCAACCCAAACAAACCCCCCCCAAACCCCCCCCCCACACCCCCCCCACCACCAACAACCCCCCCCCCCCACCCCCCCACCCCCCACCACCCCCACCCCCCACCAACCCACCCCCCCCCCCCCACCCCCCCCCCCCCCCCCCCCCCCCCACCCCCCCCCCCAACAACACACCCCCCACCACCCCCCCCACCCCCACCCCCCCCCACCCCCACCCCCCCCAACCCACCCCCCCACCCCCCACCCCCCCCCCCCCCCCCCACCACCACCACCCCCCCCCCCCCACCCCCCCAACCACCCCCCACAACCACCAACACCCACCCCCACCCCCACCAAACCCAACACCACCCCACCCCCACCCCCCCAACCCACCACCCACCCCACCCACCAACACCCCCCCCCCCCCCCCCCCCCACCCCCCACCACACCCCCCCCCCAACCCCCCCAACCCCAACCACCCCCCCCCCCCCCCCCCACCCCCCCCCCCCCACACCCCCCCCCACCACCACCCCCCCACCCACCCCCACCCCCCCCCCCACCCCACACCACCCCCCCCCCCCCCCACCCAACCACCCCCCCACCCCAACCACCCCCCCCCCACCCCCAACCCCCCCACCCCCCCCCCCCCCCCCCCCCCCCACCAACCCACACAACCCCCCCAACCCCACACACCCCCCCACCCCCCACCCCACCCCCCCCCCCCCCCCCACACCCCCCCCCCCCCCCCCCCCCCCCCCACCCCCCCCCCACCAAACCCCCCCCCACCCCAACCCCCCCACACACCACCCCCCCCCCACCCCACCACACACCCCACCCCCCCCCCCCACCACCCCCCCAAACCCCCCCCCCCCCCCCCCCCCCCAACCCACACCCAACCCCACCCCCACCCCCCCCCCCCCCCCCAACCCCCCACCACCCCCCCCAAACCCCCCCCCCACCCCACCCACCCACACACAACCCCCACCCCCCCCCCCAAACCCCCCAACCCCAACCCACCCCCCACCCCCCCCCCCCAACACCCCCCCCCCCCCCACACCCCCCCCCCCCCCACCCCCCCCCCACCCCCACCCCCCAACCCCCCAAAAACACCACACCCCCCCCCAACAAACCACAACCCCCCACCCCAAACCCACACCCCCCCCCCCCCCCCCCCCCCCCCCCCCCCCCCCCCCCACACCACCCCACCCCCCCCCCCCCCCCAACAACCCAAACAAACCCCCCCACCCCCAACCACCCCCCCACCAACCCACCACCAACCCAACCACCACCCCCCCCACCCCCCCCCCCCAACAAACCCCCCCACCCACACCCCCCCCCCAACCACCACCCCCACCCCCCCACCCCCCACCCCACCCCCCCACCCCCCCACCCCCCCCACCAACCCCCCCAAAACCAACAACCCACCACAACCACCCCCCCCACACCCACCCAACCCCCCCCCCCCCACCAACCCCCACCCCCAACCCCACCCACCCCCCAAACCACACCCCCCCCCACCCCCCAACCCACCCCAAACCCCCAAAAAACCCCCCCCCAAACAAAAACCCCCAAAACCAAACCCAAACACAAACCCCCCCCCCAACCAAACCCAAACCCCCCACCCCCCCCCCAACCCCCCCCCCCCCCCCCCACCCCCAAACACCCCCAACCCCCCCCAACACCCCACCCCCAACCACCCCCCACAACCCCACCCCCCCCACACAACCCCCCCCCCCCCCCAACCCACAACCAACCCCCCACCCCCCCCCCCCCCACCCCCCCAACCCCACCCCCCCCCCACAACAACCCCCCCCCACAACCCACAAAACCCCCACAAAAACCACCCCCCAACCCCCCCCACCCCCCCCCCCCACCCACCCCCCCCCCCCACCCCCCCCCCCCCCCCCAACCACCCACACACCCACCCCCACCCCCCCCCCCCAACCCCCCCCACCCCCCACCCACCCCCACCCCAACAACCCCCCCCCCCCACCCCAACCCCCCCCCACCAACCCCCCACCACCACCCCCCCAACAACCCCCCACCCCCCCCACCCACCCCCCCCACCCCCCCCACCCCCAAACCCCCCCCCCCCACCCCCCCCCCCCAACCCCCCCCCCAACCCCCCCCCACCCCCACCCCCCCCCCCCCCCCCCCCCCCCCCACCCCCCCCCCCAAACACACCCCCCCCACACCCCCCCCACCCCCCCCCCCCACACCCCCCCCACCCCCCACCAACCCCCCCCCCACCCCCCCCCAAACCCCCAACAACCCCCCCCACACCCCCCACCCCCCCCCCCCCCCCCCCCCCACCACACCACACCCCCCACACCCCCACCACCCCCCCCCACCACCCCCCCCCCCAAACCCCACACACACCCCCCCCCCCACCCCCCCCCCCCCCCCCCCCCCCCCCCCCCAACACCCCCCCCCCCCCCCCCCCCCCCCCCCCCCCCCCCCCCCAAAACCCCCCCCCCACCAACACCCCCCCCCCACCCCCCCCCCCCCACCCCCCCCCCCCCACCAACAAACAACCCCCCCCCCACCCCCCAAACCCCCCCACCACCCCCAAAACACACACAACCCCCCCCCCCCCCCCCCCAACCCCCCCCCCCCACCCCCCCCACCCCCCCACCCCCCCACCAACCCCCCCCCCACCACACAACCCCCCAAACCCCCCCCACCCCACCACCCCCCCCCCCACCCCCACCAACCCACACCACCCCCCCCACCAACCCCCCACCCCACCCACACCCCCCCCCAACCCCACCCCACCCCAACCCACCCCACCCCCCCCCCCCCCACCCCCCCCCCCCCCAACCCCCCAACCAAAACACCCCCCCCCCACACCCCCCACCAAACAAACACCCCCCAACACCCCACAACCCCCCCCCCCCCACCCCCCCAACCCCCCCCCCCACCACCCCCCAACCCCACCACCCCCACCCCCCCCCCCCCCAACCACCCCCCCCCCCCCCCCCCACCCCCACCCCCCCCACCCCCCCCCCCCCCCCCCCCCCCCCCCCCCCCCCACCCCCCCCCCCCCCCCCCCCCCCCCCCCCCCCCCCCCACCCCCCCCCCCACCCCCACCCCCCCCCCCCCCCCCCCCCCCCCCCCCCCCCCCCCCCCCCCCCCCCCCCCCCCCCCCCCCCCCCCTATTATGTAAATGCTATAACGTTTGCGCAAACAAATCAATAAATGCTTATTGTGATTTTTTTTAATGAAAAATATGTAGAAGAATACGTATCGGCCTAAACTGAAGAAAAAAATGTTTTTTTATATATTTTTGGGCGATATTTATTATAGCAAAAAGTAAAAAATATTGATTTTTTTTCAAAATAGTCGCTCTATTTTTGTTTATAGCGCAAAAAAATTTAACCACAGAGGTGATCAAATACCACCAAAATAAACCTCTATTTGTGGGAAAAAAAGGACGCCAATTTTGTTTGGGAGCCACGTCGCACGACCGCGCAATTGTCAGTTAAAGCGACGCAGTGCCAAATTGCAAAAAGTGCTCTGGTCATTGGGTAGCAATATGGTGGTTAAAGCGGAGCTCCAGCCGCAAAATTTTTTTTTTTTAAAGTCAGCAGCTACTAACAGTGTAGCTGCTGACTTTAAATAAGGACACTTACCTGTCCTAGGCGCCCGCGCTGATGCCCCCCCCGATGCCGGTCCCGCGCCGCCATTCACACTATGGGAAACAGGCAGTGAAGCCGTACGGCTTCACTGCCCGTTTCCTACTGTGCCTGCGCGAGTCTCACGCTGGCTTGCGAATGGGCGCGCTGCTCTCTGAGAACACACACAGTTCCCAGAAAGCAGCGCGCCCCATTCACAAGGAGAAGGACAAGAAGAAATCGGACCGCGGTGCAGGTGAGGCAGATTACGGACTTCCGCATAGCAACAGCTATTTCGGGTGAGTATTTTTATTTTTTTTTCAGGTTTTTTATTTTTATTTTTTTAAACAACATGGCAAAATGTTGTTTTCATGGGTGGAGCTCCGCTTTAAGTGGTTAAGTAGCATCATGTGGCAAGAAACAGTAGAAGTATGCCCATTGAGTATAGAATAATAATTGATAATTGTGAACCTACCTGAACATTAAAAATGTGTTCAAAACATCTTTCTTCTGTGCTAATATCAACATTTCTCATTATAGTTCTGTCACCGGTCTCCTTAAATTGCCCTCTAGATGTCACTCGTGAAGACAAGAGGTCGGCATCTAATGTAGCATTGTAAGTGATAGCCACTGCACAAAGACAAGCAAAACCAGATATCAAGGTATGTTGTGGAAAAAGTGATGGATTTTTTAAAATGTATAAACCAATAAAATAATATTGTCTCATTTATTTTGATCTCTGAAATGTTATAAACAATATGTAGAGGCCAATTTAAAAATCTCAGTAACTTTTTTTTTCCTAGTTGGACACAGAAAGCTGTTGAAATCTAAAACATTACTGAAAAGTAGACAGAATGGTAAATTCTGATGTATCATGGACAGAAAAAACGATTACACCACTTCTGAGAAGAGCTCGTTCCTAAATTTCCCTCTATTAAAATTATACCAGATGTGGAATGGCATAAATGAATGGTGAATACGTCAACATTAAAAAGAGGTTATCCTCTATAAGGAATTTGTCTGTTGTCCACCTCTGCTCACCGTTGCTTAAAGCCAGGTTGCCCAGCTGTAGTGAAGCCCTCCATTGAGTGGATGACTGTGGGTTTATCTGCTGAGCCACCAATGTCTGTTCACCGGGCTCTACCCAGGCTTCTGCAACCTTGTTTAACGCTGTATCTACTTCCTTGCCCTCCACCCACACCTCAACTTGTTTCTGTCCATGTGTTCACAGCTCAGGTGTGCCATGCTTGAAGGCAAACATATAGGGCTAGATTTAGAAAAGCTTTACGCCGGTGTATGAAAAGATATGCCGTCGTAAGTACAAATGGGTGCCGTCGCATCTTTACGCCGATTCAGAAAGCAAGATACGCCGAAAAACATGGCTTCAGTCGTCCGGCGTAACTTGCCTATGCCGGCGTATCGTGGGCGCATAGTTACGCTGGATGCATTAGACGTTCCCATTAAAAATATGCAAATGAGTAAGATCCGCCGATTCACAAACGTAGCTACGCCCGGCCGCTTCATATACGCGCTTTGCGTAAGGCTTACGTCCGGCGTAAAGTTACCCCTGCTATATGAGGCGCAGCTTATGCAAAGCTATGGGTCAGGGATCGACGCCGTTGAATTTTACATTGTTTACGTAGTACGGTAGTAGGGCTGGGCGTAGGATACGTTCACACGTTGTAGGCATTGCGCGCCGACGTCACTTAGGGAGTTTTTTCAACGTGATTCTGAGCATTCGCGCGCATGCCCAGTTCAAGCGGCCATTAATTAGCATGGGGTCATGCTTAATTTTTAATACATGACGCCCACCTCCTTCCTACTTTAAATTAGGCAGGCTTGCGCCGGCCCATTTACGCTACGCCGCCTCAACTTAGGGATCAAGTGCTTTGTGAATACCGCACTTGCCTCTCTAAGTTGCGGCGGCATAGCGTAAAGAAGATACGCTACACCCACACAAAGATACGCCAATCTTTCTGAATCTGGCCCATATTGTACATGCTTAGTGATTGGTTGTACTGTCTTTTACATGTCCGACTTTTGTCTAGCTACCAAAAGCATGTTTTTATTTGTCTCTTGATTTAAATTCTTTAGTGTGTTTGGCTGATCTGCTGTAAACCTAAGCCTAAAGGCCTGTACACATGATCGGATCTTCCGAAACACTTGTCCGATGGACGTGTTTTGTCAGATAATCCGACCGTCTATATGCTCCATCGGACAATTCTTGTCGGAATTTCCAACAACAAATGTTGGCTGTGCATGCTCTCAAATTGTCCAACAACAAATGTGTTCTGTCGGATTATCCAATCGTGTGTACACAAATCCATCGGACTAAAATCCAAAGTAGAAAAATGAATGCTCTGAACCAATGCTAACCATCAGACAACATTAGCAGAAGTTGGTCTAAGGGTGGCACGAAAAAGCAGAAAAACAACGTAGTTTCGTGAATGTTGGATTAAAAAGTTCCGCCATCTGTATGCAGAACAAGTTCACGGCCAACACCCTTCAGACCAAAATCCACGGATTTGTCCGATTGAAGTCCGATCGTGTGTACGAGGCTTTAGTGACCTCTGCCTGCACAAACTTAGGCTTTGACACACAATTATGTCTCCTGTCTTAATAGCTTTGTCCTGATAATTAGTTCATCCCCTAGTACGGATCTTTTTTCTTGCTGAACGGTCTGTTTGACCCTTCGCATCTCTCCGTAATGTCTACCGTACACTCTACACACCCACTTGATTAAAGGGCAATACATCTATCTGATCTGTTTGACCCATTGGCCTAATCTTCCTATGTCTAACCCCCTGGCACTGTCTTTTTCAGGTTTGATCCTAGATCTGACAGTACCTTCTCTGTTTTTACTGGACATAGTAACACTGTTCTGATTTTATAACCCACAGCATAATAACCAAATATGGTGCACACACATAACACTTCTCAAAACAATGGCTGCTAAGGTTAAGGTTTCAGCAGCAGTCATCAAACCCAAATAACCAGCCTCCACTTACACCATCCACAGATTAGATTTCACAGAATTTTTCAAATATCTAAATTATAATTATTTAAAATACTGTATAAATTTCGATTGTTTCACGTTTTCATAAAACCTTTCTCTACTACAATGACCCAACATTTCTTAGTACAGGGAGCGCTACTTTCACAAAGTGCACACACAAATAAATGTATTTATTTTATTTTAAAGAAATCAGCACTTCTTGTTGCTCTACAATTTTCATATTGCTATTTAAGCATAAAACTGGCCATACATGGGTCAAATTTTGAAAGAATTTGAATTTTGTACTATTAAGCCTCGTACACATGATCAGATTTCCATTGGACAAAACCGTGGATTTTTGTCCGAAGAGCGTTGGCCGTGAACTTGTTCTGCATACAGACGGCAGAACTTTTCCAGCCAACATACACAACACTATGTGGTTTTTCAGCACTTTAGTGCCAGCTTTTGGGCAACTTCTGCTAATGTTGCCTGATGAGAAAAGTGTAGCGCTAAGAAAAAAACACTACTTATAGGGTCTTTATAAAATATAAACACATGAAATGTCCATATGTGAAAAAAAGTTCAACTTAAAAATCAAAGTTTCACACCAAACTTCTGTTCACCAAGGATAGTGAACAGAAGTTTGGTGTAAAACTTTGATTTTTAAGTTGAACTTTTTTTCACATATGGACATTTCATGTGTTTATATTTTATAAAGACCCTATAAGTAGTGTTTTTTTCTTAGCGCTACATTTTATTTTTTCTTGTCTATTTCTCCAAAATTGATCTATTTTGTAGTGTTGGCTGCTTCTTTTTATGACATTGAACAGCGCGGTGATATATGTACTATTGTATATAAGTGTTTACAATGTTGCCTGATGGTTAGCATTGGTTCAGAGCATGCATGTTTGTACTTTGGATTTTAGTCCGACATTTGTTGTCGGGCAATTTGAGAGCATGGCATTCAACATTTGTTGTCGAAAATTCCGACAACAATTGTCCGATGGAGCATACAGATGGTCGGATTGTCCATCAAAACCCTTCCATCACACAACTGTTGTCGGAATATCTAATCATATGTATGGGCCTTAAGTGGGTTGAAGCAACAGCCGATTTTCGTGTGGCAATCGAATTTGAGTGATTGGGAATGTTGGAAATTTTTACAAAAACAAGCAATTTTCTAATCAATGATGGAAGAATCGTGCGAGAAATGTAATCGAAAAAGAAATGCGCATTTGCAAGAAAAGAAAAGAAGAAGATTCTTAGCCACGGAAATTATTTTCTGTAGCAACAGGAGGTGAAATTGAAGGCTTGGTTGGTTGAATTTTGAAATCAATGGTGGCACCATCGGGTCACAAAACGCACATCATTTCTGATTTTCAAAAGAAAATTATTTTGTAATTCAACCGTGTATGGCCAGCCTTATGCTCAAATAGCAATATGAAGATTATAGAGCAACAAAACGTGCTGATTGTGTGTCTCTAGTGTGCACTTGGTGGAAGTAGCGCTCCCTGTACTAAGAAGTGTCGGGTCATTGCAGCAGATGAGTCGCAATAAAAAAAGTTTTATGAAAACGTGAAACAATCAGAATTTATATTTTAAATTAGATAGCATAGTAGCTGATGGTATTTATCATTATCATTATTATTATTATTAATATTATTATACTCACTTGTTTGAATTTTTGAATTAGCTGGTCTGAATGTTGACATAAAACAGATCTTTACAGTAATCTCACTATTTTTGTTTGTGAGAATTATTTTATCTGGGATAAATGATGCTTTTACAGTCACATCTGCAATACCCAGTGACCTACAAAGGAAGAAAGATATATTTCACATTAATAAATTAATCAGCTCAGCTCCCACACATGTACAGCTAACTGACCAGAGAATTATTTACATATTTATCTGTGTATGGGCCTATTTTGTCTGGGCAATACTTAACCACTTCAGCCCCGGACCATATTGCTGTCCAAAGACCAGAGCACTTTTTGAGATTCGGCGTTGCGTCGCTTTAACTGACAATTGCGCGGTCGTGCGACGTGGCTCCCAAACAAAATTGGCGTCCTTTTTTTCCCACAAATAGAGCTTTCTTTTGGTGGTATTTGATCATCTCTGCGGTTTTTATTTTTTGCGCTATAAACAAAAACAGAGCGACTATTTTGAAAAAAATGCAATATTTTTTACTTTTTTCTATAATAAATATCCCCAAAAATATATTAAAAAAATATATTTTTCCCTCAGTTTAGGCCGATACGTATTCTTCTACATATTTTTCGTAAAAAAAAAATCGCAATTAGCGTTTATTGATTGGTTTGCGCAAAAGTTATAGCGTTTACAAAATAGGGGGTAGTTTTATGGCATTTTTATTATTATTTTTTTTTTACTAGTAATGGCGGCGATCAGCGTTTTTTTTCGGTACTGCGATATTATGGCGGACACTTCGGACACTTTTGACACATTTTTGGGACCATTGGCATTTTTTTAGCGATCAATGCTATAAAAATGCATTGGATTACTATAAAAATGCCATTGGCAGTGAAGGGGTTAACACTAGGGGGCGGGGAAGGGGTTAAGTGTGTTCCTATTTGTGTTCTAACTGTATGGGGGGGGTGGACTCACTAGGGGAATCACTGATCTTCTGTTCATACACTGTATGAACAGAAAATCAGCGTTTCCCCCGCTGACAGGAACGAGCGCTGTGTGTTTTCACACACGGCTCCCGTTCCCCGCTCTGTAACGAGCGATCGCGTGTGCCCGGCGGCGATCGCGCCCGCCGGGCACACGCACGGGACTCGGGGGCGAGCGGGGGGCGCGCGCGCGCGGGCCGCCGGCGGCGCGCACGCGCCCCCTAGTGGCCGCGAAAGGCGCGACGTAGAGCTACGGGCTCTCGCGCACCCGTGCCGACCTGCCGCTGTATTACTGCAGCGGCTGGTCGGCAAGCGGTTAAAGGGTCACTAAAGGAATTTTTTTTAGCTAAATAGCTTCATTTACCTTACTGCTGTTTTCATTGTTCGTTTTTGCTTTGATGTTGCTGTAATTCTGCTCTGATCTCCACACTTCCTGGTTGTCTGTTTCCTTATAACCACAGTGCTGGGAGCTTTTTCACTGTGGTCACTAATCAAGAAGGTGTGATTACTGTGTGTAAACTAAAACTGGGTTGGTGCTGAGGGGTTTTAGACAAACCATCACTGCCCTCTATTGGCTCTCTGGCTCTGTACATCAGAGAGACAGAAAATAACAGCAAAAATGAAACTAGAACTCTAGGTTGATTATATGATTGATTTTTATCTATTTTTAATCATTTTTAAAAGGAATCAGTTAACTTTATGTCTTTATACCCTGTAAACAGTAATTTCAGTCCAATTTGTTTTCCTTTAGTGACCCTTTAAGTAATAACTTAATATAATAAAATAATGCATACACAATTTATTAGAACAAACAAGGCTTTTTCTATTTTTCTATTTTTTTGTGATTTTGTCTTGTAAATAAGTATTTTTTCTATGTAATCCAAAAGACAAAAAAAATTTTTATAGTTTGTCCCTTTTTTAAAATGACAATAAAATTATGTTTGTGGTGTAAAGCGTTGCAAATTTTTAAATTTTGCCCTTTTTTTTAATGCAGCACTATGCAAGAAATTTAATGGAAAAAATGAACAAAAACAAAAGGTTTAGAAATTATTAATTAGATATCTGGAAATAAAAAAAAACGAATATTAATAATAATTGGGAAAATAACAGTTATGGGGAGAAGGTGAAGAATTAGGTAAACATGGGTGAATAATAAAGTAAATGAATGAACAAAACAATTAAAAACAAAAGTAATATTGATTAGAAAAATGGAAAGAAAAAAAAGAAAAGAAAATGACAATTAAGGAGAAAGGGGGAAGAGTGAGTTAAAAGTTCATTTTTTATTTTTTTTGTTACAGAATCATACTTGTAGATTTGCTGACTTGTATTCCATATTTAAAGTGAAAGCTTCAGTAGATGTTTACTTAGCTTTGGCGCAGTGGTAGGGTCCATTGAGTAGTAAGGGTAATTTTAGATCCTGTTGAGTATACCCAAGAATCATACTTGCATAGGTGGATACTGCATCTGTCCCATGCTGGCTCCAAAACCAAGTGATCTAACACACCGCTGATTGCTCGGTTCTCAGTGCTCCATGGAGGGGGTGAGAGCGGCTAGCCTAAGCTCTAAGTGGCTCTCTGAAAGGCTGAGCCAGGTGCCAGTCCAAGCACCTGGGTGGATCCCGACCATATGGTCATGATCTTTTCCTAGTCTGGACAGGCTTTGTGACTTTTGCTGACAGCAGGCTTCAGCCCGCTGTCTGCTGAAAACTGTTCACAGGAGTGCAGAATGCAAGCTTTGGTTGTACTTCTACTTTAATTAGGGCTAGTTAAGGTAAACTACAGTAATGCCGCGTACACACGATCGGTTTGCCTGATAAAAACGGTCTGATGGATGCTTTAACTCACAATATTTTCAGATTGAAGCTCATGCCTTTGATTTGCAGATATATGAAGCAGAGTCAATATGGATATGTCAGCAGCGCAAAAATTAAAAATGATTGTGGATCTGCTGCAGTACTGTGTATACCTCCAAAAAAAAGTGTATAGAATATGTGTAAAAAGAATGTGTTACTGTGCCAATACTACAACCTGATTTGTTGTGATAGTGATGATTATACATGTTATGTGCACAAAAAAAATTTCACCCACAAACATAATAGTATTAATATTACCATATGCCCATTGCCAAATACCCGTGAGGATTAAATTAATAAATGAATAAACATTAAATAAACTGTGTCTATATAAAAGTCCAATATTGTAGGAAATATTAAGACAATCCAATAATCCAAAAGTGTAAAGAAAGTCCAATCTTATGGTGCTCCTTGCTGTGCAAATAAATGACTACTATTTCACCAAAAATGTGCCACCATCACCAACTTCCAAAATGGGCACTCACCAGAACTAGTTTTAAAATACGCCTTTAGCTTTATCTCAAGGGTATGTCTCCTCTCCTCGTATCCAATGCGTATTTCACCTCCACCAGTACACTCCAAACAATCATTTGCCTAAGGTTCCTGGTAGTTGCCATTTCTTATGAGACAAGTAACTAAACATAGCGTAGTATGTCCAAACTATTTTATTCCAAAATATAAAATATAAAAATCTCACTCACAAGGTAGGTGGCCCTAGACCAGTGATGGTGAAACTCGGCCAGATGTTTTGAAACTACATTTCCAATGATGCTCATGTACTCTTCAGTGTAGTTGAGCATCATGGGAAATTTAGTTCCAAAACATCTGGGGTGCCAAGGTTCGCCATCACTGCCCTAGACCGACACCAAGTCTTTCCAGCAGTGCCGAGGGAAAGACGCTCACCAGTGTGTGGATCCTCTCGGCCAGCGTGCATTCCACGCCTCCCTAGCTGTGCGGTTCAATGGCAGGAGGTGACGTATGACGTGCGGCGTCCAATGTGTTATCCAGAAGCCTCTACGCGTTTCGCAATCCACAGTGCGTTGTCAGGAAGCAGCATAGCTTCCTGACGACCTCACCTCCTGCCATTGAACCGATACTCTCTATAAGGGTCAATTACACTAATACTTTTTGATGCATTTTTTGTGTTAAAAGGGTAAAAGAAAAATGCGCTGCAAATGCAGTGTGTTTTTAATCCTGAATGCTGCATCCTTGGTTTTTTTTTTTTAAAACACATCAGAAGCGAAACTTCCATTGATTTCTATAGAAAACACATAAAAAACAAACCAGTGGTGAATTTTTGGTGTATTTTTTGAGTCACGTGTGCATGATTGGAGTCAGTTCAGAAAATGGGGCAAAAATGCATCAAAATACGTTTTACTGCATCTTTTCAACAGAGCAGTGTAAAAGCATCCTAATGCCGCGTACACACGATCGGACATTCCGACATCAAAACCGTGGATTATTTTTTCCGACGGATTGTTCTCTCAAACTTGTCTTGCATACACACGGTCACACAAATGTTTTTGGAAATTCTGAACTTCAAGAACGCGGTCACGTACAACACTACGACGAGCCAAGAAGAAAGTTCAATGATTCCAAGCACGCGTCAAATTGATTCCAAGCATGCGTAGGATTTTTGTGCATCAGAATTGGCTACAGACGATCTGAGTTTCCGTCAAGAACTTTTGTTGTCGGAAATTCCGACAGCAAATGTCCGATGGAGCCTACACATGGTCGGAATATCCGAACAATAGCTCACATCAAACATTTGTTGTCGGAAATTCCGTCCGTCCGTGTGTACGGGTGTATTTAGTCACAACTCTCATCTATTACTTCGAAAAGCTGGGAATTGCTGGCAAAAGTTGGTAAAATTGGTAAAAGTCTAAATCCAACCAAAACATATTTTGGTTTAGAGCATGGAGGAGTTCAATGCTTTCCAAGGCTTTTACTGCTGTTAGGACAGGAAATCTCTTCAACAGGGGCACAGACAAAAACAAAATCATTTTTCTCAGTAGAGCAAAGATAGGTTAGAACTTCTGATAATATCTGTATTGCTATGAATGAATGGCTTGTATAGTGCTACACATGCAAACTGAATTGTCTCTAGGTGCTTTTTGCAGCCAACATCTTCCTGGTGCGGTCATTTACCCCATAGGATCTCGACACACTTGGAACACACAGTCGTACACACATATACACATATACTGGGCCAATTTGGACAGGATCCAATTAACCTACCAGCATGTCTTTGGAGTGTGGGAGGAACCCAGAGTACCCGGCGGAAACCCACGCAGACACAAAGAAAAACATGGAATCTCCAGGCAGAGAGTGTCATGGTCGGGATTTGAACCAGCGACCCTTTTGCGGCTAGGTGAAAGTGCTAACCGCTACACCACTGTGCTGCTCTCTATGGCTCCCTGTCACGGTGGCAGCTGCACCCCCCTTTTTTGTAAAGGTGTCACGGGAATACAAATTGAGGGAAATATCTTTCCAATGAGGTTCAGACAGAAACAGAAAATTTAACCATTGCCCACTATTCTCCATCTAAAACAAAAATGGCTGGAATTATGCTAAAAGTGTTGGCACATCTATAGTATAGTATTTACACGCACATGGACATTAATGGCATCCCAGTCTTAGTCCGTAGGGTTCAATATTGAGTTGGTCCACCCTGTGCAGCTATAACAGCTTCAACTCTTCTGGGAAGACTGTCCACAAGGTTTAGCAATGTGTCTATGGGAAAGTTTGACCATTCTTCCAGGAGTGCATTTGTGCGGTCAAATTGGGTTATGTCCACATGGCATGGTCATGGTTACTATGAACATATGATAGTACGCTATGCCTCGTCCCTGAAATGTGTAAGAGAACACAAGAGATAAAAAAATATGGGACTTATGGGTACTGATGTTGGACAAGAAGGCCTGGCTTGCAGTCTCTGCCCTAATTCATCCCAAAGGTGTTCTATCGGGTTGAGGTCAGGACTCTGTACAGGCCAGTCAAGTTCAACCACCCCAAACTCGCTCATCCATTTCTTTATGGACCTTGCTTTGTGCATTGGTCCAAATCATTTGGAGGAGGGGAGATTATGGTTTGGGGTTGTTTTTCAGGGGTTGGGCTTGGCTACTTCTAGTGAAGGGAACTCTTGAGGCGGCAGCATACCAAGATATTTTAGACAATTTTATGCTTTCAAATTTGTCGGAACAGTTTGGTAATGGCCCCTTCCTGTTCCACCAGTCCACAAAGCAAGGTCCATAAAAGACATGGATGAATGAGTTTGGGGTAGGGGAACTTGACTGGCCTCAACCTAAATAGAACCCTTTTGGGGTGGATTAGAGCAGAAACTGTGAGCCAGGCCTTCTCATCCAACATCAGTGCCTGACCTCACAAACGTGCTTCTGAAAGAATGGTCAAACATTCCCATAGACACACTCCTAAACCTTGTGGACAGCCTTCCCAGAAGAGATGAAGCCGTTATAGCTGAAAATGGTGGGACAACTCAATATTGAACCCTACAGACCAAGACTGGGATGCCATTAAAGTGGTTGTAAAGCTTTTTTTTTTTAAATAACAAACATATCATACTTACCTCCACTGTGCAGATCGTTTTGCACAGAGTGGCCCCGATCCTCGACATCTGGGGTCCCTTGGCAGCTCCTACTGCTCCTACTGCTCCTCCCCGCATCAGATAACCCCCTAGGAGAAGCACCATTGGATTTGATTGACTGCAGCAGGAGCCAATGGCTGCGCTGCTATCAATCTATCCAATCAAGAGCAGAGAACCCCCGGGAAGAGAAAGAGCGCGTCTCCGCTGGGTGAAGTTCCAGGGCTCAGGTAAGTAAAACGGCGGGGCTGGAGGAGGGTGATTGCCAGAAGTTTTTCACCTTAATGCATAGGATGCCGAGCTGCCAATTCATTTCAATGGGCAAAGGCGGTGGAGGACCTCAGTGTGATAGCATTGGATGAAAGAAAAATCCTGGACCACCGCGCTCCTCAAAAAATCAGTGTGATAGCACTCACGTTTTCATACTGAAACTGAAGGGGAGAAGTTTTTCAGGCGCTTTACAGGCGCTATTTTTAGCCCAAAAGCGCCTGAAAAACACCTCAGTGTGAAAGGGGTCTTAGCTAAACTGTGCACCTGATACACATATGATTATCCAAAGCAGTGAAGTAAGGATAAATATTGCAGCCTTGAACCTTGCACCTTCAATAAGTCAACAAGCACAGCTTCTATACATCTGTGTCTTTTAGCCGCTTGCCGACCAGCGCACGAACATTTACGTCAGTAGAATGGCACGGACAGGCAAATGGGCGTACATGTACTTTAAATTAGCCGCCGTGTGTGCCTGCCGCGAGCTCCGTGATCGTGCCCACGGGACCCGCACACTCGATGTCCGCCAGTGTCCCATGATTGGGTCACAGAGCCGAAGAACGGGGAGATGTCAGTGTAAACACAACATCTCCCCGTTCTTCCTAGTGACAGGTCACAGATTGTCTGTTCCCTCTCATCAAGCAGTGATCAGTGACGTGTCACTCGTAGCCACGCCCTCTAACAGTTAAAATCACACCCTAGGACACACTTTACCCCTTTCTCGCCCCCTAGTGGTTAATCCCTTCACTGCCAGTCACATTTATACAGTGATTAAAGCATTTTTATAGCACTGATCACTGTATAAATTCTGTATAAATGTGAATGGTCCCAAAATAGCAAATAGCGCCAAAAGTGTCCGATGTGTCCACCATAATATCGCAGTCATGATAAAAATCGCTGATCACCGCCATTACTAATAACAATAATAATAATAAAAATGCCATAAAACTATCCCCTATTTTGCAGACGCTATAAGTTTTGTGCAAACCAATCAATAAATCAATTTACCAAAAATATGTAGAAGAATACGTATCGGCCTAAACCGAGGAAAAATAGATTTTTTTTCAAAATTGTTGATCTATTTTTGTTTATAGCGCAAAAAATAAAACCCACAGAGGTGATCAAATACCACCAAAAGAAAGCTCTATTTGTGGGGAAAAAAAGGGACATCAATTGTGTTTGGGAGCTACGTTGCACGACTGCACAATTGTGAGTTAAAGCAACGCCGTGCCGAATCGCAAAAAGTGCTCTGGTATTTGGCCAGCCAAATGGTTCGGGGCTGAAGTGGTTAAATATTCATGAGTATTAACTGGAGTGCAAACCACCCATTTACTGGTATAGAAGAGGTTCATGGTTTGCTAGCACATCCAGGCTCTCTGTATGATATGTTGGCCTAATAATTCCAATTTAGTTATTTGATTTACTCACCAAAACTGTACTACTTTTCCAAAAGCACCAACAGACACATCAGTTATGGAATCTCCATTTAAATCAGTGTGTCCATCAACTGATCTTCCAAAAAACTGCAATTGTGTGTTAACTGAGGATCCAAGTATTTTCTAAAAGAAAGAAAACCATTTATCAATCAAATCAGTGCAATGTGTGCATATGTATACTTTACTTAGCTACGTTTCTTTCTTTAACAAACTGGGGGTCGCCACATTTGAAAAATGGAGGTTACCAATGATGTTTAATGACAGGTACCAGTGAAATAACCTTTAAACAATGCTGAAAAAGTTAACATTCAGCTTGTAACTTTTTAAATATTTTTTGGTTTCCTGTTGTAATTGCAATAAATGACCACAAGTGTATGTTTGTATCAGACTTACAAAGTGTTTTTTTTTTTTTTAAGATTGTTTCCTTTCAATCTTACTACAGCTTCTATAAATCATGTATCTGTCTGGAAAGGGTGGGCATAAACAAGCTCTCTTGAAGAGAGCTTATGACAGTCCTTTAGATTGAACTGGAAGATCACAGCGGTGGAAGTGGGCAGGAATGGATACATTGTAATTACTGTAAATTATGTCCCTTGTGTTGATTTTTATGTTTTTAATCTTAGCTAAATGTAGGCTTTAATTCTATCTTTCAAACAATTGCAAAATCACTTGTCAATCTGAATACCTATACTAATTTATCCAAAGCACTGCTACACCCACTGTGGTCTTCATTGAAGGTGAGTGGTTGGGACACACTTTTGGTGGATTTTAAATGGTCGAAGCAAGTGTGACCACAATGTTTAAAAGTTGATTTCTAGTATCAATCATTGCAATTTTTTTTTGCACATGCATTTTAATGTTTGAGATTTAAATTTTGGACTATTATTTAACTGATTGGATTACAGTTATGGACTTTATCCTCTAAGGCCGCGTACACACCATTAAATAAATCCGATCAAATCGGTCTGACAGACCAATTTGATCGGATTTGTCTGCTGGGATATATTGGTTTGATCATGTACACACGATCAAACCAAAATCCCCGCCGGCAGACATCGCGGTGACGTGCCGGTGACGTTGACGCACGCAACGTCACCGCACCAGGAAGTAAAACACTTCTGCGCATGCGTCGAATCCATTCGACGCATGTGCGGGCAGATATGTCTGCTGGTTAGCGTACTAACCAGCAGACATGTCGGATGGACGGGTTCCCAGCAGACAGATTTTAAAGCATGCTTTAAAATCTGTCTGCTGGAAAAATCTGTCTGTCCGCCCGTACAAACGATCGTCTGTATGTCCGCCCGTACACACCGCGCTGTCGTGTGTACGCGGCCTAATATATTTGTCACTTCATGTGTGTTATCCTATGCTATATGTGACCAACTTTTTACATTTTCACATTTTATTGTTACACAATTGTTTTTGAGTTAGTGCCTAATGTATTTTTTTATATTCTGTTTTAATGTGGGGACACAATTTTGTTTTTCAAATACCTTATTTCAACTGCCAAGGGCGGGTCCAGATTCTCGAAAAACAATCATATATACACAATAACATAGCAGATATATTAAAATACTGAGTCGATAATAATCACATCCTTCATAGCCCCCTCCATGTACCCCTGAAGAGGGTACCATGCCGGTATTACAGTGAGCAGGGGCCACCCCTATTTCCTGTATCTGGAATCTCCCTATTCATTTTCCATTTTATAAACAAAAACAAGCAGAACACAATTTTATGTCGTCGTCTGTTGCTCCTTTATTTTTTTTATTATTCTTTCTTTTATTTAATGAATATTGCTGCTTTGTCTTCCAAAATCCCACATACTATTTGTAGGAAAAGGGCTTTTGGTTGTTTGTTCATGTTAAGAACTGGGTCCCAGTAGCTGCCCCTACCAGAATTTTGAAAGCCGGAGATGACAAAAGAAAAAATGCTCGAATATGATCTAGAGGTGGAGAGGCAGGATTGAGGTATATTTGGGTCATGTCTATGCAAATCGTTTAGTCAACTTCCACTCTCCTTAAATAAAACAGGTTGCCTTCTGATATCTGTATCTGCTCATATATTTGAAATTATATTATATAAATAAATGTATTGAAATTGAAACTTTCATAAGTGTCCATACTTGGGAATACTTAGTCCTAATTGTATTTTTCTTTCCATTGTAAATATAAACAGCACCGCTGTCCTCGTTTTCTAAAGGTGCTCCAACAATAACATCATTAAAACCATCCAGATCGATATCTGATAGTGCCGCTATGGCTGCTCCAAACCGAGCATTGTCCAGATTATCAGGACCTTCCAACTGTTCACGCTGATTTAAAATTCCCTAAAAAAAAAAAGAAGAGAGAAATAAATGTCTGTTCATATCTCACTTAAACTTGTGGAATTACTTGACACTGTTATAGTGAATAATATTGTATTTTACTAGGGTTTAAAAAAAAAAAGAATACAGGTTTTACCCCATTGATGGAAAATAGATACACTTGTCCTTGTTCTTTCTTGTTCTCATTCATGAACATGGGGGCTCCTACTAACAATACATCTGTGATAGAATCCTTGTCCACATCTACAGCACACAACACGCTGCCAAAATAGGAACCAATCTGCAAATAAATTTGGAAAAAATAAACATCATGGACTTCACAATCTCCCCGCTTTTACATTGAATATGCTGTAGAAAGGCAACAAACATCAATGCCCATACAAAATGTGAAGATTCTAGGAGACAAGGCAAAACTATGACAATGGTAGCACAAAGAGCAAAGTTTTAGGCCGCGTACACACTATCATTCCAATCTGATGAAAACAGTCCAAAGAACCGTTTTCATCGGTTAACCAATGAAGCTGACTGATGGTCTGATGTGCCTACACACCATCGGTTAAAAAAACGATCGTGTTAGAACGCGGTGACGTTTATGTGTTTTAACACAACGACGTGCTGAAAAAATGAAGTTCAATGCTTACAAGCATGCGTTGACTTGATTCTGAGCATGCACGGCCTTTTAACTGATGCTTTTGCATACTAACAATCGGTTTTGACCCATCAGTCAGGCGTCCATCGGTCAAATTTTAAAGCAATTTCTCTTTTTTTTGACCGAAGGATAACTGACCGATGGGGCCCACACATGATCGGTTTGGACCAATGAAACGGTCCTTCAGTCCATTTTCATCGGTTTTGACCGATCGTGTGTACGCGGCATTAGGGATGAAGAGCAGGTTCGGAGTCATCTTCGGTTTAAAGGGAATATCAAGGTCTGGTGAGCCTCCAAACTGACAACCAGAATTATGCCCAAACGAATAATGCAGTGCATAACCTTTGAACCAGGTAAAATGGGTCCCTGAGAGCCAATAGTCTAAAAGAATGGACCATTGGAGTCAGAAGAAAATCTGAATTTTTCTTCTATCCCTTTAGTAGTCCTGACTATCACAGTGATTGTCAACTTCCCCAGCAGCTTATCAGGTATAAGATATGCATACTTACATTGGCCCAAACTGGACCAATGTAACTACGTCATAGGGATCATACCTGGAGTTCAACTTTAAAACAAGAAATCTCTATACCGTTTAAAAGCAATATCCTATCATTCTTCAACTATTGTTTATGGCAGTGGTTATCAACCTCGTCCTCAGGGCCCACTAATAGTCCAGGTTTGCAACATAACTGAAATACATCACAGGTGATATAATTTGCTGCTCAGTGATTGCAGTATTCTAGTCTGCATCTCCCCAAGGTAATACATAAAACCTGGCCTGTTAGTGGGCCCTGAGGACAGGGTTGATGACCACTGGTTTATGGTACAGAAAGGCAGAGCAGCATTACAGACAATCAAGACTTCTGGCTTGTGAATGAGCAATATGTAGGATTCCACAGGGTTCACGTACCTGTTCACCTTTCTGTATCTGAATGATCGTCACATTCCCCTTATTATTAATGGTGTAAACTACAACCTGACCAGTGTAATTTGTTCTTGGGGCTCCAGCAACAAAGTTCACAGAGTTTCCTACATTGAGAACGGCAACAGAATATCCTGCAAAATAGATGTATGGAACAAACTCAGAAAGCAAATGACTTCACAGCATATGGTTTTCATATGACATACCAAGACAGTCATTAAAATCAGATGTAGGTTTTTTTCCCAAGACGCAAGCTTCCTATGAAGAGATGCTGACAGGAGTGTAAAAATGTTGCCGAATCCAAAACCTGAAGCTTTCAGTAACGCAGGGGGTAGCAACATATATGACAACCTTATTTCCTCATACAATTTACTTATCCACTTTTTTCCTGTCTAAAATGCTGGCCTGGTATTTAATAACATCCATAATGTGGCCTTGGAACTTTTTGCTTGGAGTTTTATAGCAGAACTCCAGCTGTGTCTATGTTTCCTGACCACATTTCCAAACTGCCATTCAGGGACACACCCCCTCTCTCACCTTCCCCAAAATTTGTATTTGTCAGGTGAATGTACCACTTACCACCAGTGCCGCTTGCCACCTATAGCCTGCCACCAGATGCAGTGCAGCTGTCACACCCTCTGCATGAGCCACGTGCATAGAAGGAAAGGAGTGGAGCCACTATCTAGAGAGTGAAGATCACACTGCTTGCCGCTTGGTGCCGGAGAAGGAGGGGTGGCAGGGGTGGGGACAGCCGTGCTGCACTAGGCGCAGGCCTCGCTCCCGGCCTCGCTGTTGAAGAGTAAATTGTCACTAGTTGCAAGATGCCAGGCAGCGCCTGCCCTAGCAACCAGTTCCGGAAATGTAGTTATTAGTTAGTAGGGGGTGGCTGCGCCCTCTATTTCATTTCGGGACATTGTATTGTCCCGGAATGACGGTGCCCGGGACCCGGGACAGACATGTCAATTGCGGGCAATCCGGGACACGTGGGCACCCTACTATACCCCCACCACCACCTTCCTTTCCCCAACACACCTTCCCTTGATCCTTTCCTCTTTTTTTTTAAATAAAAATTACCATTAACATACCTTTTTCTCTACAGTCTTCAAACCAGCCCTGTGGTGTCATGGGTCCTTCCTCTTCTTTCTTGGCAGTAGCAGGGGTGGACCTTTCTCCTGGACTCCGCAAAACTCATATATATTGACGTGTAAGTGCTCATCAGTCCTAGAGTGTGTCGCCGACAGGCTTGGTTTACAGGAAATGTGTACAATTATACTGGCTATCATTCAGCCAGAAATGGACTGGTGGCAGTGCTGTAGTATGGAGTTATACTTTAATGAGGACAGGCCTTCTAAATGGGACATACATTCTAAATGTAGCTACATGTTACCACCTTAATTAGACCATATAGATACAAATATGTGTTATATTGCAAAACAACTTAACTGGATTTCTCTCTGTTGTGTACGGGGGGCAGCGATTCTCTCCAGTGGATTCTTCATATTAATATATGAGTACCATACAAGCTGTTGGTTGACAAGCAGACCAGCTGCAAAGCCAATGTGTCAGACTGGTATATCTAAGACAAGTGTGGGGAGAACACTTTGTACAGTGGGGAGGGTCCAGTTGGTGTTCAAGATCTGCCCATTCCATCCTAACAGAAATATATTTTGGAAAGCATTTCGGTTTAAACAGCTACTCCAGAAATAAAAAAATCGGAGACCTAATAGTCTCCAGGAAATACCGTACCATCTTAAATAGAGTTAGAGGGCCAGATTCTCAAAAGAGATACGACGGTGTATCTCCAGATACACCGTCGTATCTCTGTTTCTTGCCCTGTGTATCTATGCAACTGATTCTTAGAATCAGTTACGCATAGATTTGGCGTAGATCCGACTGGCGTAAGTCACTTAAACCGTCGGATCTTAGATGCAATTCTACACTGGCCGCTAGGTGGCGTTCCCATCGATTTCTGCGTTGAATATGCAAATGAGCCTGATACGCCGATTCCCAAACGTTTTTGCGCGCCGTCGTCGTAGTTTACGTAGTTTGCGTAAGCGTAAGGTTACCCCTGCTATATGAGGGGTAACCTTGCGTATGTTCGGCGTACGCCATGTTAAGTATGGACGTCGGTACAGCGTCGTGTTTTTCCGTCGTTTACGTAACTCGTTGCGAATAGGGCTGTACGTTAATTACGTTGTCGTTGCAACCAATGTATTTGCGTCGTACTATGGAGCATGCGCAGTGGGCTACGTTTCCGGCCGGCGCATGCACAGTTCGTTCAGCGCGGGGGCGTGCTTAATTTAAATACAACACACCCCCCTCCTTCCTACTTTGAATTACGCGGCCTTACGCCTGCCCCTTTACGCTACGCCGCCGCAAATTATGGAGCAAGTGCTTTGAGAATACAGCACTTGCCCGTAAATAGTGCGGAGGCGTAGCGTAAAGGGGATACACTGTAAAAGGGCAGATCTAGGAGAATCTGGCCCAGAAAGTCTTCTTTATCTAGATATATGTTAGAGTTACAGTATATGATACAAGGAAATCCTATTTCAGAATTCTTCTAAATATTTTATGAGCAGGAATGGTGCCTTGTACACACGATTGGAAATTCCGACAGCAAAAGTCTGATGGGAGCTTTTAAATGGAAATTCTGACCGTGTGTATGCTCCATCTGACTTTTGCTGTCGGAATTTCCGCCAACAAAAGATTGAGAGCTGGTTCTCAAATCGGAAAATCGGATCGTCTGTAGCAATTCTGACGCATGCTTGGAAACAATTTGACGCATGCTCGGAAGCATTCAACTTAATTTTCTTGGCTCTTCGTAGTGTTGTATGTCACCAGGTTGTTGACGGACGAAAGTTCCGAGAACATTTATGTCGCCGTGTGTATGCAAGCCAAGCTTGAGCGGAATTCCGTCAGAAAAACCATCCAAGGTTTTCCAGACGGAAAATTTGATTGTGTGTACGCAGCATTACTTCACAGTCTGAGGACTACACAAACCTATAACCGGTGATAAAAATATTTTATGAACCTCAAACTTACCTAGATAAGAACTTTGGTTTCGGTCATAAAGAACCTTTTCAAATGCGTTGTGGGGGAAAATAGAAAACTGGTTCGAATTTTGGTGCACAACAGTGCCACTCCAGTCATAAGCACCAACAGCTCCCAACACCAGTGATTTCTGCAGGGCATAATCATGTATTAAGATTTGATATAATCAGCCAACAGTTATTTACCTACAGGTACATTTTTTATATGTTAATACTAGTTTGTTTATCAGGACCATAATTAGGCATAGGCAGAAAGGGCACCTGTCTTGTGTGCAACTTCTTTACCAGGCCTCCAACCTCTTCAATTGGAGGCACACTTAGGACTAATACATGAGTTCAGCACACAGGAAGAAGAAAGCACATTTACAAAAGGACACTAGTTCCACTTTCAACAATTTGTAGTGTTTAGAGACCCATATTTTTAGCAGACATTCAGACAGGCCTGAAAAAGGAGTACTGCACCCTCAAGACCATCGATTTGAGGGGGAGGTGGGGGGTAGGACCTCTTTTGGCCCTAACCTTTTTGCCTTTTTTCTCCTAAGAAAGGGCACCTAAAAAAAGATGACTTTCTATAATTTCCATAATAAGATGTCTTTCAGTATTTTCTATATACAGTGCCTTGAAAAAGTATTCATACCCCTTGAAAATTTCCACATTTTGTCATGTTACAGCCAAAAATGTAAATGTATTTTATTGGGATTTTACGTAATAAACCAACACAAAGTGGCACACATTTGTAAAGTAGAAAGAAAATGATAAATGGTTTTCCACATTTTTTACAAATAAATACTGTAATTTTTCGCACCATAAGATGGCAGTGAGCCTGAAGTGACAACGCCACCCACAGGCAACAAGGGAAAAATACTAACAGGCAGTACTAAAGCCAGAGCAGAGGCAAATTTGTACACAATTCAACAGGTCTGGGCCCAACTATTAGCCCAGACATCCCCTAAATTTGAAATAGCCCTCCCATCTTTGGGAGCAGGGCGCTACATATATATCTTTTGTGGCCCCCAAATCCCCACTCAGGACTAAGGATGATGGTTGTGTTATTTGTATATACCGTATTATTTATCTGCGTATAACACGCACCTTCACTTTAAGGAAAAGTTTCAGGAAAAAAATAAAATGTTAAATAAGGATCTGTGAAGCAAACTAAGGGTCAGTACCCATCAATGCAGCCTAATCAGTGCCCATCTGCAGCCTCAACATTGCCATGAATGCAGCCACACCATTGTCATGAATGCAGCCTCTGAATGCAGCCTCACCATTGACATGAATGCAGCCTCACCATTGACATGAATGCAGCCTCACAAGTGCCATGATTGCAGCCTCGCCATTGCCATGAATGCATTTTCACCATTGCCATGAATGCAGCCTCACCATTGCCATAAATGCAGCTTTACCATTGACATGACTGCAACCTCACAAGTGCCATGAATGTAGCCTCACCATTGCCATCAGTGCAGCCTGATCTATGCCCACCTGCAGCCTCGGAGCGGACAGGGAGGGGTAGAGACCATCACCAACAGATTACATACATGAGAATCTCCTCTTTAATACAAAGTCCTGCCTCCTATGATATATAGAACAATCATCCAATGCCAGCCCAGGAGACTTCCTATTACAGATGCCACCAAGTAAACAGGAGATTCTCCTGTATGTAATCTGACCGCACTCGTCCCGTCCCCTCCCTGTCCCCTCCAAGGGGACCTATAAAAACCAGAATGCGAGATCGACTTTGGACACGCCTGGCTTAGATACACCAAATATTCACAGTGAAAAATGAAGCTTCTATGTTCCTTTCATTTGCCAAGTCCAATTTGTTTTTTTATTGATTTCCAGTAATTAAACACTGTGGCGTTGATATATTAAACTGGAGAGTGCAAAATCTGGTGCAGCCTAGCACGGTAGCCAATCTCATTCTAACTTCAGCTTGTTCAATTAAACAGCTTTGACAAAAAACCTGGAAGCTGATTGGTTTCTATGCACAGCTGCACCAGATTTTGCACTTTCCACTTTGAGTAAGTCAACCCCTAATGCCCCGTACACGTGGTCCGAATATCGTATGACAGATCGTACAACTTTTTTTGCTTAATAGTCGCAAAGTAGAAATTAAATAGGTTATTAAAGTCACAAAAAAAAAAAACGGAAGTGGTGTCACGTGTAGTAATGTGTATTGTATTTTCGGACGAAAACTGGACTAAACGAAAATCGTACGAGGAAAGTTTTTGTGCATGTTCGATAAAATAATATTGGATGAACTGTCATGATCGGCTTTGGAAAGCTCTGTACTAACGATCCGATTATCGTGCGATTCTTCCTTGGACGACTTTTTTCGTACGATATTCGGATTGTGTGTACGGGCCATTAGACTGGATCCAGACCTTTACGTTTCATTAACATGCATATAAACCCTCATTCTAATGTCCATTACAACACATTTTATGTGTATTGGGTGATTCATATTCATTCCGAATGGCACATTTACAAATATACAGTAGACCTTACAGCACCTGTGCTTTGTACGTTGTTGTGTACTGCATTGTCAAATATAATGTGTGTTTTTTGTATGTTTATGTCCTTTAAGAGCCTAGTAACACACCTCGGCACACAAAAGCATGTATGTAGACATGCATGCAATAAAGCTAAATTCCCAGCAAATATAAAAGACAAAAATGTAAAGTGGTTGTAAAGGTAGACGTTTTTTTTACCCTAATGCACTCTCCGCACCAGGGTAAAAAATCTTCTGTGCTCAGCTCCCACCAGCCCAGCCTGAATACTTATCTGAGCCTAACATGACCACACACTGTGCCTGAGAACAGCAGCTCTCTCCTCACTGGACATGGAGATACCCTGTGAGGAGGGAGTGGGGCAGAGCTGGGCTCTGTGTGTCAACAGACACACAGAGCCTGTCTCAGGATCAACCCAACATGAGCAAGTGGCTTGCCATGGGGGCACTTGGAAGGAGGGAGGAGCCAGAAGAGCCCCTTGAGGACCCCAGAAAAGGAGGATCAAAACCATTACACAGAGCAGGTAAGTGTGACATGTTTGTTATTAACCACTTGCTGACCAGCCGCCATCATTATACTGTGGCAGGTTGGGTCATTTCCGCAAATCGCAGTAGGTGTACGTCGGCACTTATAAGGGCAATAGCAGTTGTGCCCATGCCCACTGCATGGTGGGGGACTCGATGCGTGTGGGCATCGGGTTTCCCGTCTAACTGTGATGAGGGCCATAACAGGGATCTGTGTATGTAAATAGACTGACCCCAGTTATGACAGGGGAGGAGAGAGAGATCTACTGTTCCTTGTGATCAGGAACAGCGATATGTGTCCTCCTTTAGGCAATCCCATCCCCCCCACAGTTAGAAACACACACAAGAGAACACATTTAACCCTTTGGTCGCCCCCTAGTGTTAACCCCTTCCCTGCCAGTGACATTTACACAGTAATCAGTGCATTTTTATAGCATTGATTGCTGTATAAATGTCAATGGTCTCAAAAAAGTGTCAACTGTGTCCGATCTGCCTGCCACAATGTTGCAGTCCCGCTAAAAATCACAGGTAGCCGCCATTACTAGTAAAAAAAAATGTTATAAATCTATCCCCCTATTTTGTAGACGCTATAACTTTTGCGCAAACCAATCAATATGCGCTTATTGCGATTTTTTTTTACCAAAATTATGTAGAAGAATACATATCTAAACAGACGAAGAAAATTCTTTTACATTTTTTGGGGATATTTATTATAGCAAAAAATAAAAACTGCAGAGGTGATCAAATACCACCAAAAGAAAGCTCTAGGGAAAAAAGATGTCAATTTTGTTTGGTACAGCGTCGCACGACCACGCAATTGTTAGTTAAAGCGACGCAGTGCTGTATCGCAAAAAATGGCCCGGTCATTAAGGGGGAAAATCTTCCGGTCTGTAAGTGGTTAAAGTAAAAATACTTTTACAAATACTTGAATGTAGCTTTGTAGGCAATAATAGATCATTAAATGTATTTTAAATGCAATGCAAGCAGTGTATGTTACCTGAATTTGAAACGTATGCAACCCCTATATAGCAGTTGAGTTACAGTGCTCATGTGCCAACTAGGAATGAGCCGAACACCCCCGCATTCGGTTCGCACCAGAACCGTCGAACGGTCCGATCGTTCGCACGAACATTTAGAACCCCATTGAAGTCTATGGGAATCGAACGTTCGAATTCAAAAACGGTCGTTTTAAAGACCAATTTTCAAGTTATTGTTGGAAAACATCTTTCAGAACCCGGGTCTTGCCCCAGGGAACATGTATCAATGGAAAAAAGTCTTAAAAACGGTCGTTTCGTATCACTCGAATTTGCCGCGAACGATCGTTTTTGTTGGAAATTCGACGAACGATCGAACGGACGGTGTTCGAGTCGAACATACGTTTGTTTCGAACGCAAAGCTCATCCCTAGTGCCAACAAGGGCCATGCTGATAGTAGAAAAGAACAGAGTGACAGAGAGATGAGCTCATCATCAATTTACTGCTTTTCCTTTCATCACAGGCTGGAGGAGACATGTAGGAGTCGTTTAAATGCAGCACATAAATATCATATTTCCCATCCGGTCAGACAGGGCTGTGTAGGATAGCAGAACTGTGTAAATCCCAGAACTGGATGGTGAGGAATATAAATCCTTTTGTGGGTAAAACATTTCCCATATACTGTATATTTTACATCTGTGTAATAATAGGCTGTTTTCCTGAAGTTAAGCTTTTACACACACACACACACACACGATCAGGCCTGTTACTAGTATCACACTTTAATATTTATTTTACCGTGTTCTGTGAGTATTGGGCACTGAAGCCTACTTGTGACATTTCCATCTGGAAGGTTTCACCTCCTTGTGTGGTTCCTAAAAATGCAAATTAATGTATAAATTATTAATTGTGATTTGTCCAGTGTTCTTTGAATACATATCTATGTGAAAAATAGAAAAAACATCAATATTCTTCTACATATACTATGATTATTTATCTCCTCTTTCCATGCCCTTTAGTATTGCCCTAATGGATCCCCATCTCTGTAGTACTGCTTTGATTGCCCCACTGTTCTTGCCCTTTAGTAGTGTCCTAATTGGGCCCACTGTTTTTCCCTCAGTATTGCCCTAAGAGTACCTTGCCCTTTAGTACTGCCCTGATGCAAAGCCAATGCTTGACTATCTTGCACCCTAGGCAAGACTAACACAAATCCCCTTGACTACAACAGGTTCAGAGCAGACTCACCGGGGCAGCAGAATTTCTCCTGCGTCCAGAGACTTGAGACATGCTGTGTCCAGAGACTTAAGACATTAGACTTCCCCAGCTATCCTCTTGCCCACCTCCTCCACCTCCCCAGCTGTCCTTGTGCCCGCCTCCCCAACTACCCTTGTGCCTGACTCCCCAGCTACCCTTGTGCTTGCCTCCCCAGCTGTCCTTATGCCCACATCCCCTGCCTCCCCAGCTGTCCTTGTGCCTGCCTCCTCCGTCTTCCCAGCTGTCCTTGTGCCCATCTCCCCAGTTGTTGCCCTCCTCACAGGCTGAGTTGCTGCTGACCTCCTCTGCAGCAGTCATGACAGATGTCTTCCATGGCTGCTGATTTCTCTGGAGAGTCAGTCAACACCCCAGCCCTGTGTAGGGTGGCATTCTTAAACCCCCTGTGTTCCCTGGCCAGGCAGGAAGTCAGCAGCCGTGGCTGTGCCCCCTAGGCAGCAGTGCACCCTAGGTGGCTGCTTAGTTCGCCTAGCAGGAGCGCTGGCCCTGCCCTGATGGGTTCCATTAACTTCCCCTTTATTAATGGACCTATTTTCCCTGTCCTCTAGTACTCCTGTTGAGTCCCTGTTTTCCTGAAGAGTTCCTGTGAAGTAGAACACTGCTCTCATTTATTTTAATGAGCAGTTTTTAGGTACTTACAGTATCCCATAAAAGTGAGTACACCCCTCACATGTTTGTAAATATTTTATTATATCTTTTCATGTGACAACACTGATGAAAGGACACTTTGCTACAAAGTAAATTAGTGAGTGTACAGCTTGTATAACAGTGTCAATTTGCTGTCCCCTCAAAATAACTCAACACACAGCCATTAATGTCTAAACCACTGGCAACAAAAGTGTGTACACCCCAAAGTAAAAATGTCCAAATTGGGCCCAAAGTGTCAATGTTTTGTGTGGCCACCATTATTTGGCAGCACTGCCTTAACCCTCTTGGGCATGGAGTTCGCCAGAGCTTCACAGGTTTGCCACTGGAGTCCTCTTCCACTTCTCCATGACATCACAGAGCTGCTGAATATTAGAGACCTTGCGCTCCTCAACTTTCTGTTTGAAGATGCCCCACAGATGCTCAATAGGGTTTATCTTTGAAAACATGCTTGGCCAGTCAATCTGCTTTACCCTCAGCTTCTTTAGCAAGGCAGTGGTCATCTTGGAGGTGTGTTTGGGGTCATTATGTTGGAATACTGCCCTACAGCCCAGTCTATGAAGGGAGGGCATAATGCTCTGCTATAATATGTCACAGTACATGTTGACATTCATGTGTGCCTCAATAAACTGTAGCTCCCCAGTGCTGGCAGCACTCATGCAGCCCCAGACCATGACGCTCCCACCACCATGCTTGACAGTAAGGCAAAACACACATCTTTTTACTCCTCAACTGGTTGCAGCCACACACACTTGACACCATCTGAACCAAAAAAGTTTATCCTGGTCTCATCAGACCACAGGCCATGGTTCTATTAATCCATGTCCTTAGTCAGCTTGTCTCCAGCAAACTGTTTGCAGACTTTCTTGTGCATCATCTTTAGAAGAGACTTCCTTCTGGCACAGGCGTGCAGACCAATTATATGCAGTGTGCGGCGTATGGTCTGAGCACTGACAGGCTGCCCCACCCCTTCAATCTCTGCAGCAATACTGGCAGCACTTATATATCTTTTTCCACAGATAACCTCTGCATCTGACTCTGAGCATGTACTCTCAACTTCTTTGGTTGACCATGGGGAAGCCTGTTCTGAGTGGATCCTGTCCTTTTAAACCCCTGTATGGTCTTAGCCACCGTGCTGAAGCTCAATTTCAGGGTCTTGGCAATCTTCTTCTGCCATCTTTACATAGAGCAACAATTATTTTTTTTCCAGATCCTCAGAGAGTTCTTTTCCATGAGGTGCCATGTTGAACTTCCAGTGACCAGTATGAGAGAGTGATAACACCAAATGTAACACACCTGCTCTGCATTCACACCTGAGACCTTGTAACACTAACAAGTCACATCACACTGGGAGGGAAAATGGCTAATTGGGCCCAATTTGGACATTTTGACAATAACTTTTTTTGCCACCAGTTTAGACATTAATGGCTGTGTGTTGAGTTATTTTGAGGGGACAGCTAATTTACACTGTTATACAAGCTGTACACTCACTACTTTACATTGTAGCAAAGTGTCATTTCTTCAGTGGTGTCACATGAAAAGATATAATAAAATATTTACAAAAATGTTGGGGGTGTACTCACTTTTGTGAGATACTGTATATAGCACCGACAATTTATGCAGCGCTTTATATATTTTGTACATTTACATCAGGCCCCCTCTTCAAGGAGCTTACAATCAATCATACTGTACGTACACATACTAGGACTAGTTTAGACAAGAGCCAATTAACCTACGAGCATGTTTTTGGAGGGTGGGAGGAAAGCAAAGTACCTGAAGGAAACCCCAGCAGACACAAGGAGAACATGCAAATGCCAGGCAGGTTGTGTAGTGGTTGGAATTAGAACCAGCTACCCTAATGCTGCCAGGCGGAAGCCACTGTGTTATCAATAGATACAATTTCAACCCTTAAAACGAAGAAGCTGCCCAAATCTACATGCCAATGTTTCTTTAAAATAGGAAAGAGCGAAATCCCCCAGGGTGGGGCTTTAACAGTAACAGCTCATTGAATCAAAAGCATAGTAATAGTCATAAAAGTTATTATGCAATAAATACAAAAATATATAAATGTTAAAAAACAAGGTTCATGGATAGGTGTCTGACTTGTCCACAGGGGTTCATTCAGGCCCCACGTGTTTCGAGACCTTGTCTCTTCATCAGGGGCCAGTGTCCATGTGGGGTCACACCGTCACCATATAAATGAACGCATGGTTGAGCCGGCAAACATCTAGGCAGTGGCAGACGTGGCCCCTTAAAAAGGAAAATAGGGGCACCCAGTAGGACAGCAACACCTCCCTCTCTCCAAGCAAGCCCACGGTAGTTACAGCAGTGCACAAAGCGCACGTATCGCTCCTATAAGATTTAGATTAGGGTGTAATGCTGGGTTGTAGCCAGGGATGTCAGGAGTGAGCGCCTGCAACCACTTTGCACTAGTAGCACTGCGTTGGTTGTATCACCGCCATCCGCCATTTTATGTTTCTTTAAAAAATCCTCTCAGATGATGCCCTCAGATGTAATACATTTACATTGTTAATAAAAACAAGAAGACATTGCATAAATTGCCATTACCTTCAATGCTAAAAATTCTCTCTCCCAGGGTCCCAGCTTTATCTAAAAGTGCAGCTTCATCTGTCACGTTAAAGAAGAATTTCTCCTTGGGGTCACTGGCAATTTGTTTGATTTCATTGATCAGGTTTTTGCTGTCAATGCTGTATCTATTGTAGTACCCTAATACCTTTTAGAAACACAGACAAGAGAGAAAACTTTTGATGAGAGCAGCATTTTTAGTATAATTTTCAGCCTCATATAACATTACACATTAAATGTATATACCATTTACAAAGCCATCTGTAACTTGGACCCACAGCTACATCACTAACCTAGTCCCAAAATACCAACCAAATCATTCTCTTCATTCTTTCCAATACCTCCTGCTCTCTAGTTCCTTTGTTGTCTCCTCTCATGCTCGCCTCCAGGACTTCTTCCAAGCCTCTCCCAACCTTTGGAACTCCCTACCCAAATCTTTCAGTCTATCTCCAACTCTATCCATTTGTAGGCGATCCCCGAAAACATTTTTCTTCAGAGAAGCCAATCCTGCCCACAGCTAACAACTGTACTTTTATTCTCTGCATAAGCTCACCCCCCACAGTTATTATTACCTTTTGTATCACTTGATCCTCCCTTCTAGATTTTAATCTCTAACGAGCAGGGCCTTCTGATTCCTCCTGTATTGAATTGTATTGTAACTGTACTGTTTGCCCTCATATTGTAAAGCAAAGTGCAAACTGGTGGTGCTATATAAATCCTGTATAATAATATAATAATAATAGTTATCAATAGGAAATCTAGTGATTCATTTCTGATTCATTGACTTCCTATGGAGGGCCAAAAAAAAAGCTGCTGCTATTAACAACAGGCGCTCTCGAGTTCAACCAAACTATTCAAGAATGATAACAGTCATTTATGAGATAGCCAGTGACTCTGATACACCAAATCAGACGACTCTAAAAAAATATTTTTGTATCAGTATCCGCGGCAATCTACACCATGTTCGGCCTTGCCGCTGTCTTCTGGAAGACACACAGGTCCCAGAAGATAGCAGGGACCAGTGAGATATCGCAGTGCGACTTGCGCCTGCGCAGTAGTGAACCAGGAAGTGAAGCCTCGAGGCTTCACTTCCTGATTCCCTTTCCGAAGATGGTAGCTGCAGCACCTAAGAGCTGAGGGACAGATCGGCTTCGGGTGCTGAAATCGTGGGCACCCTGGACAGGTAAGTGTCCATTTATTAAAAGTCAGCAGCTGCAGTATATGTAGCTGCTGACTTTATCTTTATTTTTTTGGGCGGAACTCCGCTTTAAGGTAAATCTCTAAGGCCTCGTACACACGATCGGACATATCCGATGAAAACGGTCCGCGGACCATTTCCATCGGATATGTCCGATCGGGAGTTTGATCCGATGGCGTGTACACACCATCGGATCAAATTCCCCGCCGCCGAACGGCACGGTGACGTGGCGGTGACGCGGCGGTGACGTTGACGCCGCCACGTCACCGCCACGTCACTGCACCAGGAAGTTAAACACTTTCGCGCATGCGCCGAATCCATTCGGCGGCGGCGGTGGGGGACGACATGTCTGCTGGTAAGTGTACTAACCAGCAGACATGTCGGGCGGACAGATTCCACCGGATGGATTTCAAAGCATGCTTTCAAATCTTTCGGGTGGAGAAATCTGTCCGCTAGCCCATACACACGAGCGGAGATGTCTGCTGAAACGGTCCATCGGACCGTTTTCAGCGGACATATCCCCTCGTGTGTACGAGGCCTTAATGTTTTCATCAGAGATGAAAGAAACCTTGCCTCTGTGAGGACCACTGAATTGTATCACTGTACATTTATAAAAGGTCAGAATTGTTACAGTATATGCTCACAATAGTGAGTTTTTGCATTACAGTGATTCCTTGGATTACGAGCATAATTATAAAACTCCCTTTTATATTGTAAAGCGGTGCGTAAACTGTTGGCACTATATAACACAGTCTCTGTCTATGTGAAGAGGAGGTGTGTGCCTTTCCTCCAATCAGCTGTCTCACAGTGTATGGCAAGAATCCACTCCCACAGGTGAACCAGGAAGAGAAACTTCTAACAGAATGTGCACTTTCTAAACGGTATATAAAACTGAAGACAGCAGATATGCATGTAAAACTTATGTAGGGAGATTTGTTTAATCTCTGTGTATCATCTGAGGCTGTTCACTTCACTGGGTGTATGTGAGGGTTTACATCCACTTTAAAGTATTGCATTTTGGTTCTATGCCAGTAAAGATGAAATTTGTACAGCTTTACTGCCATTGGAGAGTCCAGATTGTATGACAATCTATGCACCACCAGACAAAGGACCAGTTCACACCACAAAAATGCACTCTAGATCCATTTTGGATGCTTTTCTGGATGCACGTTTTTGATGCGTTTAAGTGCGTTTGTGGTGTGTTTTGATGTCTTTCCGGATGCATTCCATGTGCTTTTTTTCCCTTCGTTTTCCCTGTTTTTTTTTTTTTTTTTTACTATACCAGGGTCCAGATGCATTTTTGATGCATTCCAGTGCACTTCAGGCTGGTTTTATCACAGTAGATAGACAACTTGTCAGAAGTTATCATGCTGATAACAGAAGAATGGAACAGGAGAAAGTTGCAGGACATGGGGCTTTGAAGAGAGATAAAAGAACACTGCAGATATGGGTGCCCAGCTCAAATTTCATGAATCAGGTTTACATCCACTTTAACCACTTAAGGACCGCCGCATGTACATTTACGTCGGCAGAATGGCACCGACAGGCACATCAACGTATATATACGTTGGTGCCTTGGGGGGGGATCGGGGGTCCGATCAGACCCCCCCCCCGTACATGCGGCGGTCCGCGCGGCTGCAGGAGCGATCCGACAAGTGGGGGCGGCTATCCGTTTTCATCCGCCCCTTCCGGATCGCTCCCAGCCAATGCGCGCACCCGCCCGCCCTGTCACTTCCTCCTCCTGTGTAAACACAGGAAGGAGGAAGCGACGTGATCTCTCCCTCGGTGTTTGTTTCAAGCGCCGCTGAGGAGAGATCACAACACACCAAGTAAGTCTGCACCAACAGCACACTTACACACAGACACAAACACATTTAACCCCCGCGATCGCCCCCCCCCTCCCCCCTGTCACAGTGTCACTGAATGCAGTAATCATACATGTATGATTACTGTATTTAGTGTCAGTGTGACACACAGTGTGACAGTCAGTCAGTGTTAGTGTCAGGGTAGCCCCCCCACCCCCCCCAATAAAGTTTTAACCCCTTGATCACTGCCCTAGTTAACCCTTTCACTCCCTATTGCCAGCGTCACTAAGCGATCATTTTTCTGATCGCTGTATTAGTGTCGCTGTTCCCGCTAGGTAGCTAATTTTTTTTTAATGCGATTTTTTTTTTACTAAAGACATGTGGCTAAATAAATTTTGGCCTAAATGTTTGACTAAAATTTAGTTTATTGTTTTTTTATTATAACAAAAAGTAAAAAATATTGATTTTTTTTCAAAAATGTCGCTCTATTTTTGTATATAGCGCAAAAAATAAAAATCGCAGAGGCGATCAAATACCACCAAAAGAAAGCTCTATTTGTGGGAAAAAAAGGACGCGAATTTTGTTTGGGAGCCACGTCGCACGACCGCGCAATTGTCTGTTAAAGCGACGCAGTGCCGAATCGCAAAAACCCCTTGGGTCATTTGCCAGCGTATTGGTCCGGGTCTTAAGTGGTTAATGTTATCTTCAAGGCAAAGAGATACTGGCAGATGTGACAATTTTTTTTTTTTTTTTAGGAGCTTTAGTTTTCGCTGAAATAAAACTTGTAGAATATAGAAATTTACAAATTGACACACTTAAAGAGGAACTGCAGTCTGCTCACATAATTTGTAATAAAAACATGTTTGACATTCTGAAGCTTCCCTCCAACCACTTTGCATATTATTTTATATATAGTGTGATTCTGTACTTGCCAGATACGCTGCAGAAATCTCCTTCCACTGAGTCTGGCTGCAGACATTTTAACTGTGGGCAGCTGAAGCAGCTGCCTGTTCACTTCCTGGATTTACACAGAGGCACACCTCCATCTCTGCAGCCCCGCAGCTCTCATTGACCCTCGTATAACTCACCCCCCTCCCTTCCTGGCAAACTCTAACGAGAGTGAGAGCTGTGCATGATCTCACAATCCTAGGCTTTTTACTAGACAAGAAACAGGAAGTGAGCTGTATAAGGTAATTACTGGCAAAATGTTTTACTATCCAAAGTTAAAACAACAAGGGCAGGAGATTTAATCGATAGAAAGATGAAAGAATGAGTGAAGGTCCTGCTTTAAAATATATGAAAATAAATAAAGATTTTTCAAATACCGCTATGCCAAATCGGGTAATCTTGTCCTTTTCACAGCGTGCAATGACTTCTTTTAGCACTGCGTTGTCATGAGATTCACCATCAGTGATGACCACCATGACTTTATTGGCATTTGGACGTCCTCCGTATTCAGCAGAAAATGCAAACTGCCTGTTTGATAAAGAGATAACATGATTTACTGAATGAGTGAGTGAGTGAGTGAGTGGTAGTAGTTTCATCTAGTTTAAAATGTATACAATAGGGTTGAGTTACTTAGGACCCATTTACACTTGTGCGTTGTGGCAATGCATGCTGAAATACCATAATGCATGGCAAAGTGTGTGCTCACTGTGCAATGTGTTGTGGTGCCATTCATTATTAATGGAATACCAATGTATTGTAAAGTAAAGCCCAATGCACAATGCACCGCAGCGCACCACAATGGAATGTTTTAGTATAAATTGGCCCTTAGGGAGCACAGAGTTTTACACTTAACAAGATAATTGTTCACTTGCATAAGCCATCTTCTTTGATTCTTCAGTCAGGCCAGCACATCCTGGACACTTCAACAGTAACTGTGGTTTTAACCAATTGCACTTTTAGCCTTTTTAATTCAACCATTTGTGCCCATGTCTCACTGTGCCCATGCCTCACTTTGTCCATGCCTCACTTTGTCCATGTCTCACTGTGCCCATGTCTCACTGTGCCCATGCCTCACTTTGTCCATGCCTCACTGTGCCCATGCCTCACTGTGTCCATGACTAGACTTACGTTTAAGGCTGCGTACACACGAGGAGACATGTCCGCTGAAACTGGTCCGCAGACCAGTTTCCGCGGACATGTCCGATCGTCTGTATGGCCTAGCGGACAGGTTTCCAGCGGACAAAAGTTTCTAAGCATGCTTAGAAACTTGTCCACTGGAAACCTGGCCGTCGGACATGTCCGCTGGTTAGTACGCCTAACCAGCGGACCGAAATCCCGCGCATGCGTCGAATTGATTCGACGCATGCGTGGAAGCATTTTACTTTCTTGTTTGCGCACGTCGCCGCGTCACCGCCACGTCACCGTCACGTCACCGCGCTCTCTGTCCGCGGGGATTTTGGTCTGATGGTGTGTACAGGGCCTAACATGGGAGTATATAGAAGGGGTGCCCGGCTTTGAAAAATCATTGCTCCCCGACCTTAGGTCCTCCAGAGCAAACTTTGCACACTTGTAGAGGAGAACTGGGGTTATATGTGTGCCAAGTTACAGCTGGCCGGTACCGGGTCCCCAAACTTACCAGAGAAATTACCGTTTAACATGGGAGTCTATGGAAGGGGTGCCCGATTTTGAAAAATCGGTGCACCCCGGCGGTAGGTCTCCCGAACAAAAAACTTTGCACACTTGTAGAGGAAGAGTGTGGCTATATGTGTGCCAAGTTTGGAAGATATCCCCAAAGTTCGGGAGATTAGGCGCAAAAAGGTAACTCGAGTATAAGCTGAGGGCGGCATTTTCAGCACAAAAAAATGTGCTGGAAAACTCGGCTTATACTCGAGTATATACGGCACTTTTAAGCTTTTTGGTATGTGTATTCATTAGACCCTGCAAAGTCCCACCCAATTCTGTTTTTATTTGTTTACAGTACCCTAGTTATAGTTATGTACCACTACAATTCTTTTGCACAGGATTTTTCCAACTTATTATTACAGAATGCATATTAATGTGTATGATGTTGTTTATTATGTTTTATCTCCTTTTTTAGTTACATTTGTTTCCTCTCCGCCTCCTGAAGAAACTGTTTGTAGCGCAAAACATGTAGAAGACAATATTATAGAGTTTTTTGTGATAATGTGATGTCTGCTTATATGATGACTGTCTACAGACAATCTTTGTTGAAGGGAAATATTCTCTAGATTCTGAGGGGTTGCATAATTTTTTTTTAACCTTTGATGCATGTTTTTATAATGATGTTTGTAATAAAACTAAATTTTATTATGTAAGAATTGTGTCACTGTTCACGGAGTACCAGGAAAATCTATTATTTTTCACCTTCATGCATTCTTTGCATGAAGGTAAACAAACCTTCTGTGTGCTTTTTCCACCACAGCCCCCCTAATACTCACCTGAGCCCCCTCTCAATCCAGTGAAGAGCCTCAGCTGTCCTGAGACTCCCTCTCCTCATTGGCTGAAACTAGGCATGAGCTCAATGTTCGAGTCGAACGTAAGTTTGACTCGGACAACCTTGCATTCGCCGAACAGCGAATATCATGTAGCATTCGCAGCAAATTCGAGCCCCATAATGCCCCATTGATGTCTGATGATTGGCCAAAGCATGCACCTGACCTGCATGCTTTGGCCAATCACAGCGCGCTCTGCTGCGAGAGTCATAATTGGCCAAAGGCAGGGAGCCAATCATGGCTCAGGGGGACTTTATAACTTTTTTTTTTTTTTAAAACCAAACCTTTAATACCAATTTAAGTGATCAAATCGTAAAGGGTACCATGTCTGCTATTAGCCGTTTGGACATTTTTCAGGGATTCCTAACCATGACATAAAATAAATATATATATATACTTATTTATTTATATATGACTAACAGAACAATAACACTCTATGAATGCTATCCTTATCATACTGGAAAAATGTGAAATAGACATAGAAATAGATGTATACACAGGAACAGAGTAATTACTGCTCCCTTAATGGACAATCCATGAGTTATTACTTTACAGGAGGACTTTGATGTACTGTAGAATGTTAATGAGAGACAAACAGGAACATATCACTATAAAATGCAAGAAATCTTTACAAGCATGTCTTTCAGGTCAAATGTTAACAAACTTCTGCAATATTAAGTTACGCAATGTAATAAAACCTAACACACACACACACACAGGGAGGGTTTACAGAAAAACCTTATATTTTAAAGAGAAAATGTAGCTTTAACTGAAAAAAATTATAATGCAGTTCTACCTGCTTCAGTTCTGGAAATAATATTAATATCCTTTTCCTATGGACTTCAGAAATCATTCAACTTCAGATATTGAAAGGAGAGCCAATAGGAAGTTTTTCAGAGCGGGCGACCAACACAGCACACATATACATACTGTATAGTATTTTTAGCTGTAGCATTTTTAGCCTACCTCTAGTTTTATTTATCCTCTTTATTCCATGAACCCCTCTAAGGCACCATGTACACAAAAAACGAATAACGCCATAATATACAGCAATGGGTTTAACATGTTGCTGTTTTTTTTGCGATACAATGCCTCAAAATTTGCATTTCACCGCATTTTAATTCAACTGATTGTGTGAATGGACCCTAATGCCCTGTACACACGATCCGTTCATCTGATACAAAACGGACCGATGGATTTTTTCATCAGATATCCAATGAAGCTGACTTTCATCAGTCTTGCCTACACACCATCGGTTAAAAACGGTGACGCGGTGACGTAAAACACAACGACGTGCTGAGAAAAATAAAGTTCAATGCTTCCGAGCATGCGTCGACTTGATTCTGAGCATGTGTGGATTTTGAACCGATGGATTTCCCCACAGACGATCGTTTGTTTTATATCGTTTTTTTTAACCATCAGAAAATTTTAAAACAGGTTCTATTTTCTTTTTCACCGATGGGGAAAAAAAGTGATGGGGCCCACACACGATCGGTTCGTCCGATGAAAATGGTCCATCGGTCGTGAGTACAGGGCATACATGTTTTACAAACCAAAATTAAATTAAATAAGAAATTTAGGTTTTAACGAACCTGCACCATAGTTTACATCTGTGTGTTGTGGAGCACTGACTAGATTTGTTAGGGTGTCATTCAAAATGTAAAGTACTGTACTTTGTTATGTGCACTTGAGGTTTTTTAGAAAATTCGGAAATATAGCAGATGGCCAATCCAAGTAGCAATTTAACAAATTTCAAAGAGATGGTACACTTTATTGAAATAATAATAAAAATAAAAGAAAAGAGACGAAAACGTTTCTTGTGTTTTAACGGGGAGTTCAGTTAGAAAAAGTATTTTTTTTTATTGGGTTTGTGTATTTTACTTCCAAACAGTGTAGGCCCTTGCCTGCATTCCTCCCCAGAATAGAGAACAGGGCAGATCTGACAACAGTGCTTGGGCTTTCAGTGCAACAGTAGAATTTTTTCACCTTTGCGCTGCGGACACACAACTATTTTTCATGTCATGGAAAAAAACAGTTTTTATCAAAGTGATTCCTCTCAAGCCTGCCTTGCATACACATGATCGTGATAAAAAATGCGCGAGCAAAGCGCGGTGACGTACAATACGTACGACGGCACTATAAAGGGTAAGTTCTATCCGAATGGCGCCACCCTTTGGGCTGATTATGCTAATCTCCCGTCTCATAAATTGCTTCTGAGCATGCATGTTTTTTTCCCCTGCCGTTAAAGCGTACACACAACCGTTTTTAACGACCAATTTTAAAATGGCATTTTTCTCGTCATGAAAATCGGTCATGTGTAAAAGGCTGCTTTCCCACAGGCAGGCGATATAAATAGCGCTTGTAAAGCGCATGAAAACTTCCTCCCATTCATCTCAATGGATGCTTTCACACTGAGGCCGCGTACACACGCTCAAACTTATCCGATGAAAACGGTCCGACGGATATGTCTACTGGGCTGTTTTGGTCTGATGGTTGTACACACCATCAAACCAAAATCCCCGCGGACAGACAGCACGGTGACGTGGCGGTGACGTTGATGCCGCTACGTCACCACTCCAGGAAGTAAAATACTTCCACTCATGCGTCGAATCCATTCGGGAGATTTTTGTCCGCTGGTTAGGCGTACTAACCAGCGGACATGTCGGACGGACGGGTTTCCAGTAGACAAGTTTTAAAGCATGCTTTAAACTTGTCTGCTGGAAAAACCTGTCTGCTAGCCCGTACACACGTCGGACCGGTTTCAGCAGATCAATTTGATCGTGTGTACGCGGCCTGAGGCGTTGCGCTGGAGGGGCGTTGAGAAAAGTCCTGCAAGCAGCATCTTTGGAGCTTGTTTGTAGTGCTAAAAAAAGTGCTTAAAAAACGCCCAAATCTATTGAAATTAATGTGAAGTGCTTTAAAAGCACCTTAAAGTGGATGTAAACCCCCCAAAAAAGTTTTTTTTTTTGATGTCACAATGTAGAGATGCGGGTGCCCAACCAATGCCCCGGGGGCCACATGTGGCCAGTGGAGCCCTCTGATGTGGCCCTCTGCCTCCTGCTCTGGGATGGCAGGTTGGCATACCCAGATCATGGGTTGCCGAACTGCCATACCAGAGCAGCAGTTTTGTGAATGAAGCTGCTGGTAGGGGAAACAAGCACTGAGCCATAGACTTCTGTTATTACCTGCGGGTTTGTTGCACTTTCAGAATGTGTGCCACACCTGCAGGATATAATAGAAGTTTACCCGCAGAAAAAAAACAGGTGCTCTGCGCTGCGCTGTAACCGTGGTTTTGGGGAAATCACAGTGCATCAGTGTTAAAGCAGCCTAAGGCCCCTTTCACATGATCGTTCAGACCCAATCGGACTTAATATTCACCTCTATGGAGCAGCAGATGTATACAGACTTGTGTCTGTTTACACCCGCCTACCTAAAAAAATAGAAAGGTATTGGATTGGACCAGAGGGCTTATAAAGTAGAGTGGGCTGTGTCCGTGGACACTGACTTGTCATGCTCCCGCTCCACTCATTGCGGCCTGCGACCATTTACCAATTCGCTTAAGTGGCCCTCGCTCTTCAAAAGGTTGGGCACCCCTGATGTAGAGTATCATATGTGCCCAGTCTTGCCACACAGAGTTAATCTTTTGGGTTTACATCCACTTTAAAAGCATCTGAAAAACATCCTAGACAGTACACTGAAGCTGTGGGAAGGTCACATGACCGCAGTGCAGTTTAGGATGGGATAGATCCAATAGCGACGTTCCTGCCTCTGTTTCAGGATATGATCCCAAAATATTAGCACAAAAGGTAACAGTAGCTCAGTAAACTCCATTTTCTCTTTATTCAGTCTCTTCACCTACAAAATACCAGGAAGTGTACAGGATGTCATGTAATGGGGTGGGTTTTTAAGCTAACACTTTAAAAACACGTCAAAACCGATTGCGTGTTAACACTAATTTTAGCGATAACGCGGTAAAAGTGCATTTAAAAGGCAATAGCGTTAGGCGTTAAATAGGCGTTTTTTAAATGCCTCAGTGTGAAAGCAGCTTAATACAGGAATTTAGAAGCACGCTGGATTTTTAGCCAGATAAATAGATGCTTTTCTGCATGTGCAGCAACAGGAACAAAAACAAATATGCATTTATTGTAGAGATAGAATGAATTTATTTATTTATTTATTTATTTATTTTATTTTGCGCAGTCATATATTATTAAGGGAGCTAAAATAAGAACTTGGGTGCATATTACTGCAAAAAACGATTACATATAATTTATTATTGAATATAAATACAATCAGTCATCTTTATTAACCACAGAAGTTAGTACACAGGTGACCTACCTTGTATAGTCAATTGCTTTGAAGGTGTTTGTTTGGTCTCCTCCCATTTGAGAGGTAGCAGATATAGCTTTCATCATGTCTTCTTTATTATTGTACCGATTCATTCTAAACATCACATTGGGCGAATTTCCATACTGTATTAGGCTCACCTGCAAACATCAGACGCAAATAATCAGGAGTGCAACACATATGAAAATATTTGCTGTATGTTTGGTAACGAAATGCAATTTAACCACTTAAGACCCGGACCAAAATGCTGCTAAAGGACCTTGCCCCTTTTTGCGATTCGGCACTGCGTAGTTTTAACTGACAATTGGCACCCAAACAAAATATGCATCTTTTTTCCCCACAAATAGAGCTTTCTTTTGGTGGTATTTGATCATCTTTATTTTTTGCGCTATAAACTAAAATAGAGCCACAATTTTGAAAAAAAAATGCAATATTTTTTACTTTTTGCTATAATAAATATCCCCAAAAATATATATAACATTTTTTTTTCCTCAGTTTAGGCCGATACGTATTCTTCTACCTATTTTTGGTAAAAAAAAATCGCAATAAGCGTTTATCGGTTGGTTTTCGCAAAATTTATAGCGTTTACAAAATAATGCATAGTTTTATTCCATTTTTATAAATTTTTTTTTTTACTACTAATAGCGGCGATCAGCGATTTTTTTCGTGACTGCGACATTATGGCGGACACTTCGGACAATTTTGACACATTTTTGGGTCAATTGTCATTTTCACAGCAAAAAATGCATTTAAATTGCATTGTTTACTGTGAAAATGACAGTTGCAGTTTGGGAGTTAACCACAAGGGGGCGCTGTAGGATTTGAGTGTTCCCTGTGTGTGTTTACAACTGTAGGGGGGTGTGGCTGTAGGTGTGACGTCATCGATCGCGTCCCCCTATAACAGGGATGACGCGATCGATGCTGCGACCACAGTGAAGCACGGGGAAGCCGTGTTTACACACGGCTCTCCCCGTTCTTCAGCTCCGGCGACCGATCGCTGCACTCCAGCGGCGATCGGGTCCGCAAGTCCCGCAGACCCGGTCCCGGAGCTTCGGCTGGGTACTAGAAACCAACGTATATATACGTTGATGTGCCCAGCCGTGCCATTCTGCCGACGTAAATGTGCAGTAGGCGGTCCTTAAGTGGTTAAAAAAATATTCTACTAAAAACAAGCTTTGGCTTTATAGCATATAACACAATGTGGCACATAATTGTGAAGTCGAAGATGATAAATGGTTTTCAAAATGTTTTACAAATACATATGTGAAAAGTGTGGTGTGCATTTGTATTCAGCCCCCGGAGTCAATACTTTGAAGAACCTCCTTTCGCTGCAATTACAGCTGCAAGTCTTTTTGGGGATGACATTTGACAAGTATCGCCACAGATTCTCAATTGGATTAGGTCTGGACTTTGATTTGGCCATTCTAACACATGAATATGCTTTGGTTTAACTCTAAACCATTCCATTGTAGCTCTGGATGTATGTTTAGGTTTTGTTGTCCTGTTGGAAGGTGAACCTCTGCCCCAGTCTCAAGTCTTTTTTGCAGATTTTCTTCTAAGATTGCCCTGTATTTGGCTCCATCCATCTTCCCATCAACTCCGACCAGCTTCCCTGTCCCTAATGAAGAAAAGCATCCCCACAACATGATGCTGTCACCACCATGTTTCACGGTGGGGATGGTGTGTTCAGACTGATGTGCAGTGTTTGTTTTCCGCCACACATAGCCTTTTGCTTTTGGGGCAAAAGGTAAAATTTTGGTCTCATCTGACCAGAGCACCTTCTTCCACATGGTTGCTGTGTCCTCCACTTGGCTTCTCGCAAACTGCAAACAGGACTTTCTTTCAACAATGGCTTTCTTCTTGCCATCCTTCAATAAAGGTGCATGACTAACAGTTGTCCTGTAGACAAATTCTCCAACCTGAGCTGTGGATCTCTGCAGCTCCTCCAGAGTTACCATGGGCCTCTTGGCTGCTTCTCTGATTAATGCTCTCCTTGCCCGGCCTGTCAGTTTAGGTGGACGGCCATGTCTTGGTAGGGTTTTTAGTTGTGCCATACTCTTCCCATTTTCAGATGATGGATTGGTGCTCTGTGAGATGTTCAAAACTTGTGATATTTTTTATAACCTAACTCTGCTTTAAACTTCTCCACAACTTTATTCCTGACCTGTCTGGTGTGTTCCTTGGCCTTCATGATGCTGTTTGTTCACTAAGGCCCCTTTCACACTGGGTCGCGGGCGGCGGTAAAGCGCCACTACTTTTAGCGTCACTTTACCATGGGCAATGCGCCTCTGCAGAGACACATTGTTTGCGGCCAAAAAGCAAGATAGTTCAAGCCATGATTTGTCATAAATGTGATGTTTATGGCTTACAGCTCATGAAAACCCCAAATCCACAATCTCAGAAAATTTGAATATTGTGAAAAGGTGCAATATTCTAGGCTCATTCTTTATGAAAATCTGCTGCCATCTACCAGGATGATGAAGATGAAACGAGGGTGGACATTTCAGCAAGACAATGATCCCAAACACAAAGCCAAGGAAACTTTCAATTGGTTTCAAAGAAATAAAATAAAGCTTCTAGAATGGCCCAGCCAATCACCTGACTTGAATCCAATAGAAAATCTTTGGAAAGGACGAAACATTTAAAAAGAGTTCATATAAGAGGCTCATGCAACCTGTAAGATTTAAAGAAGAAGAATAGGCCAAAATCACACCAAAGATGCTGACAATCACAGCCAGTGAGCCAATGAGGAGAGTGTGGGGGCGGGGCTGAGCTGTGGCTCTATGTTTCCTATGGAGACGCATAGAGCAGGGCTTGGGAGCCAGCACGCACCAGTGCCCCCATAGCAATAGGCTTGCTATTGGGGGAACTGGTCAATGAGGAGGAGCCAGCAGCGCCAGCGGGGGACCCCAGAAATGGATTGGGGCAGCTCTGTGCAAAACCATTAAACACATCACGTAAATATAACATGTTTGTTATTTTTAAACAAAATACCAAACATTTAGAATCACTTTAACCACTTCCCGCCCAGCCAATAGCAGATTTACGTCCGGGAAGTGGTTATGAAATCGTGACTGGACGTTCTCAAACGTCCTGCACGATTTAATGCCGCGCGGTCCCGTGGGGGCACTCAGCGCGGCAATCGCTGATGCGGGGTGTCAGTCTGACACCCTGCATCACCGATCTCAGTAAAGAGTCTCTGGCGGAGGCTCGCTACCACGTGATCAGCCGTGTCCAATCACGGCTGATCACGATGTAAACAGGAAGAGCCGTAGATGGCTCTTCCTCACTCGCGTCTGACAGACGCGAGTACAGGAGAGCCGATCGGCGGCTCTCCTGACAGGGGGGTTCACGCTTATTGTTTATCAGTGCAGCCCCCCCTCGTATGCCCACACTAGACCACCAGGGATGCCCACACTGGCAGGGCAAAAAAAAAACGTAAATAATAAATAAAACAGGATAAAAAAAAAAATACAGGTAAAAAAAAAAAGAAAGATGCCAGTCAGTGCCCACACATGGGCACTGACTGGCAACATTACATTAGTGCCACCCCTCAAAGTCCATCAGTGCCACCCCACAGTGTCCTTCAGTGCCCAGTGCCCACCTATCAGTGCCCATCTGTGCCACCCATAAGTACCCATCAGTGCCACCCATAAGTGCCACCCATGAGTGCCATTCTGTGCCGCCTATGAGTTCCCAGTGCTGCCCATGAGTGCCCATCAGTGCCACGTATGAGTGCCCATCAGTGCCGCCTATGAGTGCCCATCAGTGCCGCATACCAGCGCCGCCTCATCGGTGCCCATCAGCACTACCTCATCAGTGCCCATCAGTGCTGCCATATAAGTGCCCGTAATTGAAAGAGAAAACATACTTATTTACAAAAAAGTTAACAGAAAAAAATAAAAAAGTATTTTTTTTTCAAAATTTTCAGTCTTTTATTAGTTGTTGCGCAAAAAATAAAAACCGCAGAGGTGATCAAATACCACCAAAAGAAAGCTCTATTTGTGGGGGGAAAAAAGGACGCCAATTTTATTTGGGTACAGTGTAGCATGACCGCGCAATTGTCATTCAAAGTGCGACAGTGCTGAAAGCTGAAAATTGGCTTGGGCGGGAAGGTGCGTAAGTGCCTGGTATGGAAGTGGTTAAAGTCTGGCAAAATGATTTTTGGTGAGCAAGTAAGCAATGACAGCAGCCTGAATATATCTTTTAGTATAGGTTTTTATTAATGGGCATAGAATATGCGTTTGCCCTGGTGCATGAGGCTGTGGGGTTTAGCTGCATGCAAATGGCACACTTGCATTGTCCAGGCCCACTGGCAGCAGCCTAACTCTATGATACACTGACAGCTGCTGCGTTTGGATAAAACTGGATGATGAACATAGCGTTACGATCATTTAGGGCAATATGTGCCATGGGGTGAATGTCTAGAATGAAAGAAGTATGCATTGTGGGCATTTGTCCCTGCACGCATACTGCACTAAATGTTTGTACCACTAGGTGTACCATTCAGCCTCATCCAGCCCTACTACAGATTCTTTGAATAAAACGCAATCCTTGAATAGAGGAGAGGTGGATGATGGCAAGGTCTGCCCCTCCATTCATAGATCCTGCTTCATTCCTAGCAACTGAAGTACCAGCTCCTATAAATGGAGAAGCTGGGTGGAAAGGTGAGTATAATCAGGCACTCTTAATTGCCGGTCACTGCTTCTTTAGTTCTATTAACCCCCGTCGCACTGGAGAATTATAGCAGTTAGGGTGGGGGGCATTGGAGGAGAACATTTTGTGGTAAACTAGGACACAACAGCACAACGGACACATCACATTGAAGGAAAGTAATATCCCTTGTGCAGATTTTTTATTATTTACTTTTTTTTTTTTTAATACAGGCTTTAAAGTAATTAGCCATGTCCATTCATTTGCTGTCACGATATATTTGCAGATTATAGATGTCACACAGAAACATTTAGATGTGTAAAAATCACCTGAGTCTTTGTAGGGCCAACGTCTAACCCCTCCACAAACTTCTCCAAAAAGTTCCGAACGGCTGACCAAGGATAAATACTGTTTGAACCGTCACATACAATAGCGATATCAATTACTGCAGAGCAGGCTGGAAAACAAAGAAGACTCAGAAATAAATGGACACAAAAGACAAAACAAGGATAAAGCAACTATTTAAACAGTTATAGCAGAGCCAGATGATGTGCAAGGCTGGAGCTTAGGGCCCCGTGGATCTCTGAGGACTGAGCTACAACCTTCACGGTCATCTAGTACAATGTTTCTCAACTCCAGTCCTCAAGGCGCCCCAACAGGTCATGTTTTCAGGCTTTCCATTATTTTGCACAGGTGATTTGATCAGTTTCACTGCCTTGGTAATTACCACAGCCGTTTTATCTGAGGGAAATCCTGAAAACCTGACGTGTTGGGGCGCCTTGAGGACTGGAGTTGAGAAACACTGATCTAGTAAACCATGAGATGCAATTCGTCAAAGCAGTGCACATGTCTGTCAAAAGGGCAGATGGGCAGCACAGTGGCTAAGTAGTTAGAACTTCTGTCTAACAGCACTAGTTTTACAGATTTGAATACCAACCTTAGCACTACCTGCACTAAGTCTGCATGTTCTCCCTGTGCCTGCGTGGGTTTCCTTTGGGTTTTCCAGTGTCCTCCCACACTCCAAAGACATACTGGTGGGTTACAGTAGTTGGCTCCTGTATAAATTGGCCCTACTATGTTTATGTGAGTTAGGGACTTTGAATGATAAGCTATTTGAGAGCAGAGACTGCTGTGAATGTACAGCATATACAGTATGTGAAGCACTGTGTAAATTGAAGCACTGTGTAAGGTGTTATATCTACAATAAACTTTTTCCCCAGCAGCCAACCATTTAGGAATCTGGTCAGTGGTGTGATGTGGAGGAAAGCGATAAATCTTTAGAGCATGGGTCTTCAAACTATGGCCCTCCAGTTGTTCAGGAACTACAATTCCCATCATGCCTAGTCATGTCTGTGAATGTCAGTGTGTTACAATGCCTCATGGAATGTGTAGTTCTACAACAGCTGGAGGGCCGTAGTTTGAGGATTCCTGCTTTAGAGCAACCTTCCAGATTTGGTGGGGATAAATTTGGAATGTTTCTGGATGGCTGAGTCTATGCTAATCTGGACTTGTTCAGCTTAAAGGGGTTGTAAAGGAAATTTTCTATTTCCCTAAATAGCTTCCATTACCTCAATGCAGTCCTCCTTCACTTACCTCATCCTTCCATTTTGCTTTTAAATGTCCTTATTTCTTCTGAGAAATCCTCACTTCTTGTTCTTTTGTCTGTAACTCAACACCGTAATGGGAGGCTTTCTTCCTGGTGTGGAGAAAGCCTCTTGAGGGGGGAGGGGGCGAGCAGGAGTGTCAAGACGCCAACTAACACACAGCTAATTTCTCTATCTGCATAGTAGAGAGTGCCCTGACTTGCCTGCGCACCCCCTCCCCCCTCAAGAGGCTTTCTCCACACCAGGGAGAAAGCCTTGCATTACTGTGTGGAGTTACAGACAGAAGAACAGGAAGTGAGGATTTCTCAGAAGAAATAAGGACATTTAAAAGCAAAATGGAAGGATGAGGTAAGTGAAGGAGGACTGCACCAAGGTAAAGGAAGCTATTTAGGGGGGGGGGGGGGATCCTTTACAACCCCTTTAAGCTGTGAAGAGGCTCCATATGGAATACTAAAAACACCTCCTGTGATAGAAGTATACTACCAGTGGCTGTACTCTTGTGTTTTGGGGTATTCTGTTTCCTTATGTACTATGCCTTGAGTGTGTTCAGCAATAAAAACATTAAACCATACTAAGATGAGACACCCATCTGTCTTACCCCATTGCAAGCCAACAATCCAGCGCTGAGAATGCAATGTTCACATGTGCAAAGCTTTACTCGGTAATGGAACTGGGGCATTTGGCGTTTTTTCCTACTAGGCCAATTGGAACATATCTCATATGGCCATGGGTGTAGTTCTTAAACAATTGTGCTTACTGGTAACGTTATACTTACTTTGAATAGCAGGGGAAAAGCTTCTGAGCACCTGGAATGTTGGGCTAATATCAGAACACACCCCCGTTGCATAAAAATTGTTTCCACATTGCTGGGCCCATAATGGTCCACATGTCTGAAAAGAAACAGAACATATACAGTACAGTAATCATACATGAGATCAATAAAGTATCGTACCTTGAGGCCCCGTACACACGACCCAGCTTCTCGGCAGAATCCAGCGAGAAGCTCGCTGGGAGACATATTCTGCCGAGCAAATCGGTCGTGTGTACATGCTCTCTTTTTCCTCATTGTTCAATGAGGAAATTTGGCTCGACGACCTTTTCGACCACTCATCGGGAACCTCGTCGGGATCCTCCGGGGTAATTGACCACGCTATAGAAAGTGCACCTCAACTCAACTCAACTCAACTCGTCGGGTGGAACGATGGGTTTAGCCCGACGAGGTTCTCGGACGTGTGTACGCGGCCTCACACCATTAGTGTATTTAGGTTTTGTGCTGCCCTAGGCCTGACTAAACTTATGCACCCACTAATTTAAATATGACCCACCCCTTCCTGTCAAGGCCACACCCATTGCTGTTTAAGCCCCACCCTGAAATTTTTGAGTGGGAACACTAGTTATGAGGGCCTGGGGCAGGGGGGCGGGGCAATGGATTCCCTTAATTTGCAAAGATTTTCTCTCACTTCCTGTTTGGTTATGGGGGAGGAAGTGAAGGGAAATCTCTGCAATGGGACAGGAATGGTAACAAATAAACTGACAGGGGCTATAACCCTCACTTACTCTATTCAAAATGAAAAAAAAAATAAGTGTTGCCTATAGTTCTACTTTAAGCACACATTTCTGATAATTTTATGGAGAGGACTAAAAAGATATAACCATTGCCAATGGAGCAGCAGAAAACATATGGCACAGTGAGGAAGGCTTGTGGTCCAGAAGGATGGGCAGTCAAAATTAGAAGCAGAGCCCCCCCACAGTTGTGGAATGACAGCCACTCGCATACCGGAAGCAGTACGGCCACTTTATGGGGGCGCTAGACTAATTTGCCTCTTAGCCCAGTCCGCCCTATAAGTATGGCGCTACACTAACAGTGTAGCACAAGCTGGAGGGTACCCTTTTCATGCTGCCCCCCTGCAAAGTGCTGCCCTAGGCCTGGGCATATCATATAACCACACAAAAAATTTTAATACAATTATACAACAAATTGTCCTCATGTGGTGGAATAAATACACCATATAGTGACTGCAATGCACTGACTAAAACATTGGTGAGTTAAAACAAATACAATCGTGCAAATGAACTTTTCCTGAACTTACTAAAAATCCACCAGTATTTTCATTTCTTATCAGTGTTAGCCCAAGGTTCATTTGTTCTTTCACTTCTGTTACATTTGGTATAATAGTTGCACCTGAAAAAAAAAAGAAAAATGATCATTAGGGGAATTCCACCCAAAAGTTATAGTTCATGTACATGAAATCTGGTGGTCCAAGTCATATGCCAGCATCTTATACCTTTTGGGGAACTAAGCCTTAAGGCCTCGTATACACGATAGGATAGCCAGAGGACAACAGTCTGATGGACCATTTTCATCGGTCAAAACCGATTGTGTGTGGGCCCCATAGGTTAATTAACCTTAGGTTAAAAAAAAGCCAACTTGCTTTAAAATTAACCTATGGATTCCTAACCGATAGGTCAAAACCGATCGTTAGTAGGCACCATCGGTTAAAAATCCACGCATGCTCAGAATCAAGTCGACGCATGCTTGGAAGCATTGAACTTGTTGTGTTGTTGTGTTTTACGTCACCGCGTTCTGATACGATCGTTTTTATAACTGATGGTGTATAGGCACATCAGACCATCAGTCAGCTTCATCGGTTAACCTATGACAACGGTCCTTCAGACCTTTCTTATAGGATGGACTGATCGTGTGTACGCGGCCTTAAGATATTAGTGCACAAGTTCCTGCCACTTGCTCATTTAACTTAAAATGGATGTCAATCCAAAAGCCGTTTTTTAGTTTTGGGTAGAGTAGGGAAGGATTGGAACTGTTGGGTTTTTACTGGTATCTGGGGACAATGCCATCATATTGAATGGATGATCAATAGTCCTACATTATACATGAGGATGTGAAGGCACTGTCCACAATCTAGAGCTGGAGCAGAGAAGAGCATCAGTGGAAGAGGAATAAGGTAAGTAACCTTTCTGTTACATTCCCTAGATTACGCAAGCATCATAGCCTTGCTAAAATGTGATATTAATAATCATATCATAAATAAACTGTGTGCACCATAGGAGAACCTAAATCTCACCAAACCAGCAGTTACAAATGGTTCCCACCATTAAACCTAAAAAAATATCCAATGATAAAGTGTATACAAATTCATGTGCATATTAATTTTGTATCTACATTAATCTGTTTATACTTTATTAAAGTGATATTAAAGAACATGTTATACTTACCTGCTTTGTGCAGTGGTTTTGCACAGAGCAACCTCAATCTTCCTCTTCTCAGATCCCTCGCTAGCGCTCTTGGCCCCACCCCCTGCCAAGTGCCCCCAGAGCAAGCAGCTTGCAATGGGGGCACGCAAGTAGTCTTGTCCCCAAGTCACGGCTCTGTGGGTCCATTCACAAACAGAACCGTGGCTCAGCCCCGCCCCCTCTATGTCCTCATTGGCTTACTGGCTGTGATTAACAGCAAAGAGAAAAGAAAAAAGGAGGACGCACCAACCTTGTGCTTTACCACTTAAAAGTTTTATCAAAAATAGAATTAAAGCAATGATTCTACTCACAAAAGGAGCTTAGGTAAGCGATTTTCTGACAGTTGAGCTTGGTCTCTTGGCGCCTGCCAGCAGGACTTGATGACAAGGAGGATTGGATGATACCTCAAACATCTGAATGGCTGAAGCGTTTCTGGGGCGCACCCCTTTCTTCAGAGCCTAGATGGTCTATGGTCTATGTGATTGACAGTAGCAGGAGCCAATGGCGCATACTGCTGCCTCAGCCAATGAGGAGGGAGAGTCCGAAGCTCTTATGCACATTGCTGGAGGAGGATCGGGCTCAGGTAAGTAATAGGGGGCTGATGCACACATGTTTTTTTACATGAAGGTAAAAAACCTTAAGCCTTAGGAACCATTTTAAGTTGATATTGTTTTTATGTTCAGAGAGGTTTGCTGATGCATATATCAGGTGTTATGAGTTGTGGTTAGGTTGATGGTGAAGCACTGCACTTGTTTTGGATAGATATTTATAAGGTGACTAGAGCTTATCTTTAATGATATCAGTACATACTTCCTGTGGTCTATTTCCTGCATGAGTTACACATGTAAAACAGCCAACAGTAAATAAACATTATGGAAAATCACATTCTTATTTTAGATGTGCCACCGTATAGCCAATGCTGATTGGACATTGGAGCAAACAATTTATAGCAAACCACCCTTGTTACAAAATTGACCCTATGTACTCTGGAGCCTGGTTGCAGAAAAATAGCAGCAATAAAAAGCTGGCAGGAGTTCTAATCCTTCCCCGGCATCCACAAATGTAGACTTTCAAAATTAATTATATGTGTAAGATTTGTCATCCCTCTTATTAAAGTGGAACTAAGTGGTGAGGAGGCTTTATGTCACCTCCTTAAAAAAAAAAAAACACGATAGAGCTTTTTGGCAAAAGACATTTAACATGTTTCTTATGCCCAAAAAAACACTTTACTTGTATATGATGCTGAGAAAGGAAGGATGTAATTCCAGCTTTCCCTCAGCCAACACTAATATGATATGTTCGGTTGCTGGGCTTGATGCCACACCTGTGATCACAGTATCTGGGAGAGGAAAGTCTTCCAATACCATTTTTTTTTGCAGCCATATCATGTGAATGAATGGTAAGCGTCTGAAAGGAAGGGTGAAAAGGTATGTTAAAAAAAAACACGTCCTTCACTATGTCCACCAATCAGTGGCATGACACAGTTTGCATAGTATACTTTCTTTAGACCACAGACATCTGTCCCTACCATTAAATTACTATTTTGCTCTGTTTGTTCTTTACCCCAGGGGTGCCCAACCTTTTGAAGAGCGGGGGTCACTTAAGTGACTTGGTAACCGCTCACGGGCCACAATGAGCAGAGCGGGTGGACAGCACCCCACTCTACTCTATACTCAAGTCTTTTTTTTTAGTGGATTGGATTGGAGGTAGGCATTTGTCAGACTGATCATGTAAAAGAGGCCTAAGGCTGTTTTCACACTGATGCACTGTTTACCGGCACCACGGGTTCACCTGTGGCTTTCCTGCAGGTTAGATGCACTTTGCCATAGAGTAGTAATAAACTTACCTTTAATAACAGTATTCTATTATATTCTAGAGCAGGAGGTCGCGGGCCACATGAGAGGGCTCCGCGGGCCACATGTGGCCCCGGGGACACTGGTTGGGCAACCCTGCTTTACCTATTCCTACCATGGCACATGTGTAGTAATTACATCATTGACTGCCCAATGGACAAAGAGAGATGATGCTGGAAAAAGCAGCAGAGAAGATGACAGTGACAGCGTACAAAGGGGACAAAGTACTCTGTATTATGGAAAGAACTGCCCATGCTCAGTCACTCTATTATCCCCTTAAATAGTGTTGCCTCTGAAACCTCTCCAAATGTCCTTCTAAACTGTGATGTCTAGAAACGTACGTCATATTCTAGATGGGGTTTTACAAGTAATTTATACAGACACATAACTATATTAGCACCACTTATTTCAATCTCCCTTTTATACATATATATATATTTTTGTTTTACTTTTGTAGCCGCTGTTGCTGTGGAGAAAGCCCAAGACCACATAACATTCTAGCGTACAATAAATACGCTTGAGCATTTTTCACCAAAATAAAGCATTTAAATGCACTTGATATAAAGGTATGTATAAAAGAGAAACTGTTAGGCTCATAGGAAAATGAATGGTTTAGATATTATTGAGGATAAAGGAGACTTACTTGCCAAGCTCAGTTTACTGCATTGTGATGATAGCAGACCGACAGAACATTTGTAGACATCCCCCATCCTGTTCTTAGGAAATCCGCTCCAAGGGGAGCTAACCAAAAGCCTGTACAGGGGAAAAATAGGTTAACGTTTCATTTTTTAATAATTAAAAAAAAAAAATCAGTTCCAGAGTATGCTGGTGGGTACATAATAAATAGGCACCAGTGGTTTGCCCTGATTCTCTCTGTTGCCCTTTAAAGGGACTCTGTTACTAAAATGGTAATGCTCAAAAAAGTCCTCCCTACAAAAAACATATTGAATACTTAACTCTTCTGCTGCTCCTGTTGCCAATTTTCACTGTACTAGTAATAGGCAATAAGCAAATCTCTGCCCATCACTGCTGCCGAACGCCTCACAGCCTGTCAAGTCTTACTCTCTCTGTGCCTGCCTACTACTGGGTGGGGAGCAGAGGAAGATCACTCCGCCAGGGAAGGCAAGTAGATAACCAGGCAGGCAGCTGGCCGGGACTTGAGCCAAGGCAGAAGAACATGCAAGCGGAGCTGAATGGACATGCACCCGAAACTGAAGTAATATTCCCTCCGTGCCGACCAGCACATGATCATCAGAAAGGGGCACAGATAATGGAAAACATACACCCCCTAAGCTAGTAGGAGCGGCAGAGTGGGGGTGTGTAATTTAGATTTTATTTTTTATTCTTTGAAATTGCAAAAAAATCCACTGTTTTCTTGATGGAATTTCTGATCGTGTGTACGCAGCATTACAGTCACCTTTGGGTTCAAAGCAGGAAAATATCCTAAATCATTTATTCTGGTCATTGAAATTTATCAACGCTCAAGCACCAGGGTTTAGTTTTTTTTTTTTTAGGATTCCATCACCAGAAAAGGTAACATAAATGATGTATATCTCTCTGCCTGATGAAGGGACCCATCTTGTTTCTGAAACATCACACTCTGTTCTCTGACATGAAGAATATATGCTAATAAAAGTGGTTTTCTTGCAAGAAGATTGAGGTGTGCTGGCAGCATTACTTTCCTATTACATCCCATGTGATGACAGCATGACAACTTTGCCAAGAATTGTCAAAGTGACTGCCAACTCCATGGGGTCCTTCAGCTACAACATTTTAAATAAGAGAGAGAATCTGAAAAGCAGCACTAGCACTAGAGCCCCATACAGCTTGGGAATGTTGGACACATTAATAAGGTAAGCAATATGTGAATTTCGGCAACTCATAGACCGAAATGCCTCTTTTCTTTCTACTGTAATCATAAAGGATTGGCAGCTATAGGTGGCACTTTGCTCTAAATGACTACTTTGCAATATTAAAGGCAGAAAGATATCTTGATATAGAAATATCAAGATATCTTTCTGCCTTTAATACCACAGCTTCTGTTTGCACTTTTTACGTAGGTTCAGTTCTGCACCATGTAACAACACTAGTAGCAAGATCAACATTGTCATGTCTTCCTATGCGTGTGTCAAGAGTTTTTACGAAAGAGACCAAATTGAAAACAGCTGAACCCAATAAAACTTAATGTGTGATTCAACTGAAAACCCCTGCAGACTTTATGTAAGCTAAAGACACCCAGATGGGGACTTAGTTTAACATTGACATCAGTAAGAAAGACCCTTAAAATGTCTAAACACAGGAAAATGCCTATAGGACATCAAGTGATGCTCCTATCTGGGGAGATTTGTTTAGGTTCCTCAAAAGCTGGAAAAGGGTCAATAAATGGTAATAACACATTAAAGAATATCTGCCATCTACAAAGTTCGGGCAGCCATTTAGTCTGCTTAACCAAAGTTCTAGAGCATGCAAATAATGAATGTGAGCATTTATTTTGACCAGTGAGAGATTTAAGGTACTTGCCAGCTAATACGCATTAGTTCAAGGTTGAAATTAATTGTCAGATTGCCTAAAGGGGACTATTTATAAAAACACTGCTGTGTGAATGCCTTAAGCATTTGCACAGCCCTCACGAATAATCACCATATTACGTATAATATGTTTATTTGCTATGATTGTCATAGTAGCCATAATGCACTATTCTCCTGATTGAGGTATTTCAGGAGAATACCGCATCATTGCCATTAGATTCATGACAGCTGTGCAAATGCTTAAAGTAGAACTACAGGCATCATTCCATCCAACTTTACTACACCGGTTTTGGGAATGTTCGAAAATCTCAGTATATTTTGGGATCAAATACTGAGATCCATTTTTGGAATTGCATCAGTACTTATTCCCAAAAACATGACAACCTGCCAATTTGGCTTCATAGAAAAAACTGACGTATCCGAAACACCTTGCAACTCTTACATCCCCGAGTGGGCTATATTATGCCCTTTAGCTGCTCATATAATCACACACATAGGTTGGACTTGATGGACTTGTGTCTTTTTTCAACCTCACCTACTATGTAACTATATGTAACTCTTACATCCCCGAGTGGGCTATATTATGCCCTTTAGCTGCTCATATAATCACACACATAGGTTGGACTTGATGGACTTGTGTCTTTTTTCAACCTCACCTACTATGTAACTATATGTAACTATGTAAAGTGATACTAAAAACTATCATCTACTCCACCAACCATCAACAACCCAACATTTGGGATTTTCTTTTTGTCCTTTTTTTTTTAACAGAAATCGATTCATTAAAGGTTTGCCAGGAAACAATACAGTACAACACATGGTAGTATTGGTAATCATGTGCAGAATACAGAGAAGAGTCCAACTTCACACTGATGCAAGTTCATAACGAATGTGATGCGTCAAAAACATTCTATATGTGCATGTCATCCATAAAGTAATTGGGCCAGATTCACAGAGCGATTACGCCGGCGTAAAAGGAGATGCGCGGCATAAGTCTAAATTTGCGCATGCGTTTCGATACTCCGCATCCCCAAAACGAGATACGCAAGAAATCTACTTTTTTTTGTCTAGCATAATTTCATTAGACAGGCGCATCCGTCCGCGCAAAACTGCGGTAGACACACCATTGATTTGCTATTCAAATATGCTAATGAGGGAGTTACGGGGATCCACAAAAGAACGTTGGTGCAGCGCAGGCTACGCGCTGTGCGCAACAGCTGACCGGCCTGTCTAAAATTAGACCATAGAAAAGGTGGTCTAAAATTAGACAATTCGTCTACATGTCAGAGAAAGCAACACCGTTAGTGAGGAGCAGAGCAGTCACACGTGTTGCCCAACAATCTGTATGCCAACATGCCAGGGACATCCTCGCTCATAGCTATACTACTGACTTTAGACGAACAAAGAAGGAGGGCACAGAGGAGGGCACGGGAGAGGATATACCACACCCGCATAGACCTCTTTGGCATGAGTGATTCTGAGGTGTATCGCATCTTCAGATTCACCCCTCATGCCATCCTGGAATTAACCACAACCTTGCAGGAGGACATCACCAGCCCAACACACCGCTCACATGCAGTGCAGCCACTGGTCAAGGTCATAGCAACACTCCATTTCCTTGCCAGTGGCTCTTTTCAAAGAACAAGTGGAGTGGTGGCTGGGATGTCACAATCCTCCGTGAGCAGATGTGTGCACCAGGTTGTCCCTGCAATCCTCAGACGCATGGCCAACCAAATCATCAAACCCACCACTGAGGACCTGCGGCTGAAGGCAATGACAGATTTCTACAGAATTGCCAGATTCCCACGCACCGTGGGGGCCATTGATTGCACACATGTGGCACTCCAGCACCCCCATGAGACAGAGCACATATACCGCAATCGGAAGCATTGGCATTCCATCAACGTACAGGTGATAGTCGATGCCCAAGGCCTCATATGGCACGTCCGTGCCAAACACCCCGGATCCAGCCATGACAGCTACATATACAATCAGAGCCCCATCCGAATGGAATTCGAACAGAACGTGTATGGGGACAGCTGGCTGGTTGGTGAGTGACATGGGTGGCAGGCATGACTGCCCCCCCCCCATGGTGCACACATCACAAGGGGCACATGCATGACTAACATCCTCCTGTCTTTTCCCTTACAGGTGACTCTGCATATGCACTGGGACCCCATCTCATGACTCCTATCCGGAACCCACAAACCCCAGGAGAGGAAAGATACAATGAAGCCCACGCCCAAACACGTGCAGTGGTGGAGCGCACCTTTGGCCTCCTGAAATCACGTTTCCGATGCCTGGATAAGTCTGGGGGGACCCTTTTGTATTCCCCCAACTTCGTGTGCCAGATCATTGGTGCATGTTGCATTCTGCACAACTTCGCAGTGAGAAAGGGCCTGCAGATTGACCTATGTGATGACCTGACCCCTGAACCAGACACTCCCCCCCTAACCGAGGTTACCCCGAGGGCAGGCCCTCCACCTGTTGTCTATTAAAGGTGTTGGCCACCGCACGCTCCTCTGCTGTCAGCCTAACAGGGCATGGTGGGCCCCCTCCTGTGGCCCTGGCATGGGCTACCATTTTGGCCAGCTTCTTTCTGACCAGACGCCGGAGGTCATTGATCTTCTTTTCAATCCCTGACCATGTCCGGGTCTCCCCCCCCCCCGATGCATTCACCTCGTCAGTAATGTTCTGCAAGATATCACGCCTCCTGGCCAGGGTGGTGTTGGCACTCTCCGGGCCGTGGAGGAAACGCCCATATTGGGAAATGGCCCGGGCAAGAATTTGCTTCTCCCCCAAAGTAAAATTTAACTTCCTCTTTCTCTCCGTCATACTCATACAAAAACTCTCTCCCAAACAATCAGCAAAAATCATTTAGAAAAAACAATCAGCAAAAATCAAGCAAGAAAAAAAGCAGGAAAAATCAAGCAAGAAAACAAACAAACAAAAAACTATCAACCAAAAACTCTCACAAGCATTCACCAAAAATCACTTACAAATATCTTCTAACAAACACTAGATCACACAGTCCACAAATATCACAAAGACAAACCACAACGCAACTAACAACAGAACAAAAGCACCTTGCTGTATAGGGAGGGATACAAAGGGATGTACTTTTGCAAAGGAAGTGCGTTTGTGTCTGTCTATTTATGCTGTCTGCGTAGTTCACGATTTTGCCCTAGTCCACTTCCAATTTCACTTATTGCGCCGTTCCCGAGTTGTGAGCATGCGCACAGAGGTGCTGACCATGGTCTGCTTCAAGCGCACATGCGCGATCCGGCCGGCCCTTCATTTGCATGGGGTCACGGCTCATTTCAATGTAACACGTCCACGTCCTTCCCAATTTGTATTACTCCACCTTGCGCCTCAGAAATAACGTTGCGCAGGCGCAAATTTCTGCGCAAAACCGACGAGAATAGGGTGATTGCGCCGCTACATTGCACCACTCTAACATAAAGACGGTGCGCTACGCCGGTCCAATAATGCACAGATGTACGTGAATCTGGCCCATTGTTTTCAATGACTGTCGTTCACATACATGCATTGCGATTCCTCTACGAATGCGATAAAAAAAAGGGTCTTGTGCGAGTTTACAGCGTTATGTTGCGAATTTAGGGCCAGATTCACAGAGCCCTTACTCCGGTCTATCTCGCGTTAGACCGGAGTACTTTCAAATTACGCGCATTGTTTCATTAGTCTGAAGCCTCAAACCATGAAACGACGGCTTCGGGCTTCAATCCGACTGGCTTACGTGTTCTTACGTGTTCGTACGCCTTCGGATCTACGCTGTACAAATTTTGCGCCCGCTGGGTGGAGTTCCCGTCGTTTTCCGCATCGGGGTATGCAAATGAGCATTTTCCGGCGATCCACGAAGTTACGAGCATCGTTCACAATCTCTTACGGCATCTGTAGTCATATTTTTGCCGTGTAAAGTTATTCCAGCTTTTATCTGGTCTAGTTTTAGACAGCCCATGTTAAGTATGGCCGTCGTTCCCGCGTCGAATTTCAACGTCTTTTTTTTTTTTTCCGTAAGTCGTCCGGGAATAGGAATGTACGTAAATGACGCTACTCAAACAAAAAATGACGTAAAGACGTTATTTCGCGCAATGCACGGTGGGAAATTTCTGAACGGAGCATGCGCAGTTCGATCGCCGCGGGGACGCGCCTAATTTAAATGCTTCACGCCCCCTAATCGCGTATTTCGATTCCGCCGCGAGAAATACACTACGCCGCCGTACCTTACGGGCCGTAATCTACCTGAATTCGTCGTAGAGCCAGGTAAAATACGGCGGCGTAGTGTATCTCTGATACTCTGCGCCAATGTAATTGTACCTGAATCTGTCCCTTAGTCTCCATAGACATCAATGTAAATCGTTCTGGAATCGCATTAATGGTTCACATATGTGCGAATTCCACCAAAATACTCTCCACAAAAACCAGGACGTTTTTGTAATGGATATATAGGAGCTACAAGTTTGGGACTTAATACTGTAAAAAAGGTAACTTTGACGGTCACTGGACTAAGTTTAGAGTTACGTTTTCAGTGTTCCAGTTGTTAAAATATGGTATTGTAATTACTTTGTTGTGTTTTTTTTTGTGTCTTTCTGTTTCTTTTTCATTCTTAATATATTTTTTTAAATATTTTCTTCTTTCTTTTTACTCATCTTGATTGCGTAAGAGATGCTATAAATAAAATAAGATTAAAAAAGTACTTATCACTGAAGCTCAGTAAAGGTTTTGATTGAAGTTATTTTATGATTAAATGACTGTTTACAGGGTATAGAGACATAAAAGTTAACTGATTCCTTTTAAAAATGATTAAAAATTGATAACATTTTGTTTTTAAACTGGTTTCATGTTTCTGTGAAGTACAGAAGACACACAGAACAAAAACAAACAAATCCAGGGCAGTGTTTTGTTTTTAAAATGAATCTGATGGTTCTGAGGAGTTTTAGACACACAGCTTAGACCACAGTGAAAAACTGCCATGAGATTTTTCACAAGGAGCCAGACAAGCAGGAAGTGTGGAGATCAGAGCAGAATTACAGCAACTTCAAAGCAAAAACGAACAATGATAACATGAAAACAGCACTGCAGTAAGGTAAAGGAAGCTATTTAGCTAAAAAAAAAATCCTTTAGTGACCCTTTAAAGTGGTTGTACATCCTGTATATATATTCAGCGCATGTGCACTTTAGAAAGGACGCGCTATGCCGTTTCTAGCTGGGGTCATGCCGTGACTGGCGGCTCCCTTGTCACGTGACAGTCACAGAGCTGGAGTTTCTGGAAGGAAGAGGGCTGAAAATGGATGCTTCCTGCAACAGGGGGCAGCAGTGACATTGCAGACTTCAGTTTAAGGTAAGTGACACATAATGGGCTGCAATGCAAAGTAAAGTTCCACCCAAAAGGGGAAGCTCCGCTTGTTCGCACCCTCCACTGCCAGATTTTGGCTTTTTTTTGTGGAGGGGCAGAAACCTGTTTTTGACAGGTACCTGCTCACACTTCCTGGTAAGAAGGCCACACGGCGATCTCTGTCAATTCTAGCCTCTCCTCCTTACCCCCGCTGCCTTTTGGGACCTCTGTGTGTCACAGAACACAATGGGGCCATTCAGTTACTCGCGTTTTGTGCAGTAGGAATCTAGGCAGTGAAAAGGCTTCACTGCCGGTTTCCCTTACTTGCAAAGCCAGCGCCTGCACCCGAAGCCGATGGATGAATTGGCTTGGGGTGTTCACATTGCGGGATTCCTGGACAGGTAGGTGTCCTTATATTTTTTTTACAGGCTGGAACTCCGCTTTAAAGAAATATCCCTGCAACTCACAAAGACACTCTGACCTCTCCTCCTCCTCGCTGCTGAAGCTGACGCACAGACAGTGCAGCGGTGGGGGTTTGATACCTGTGGAGTGGATCCTTAGCACATTTACAGACACTAGTTCCCCATCAGCTTTACTCCCCTTGTGAATAACAGCAGCCTGTGAGTGAATCCTTAGTCCTTGGTACTATTGGCTTAAAGCAGAGTTCCACCAAAGAGTGCTTCCTCACCCTCTCCGGTGCCACATTTGAATGTCATTTCCATGTCAAAAACAAGTACTCGTTCCCATTTCCATTTACGGACCCTGCGGCGACATATGTCATTTATGGACCCTCCTCCTTCCCCCTACTGCAGGGGTGTCCAAACTTTTTTCAATGGGGGCCAGACTTGATTAGGTGAACATGTGCGAGGGCCGAACATTTTGCCTGACATTCTTTAAACCATTAAAATTAATTGTGTGTTCATCCGAGGTACTAATACACTGCCCAACAAGAATTCTCTTGCCTTTGTGGCTGTGTGTGGTGAATAGATGAGCTCAGGCATGTTACTTGCATATATATATATATATATATCTTTTGTGGCCCCAACAAATCCCCAGGCACCGCTCAGGCTTAAGGATGAGCTTCGGCGTGTTATTTGGATATACCATATTTAACGGCGTATAATATGCACAGGCGTATAACATGCACCTTCGATTTAGGAGTAAAGCTTCAGGAAAAAACAAAAATGTTAAATTAAGAACTGTGAAGCAAAATAAGGGCCAGTGCCCATCAATGCAACCTAATCAGTGCCCATCTGCATCCTCACCATTGCCATTAATGCAGCCTTACCATGCGCTTGTCCGGCCCCCTTCCTGTCCCCTCCACCCTGGGGGGCACAAGATATATATATATGTCCAAATCACCAGGGGGGCAGCCGGACTTTGGACATGTCTGCCCTACTGCATTCTGAGAGATACACAGTTCCCAGAGGACAGCAGGACCATTCAGAAAGGCTTCATTTCCTGTTTCCCTTAGTAAGCATGTCAGCACCTGCACCCAAAGCCAATGGACGGGTCGGCTTCGGGTGCCAACTTTGCAGGCTCCCTAGACAGGTATGTGTCCTGATACAAAACCTTGTGTCTTTACAACCACTTTAAATACCCTCCCAGCAACCAGCATCAGGTGGAGACTGATTACTACAGTAGGAGCTACTAAATGCTAGGAACCAACCACTGGTGGACACTGGAACTACAACCCCCTGCCCAGGGAACCACAGTGCCACCAGCAGCTGAACTAGGTTCTAACAAAAGGTGTGGCAAAAATGATCCCCCCCATCACATTTAGTGGGCAGTACTGCCCACTGAACATGACCCATTCCACTTGATGGGGCCATGCTACAACCACCCCAGAACCACATACAATGTATTTGCTTGCAGTGTGGTGGTTATGAGTAGGTGCCAAGGCTTTCTACATCTCTTTGAGTCAGTGACGGAATTATATTTCTTGAACTGTTCATGTCCCCCCTCCTTCTTCCAATATCTTTGAGTGAGTCCTATGACAAAATAACATTGAAGACACCTCTTTTTACTCCTTTATCTGGTCTGTAGAACTGGAAACTCAACTTGGGACTCAAGTCAGCAGATTTCATCAGTAAGTTTTACTCTTAAACACCACTTTAACTTTTGTAAGTACCGTATTATTATGTTTTAATCCTTATATTTTATATTATACCCTTATATTTATCAGATGTCTATAATTTCTGTAACACATTTTTTCTCTAGGCTGTATAAATTAGTATGCATTAGACGTGATTACTATACATTGCACATAGGAACACATATCTAATCAGTGTTTTATGACATCATAAAATTATAATATTGCTCCCAGGTTATGTTTAGAACATGCCTATTATGAGATATTATAACAGGTTGGAAAAAGACTGGGATAGCAGAGGCCATTTTGTAAACTTATATTTAAACAAAATCATTGTGTGCTCTGTGTTTATTACTGTATATTAGGTAGTATAAGGTTTCAGCTAAATCAGGCACTAAACTAATAATATAATCCTTTTTTTATTTTGAAGCATACATGTTTTGTGAGTTTATACTTTACTACTAGACATGTTATGATCAAAAGTGAATAGACTCATTTAAAGGGAACATATAGGCTTATATTTTTGTATACACATTTTATACTGTATATGGCTTTTTTTTTCAGTGGGAATGTAGTGGTATGCAGTTTCTGCACCTCCTGATCTGAATGTTTATATGGGCATGCTGAAGAGTCTATTCAAGCTGGTTGCTTTGGGAGGGGTGAAGTATTGCTGGGGGTTCTATTGTTGCTAGAGGAAGATGGATTGGGGGGATTGTCACCAGTGCACTACAGAACCATCATATGACTGGCGTGGTGGTGATCAGGGACAGTGACTCAGTATATTAAAAAATATATATATTTTTTTACTTTCTTTTGACTATATTTTTTCATACTTTTTTGTAGAGTACTTCAGTGTCATTATAGTAACATTGAACTACTCTGTGGCTTCTGATCAGGAATGTACTGTATTTATCGGCGTATAACACACACAGGCGTATAACACGCTCCCTAACTTTAAGAGGGAAGTTTCAGGAAAAAAAAATTCCACAGCCCCCCTGTGTATAACGCGCAGGCACAGTTTACCCTCTATTTTCAGGGTAAAAAAGTGAGTGTGTTAAGCCAATAAATATTTTTTTTTTCACTTTGCTGGTACAGTGATGGGTGTTAACTGTTATTGGCTACAGGTAATCACATGGTACAGGATGCTGTGATTGGTCTAGGTACCATGTGATAGTTGTGGGCAAATCACAGCATAGAAAACACAGCTTTCATGAATCAATTAATTCATAACAGCTTTGTTGACATTATGATCATAGCGATCACATGATCCACCAGCAGATCGAATGGCCAGTTACCAGCAACCTTTAGCATTAATCACTGTATTATTATCACTGGTCCCCAAAAAGGGTCACTTAGTGTCACAATTTTCATTGCAATGTCGCAGTCCTGCTAAAAAATCGCTGATAGATCGACGTCATGACGTCATGAATAGTAACACAAATAAACAAAAAGTCTAAAATAATATATCCCATAGTTTTCTACGCTTGCTACCTATACTGCACTTTTACCTGTGATCACTTTGTGTAACCATTGCCGGATGTTTACCCTTTACCATTTTACCTTTTTTTATCTGCCATTTTTTACTTGTGTTTGGTTCCTGTGTTTTAATAAACACCTTTTTTTGGTTACTCTGATTTATGCCATGTGGAGCCTTTTTTTTTGCTTTCTTCCATGTTTTTTACATACCCTAAAGTTTTGGAGGAGTAGCACTATTGCTTTGGCATATAGCAACAAGCTGCCAGGATTTCATGAATGTGGAGGATTGCACCAGGATTTGTGAGGGGAGAGACTACAGGATACTGACGGAGACGTTAATGTGAAGAGTTTGTTGTACCATCGCTCTTACCTTTGCCTGATTGACCCAGACCGCAAGGTGTATGTGTCCACGGCACACGGTAAGAGTATCCAACTTATCTATATAGGATTGTTGCCTTGTTTATCTCCCAGTCTACCGTCAAGCTCTCCATCCCACCTTCCATCAGCTGGAAGATTTCCTACTAGCAGCCTCATTGTCGCATTGACATTTCATCTGTCTCTGTGTGCAGTTTTTCATCAGACTTTTCTTATATGATCAGTTTATGTTCAGATCTTTTCACATTTGAGTGGTGTTTTGACCAGCACCGGTCACTTATGCCGAGGTGTTCGTACATGCAGTAATTCATTTTCTGTTAATGTTCACTTATTAATATTTTTTGCCTTTTGCCAATGTTCATATTGTGACACTTTCCCCATTGTGTTTATATTGATTTATATCACCTTCATACACCCTAATCACTAGGGTCCTTCTCACTTCTTTAGCGCAGCACATATATCACCTTTTACTTTTTCACATATTTTTCTGTATGTTCTGGTGCTAGCAGCTATCTCAATTTCACTTAGCAGCGTGGTATTTTACCTTTTATTTACATAAGGCCAGATTCAGGTAGCTTAAAGGGGTGTTCCAGCCCAAAATTGTGTTTATTAAGTAGCTGCTGGCTTTTAATAAACACTCACTTACCTGCTCCTGCGTTCCAGCGACCGTGTCTCCTCTCCTCTCCCCCCCCTCAGCCGGCGTCTCCATCCTAACTGTGGGCACCCAGCCGTGACAGGCTTCGGCTTCACGGCCGGGCACCCACTGCGCATGCACGAGCCGCACTGCGCATGCGTGCGTGGCGCGGCTCGCCACTGATTGGAGAGGCGATCGCATGGGACCTGTCAGTGTCCCATGTGATCGCCTACAGGGAGGGGCTGGTGTAGGCAATTAAGGCTTAATCGCCTAACCAGCCCCTCGGCGGAAGCAGGAAGTGGGACAGGAAGTCCCACTCCTACTGAAGCCCCCACTCCCCCCCCCAAAAAAAATTACATGCCAAATGTGGCATGTAAGGGGGAGGGGATTAAAGAAAAGTACATTTTTAGGGTGGAACTCCTCTTTAAGGTATCTTTAGGCGAATATATGCTACACCGCTGCAACTTAGAGAGGCAAGTGCTGTATTCTCAAAGCACTTGCTCCCTAAGTTACGGTGGCGTAGCGTAATTAGGCCGGCGTAAGCCCGCCCAATTCAAAGTAGCAAGGCAGTGGGCGTGTTGTATTAAAATGAACAGTGACCCCATGCAAATGATGGGCCGAACGAACAGCACATGCGCCGTCCGTGGACGTATCCCAGTGTGCATGCTCAGAATTACGTCGGATAGAATGCCTAAGATACGTCGAACACTGCCTACGACGTGAACATAACTTACGCCCAGCCCCATTCACGTACAACTTACGTAAATGACGTAAAAAATTACGGCTGTTCCGACGTCCATACCTTTGCATGGGATGCGCCACCTTTTTGGTGGTTTATCTTTACGGCGGAAAAACGCCTTACGTAAATGGCGTAGATTACTGCGTCGGGCGTACGTACGTTCGTGAGCCGGCATATCTTGCTCATTTACATATTCGACGCATAAATCAACGGAAGCGCCCCTAGCGGCCAGCGTAAACATACACCCAAGATACGACGGCGTAGGAGACTTACGTCAGTCGTATCTTGGCAAAATTCAGGCGTATCTGATTTAAAGAATCAGCACATAGATACAACGGCGCACATTTGGACTTACGACGGCGTATCAGTAGATACGTCGGCGTAAGTCTTTGTGAATCTGGCCCATAGTTTGTAGATGCTGCAACTTTTGTGCAAACCAATCAATATGCGCGTATTGGGATTTTTTTCTACCAAACATATGTAGCAGAATACATATTGGCCTAAATAGATGAAGAAATTCGATTTTTTTACATTATTTGGATATGTTTTATAACATAAAGTAAACAATATTTTTTTTTTTTCTGTTTTTTTTTAAATTGCAGTAATTTTTTGTTTCTAGCACAAAAAAACAGCAGATGCTACAGAAAGATACAATGTAACATATTGTTACTTTTGTATAATTCTGTTCATTCATCTGTAGATTGTTCATTCATATGATCTGTGTGAATTGAGGAATCTGTTAAATTTCTATTGCTTCACAGTTTACAAAAAGCAAAGTGTTAAAAGATTTCACTGCGTCATGCTAGTTCAGATTTTTTAAGCAGGTTTAGGCCTACTACACAAGAACATAAGTGATTAACAAGTGACACTCTCGTCCCCTCATAACAAAAAATGGAGGTCACAGTTATTAAAGGATAAGAAATGGGAATTGGGCACATACAGTAGCACTTTAATATAATAGGTGGGAGGGTGGGGTGATTGGGGTTTTTTCCCCCTTTTTTTTTCTTCCTCCCCACGGGGGTGAGAGGGTAAGGCGAAGGCTGAGGTAGAAGAGAGATGAAAAATCAGGAGGATGTAGGATAGACCCATATTGTTGTCATTGTTGTCATTTTTGTTAATGTAATGTTGTGTTTATTTTAAATGTGACCCTTTTTATATGTTTACTAGCTGAATACCCGGCGTTGCCCGGTCTTCCTATCTTAACCTTTTGGGGAGGAAAATATATTTTTCCCATAGAGTTGAATGGGACTTTAACCACTTGCTTACTGGGCACATACACCCCCCTCCTGCCCAGGTGAAATTTCAGCTTCCGGGACTGCGTTGCTTTAACTGACAATTGCGCGGTCGTGCGACGTGGCTCCCAAACAAAATTTACGTTCTTTTTTCCCCACAAGTAGAGCTTTCTTTTGGTGGTATTTGATTGCCTGTGCGGTTTTTAGTTTTTGCCCTATAAACAAAAAAGAGCAACAATTTTGAAGAAAAATACAATATTTTTTACTTCTTGCTATAATAAATATCCCAATCAAAAAAACAAAACAAATTTTTTTTCTCAGTTTAGGGCGATACGTATTCTTCTACATATTTTTGGTAAAAAAAAAAAAGGGACACGGACAACACAGGGCTTCCCCGCAGCGCGCTCTACAGCGCGCGCTGGAAACGCCCAAAGGAGATGCCGTCAAATGACGGCATGTTGGATATTCAGGCCCGCGCTGTTGCTGTCATTCGACGGGCCTGAAGTGGTTAAAGAAAAACCCTTTCCCATAGAGTTGAATGGGACTTTAAAAAAAAAAAAAACGACCATGGCAAATGGGGGTGGGTAAGGGTTAAACCACCTATCCTATGTTTGTTGCTGACAAACAAAAACCGCCGTTTGGAAGTTATGAAGTAACATGTATTTCCCATAGAGTTGAATGGGACTTTAAAGAAAAACCCTTTCCCATAGAGTTGAATGGGACTTTAAAGAAAAACCCAGACCATGGCAAATGGGGGTGGGTAAGGGTTAAACCACCTATCCTATGTTTGTTGCTGACATATAAGTAACATGTGTGCCAAGTTTCATGTATATATCTTTAGCCGTTTGGACGTGATGCTGGAACATACATACATACACACACACACACACACGTTGAGTTTTATATATATAGATTGGAAATGTAATGAAAACTATATTTGTGTATAAAAAATTGAATAAAATAAATTTAAAACAATTAACAAGTAACTTGTTTAGAATATCTATGCATTGTGGTGAATCAAAAATAATCTTACCAGTTTCCCTCAGAATTTTTAAATTGTTGAATGGCGTAACCAAACTGTACATCTTTTGGACCAGAAAGTACTTTGTTACTGGAAAGACCGACATTGTATGACATGCAGAATTTCAGCAGAATGCCTGCAAGAAAAGATGAAATATTGAAGAGAATATATTGTGTAAAACACATCTACTGTGTTCCATATGCAGTTTTTGGATGTCATGGTTGTGTATTCAAGGCTGTTGCTCCTTCCTCGGACCATCAAAAGCTTTTCTGACAAAAGTAACCTTGGTCATGAGCAACGTTTCATCATTATAGGAAAGCTGTGGTTATATACAGTAAGGTTGTCCAGAAGACTGATGAAAACTGCCCATGTACGTTAGACCTAAATGAAATAAAGTACAGTAGCTGTAACCAGGGCTTCGTTTTCCTCAAAGAATAGGAGCAGGTACTTCCTCCTTCCGAGTCACCACTTGCCTTTTATTCCTTACTCACCTCCAAGCACTGTCCCATGGTTCCACCCCTTTGGTTCCCCTTTTAGAGAATACAGAACCAAGTACAGTAAAACCTTGGTTTGAGAGTAAATTGGTTTGAGAGCGTTTTGCGAGACAAGTAAAATGTTTTAAAAAATGTTGCCTTGATATACAAGCGATGTCTTGATATACGAGTAGCGTCATGTCACAACTGAGTATGAGAAAGAAGCGAGGAGCCTCTAATGCCTTGTACACACGATCGGAATTTCCAAAGAAAAAAGTCAGACGGAATTTTTTCATTGGATATTCCGACCGTATGTGGGCCCTATCAGACTTTTTTCCATCGGAGCTTAGAAATAGAACATGTTTTATTTTTTTCCGATGGAAAAAATTCCTATCGGAAATTCTGATCGTCTGCGTAGAACTCCGACGGAGAAAAAAAACACACATGCTCAGAATCAAGTCGACGCATGCTGGGGAGCATTGAACTTCATTGTTCTCGGCTCGTCTTAGGCCTCGTACACACGATCAAATCTGTCTTCTGGAAACAGTCTGCTAGACCGTTTCAGCAGACAGATTCAATCGTGTGTACAGGCAAACAGACGGATTTGGCCACCCGACAGATTGGAAAGCATGCTTACCAATCTGTCGGCTGGGAACCCGTCCGCCCGACATGTCTGCTGGTTAGTACGCTAACCAGCAGACATGTCTTCTCGCACACGCGCTGAATGGTTTCGACGCATGCGCGGAATTGTTTTACTTCCTGGTGCGGTGACGTGGCGGTGTACACGCGAGCAAACCAAAATGCCAGCAGACAGATTTGTTCAAATCGGTCGGACAGACCGTTTTGAACAAATATATTTAATCGTGTGTACGAGGCCTTAGTGTTTTACGTCACCGCGTTTTGGATGGACGGATTTTGGTCTGACAGTGTGTATGCAAGACAGCTTGAATGGAATTCCGACGGAAAATTCCATCGGATTTTATCCCATCGGAAATTCCGATCGTGTGTACAGGGCATAAGTGTAGCAATATGGTTACATTTAATGAAGGTACAACATTTAGCAATTTATTGCTACACTTTGCCGGCAGTTTTGACCCTTTTTCACCCACTAGCTGACGCTCCCAGAGCCCCAATGTGAAAGTAGCCTGAGACAGAATGAGGAATTAGAACACCTGTCAGCTTTTATTGCGGTGTGTGCTCCCATTAGGGAGATTCACCCTCTCTATTTGTCCTGTTTAATGATATCATCAAAAGTGAAAGTAAAAGTAAAACACTAATTTCGGGCTAAACCGGAAACAATAATAGAGAGATAATCTTTCAATAAGGACACTAGCTCTGGTTTCAACTAGGGATTCTATTACTTTGGAGAAATGTCCTCTCACTTCCTTTTAGATATGGGACAGGAAGTGAAGATACATTTCCCCTATGATACACAGATGGTAAAAAGTTTACATGGGTAATGACCCTCTCTTTATCCAAAATGCCTTTATTTCTCCTTTAAAGCAGAACTTCACCCATAAAGTGTAGTTCCGCTGGTTCACGCCCTCCCCCAAACGATTGTGTAGTTCTTTTTTTTTTTCAAAGGCATGTTTGCTCTGGCTTAAGGGCCCACTCACACTACAATACATATAAAAGCACGCCTGCGGTCAATTGCACACCACACTTTTTTATGTGCATTTCCATATGTTTTTCTGCATGGTTCCTTTTTTTTCAAAGGCATGTTTCCTCTGAACTATGTGTGTGCTTTTATACGCATTTCTGTGATAGTATACAAACATGTTGCATAAAATAGCACAGCTCTAAAATGTAGAGAAACGCTGTTTCTGTACAACTAGAATACTTAGAACACTATTGTTTCCCTTTGGGTCATTGCAGTCACCTGCGTTGCGGTTGTTCCATGAGGAAGTATATTATTTCCATGAGTATTTTCATGAGGTGAATTTTATCATTTATTACAGGTATTTATAAAGTACCAACAAATTATACAGTGCTTCACATATATAATGTACATTTGCATGAATTTCTGCCCACAATGAGTTTACAATCTAATGTAAGGTCCCTAACACATTCATACATACACATACTATGGCCAACCGCAGTCCCTAAGCTGCAAAGGCAGCATACGAGTATGTTCACATTCGGCAGTCATGATGCTTTGCTTCACTCCTGCAACCAAAATGATCCTCCCTGTTGCCTTTGGCAAGCAATATTGCCGCCAAATGTGACTCACTCAAGCAAAAAGGTGCATGCTGCAAACGCCCTGCAAACGCATGCAATGTTGCATTTATGGGGTTTAAACAGGGTTTCTTTTCAGAGGCGCAACAGAACAGTTTAGTTGCATGGCTAAACCTAGCTATAGTGCTCTTGATGGTATTTGAATCAAGGACCCGGAGGACACTCCTGATCACAGATTGAGTTAAAAAGCCAATCGGCAGCTCTTTACCACGTGATCAGTTGTGTCCAATAGAAGACGATTATCAGCACTCCTTTCCTCATACTGAAACATGAGGGGAAGAGAGCCGATAACCGGCTTCTCTAAAAGGGACATGAACAATGATAAGCAGGACACTCATTATCAATGTCCTGCTTATCAGTGCAGTCTAAACAGTGTCCACCAGTGCTGCCAATAAGTACCCATCAGTACTGCCAATCAGTACCAAATAGTGCCTCCTCATCAGTGTCAGCTATCAGTGCAGCCTACCAGTCCCATCAGTGCCGCCTACCAGTCCCATCAGTGCCACCTATCAGTGCCCCCTAATAGTGTCGCTTATCAATGCCCATCAGTGCTGCCTATCAGTTCTGCCTCATCAGTGCCCATCAGTGCAGAATAATGTCCATAAGTGCCACCACATCAGTGCAGCCTATTAGAGCACATCAGTGAAGGAGAAAAATGACCCGTTTGCAAAATTGTATAACAAACTATGAAAAAGTATTTTTTTTTTCAAATTTTTCGGTCTTTATTCTTTTATTTAGCAAAAAAAAAAAAAAAAAAAAACACCAAAAGAAAGCTCTATTTGTGTGAAAAAATTGATAAAAATGTCATATGGGTACAGTGTTGCTTGACCGCGCAATAGTCATTCAAAGTGTGGCAGCACTGAAAGCTGAAAATTGGCCTGAGCAGTAAGTGGGCTAAAGGGATTGTAAAGTCTATTTTTTTTCCTATAAAAATAACAAACATGTTATACTTACCTGCTCTGTGTAGTGGATTTGCACAGAGCAGCCCTGATCCTCCTCTTCTCGGGTCCCTCTTCGCTGCTTCTGGCCCCTCCCTCCTGTTCAGTGCCCCAACAGCAAGCAGCTTGCTATGGGAGCACCCAAGCTGAGTTTCAGCTACCTGTGTCCATTCAGACACGGACCTCCGGCCTGGCCCCGCTCCCCTCTCTCCCTTGATTGGCTAGCTGACTTCGATTGACAGCAGCGGCAGCCCTAGAATGCATCAAGATAAAAAAAAAAAAAAATACTTCTGCCTTTACAACCACATTAATGAGGTTTCACTGCATTTCTTATGCTGCGTACACACGATCACTTTTTGTGATGAAAAAAAACGTAATTTTATCTCACGAAACAAAACGACGTTTTTAACTCTTTTAAAAAAACGATGTTGCATACACACCATCGTTTTTCCAAAAAGCTCTAGCAAAGCGCGGTGACGTACACCACGTTCGACGGCACTCTGTTCCATTGAAGCTCCGTCTCATAACTTGCTTCTGAGCATGCGCGGGTTTAAAAACGTTGTTTTAAATGTCGTTTTGCCCACACACGATCATTTTTTGTGAAACAAAAGACGACATTCTGAAAAACGACATAAAAAATTCAAGCATGTTCAAATTTTTTTTTTGTCGTTTTTTTGAAGACATAAAACAACGTTTTGCCCACACACCATCATTTTAAATGACGTTTTTTAAAACGTCGTTTTATTTCACCACAAAAAACGACCGTGTGTACGCGGCATTAGCCCTGGGACTGCAGGAAAATAAATGAGGGGAGCCGTTGTCACTAGAACAGGAGGCCACAGACAGTCACAGTATGCTGTCAGAGATTCTAACCCTTATACCATTGAAGGAAGCTGCTGAAGTGTGGACAGGCCTTTTGGTCTATATTTAACAGAAAATCACACATCCCAATAAAACAGAATGAATATAAACAATTTCATACTTCAGTATTTATAGTTTGTGGCCTGCATACTCTGTATGTTTGTATGGAGTGCAACAGTGAATAACATCCTGACTCATTATGTTATGTCTATACTGAACTACACAACCATGCAACATCCGGCTTCCTAGTAAACAGACAGTTTAGTTCATAGATTATGCAATATTTGTATCCAAACTAGTTAACCATTTACAACATTCCACAGGGTTCAAGACACAGGATATTAGTCACAATGATGCCATACATTGAGGACTCGCTCACATCACTTCAGCTTAGCCAATCTGCATACATCACCGCAGGTTCCACACCAGAACAAACATACAATTGTTTTCTATGTGCTGCCTTAAGGCGGGCTACAATGCATTATGTAAAGATGACCATAGATCGGGCATATTAACTGTAACGGAATGGCCTGTGACAACCAGAGACTTTTGAAGGATGGGGGGTACTCCTGTGCCAGCGTCACTAATGACTCTTGGGTCTAGGGTTGCCCTGTGCCTCTTTTGGGCATAGGGTGACTGAGAAATGATAATTCATGTTTGCAGGATATCTTGAGATATTACAAGTTTTTGGTTTATTCTAGGGCTGTGCAAAATAACTATTAATTGATCGATTAATCTTTAATTTTTTTGATCGATCAAAATCTTTTTGATCGATTAAAATTTGTTTGATTGGTACTCACCTCTCCGCCGGCTTCCTGGCCTTCAGGGAGTTCCGTCGGAGATGCAGTGACGTCACGGACACCGGCGGGGCTTGCAGTGTCCATCTGAAGGCGCTCCTTTGCTGTGCCTTCATATCTGCATGCCAGTGGGACCTTACTATCTGCCACACGCAAGGGCTGTTACACTTCCCTCTATCACTTCCCTCTATCAACCTGGGATTTTACAACCATCCACTAGGAGTTGTGATCGTTCCCTTCATGGGACATCTACATGCCGACGGACTGATGTTAACCTCTCCTCATCTGGATTCAGCAGTGGTATCGTTGAACACATTTTTATACCAGTATCATACTTAGCTACATGTTTTTATGACTGCTTTTGTTTGGTATTACTCGCACCATTTTTACAGTTTATGTAGCTACATCGATTTTATCTCCAGTGCAATATTTATTTGGTTACCTACTTGAAGACTATAAAAGTTTTAATGCTATTCCCATTGAGTGCTGCCTTTGTGTGTTTTTTGTATCCTGCTATTTATTTTTCCAGAGGTTGGAGCTGCACTGGGAATCAGCCTGCAAGGAGATCAGCTAAAAGTAGTTGGATCCATATGTGCGTTATAATTGATCGAAATTAGTCGATTAATCGATTAAAAAAGAAAACGATTAATCGAACACAAAAATTTTGATCAGTAACAGCCCTAGTTTATTCTGATCCTACTGATCAATAGTGACTCATTCCTCTGTGTAACAGACTGTTGAGGTGATAATTAGGTCTGCTTCTACAGACCTTTTCATTGTGTGATGCTAATACTGTTTTGTGTGAAGATACTATTGATAATAGATGTGGAATGTGACTTCTCAGGTGTAGTAATTAGGTCATGTTAATTATGTCAGACCGGTGTCAAAACGTCTGACATAGGAATGTGTATTATGCAGGTGAATAGCTGTTGTCGGAGTCAGGACGTCTGGGGGATAATTAACTCACCTGAATGTCATTATCTAAAAGAATGTGTAGGAAGTTCATTGTGTAATGTGGTGGGAGGAGTTGATTCATTGTTCACTTGGTTTCTAAAACTGTATATAAGACTGAGAGTTACCATTAAAAGCGTTAATACATTTGACTCGGAGCTTGTCTCGTCTTTATTCTGGGAAATGGAATGGATCGTGTCTGCTGGTTTGTTGGAGTGTGGGAAAAGCTGTCTTGGGTGGGATGATGGAAGATCGTAAATGGTGGTGACCATTACATTAACCATAGATCGGCAGAATGGCACGGCTGCACAAAGCAACATACCTGTACAGTGGGCGGAATGACAACTCATGAGGCCTCTGGGCAATAGGAGATTATGGGACCCCCAGGCAATGGTCTCAAGGAGAGTCAGAACAGGGCATTTCCCCTGTTCTGCTAGTGACAGGACAGTGATCTACTGTCGTGTCACTTGTAGCTAGAATAACCCCCTAGGTGTCCCTTCATCTCCCCTTCCCTGTCAGTGTAATTTACACAGTAGTCAGTGGATTTTTATAGCATTTTATATTGAATAAATAACAATGGTGGCAAAATAGTGTCAAAAGTGTCCAATGTGTCCGCCATAATGTTGCAGTCCCAATAAAAATCACAGATCGCCGCCATTACTAGTAAAAAAAAATATATAATAATAATGAAAATGCCATAAAACTATCCCCTATTTTGTACCCAAACAAAATATCCTTTATATATTTTATATTCCCAAGAAATAGAGCCTTCTTTTGGTGGTATTTGATCACCTCTTTTTATTTTTTGCCGTGCATTGCCGTGCATTGCGCGAAATCACGTCGTTACGTCATTCGTTGTTTGAGTAGCGTCGTTTACGGACATTTCTATTCCCGAACGAGTTACGTAAAAAAAAAAATTTTTTATTAAAATCGACGCGGGAACGACGGCCATACTTAACATGGGTTACGCACCGTTAGACCAGCAAAAAGCTGGTCTAACAGTACGTAAAAAAAAATCTATATTTGAGTTTAAAATCATTCATGAATTTGGAAATTTGTGAATGTGAGATTAAATATTTATTCAATGCAAAGCATTGTGAAAGTTTTGTTAGAGTAAAGTTATTCTCACTCTTGTCTTGACCCTTATAATTTATTGGGATAATAACCGGGGTATGCCACCATATCCTAAAAGAACTACCCATATTTATCGGCGTATAACACGCACAGGCGTATAACACGCACCTTCGTTTTAAGAGGGAAGTTTTAGGATTTTTTTTTTAAATAAACAACTTTGATTTTAAATAAGGGTCAGTGCCCATAAATGCAGCCTGAATAGTGCCCATCTGCAGCCTCCCCATCTCCCATCAATGCATCCTGATCAATGCCCATCTGCAGCCTCACCATCTCCCATCAATGCAGCCTGAACAGTGCAGGAAATCACAGAGCCGTCATCTCTTGTTTACTCGGCTCTCATTTAGCTCTCAGCCGGCAGCCACGCACACAGTCCCGCCTCCGCCATTGGCATTGGACCAGCTCCTGTGATAGACAGAACACTGGCCCAATTCTGGTAGGGGAGGCTGGGACTGTTTATGTGACATGAGAGCCGAGTAAACAGGAGATGACGGCTCTGTGAACACTCGTCCCCCTCCGAGATACACTATTGGCATATAACACGCACCCTTGATTTGCCCCCTATTTTTAGGGCGGAAAAGTGGGTGGTTTACCCCAAAAAAAACATTCATTTTGAGAAATCTCGGACAACTCAAAGAAACGGGACTTTATTAGGTAGGCACATTATTAAAATGTAATAGGGTGAATGAAATACAATTGCAAATAGCTTGATGAACCCAGATTGATTATTGAACATAATCCCCAGAAATGCTAAAAAATGTGATGGAAATTGGAGTGATACTAAGCTAAGCAGGGCAAAAACTTCTCTGCAGGATGTACAAACTTTGCAAGAAGATCTGAACAAATTAACAGGGTGGGCAACTAACTACATGGAAAATTAGGTTTAATGTAGAAAAATGGAAAATAATGCATTTGGTGGTAAAAACATGAATGCAATCTAATCACTGGGGGGGGGGGGGGGAATCTAGGATGGAAAAGGACCTGGGGGTCTTAGTAGATGACAGGCTCAGCAAATGCATGCAATGCCAAGCTGCTGCAAGCAAAACAAAAAGAATATCAGCATACATTAAAAAGGGGATTAACTCCAGGAATAAAACAATAATTCTCCCACCCTACAAGACTCTGGTCCGGTCACACCTGGAGTATGCTGTCCAGTTTTGGGCATCAGTCCTCAGGAAGGATGTGCTGAAACTGGAGAGAGTCCATAGAAGGGCAACAAAACTAATAAAGGGACTGGAGGACATTAGTTATGAGGAAAAGTTATGAGCGCTGAACTTGTTCTCTCTGGAAAGGAAATGCTTGAGAGGGGATTGAATTTCAATGTACAAATACGATACTGATGACCCCACAATAGGGATAAAACTTTTCAGCAAAGGGGGAATTTCTTAAGACACGCCATCATTTACTAAAACTAGAAGAAAAGCGGTTTAATCTTAAACTGTGTAGAGGGTTCTTTACTTTAAGAACGGTTAGGATGTGGAATTCCCTTCCACAGGCAGTGGTCTCAGCGGGGAGCATCAATAATTAAAAAAATGCACCTGAACGACCACAACATACAGGGATATATAATGTAATACTGACATAAAATCACACACATACTGTAGGTTGGACGTGTCTTTTTTCAACCTCGCCTACTATGTACCTATATGTAACTATAAAAGTCCACCATTTGTGAATGTTGGTGCCAAATACTGTAAAACCCTATCTTTATTTGGTTCAATGAAGTGTTGGTGCAGATCGATAAAAAATAATACATAAATCAAGCCCCAATGCGTCTTGCCCACAGGGGGCTTCCCCAGGGGAATAGTGGGGTTTATGTTCTATAAATCCACATCTATAACATTCCAGAAATATGCTAGCCCAATTATAAATCGCAAATCTACAGTGAAACCGTCCACGTCAGAATGGTCCACTCACTTTAGACAGTAACTCTGGAAAACATCTTCAATAACTGCCACATAAGGTCCAGGTTCCAATGGCCTCAGTTGTATCATGCATGCTCAGGCTCAAAATCCAAAATGTAAGGAACCACCCCTATTCCCCCCAGAACCTCTGTCCTTTACCCCCCCAGAACCTCTGTCCCAAAGTAACATGGACCAAGTAGAAGAACTAATTTGACTTTGTCTTTTAGGCTTGGTTCACACCTTTAGGATGCATAAATGTGCATACATTAACATGAATTAGCATGCGGCGTGTTAAGGCAGATCTTTCATTTTGAATGTTCAAACATCACCGAAATTGCACCAGACAATTTCTTTAGGAATGGACAGTACTGTGTCTTCTCTTGTTGTGCTGCCCTGCAGCATTGTTGCATTGCCTGGGAGTTTATCCCTAAGCAAACCCCTCTTTTTTTTTTCGGGGGGGGGGGGATCAACCTTGTATTTGTACTGGTTACCATTGTCCCCAGCCCAGAACAAGAGATAAGGCTAAGTCTCCAGTAGGGTTACCTATTTTGTGGACAGCTGACTGGGGGGGGGGGGGGGTGCCCTCACTTTGGAAAATGTCCTCCAACTTCCTGCATCTTTGGGACAGGACTAAAAAAGTTTGGAATATATATATATACTTTTATACAATGAGGTGCCATTCAAAAAGAACAACACCACAATGCATCCCTATGCAAAGTTTGTTACCACAATATTCAGACCCTGTTCTTAGTGAAAAGAGTTCTTCATTTGGCTCCTGAAACCATCCACAACATGGAAATCCCATGACAAAGGTATTTCAGAGGTAGACTACCGCCAGGTCATATCCACGTTTACAACCTGTATCAAAGCTAACAAACATGGATCACACAAGAGTGGAGTTCAGTGGCCATAGCAGCTCTTTATTACAAAATCGAATCCAATAAGTAACAAAAAAATACCAATAAATAACAAGATGGTTGATTGTGCTTGAAGGCACCAGGAGGAAAATATCCAAACAGAATACTGTACCTGCAACCCAAATTCTTTTAATTGATAGGCCCCCAGTTGCACCACACCAATGACCGTTAATCAAGATGTTAATGTGTGCATGGAACAACATGTGATGATTCATTTTCTTGCAAACTAAGATGTAAAACATGCAGCTATCTTCAGAAGATTTCAAGCACAGTATGGTGATGAGACCCATAGCCGCAGTAAGACATTTGAATGGTGTAAACATTTTAAAGATGGCTGGATGTCCTTCAGTGACGATCCAAGCCATGGTGGTTCCCAGCCCCCAGCAGTCTCTCCTGTCGATTGCTTTATCCTGGATAATTGCTGCATAACCTGTCCTGAAATGGCACAGGGGACAATTTTTTCTGTCGGAACGGCAAACACAATCATTCGGACTTACCACCACCAAAAAAAAATTAAACGATTGCGCCTGCAGGTTGAGTGATGGCAAGTGTTTTTTGTGACAAATGTGGCATTATTCATGTGTATTTACTACCCCCTAGTACCACTATCAACAGTGAATATTACTGTTGTGTTCTGAGTGGAAAAAACGGCCTGTTTCTTCAGGACAACACACAAGCTCATACTGCTCACTGCACATTACAGCAACTCGGCTGGAAGGTATTGCGACATGCCCTTTGCAGCCCGGACCAAGTGATTTCCATCTGTTTGGACCCCTTAAAGAGTTCCTTGGAGGTCAGCACTGATGACGAAGGAAAGCAGGATGTCCTAGGATGGTTCAGGTGTACAGACAAATCTTTCTGTCAAAGCTTTCCATGCATTAGTTAAATGCTGGGATAAGTGTATAAATGTAGCAATGGACTATGTCGAAATATAAATGCAGTTTCCACTCCTTGAAATTTGTTCTCTTATTATATAAACTTAAAAGTCCTGGTTTGACTTGAATGCCCCTCGTATTATTGTTATTATTTTTTATAAATATCTTTTATTAATTTTCGTTTAGAGTGCACAAAACATGCAAGAGATACTAAAGAAAGAATGTTGCATATGCTCACAACTGACGCAGAGACTTTATAATGGCTTATAGTTGATAGTTTGAGCACAAGTAATATAAAGGCATATTTAAGGGGGTATCTAGCTCACCAGTGGGATTCCCCATGGGCCAAACATTTCAAAGCCATTGGGCCAGATTCAGGTAGAGTTAGGCTGGAGTATCTGTGATACTCCAGCCTAACTGTCACTTTAAGCCGGCGTTTTTGTTTTCTATAACCAGAAAACAAGAAACGCCGGGTTGGAGTTCCGATGCGATCGGCGCAATTGAATTTCGCCATCGCATCGTTACTTCAACTTAAAAATGGCGCCGGGGGCGTTCCCGCTGATTTACGCTCAAAAAATATGTTAATGAGCATGAATCGGCAATTCACGATCTTTTTCGGGTGCGACGCAGTGACTTTACGACGTTTCCGGAAGCGATACGCGGCGTATAGATAAAGCAGCCCCCTAGTGGAGTATCCTATGTTAAGTATAGGCGTCGTCATCGCGTCGGAAAAAAAACAAATCGCGTCGCTTGCGTAAAACATTCATGAATGGGGATATGACGTCATTGACGTTCACTGACAGAATTTGGAGCATGCGCACTGGGATGCATTGACACTCGACGCATGCGCAGTACGTTTGCCGCGGGATCGCGCTTAGTTTGAATACTACACGCCCCGTACCCGCCCAATTTGAATTCCGCCGGCTCATTTGCGATGCGCTGCCGCAACTTTAGGAGCAAGTGCTTCATGAATAACAGCACTTGCTCCTAAAATTTCGGCAGAGTAACGTAAATGAGAAGCGTTACTCCAGAGCAAAGATGCTCTGATCTACCTGAATCTGGCCCATTGTTTCTAATATTTAGGGACTCGTTAATGACTGGAATCGTACCACTGGATTGACTTATGGCCAATGTGGTGCCCATGTTTAAAAAGAGATCAAAGTCTTTACCAAGTTACTAGACCTGTTAGTTTAACTTCTATAGTCAGGGAGATACTGGAGAGTTTAATAAAAGACCACATATATAAGTTCTTGCTGGGAAAAAAATATTTTAAGCAACAGACAGCATGGATTCATGAAACACAGAAGTTGTCAAGCAAACCTGATTTCTTGTTATGAGGAGGTAAGTAAAACCCTGGACAGAGGCGTGGCAGTGGACGTGGTATACTTGGATTTTGCAAAAGCGTTTGACACAGTTCCCCACACACGACTAATGTGTAAAGGGACATCTACAGGCTTGGAAAGATCAATTTGTAAATGGATAGAAAACTGGCTAAAAGACAGAATAGTAGTGGTTATTGACTCTTACTCTGAATGGTCTAAGGATATCAGTGGTGTACCCCAAGGTTCAGTGTTGAGACTCTTACTTTTTAATATCTTTATAAATGATATTGGGTCTTGGAACAAAAGTCCAATTTCTGTCTTTGCAGATGACACCAAGCTATTCAGGGGAATAACGTCCTTGCAGGATGTCTCCAATTTACAAGCCAACCTCAATGCTCTGTCTAAGTGGCAAATGAGGACTAATGTTGATAAATGTAAAGTTATGCACTTGGGGGGCTAAGAATTTGCATGCAGCATACATACTAGGGAAGGGTACAACTGGGGGAATCAATGGTGGAGAAGGATCTGGGGGTTTTGGTAGATCATAAGCTCAATAATAGCATGCAATGCCAAGCTGCGTTTTTTTCAAACCGAGCAAAGTCTTTTCTTGTTTTAAAGAGAGGTATAGACTCTAGAGAGAGAGAGAGATATTTTTTCCCCTGTACAAATCATTAGTAAGACCTCATCTGGAATATGCAATTCAGTTTTGCGCACCAGTTCTCAAAAAGGATATTGGGGAACTGGAGAAAGTGCAGAGAAGGGCAACCAAACTGATAAGAGGCATGGAGGAGCTCAGCTATGAGGAAAGATTAGAGGAACTGAATTTATTCCCTCTTGAGAAAAGGAGATTAAGGGGGGATGTGATCAACATGTACTAATACAGTGGTTCATATTCTTCACAGTAAGAGCTGTGCAAATGTGGAATAGACTTCCTCCAGAGGTGGTTCTGGCCAACTCAGTAGATTTTTCTTTTAAAAAAAAGGCCTGGATTCTTTCCTAAATGTACAGAATATAACTAGGTACTAACATTTATAGGTAAAGTTGATCCAGGGAAAATCTGATTGCCTCTAGAGGGATCAGGAAGGATTGTTTGCCTCCCTCTGTATCAACTGTGGGCATGTTTGTGTATATGGGATGGTATTATTATGTGTTTTATTTTTTTTGGTTGAACTAGATGGAATTTTTTTCAACTTATGTAACATTAAGGCTGGGTTCACACTGCTGCTGGATGTGACTTACAGCAGGGGTCTGGTGCGTCCCTGTTCTCCATTTTAGGGACGAATAAGGACCGAAATTTACCCTGTGCAAGCCACTCCACAGCTGCAAAGATAATATGTGAACCAGCTCCATAGAGAGTCGGTCACAATCTCCTGTCATGCAAATTGGATGTGGGCAAACCCATGGGTCATGGAGCTGATAACTTGAAGAATTTCCTTCCAATATGATGTGATGGCAAGCCAAGTTCCAAATATTTGAAAACATTTGCAATAATAGCAATAATAATATAGATCTTTTGATCTATTATTACTTTTATATTTATTTTTAATTGCACCATCAAATTTCACAATGTTTTACAGTACAGTATACAATAAGCATACATACATACATTGATCATATTACAGCACATGATAGGAAACACAAGATATGAGATAGGATAAAGCTCAATAAATAAGCCTGAGCGCCTGCTCGTCTCTATCTGCAGTTCCCCAGGCAGTAAAGGAAGCTGAATCCTATTTTTTGTAAAATTTGCCTTGGCAGGTGAAATTATAACAATCTGATAGAGGCAAAGTCAATGTATGTAACACCTGGTACTGCTATGGAGGACTGACGTTATTCTACGTTATGTGAGTCAGTTCTGTTCCGGCACTCCTCTTACTGTTGGATGATGCTGAATAGCTGAATGCTTCACTTACAGCTGATTTTCTAGTGCTAATTTCATTCTCTATGCCAAAAAAATGAAAACCATACATGAGCCTGTTTCCTATTAGCAAGAATAACATCATTGCCTAGATTACATACTGGGCATATCATATATCACATATATAGAAATTCTTCATTCTCCATAGAATACATTCCCTCATGTAGAGATTTGTCAGGAGGGGGTGATGAAATCAGAACCGTATCTACAGCGCTAATTTCTAAAGGGAGGAAGAGTTGAGGCAGACCTATACAGAATAATGAATACAGCTTTAGTTGAAGATCTGGCCTGTATAATATCATGAACTCCCAAAAGAGTGCTGTTTGTGATTATTTCATACGTCTGCATTCTTACATTGCTCAATCACATGGTCAGCGACTCATAATTAGCCACAAGCAACCTGTGGACCATCACTCTTTCACAATTCTCTGTGTTAAAATTGGTCACGTGATTGCCCCCCCAAGAATTTCCATAGGTACCCCAAGTTCTTTTCATAAAACCCCATTGTCATATTCCCTTCCCCATGTTCCTCCCTGGGAACTTTTTACCTTCTGGAGCCAAAATTTGCAAGCCTTGTGTAATCTCTGTATATGGAGTGGTGAGTTTGCACGGTTCAATTGACTTTTCCATTTTCCCATTTGTCAGCTCTTGGGCTGGCTGCTCAGGTGCTAACCACTGCATGTTCTAAACTAAAATGTGACACTATCATCAGCAGTCAAAAACTGCTCTATCACTCATATGCAGACGACACGCAACTATATTTTCGCATCTGCAATAAAAAGGATCATCACCTCAATCTAGAGACATGCCTCCCTTTGATAGAGGACTGGATGACAAAGAGTTATCTTAAACTCAACAAAGTGAAAACAGAACTTCTCCTGTTTCACGCCAAGTGTAGGAATCAACCGGCAACAACTTGGACCCCCCCCCCCGCCCATTCTGGGCAAAATCATCTCCCCTAGCAAGTCAAAAGTCTTGGGGTCATCTTCGACTCCTACATGACAATGGATGCAGAAATAGGGTCAGTAGTCAGCGGATCTAACCATCTGCTGCGCCTACTACGCAGACTTATTCCTTTTATTCCCAAAGAAGACATAGCGGTCGTGGTGGGAGCAATTTTAAACTCAAGATTGGGCTATGCAAATGCCCTTTACCTCGGTCTCCCCAAGTACCAAATCGCTCGTCTACAAATCGTTCAAAACACGGCTGCCAGACTTGTGACTGGGAAAAAACGTGGAAATCAATCTCGCCTTCACTGAGATCCCTTCATTGGTTACCAGTAAAAGACAGAATCACTTTTAAAGCACTCTGTCTAACGCATAGATGTATCCATGGGAATGCTCCCCATTATCTATGCGAAAAAATAAAACCTCATAACCCCAATTGCGTTCTGCGATCCACCAATCAAATACTACTCCAGATACCGAAAGCCAACTACAGTTCCAAAGGAGATAGAAGATTCGCGGTCCAAGGTCCCAGACTATGGAATGCTTTACCAACCAGCATTCGGTTGGAGGAGAACCACCTTGCATTCAGGAGAAAGATCAAGACTCATCTCTTTTGACACCAAAGGAGACAGGAACAACAAGCGCCCAGAGGCGATTTAGTTCGCATGTGCCGCACTATATAAGTTTTTCATTCATTCATTCATTCACTAGTGATAATGAAGTGCTAGATAAATATCAATTAAAATTATGAAACACAGACTGAGAAATAAATTATATTTGTAAATAGGTCTGTGAGACCTCAATAGGATAGCAAGAAGGGGTTAATTCCTAAAATAGGTAGATACCTGAGAGTTATCAAGTGAATAAATAGTAGTCCGTGTGAACAAACCCCAAAAAGGAATACCATTAACGAAGCGTCAAAGGTAAAAAATGTAAATATAATAACAATTAATGCAGAGTGTCCATATAAACTTAAATATCCCCAGTGTTCAACGAATCCAATAGTCCAGGAAAAAGTGCTGACAGGATAGTGCCTCCACCAAAATATAATACTACCGCTTATCAGATGGACGTGATCTCTAATTATAGGAGATCAATATGCGCATATGGTTGATATCCCAGCCTGGGGTCTCTATTTGTAGCAAAAATACCTCAGTGTGGTTCAATATTGCATAGAAAATGTCTCAAACAATGTGGCAATCCAGGATGCACCACATAAGATAAAGGAAGGGACTGGCATAGCGTAAAATCCTTAAAAATGTAATACGTAACATAAAAATGCACATTTACATCGAAGAAGTGAGCTAAGGCATATAAAATACAATCGAGCTGGCCGACTCTTCGATTCAGCAGCCCGTATCTTCCGGGTCTTGCGCACAATGCGGTGACGTCAGAACGTCGCTCCTCCCAACGTTTCGTCACACCACGTCCCTCTAGTGACGAAACATTGCGAGAAACAGCGTTCTGATGTCACCGCGTTGTGCGCCAGACCCGGAAGATACGGGCTGATGAATCGAAGAGCCAGCCGGCTTGATTGTATTTTAAATGCCTTATCTCACTTCTTCGATGTAAGTGTTCATTTTTATGTTACTTATTACATTTTTAAGGGTTATACGCTATGCTAGTCCCTTCCTTTTTTTTATGTGGTGCATCCTGGATTGATAAGTTGTTTGAGACATCTTCTATGCAATATTAAACCACACTGAGGGATTTTTGCTACCCAGGCTGGGATATCAACCATATGCGCATATTGATCTCCTATAATTAGAGATCACGTCCATCTGGTAAGCGGTAGTATTATTGTTTGGTGGAGGCACTATCCTGTCAACACTTTTTCCTGGACTATTGGATTCGTTGAATACTGGGGATATTTAAAGAGTCACTAAAGGAAAAAATATTTTTTGCTGAAATGACTGTTTACAGGGTATAGAGACATAAAAGTTAACTGATTCCTTTTCAAAATGATTAAAAATAGATAAAAATCAATCATATAATGTGCCTGCAGGTTAGTTTCACTTTTGAACTGGCTTCATGTTTCTGTGAAGTAGAAATAGACACACAGAACAAAAACAAACAAATCCAGGGCAGTATTTTGTTTTTAAAATGAATCTGATTGGTTCTGGGAAGTTTCAAGCCCCATACACACGGTTTTCTCTTCAGGTTTACCAAAACCATGTAGTACAAGGGCCGGCCTGATTGCATACAAATTTAAACTCTTGAGGTTTGACCTCATATTAGATGGTTTTGGTAAACCTGAAGAGAAAACCATCAGGAAAACTGATAGTGTGTATGGGGCTTTAGACACACAGTAATGACAGCTTAGACCACCGTGAGAAAGCTCCCAGCACTGTGGTTATAAGGAAACAGACAAGCAGGAAGTGTGGAGATCAGAGCAGGATTACAGCAACTTCAAAGCAAAAACGAACAATAAGGACATGAAACCAGTACTGCAGTAAGGTAAAGGAAGCTATTTAGCTACAAAAAAAATTCCTTTAGTGATCCTTTAAGTTTATATGGACACTCTGCATTCATTTTTATTATATTCAAATTTTTTACCTTTGATGCTTCGTTAATGGTATTCCTAAGGTTTTTTTTGGGGTTTGTTCACACGGACTGCTATTTATTCACTTAATAATTGTCAGGTTTCTACCTAATTTAGGAATTAACCCCTTCTTGCTATCCTATTGAGGTCTCACAGACCTATTTACAGATATAATTTGTTTCACTCAGTCATGCCACGTACGCACGTCCATTTTTCGGCAAGTTTTTAAAAACGTCATTTAAAATGATCGTGTGTGGGCTTCACATCGTTTTTCAGCTTCTGAAAAACGACAACAAAAAAAATTCGAGCATGCTGTATTTTTTAACGTCGTTTTAAAAAATGTTGTTTTTTGGGTTGTAAAATATCGTGTGTGGGCTAAAACGACGTTCTAAACCCGCGGATGCTCAGGACCAAGTTATGAGACGGGAGCTTGAATGGAACTTCCCCTTTAGAGTGCTGTCGTACGTCACCGCGCTTTGCTCATCATTTTTTTAAAACGATGGTGTGTGGGCAACATCGTTTTTAATGATGAAGTTGGAAAAATGTTGTTTTTTTCCATGCCGAAAAGTGTGAAGTGTGTACGCAGCATTAGTCTCTCTAAACATTGTTTGTCAGGGCTGGATTTAATTAATATGCCTTATCCCCCCACTGACTCCTCTCCATGCCACCTTCACAAATCATAGCGTTCCTAGTATCTTCTATGAAAAACATTAACACATGGAGACTGCAGGATACTTATTTAAATTTATGTATGCAAGCTTACATAGCAAAAATGTTACAGAAGGTGCAAATGTACACAGAAATCTAAGCTCCAAGAACTCACATTGACTTATATGGAACAATAAGAACAAAGCACGAAAAAGATCTCAAATTTACCTTGACTGATCTCAAAATCCTCAGTACACTAACCCTAAGACCCCTTTCACACTGAGGTCATTTTACAGGCGGTATAGCGTTAAAAATAGCGCCTGCAATCCCCCCTAAACTGCTGCTCTATTCACTCAAGTGTGAAAGCCCGAGGACTTTCACACTGGAGCGGTGAGCTGGCAGGGCAACAGAAAAAGTCATCCCAGCAGCTTCTTTAGAGCGCATTAGGCACATGAACTCACTGCTACTGCCCATTAAAATCAATGGACAGCGCCGGCAATACGCCGCTGTATCGGCACATTGCAGGCGGTTTTAAGTCTTTCTCGGCCGCTAGCACCTTGCTAGTGGCCGAAATGTGCAGCAAGTCCGACGGTTAAAATAACTTTGTTTTACCGCTATTTTACCACCGATGCTATGGGCGGCACAGTGTGAAAGGGGTCTTAGACTGAGGCTGTTTTGCAGGCGCTATAGCGTTAAAAACAGCTCCTGCAATTTGCCCTTAAACTGCTGCTCTATTTACTCCAGTGTGAAAGCCTGCTTCTTTGGAGCGCATTAGGAGTGGTGAACCCACCGCTCCTAATGCATATGGGCAGTGGCGCCGTACCACGGGCAATACGCCATTGTAGCGGTGCATTGTGGGTGGTTTCAACCCTTTCTTGGCCGCTAGCGGGGGTTAAAAGCAACCCGCTAGCGGCCAAAATGCGCCGAAAATCTGACGGTTAAAATAGCAGCATTTTACTGCTAATATACCGCCGACACTATGGGTGGCACAGTGTGAAATGGGTATAAAAGACAACAGAAGCTAAAGCCAGAACATCCTTCTGCCCTAAAAAAAAAGGTTGCGCTCGTTGAGTGCCAAAGGCCGTAGAGCCTTTCTAAAGCAATATGTACCTTCCATTACAAACTCAAGAAATAAGTGGTTTATATCACAAATTAGGATAATGAGTCAAACAATGTTTTTTGGTTTATTTCAGCAAACCAAAGAACACAAGGTTTACATACACTACATCTACGACCAACAAGCCTGAAATAGCTGTAGTTTGTAAAAAGCTCTGTAATTGGCTGTATTCTACAGTAACAGTAGTTCTGAATGTGCAGTTAGTCCAGGGCAAAAAGGAATTTATTTCATTGTTCTGCCCAGTGCCCACTATCCTAATACGAGGACTAAGCCCATCAAGAGTTACGATAAAATACTTGACGTTTTGTCCTAGTTTGAGTCTTTCAACAAATATGTACATTACTTGCTGTTGCCTAATAATGAGTGGAGTGTGGCATGTACATGCTCTACTGTGTTTTGGTGTGCAGTGGTGCCAAAATTGTGCATTTTCAAAGGATTGAATGGAAATTCTGAGACAACTAAATGCTTTCATTGAGTCACCTAATTTTGTTTAAAGGCTCTTAAATATATATATATATATATACACAAATCTGTTTTTGTTTTACCACAGGTATTAAAGTGTTACTAAACCCACAACAGTAAAATCAGTCTGTATATGCAGTAAAGCATGGGTCAGCAACCTTTTTCCACTTAAGGGCCGGATATGTGAATGCATGAAGGGCCGCATTACAGTACAGGTTTACCTCACTTTAAGGTGCTTCACTAATACAAAGCCAGTTGACCCTGAGAAAAGTGTGTGGCTGGGGATTCGGATTTTACTGCTCCCGCCCCCATCCTGGCACCCAAGGGTGGCTGACACCAACCAGCATGGGCTGGAGATGGGTTTCCTGTCACTAGGAAAAATGGGGTTCCTGCCCTTAGGGTCCCCGTCCCAAGGGGAGATGGGGTTCCCATCCCCAGGAAAGTTGGGGTCCCTGTCCTCAGATGTGTGTTTCTACAAAGTAGGAACAACGATCTGTCATCTCTCCTAGTTAGTCCCATCCCCACACAGAACACAGTAAGGAAACACAACCCTTTGATCGCCCTCTAGCCCTAGTGTTAACCCCTTCCCTGCCAGTCACATTTATACAGTAATCAGTGCATATTTATGATCGCTCTATAGATGTCAATGGTCTCAAAAATTTAGCAAAAGTGTCCAATCTGTCCTCCGCAATGTCACAAAACTACTAAAAATCTTAAGATTACCGCCATTACTAGTAAAAAAAAAAAAGACATAAAAATTCCATAAATCTTTCCCATAGTTTGTAGACGCTATGGGCCAGATTCAGAGACCCGTAAATTTGCGCAGCGTATTCGAAATACTCTACGCTGCCGTATTTTACCAGGCTCTACATCGAATTCTGGTAGATTTTTGCCCGTACGATACGGCGACGTAGTCTATTTCTCGCCGCGTAATCGAAATACGCGATTAGGGGGCGTAAAGCATTTAAATTAAGCGCGTCCCCGCGGCGATCGAACTGCGCATGCTCCGTTCAGAAATTTCCCGCCGTTGTTACGTCATTTTTTGTTTGAGTAGCGTCATTTACGGACATTCCTATTCCCGGACGACTTACGTAAAAAATAATAAAAGACGTCGGAAAACGTTGAAATTCGACGCGGGAACGACGGCCATACTTAACATGGGCTGTCTAATATTAGAGCAGCAAAAAGCTGGTATAACATTACGCAGCTAAAAGATGACTAAAGATGCCGTAAGAGATTGCGATTGAAGATCGTAATTTCGGGGATCGCCGGCAAAAGCTCATTAGCATACCCTGACACGGAAAACGACGGGAAGTCCACCCAGTGGCCGCAATTTTATTGCAGCGTAGATCCGAAGGCGTACGAACACGTAATCCAGTCGAATTTAAGCCCGCAGCCGTCTATTCATGGTTTGAGGTTTCAGACTAGCTAAAAAACGTGCGTAATTTGAAATTACTCCAGTCTAACACCAGTTAGACAGGAGTTACGGCTCTCTGAATCTGGCCCTATAACTTTTGCACAAACCAATCAATATACGCTTATTGCGTTTTTTTTAACCAAAAATATGTAGAAAATACATATTGGTCTAAACTGATGAAGACATTTATTTATTTATTTTTAAGTTGGGGGCTATTTATAATAGCAAAAATTTTAAAATATTGTTGTTTTTTTTCAAATTTGACTCTCTTTTTTATAGTGCAAAAAATAAAAACTACAGAGGTGATCAAATACCACCAAAAGAAAGTTCTATTTGTGCGAAAATAAGGACGCAAATTTCATTTGGGTACAGAATTGTATGACGGCGCAATTGTCAGTTAAATCGACACAGTGCCAAATTGTAAAAAGTGTCAGGAAGGGGGTAAAATCTTCCGGGGCTAAAGTGGTTAAACAGGTTTTGTTGCAATATGTATGGGTTTTATCAAACTGAAAACACATGCGCAGTTAGAATTTAGTCCATTTAAGATACATTTTTATTCTGCTTCTTTACATTTTTTCATCAATATGATCGAAAATGAACCCACCAACCACTTGAAAATCAAAGCAACGTTCCAAAAAATGTAATGTGTTAAAATATGTATGGCCGGCTTTTGACAGCATACAGTTAATTCACTTTTACAAAGAGAAGTGTGTGGAGTGAAACTTGTTTTATCCTGGCAGAGTGTAGGCATGACTTCAAACATCCTGACTTGGGTTTGGAATGTTGGGAGGTTTACAAAAAGATAACAGCTAGAAGAACAGTGTATCTTTATTGTGATAGAAGCCAGCAATGATGACCGTATAATTAAATCACACGCCAACGCTTTTTTGGTTTGTTACTGTCTAAAAACCACAGGGAAAAATAGGAAGATGGGCTGATGCCGCGTACACACGACCGTTTTTCATGGCGATAAAAATGCAATTTTTTAAATTGGTCTTAAAAAACGATCATGTGTAGGCTCCAGAGCATTTTTCTCGTCGTAAAAAGTGGGCATTAGAAATTTAGAACGCTCTTATTTTTCTCGTCGTTTTTCACGCGTCATGCGTAGGCTTTAACGACGGGGAAAAAAACTTGCATGCTCAGAAGCAAGTTATGAGACGGGGGCACTCATTCTGGTAAAACTACAGTTTGTAATGGAGATAGCACATTCGTCACGCTGTAACGGACTGAAAAGCATGAAGACTGAAAAGCACGAATCGTCTCTCACCAAACTTTTACCAACGCGAAATTAGCAAAAGCCGCCCAAAGGGTGGCGTCATCCGAATGGAACTTCCCCTTCCCCCACACAGCAGCCGACTTACTATGAGGGCACTCGCAGAAGAGGAGGAGAGAACAGAGCTGGTGAGAGGGGGGGGGGGGGAGGACTCACAGAAGAGGAAGTTCTTTTATGTTTATTATTTTAGTAAAAAGGAAACAATGGCTTTACAACCAATGTAAAAAAAAATATATATTCAAAAAATTGTAAATAAATAAATAAAAAAAATAAAAAAAATATGCAAAAGCTGTCCTGTCATCCCTGTACAGACCCAAATACAAATTGAAGCATAGGGTGCACTTATGTAGGCAAAAGTAAATTGCACGGCACATGTATCACACATTGCAGGCAGAGAGAAATAATTGTAATGGTATAATTCATGGGTAACTTCATACTGGTATCCTGTAAAGATGGAGAATTTTGAGTACCATAATTTCTTGTAATTTTAGCCCTGGTTCACACCGATACAATGCAGGAAACGCACAAGATTTGTTGCTTTTCCTCGCATCGCACTGCATAGCATTTGCATGGCGTCCATGCGATCTGCTGCAGGTGTCAATGTTATGCCGTGTACACACGATCGGACATTCTGACCACAAAACCGTAGATTTTTTTCCGACGGCTTGTTCGCTCAAACTTGTCTTGCATACACACGGTCACACAAATGTTGTCGGAAATTTCAAACGTCAAGAACACGGTCATGTACAACACTACAACGAGCCGAGGAAAATGAAGTTCGATGATTCCGAGCATGCATCGAATTGATTCCGAGCATGCGTAGGATTTTAGTCCTGCGCCATTTTGGTGTGGTTGTGATGCGATTTGAGCCACACAAAATGTATGACTCAAGTCACACCTCACAGACATCCCATGTGATGTGCGGTTCCTGTGCGAATCACATGCAGTGTTTTGCACACACTAGTGTAAACCCAGGCTGACTGTTGCACACAATTTTACGGCTTGACATGTTTGGTATCTATTTATTCGGCACAGCCTAATCTTTTATATTTTATACAAAAAAAAAAAAATAGTATTATATTTGGCCTGTTTGCATTATAATCATTTTACTGCAATGTTTTCAGAAAACGTGTTTGATCAACAATTGCGCAAAAATCGTGGAAAAAAAATACTCCAGCAGAATAGCAACTGAAAAAAATAAAAAATTTGTTTATGACGCACGATGCCTTAGTCTGATCCATTGAGCTGGGGGCATGGCGTTTTTTTTTATTCTTTACCTTCGTGTTAAAAGCTGTCCTTTTCTCAGAAAATTGGGAGTACTATATGTATTATCTTATTAGGAAAATTGTGTCATGTAGGATTTATTATTTCACAATACTTTCCCAAGTTATTCTGTATAGAATGTACATAAACACTGCAGATTTTAACTGATATGTAAATATATGTGGTCACTGAAGGATATTATAGAATTTGACGTGTTTTTACTAGTGGTTATTCTTGCAGAAGTACGTGAGATGGGAGCTTACTCAGTAACTTGAGTAATACATTGGGCTGATGGTAATTTCTCTTTCTCACAGAAAACCATACCGCTGACAATTAGTGAAAAATTAAACAGAATGCATCTGCTTTACTTAGAACAAATAATCATTTCCTTTTTTAATGTAATATCATTATGAAAGTGAACCTATGGGAGAACCTTGTCAATTGACTTTTAAAACAATGTGCATATGGTATGTGGTATGTGATCAGCATTCTTATGCCTTAAGTAAACCTAAATTTGCACTTATTAACAAAATCTATTAATGTGCGGTCATGAAAATACCATGTATGTTGTGTTTTTGATAACCTATGGATTTCTTTACCATTAGTAGAGCTTTACACTTATTGTTCACATACAATAGGATATCCAACTTTCCCAATTATTGGTATGGATGTCCTTTATTTTCATAATAAGGCCCCGTACACACGACCGAGCTTCTCGGCAGAATTCAGCGAGAAGCTCGCTGGGATCCATATTCTGCCGAGAAGCTCGATCGTGTGTACGTTTTCGCCGAGCAAACTGACGAGCGAGGCGTCGAGCCAAAATAGAGAGCAGGTTCTCTATTTGCTCGATGGGCCATCAGGACTAATGGCTCGATGCCTTTTTCGACAGCCTGGTCGTTAAACTCGACGGCCGCCCGAGAACCTCGTCGGGCGGAACAATGAGTTTAGCCTGACGAGGTTCTCGTACGTGTGTACGCGGCCTAACATGTCATCCCATTCAAATGTTTTTATCCTCACTAAGATAATCGTATTTTCTGTATATATATATATATATATATATATATATAGTGGAATCTTGGATAACGAGCGTAAGCAATTCCAGGAGAATGCTCGTAATCGAAAGGAAATGCATATCAAAGCGAGTTTCCCCATAGAAGTCATTGGAAACCAAAAAAATGGGTTCCGCATTGACTTCTATGGCATGAAATACCACATGTGGTCAGAGGGGGGGGGGGTGTCGGAGAGCCTTGCAAATAAAGGACAGCTTGGCTGAACTCGGAAACCCTCAGAAAGGCTTGGAAACAAAGTATTTCCAAATTTTTCCGAGTATTTCCGAACGGCTCCAGCGCCCCCGCACCTCTGGCCAAATGTGGTATTGCACACCTCTGTGGCTTGAATCCTGCTCGTGTTGCGAGACAAGACTCGCAAACCGAGCCAGGATTTTAATTTTTTTAATTGTTTGTTTTTGTGGAATAATTAAGCACGTTACTCGCAATCCAAGGTTTCACTATAAATATTGTACAGGACGCCGGGGTTGGGTCCTGGACGGGTGCTATACGGCACCACTATTTGGACTATGGTCCATTTAAATAGAGGGAGAAGGTTCAGGGGGTCACCCAAAAGTGGGTGAAAAGTTCCAGGCAGGCGCTAATTCAGAGGGGACTGGCTTGCAGTCTTCTCTATCTTTAATAAAGTAGTTTGGGGCCTGGAATTTTGGAGGCTCCAAAGTGTTATTTGGGTAGGACGGAGCCTCCACTCCTAAACCTTGGGAGCCAGCGCACATGGTGTTAACTCTCCCAGAGATCCACCTATTAAAGCAGGAAGTGGTGCTGGAGATGGTGAGTGAGTTTGGAGAGTGCACCTGTGAGGACAAGATGGAAGTCTGCTAGCTGCACAGTGAGGACTTTGGAAGTGCAGGGGGTGAAGATTGATCTTGCAACAAACCGTATGTCATTTTGCTTTCACTGTTTTGTGCTGGATATAAGCAGACTTTTTGTTGACGCTGGAGCCAAGCGGACTTTTATGTTACAGTTTTTGGCATGCTGAGAAAGCCTTATTTTGCTTTTCTGTGAATAAAAGCCTTTTTTCCTTTAAAACAACGGTTTAAGCACTGAATCCCTGTTGAGCTATGGCCCCCAAACGTTACAATATATATATATATATATCTGTTTGTCTTACACTACTTTCACCCCCAGGCTGACAATGCTGTTGTCCAAAAGGTATCTCCATCCTCTATGGCCTTGTACACACGATCAGTCCAAACTGATGAAAACGGACTGAAGTTCAGTTTCATCGGTTCACAGACTGATGGTCTGATGTGCGTACACACCATCAGTTCAAAAACCGATCGCGTTAGAACGCGGTGATTTAAAACACAACGATGTGCAGAAAAAAAATTAAGTTCAATGCTTCCAAGCATGTGTCGACTTGATTCTGAGCATGCGCAGGTTTTGAACCGATGCTTTTGCGTACTAACCATCGGTTTTGACCGATCGGTAGGCGTCCATCGGTCCGATTTTAAAGCAAGTTCTACATTTTTGGACTGAAGGACAACAGACTGATGGAGCGTACACGGTTGGTTTGGACCGATGAAACTGAACTTCAGTCTGTTTTCATCGGTTTGGACTGATCGTGTGTACAGGGCCTATAAAGTGTAGGAACCCTAATACAGGGGGTGTGTTACTGGTCAGTGAAGGTGAAAAAAAAGAAAAAAAAAAAAAGAAAAGCTGTAATATTATACATTTTTGTTTTGGGGGTTTAGATACAATTTAAAGTCTATGGGGTAGATTCACGTAGAGCGGCGTATATTTGTGCGGGGGTAGCGTATCTCAGATACGCTACGCCGCCGTAAATTAGAGAGGCAAATGCTGTATTCACAAAGGCGGCGTAGCGTATATGGGCCGGCCTAAGCCCGCCTAATTCAAATGTGCTTGATGTGGGCGTGTTTTATTTAAATTAAGTGTGACCCCACGTAAATTACGTTTTTTACTAACGGCGCATGCGCCGTCCGTGGACGTATCCCAGTGCGCATGCTCCACATTACGCCGCTAAGACTCATTGGTTTCGACGCAAACGTAATTTACACCCAGCCCCATTCACGGACGAGTTACGCAAACAACGTAAAACGTGAAAAATTCGATGCGGTCCCGACGTCCATACTTAACATTGGCTGCGCCATCTTTTTGTTGCTTTATCTTTACGCCTGAAAACGCCTTACGTAAACGACGTATCTTTACCGCGACGCCGGGCGTACGTTCGTGAATAGGCGTATCTCGCTGATTTACATATTCTAGGCGTAAATCAGCATACACGCCCCTAGCGGCCAGCGTAAATAGGCAGCTAAGATACGACGGCGTAGGAGACTTACGCCGACTTACGTGCAGATACTGAGTTACAACGGCGTATCAACTGATACGCCGTCGTAAGTCTACCTGAATCTGGCCCAATTGGTCCAAATTTGCCCCAAAAGAGGCCCATATACTTTATTTTTGAGTTTCGATAAGCGACACAACACTTAGGTGTGAATAGGCACATTGAGAATAATGGGATTCTTAATTTTCAGTGGTGTCCCGCTTTGGAAATTGCTCTCAGGTGTAAATAGGGTGGTAAAAATCAGCTTTAGCCCTGGTTCATACTGGGCACGATTTAGTTCGATTTGAGATGCGATTTCACATGTGAAATCGCATCTCAAATCGGCGGCATTTTCCGGCAATTGCCGGCAATGACACCATCCTAATCAGTGCGACGCCGCATCTGCGGCGCTGCACCGATTTCAAAAAGTAGTTCCTGTACTACTTTTTGCGATTTCAGGATGCAAAATACATTGACATCTGTGCAGAAACCTGCACAGATGTCTCTTAAATCGCAGCCAAAATCAGGACTGCCAGCGGGGCTTCACTCCCGCAGCCCAGTGTGAACCAGGGCTTAGGGTACTTTTACACAGGCTTTTTGGCCAGGTCCATCTATCAATTTTTCAGGCGGACCTGATAGGACCTTGCAGTCTCCTCTATGGAGAGGCAGATGTTAGCGGACACATCTGACATACGCCACTGTCCGATCTTATCCTGCCCGCAAAATCCAGAAGGACTTGGTCCTATTTTTTATCCACCTGGAGGATCGGATAGGATTGAATAAACACAGACAGGTGGTCTGTTTTCACCTGATTTCCCCATAGAGGAGAGTAATGGCCCATACACACGATCCGAATATCGGACGAAAACGATCGTCCGATGATGGATCGTACGATTTTCGGATCGTGTGTACACTACTTTCGACAGCCGATCACGACCGTTCATCCGATTAAATTCGATCGGACAAGCGCGAAAATTTTTCCCGTCCGATGTCCGATCGTCCGATTTTCGTTTAGTCAGTACAGCCGTCGTCCGACAATACAATACAAATACATTACAACACGTGACATCACTTCCGATCATTTTTTTCTATCGTACGATAATTTTCGTGAGTTTTAAAAACCTATTTTATTTTACTCGCGATTATTAAGCGAAAAAAGTCGTACGATCCGTCGGCCGATATTCGGATCGTGTGTATGGGCCATAAGACTGTGTCAGTGTCCGCTCTGCACAGTGAGTGGAGACGGACCTGTCATCCTCCTGCTCAGCTGGGATCAGCAAACCGATCCCCCGCTGAGCAAGCACAATCTATTGCACGAAGGCGCATGTGTGACCGTGTATCTATGTGGTTCTTGTTTTTTATGGCAATTTATTTAGCACACGATGTCCACATTCCCGAGGGTATAATTCTGTATAGAGTACATTTTTTTCTTGTTCTGAAAGCCAGAAGAAATCCATAAAATACACATTTTTATGGGATCGACACAATAACATATTTATTTTTTGGGAGACAAAACAAGTAGCATCCGATGTTTGAACATAATATTTCAGACATTTTAGTTGCATAAAGCGATGTTTCTTTCATTTACAGAAATGAGCCAGGCTCGGTTACATGTAATGTGTCGGCAGTAATTCTATATGCATACTGTAATCATTATTATGGCTAATTATATAGTAAACGTAGAAAGGATTGTGCTATCACATATACTGTGCAATTATGACACTTCCTCTAAATTATATTTCTATTAACTGCATGTGTTGCTAAGCCTTGTATCCTGGGTTCCAGGGTTAAATTAAAGTTCCATCCCCCCCAAGCAAAAAAATGAAAGTCATTAGCTACACATACTAAAGCTGCTTGCTTTTAATATTAGGACACTTACCTGTCCTGGAATCCAGCAATGTCGACACCCCAACCCATGTTTCCATTGCCTGGAAGAGAATACTGCGTGTACGCAAAGCACGCTGCACTTTCTGAATGGCCCAGGGCTGGGGGAAGGAGGAGGGGGGCCGAACTTCAGAGTAATCTCGCCGTGGCGAGGTCTCCCAGAGTTGGGGACAGGTACCTGTTCTTGAGTGATCTCGCCGTGACGAGGTCTCACAGAAGTGGGAAAGGATACCTGTTTTTGAGTGACTTTGCCATGGCGAGGTCTCCCAGAAGTGGGGACGGATACCTGTTTTTGAGTGATCTCGTCATGACCAGATCTTCCGGAAGTGGGGACGGATACCTGTTTTTCAGCAATCTCGCCGTGGCAAGGTCTCCGGAAATGTGGACGGATACCTGTTTTTGAGTGATCTTGCCGTGGCCAGGTCTCCTGGAATTGGGGACGGATACCCATTTTTGAGTGATCTCGCCGTGGCCAGGTCTCCCGGAAGTGGGGGACGGATACCCGTTTTTGAGTGATCTAGCCGTGGCCAGGTCTCCTGGAAGTGTGGACAAGTACCTTTTTTGAGTGATCTAGCCGTGGCCAGGTCTCCTGGAAGTGTGGACAAGTACCTTTTTTGAGTGATCTAGCCGTGGTGGTGAGGTCTCTTGGAGGTGGCAAAGGATATCTGTTTTTGAATGATCTCGCCATAGCGAGGTCTCCCGGAAGTGGGGACCTGTACCTGTTAAAAACGGGTACCCCGCCCCCCCCCCCCAAAGGTTCCAAATGTGGCACCGGAGGGGGGGGAGAAGATAAGCAGAGCTTCCACTTTTGGGTGAAACTCCACTTTAAAGTAGAACTAAACTCCCTAAAGTGGAGTTCCACCGAAAAGTGGAACTTCCGCTTTAACCACTCCTTGTCCCCGTACATGCCACATTTGGCATGTCATTTTTTGGGGGGGAGTGGGGACAGTGAAGCAGGTAAGTGTCTGTTTATTAAAAGCCAGCAGCTACACTTTTTGTAGCTGCTGACTTTTAATAAACATAAAGGCTGGAACTCCACTTTAAATACGCACCTCCACCTTCCAACAATGCTGGATGGTGAAAATTAGCAATTATATAAAATCCAATCATCTTCGGGCTGAGTTAGTTCCTAGTTCTCTCCTCTCCCCTGCCAGAATAAGCAGCTCTATGAAGGTGATGACAGGTCTTCTTTGTCACCGGAGTGGTGACAAAGCAGAAAATGGACAGAGTGTGTTCTGGATACACTGTATCACAAACCAATGGTTTGGGGGAAGTGTCTATTTATATATAGACTTTATAATATCCTGTGGTTTTGTATTTGAATAAATGGACTATTTTTGTATCTCATACTTCCTTTTAATTCACGCAGAAAATTTCAAGGATTTTAGAACAGATGGAGGATCTACTGGTACAGCCGGGAAAAATGCATCAGCTTCTATCAACCAATCAACAAAGAGCATTAGCTGCAGTATTACTATATTTATGCAGCAGTATTATATACTGTACGTAGGTGTAGTAGCAACACATCAGTGCAGTAGTAATATGTTGTTGCAGCAGTACTATATTGGTGCTGAAGCGGTACTGTAATGGTGCAGTACTACAGACAGTAGGTGAAACAGTAATATATTGTTGAAGCAATACTTTATTGGTGCAGCAGCATTATTGTTGTAGCAGTTACACATGGGTGCAGCAGTACTATACTGGTGCAGCAGTAATGCATCCGTGCAGCAGTAATATTTTGAGGTCAAATCACTAAGGCCGCGTACACACGATCGAACATGTCCGCTGAAACTGGTCCGCCGACCAGTTTCAGCGGACATATCCGATGGTGTGTACGACCTAGCGGACAGGTTTTTCCAGCGGACAAATTTCAAAGCATGCTTTGAAATTTATCCGCTGGAAACCTGTCCGTCAGACATGTCCGCTGGTTAGTACGCCTAACCAGCGGACATAAATCTCCCGCATGCGTCAAATGGATTCGACGCATGCGTGGAAGTATTTTACTTCCTGGATTGGTGACGTGGCGGCGTCAACGTCACCGGCACGTCACCGCGTTATCCGTCCGAGGGGATTTTGGTCCGATGGTGTGTACACGCCATCAGACCAAATATCCGAGGAGACATGTCCTCTGGAAACCGTCCGTCGGACATGTTTTAGCGGACATGTCTCCTCGTCTGTACGCGGCCTAAGGCCCCGTACACACGGCAGAGAACCTCGACGGGCAGAACACATGGTTCCGCCCGTCGAGGTTCTCTGCCGGCCGTCAGATTCGGCGACCCGCCCGTCGGGGAAAGGCAACCAGCCATTCATCCCGACGGGCCGTCGAGCAAATAGAGAACCTGCTCTCTATTTGCTCGACGGGTTTCCCGACGGGCGGGGCTCGCCGAGAGCGTACACACGGCCGAGGTTCTCGGCAGAATGCGGCTCCCAGCGAGGTTCTCGCTGGTTTCTGCCGAGAACCTCGGCCGTGTGTACGGGGCTTCAGAGTTAAATACCGCATGACTATGTGAGTTAAAATAACTCATGCAGTATTTATCTAATGAACGCACAGTTCACAAAAAATGCACAATAGTGGTTATAAAGCTTAATTAAAAAATAAAAATAACAAACATGCCTATACTTACCTGCTCTGTACGTTGGTTTTGCACAGATCAGCCCTGATCCTCTTCTTTTGGAATCCCACGCTGGCACTCCAGGCCCCTCCTCTTCATCGAGCAGGTTTCCCTGGGGGCAACGGTGTGGGCTCACTCACGAGTCCCACTGCTGCGTCCATTGACACAGACAGCGGGACTCGACTGTGCCCCCTGCTCCCATGTCATCAGATTTAATTGACAACAGCGGGAGCCAATTCCTCCTGCTGCTATTATTCTGTCCAATGAGGAGAGAGACAGTGGCAGGAGCCACTGTGCTTGTGTGCATCACTGGATTGGATTAGCTCAGGCAAGGAAAAGGGGGGTCTGGAGGGGCAGGTGCAGCACAGAAGTGATAATAAAGTCTCAGTTATTTCCTTTAAAAATAATAAACATGTCATACTTATCTGCTGCGTGCAGTGGTTTTGCACAGAGCAGCCCAGATCCTCCTCTTCTTGGGTCCCTCATGGCCGTTCCTGCCGTTCCTGGCATCTCCCTCCTGCCCCCACAGCAAGCAGCTTGCTATGAGGCACCCAATCCGCCGGTCCGTGTGTCCATTCAGACACGGAGCTGTAGTTTGGCCTTGCCCCCTCTCTCTTCTCCATGGCTCACTGACTTTGATTGACAGCAACGGGAGCCAATGGTGCTGCACTGCTGTATCAAACAATGATGAGGGAGAGTCCTGGGCAACATTGCTGGATCACGATGGGCTCAGGTAAGTATAAGGCCTCGTACACACGAGGGGATATGTCCGCTGAAAACGGTCCGATGGACCGTTTCAGCAGACATCTCCGCTCGTGTGTATGGGCTAGCGGACAGATTTCTCCACCCGACAGATTTCAAAGCATGCTTTGAAATCCATCCGGTGGAATCTGTCCGCCCGACATGTCTGCTGGTTAGTACACTTACCAGCAGACATGTCGTCCCCCACCGCCGCCGCGCCGCCACCGAATGGATTCGGCGCATGCGCGGAAGTGTTTTACTTCCTGGTGCGGTGACGTGGCGGTGACGCGGCTGCGTCAACGTCACCGCCGCGTCACCGCGCCGTCCGGCGGCGGGGAATTTGATCCGATGGTGTGTACACGCCATCGGATCAAACTCCCGATCGGACATATCCGATGGAAATGGTCCGCGGACCGTTTTCATCGGATATGTCCGATCGTGTGTATGGGGCCTTAGGGGGACTGAGGGGGGAGGCTGTGTGTTTCAGCTCCACACATCACCATACTTGGCCAGGTATTCTCTTCAGAAAAACGTTGCCAGTTAATGAACAGTCCTTTAGCTTGTTTTTGTTGTTTTTATTTAGAGGATTAAACTTGGGCAGTAAAAGGGGTCAAGGGATGCACAGATAATGAATCTTGATTAATTGAACAATTGTTTTGAATCTATATTGGCAGTCTCTAAAGCTCCACACTCCTCCAGCACACTACTTGAGATCAGAGGCGGCTCTTTAATTAGGCAAATTAGGCGATCGCCTAAGGCCTCGCACTCACAGGGGCCTTAAGGGACAGGGGACCTTAACGCTGCTGTGCTCAGGCAGCATTATGAGCCCTGACTCAGGAGCAGGACCTCCAACATCCCTAACAACCAGCGAATATCTGGGACATCACCCCTTGTGACATCAATGACACAGCATGCCCTCAGTCAATGTCGTCACAAGGGGCCGGTTCACCAGGTGACATCACTGGTGGGCCCGCCCCTTAGTTATTAAAGAGCAAGATCTGAGGGCCGCATTGTTAAAGGGGGCTTCCAGATTCCGATAAGCCCCCTACCCACAGACCCCCACAGCCAGGGTTGTGGGGAAGAGGCTTTTGTCCTTGAATTATTTTTCCCATCATGGGCATGAGTGGGGCCCCTTGTCAAGTTTTGCCTAAGGCCTCACAAAGCCTAGAGCCGCCTCTGCTTGAGATCACTTTGCCTTCTCTACTACCCAATCCTAGATTCTGGTGACCATTAGCACATGGTTAGGTCTCACTCTAAATAAGTCCCAACAGTTGAATAATAGCCATTTGCTGGCAGGGGTCTGCAGTCCCCTTTGGTGTAGCAACCAATAGCGATGAAAAAGGACATTTGTGCTAAACAAAACTTGGTGAATTACTGATCCTTGAAAGTCTGATACACTTCCTGCCAACCCTCCTGGCTGTGGCAACTTGACTTCAGCCACACCACACTCTCTCCCTCTGGCTTCACATCCAAACCTGGCATGTCTCCCCCAGAGCTTCTCACTGTGCTTCTCACTCATCAACCCCGCAATGGATCCCTCTTGAATGACTTTCCTGGCAATGCCCCACCCCCCGCTGTCCTCATCCTGCTCCTGTTCCAGGACACCTCTCAATGACCGCGTAAAGCATACCTCCCAACCCGCACGGATTCTTTGTCCCACAGTCCCGTAATAGAGCAAGTTTTCCCACACAGGAAGAGGAGCCAGTGGAGGCAGCACGGGAGAAGGAGGTAAGACAATATCACCCTGCGCCTACTCTAAATATTGTAATGTCGGACGTTCCTCCCTCCGCTTACGCTCATCAACTATAATGTTGGGCTGTTGGCAGCACCCCCCCCCCCTTATCAACACTAATGTCGCCCGATCAGCAGCAATATCCCACTCAACAACTTTGATGTCCTGCCAAAAAAAATGTAATTACTGTCCCGCGGTAGAATCCCCCCCCCCCCCCGCGCTACAACTTTTGTGACAGGTAAAAATCAATTAGCCCGCATGTCCCGCAGTGGAATTCTTAAATGTTGGGAGGGATGCGTAAAGAGAGGCTCCCGACCATCTCCCGAGCTTCAGGGCTGGGGGGTCCCTCAAGGGCCACCAAAGCCTAACACTCCATCATTCAGTACTTCCACCCAACAACTCCTCCTCCAGCAGCAGGCTGACCATGAGTATATATAGGAGGCCTGCCCCCTGCCAATCCTAGTTGGGGATTGGCCATGGCTCCTAGATGCACTCCATGTCACTCTCACTCTCTGCCCTCTCTCTTTTCCAGAACCCTCTGGAAACAAAGGTGGTGCTAGAGAGCTGAAGTACATGTCAGCCACGTGCTGCTACACTAAACCACTCCCTAGCCCCCAGATCAAAAACAAACAGGCCTAGCTCACAGCTAGGCCTGCCTAAATTTACCTGCACTTGCACAAAAACACTACCACTTATTAGTAGAGGGTGCTACAGGTAGAGGGTGCTACACACTTCAGCCCCGGAAGAATTTGCCACCTTAATGACCAGGCTGTTTTTTTTTACATACAGCACTGCATCAGTTATTCCTACCACTGTTAAATTTGACAGTTCAGCTCAAACTTGCTCGGTGTTACAATCATGATAGCAGAATGTAAACAAAAGAAGAGCCAGCATTAAAAAAGAAACAATCAGCTTTTCACTAGTTGTTAAGGACACCAGCGTGTGTCAGCTCCCTAACAACCAGCTAGTTTATTAAAAACCGAGTGGCTAGATCACCCCCTTTTTAACAAATGTTTTTTTTTATTCACATATTTTTTATTTTATTTTTTGAATGACCTTTATGGGGTATTTTCTAAGTGGTCCTTAGTTTTTCATAATGCATGAGATATTTGGGTTAAAGAAGAGGTATGGTCAAAGCTTTTTTGGATCACAGGAGTGCAGTTCATTCTGTGACACCTTTTTCAGTCAACAGTGGGCTAAAGAACTTTGTAGGTTGATGTCACTCAGCTGATCCAGGGTCAGGAAAGATCCCGACCATATGGTCCATATCAACCCAGAAGCCTGAACCGGCACCTGGGGTGTCATTTGGGTTCCTCTGAGGTGCCATGAGCACAAGACCCAGTTTGCCCTAGATACAAGATGGATGATAGGGTTATGTGATGTAGCAGACTCTGTAGTAATGGGGGGATCTGATGTGATGAAGGGGAATGTACCACACAGGGACTTTGTGGTGTGGTGAGGGGGACTGTACCACGGAGGGACTCTCCGGTGAGAGGGACTGTACCATGGAGGGACTGTGCAGTGAATGGGGCCTCTGATGTATATGGAGACTTTTATGTGACGGGCCTCTGACATGAAAGGATAACTCAGATAAGAATGTTGGCTTTGGATGTGAAGTTAATTTATTCAAGGTGGTTGTGTACATACAGTAGTATTACACAAATAGGTAAGGTTAAAAGTTACCTATCAAAAAATTAACAATCCTTATGAATTGTTCTTATTTACTCAGAAATATCTTATCTTGACAGAATAATATTCAATGACGTTGCACAGTAAATGTACAGCTCTTTGATTGCTGGTACAATGTAATGTACTGTGGACCACAAACCCACAAATGGAACTTTTATCAGGCTCTAATTCAAAACAGCACCAAAGATAAATAAAAGTTTTAGCTTGATGTGGATTAACTGTTAATTAACTGGTAATTTATACAGAATATCTGCAATGGGTAGAGATTCTGCCAAGCAGTGGTTCCCAACCTTAGGGAAATCAGGGCCCGGTAAACCCTTCCAAAATCTTCCATGCCCCAACAAGGCCTTAAATGACAGGTAGTTTGTGATCGTCCTATTGCCGACCCATTCTAAACTTTCCCCACTCAAAACAGAAAAAATGTTGGGCTATAGATACACTAAGGGCTGGTACAAGTGAAGGGGGGGGGGGTGTTGGCGGCTGCCCCGGGAGTCTGTAGCATGGGAGGTGGAGGGGGCGCTGCTGAAAGGAGTTTCTTCAACTATTAGCTGATGGGAGTAGTGACCGCGGCATCACTACTTCTGTCAGCTTAGTGTTGTATGATATATGCCAAATTTGGAGAGGAGGAGAGAGCGGGCTGTGCTCTCGCTCTCCTCTCCAGGTTCACACTTCTGTCACTGGAGCGCTCTTCCATCCGGACTATAAAATTGGGAATTTAGAGTTTGCTTACCCCCATATCTCCACCCAGCAAACAATGTGGGTGGGGGGGGCGGGTAAACAAACTCTGTACCGCCTATCAGTGCCCATCAGTGTTGCCTATCGGTGCCACCTATCAGTGCAGTCAGTGCTGCCCATCAGTGCCGCCCATCATTTTTTTTTTTTTTAATTGTCTGTGTTTTTTCGTTTATGGTGCAAACATTTATAACTGCAGAGGTAATCAAATACCACCAAAAGAAAGCTCTATTTGTGGTAAGAAAATAATAAAAATGTTGTTTGGGTACAATGTTGCATGACCACGCAATTGTCATTCAAAGTGCGACAGCACTGAAAGTTAAACATTGTCCAGGGCAAGAAGGGGGAAAGTGCCTGGTATTGAAAAAACATTTTTTTTTCGCATTTACGTTATTAAACCATTTGTATCATATACAGCTATTTTTTTTTTTTTTTTTTTGCATAAAATCTTTTTTTTTTTTTTGTAGCTCAGTGTTTTTGATATCCTCCAGCCTCTTTTCGCTTGTCAGAGGGCTGTTGACAAGCGGCAGTTTTAACCCTGAAAAGGATGTAACTGCACCGCAAGGGTTACTGTTTAATAGGGGGTTTCATTTTTCCTGTAAACCAAAGCATTGCGGCCACAGCATGTGTGCAGCCCAGTCCAGCAAACGAGAACGCTGTAAGACTGTGGCTCAACCGCCTATTTTTATCATCCAATGGTAACAAGTGTGAATGAGCCAATCGAGGGGATATTAAAAAAATTTAATAAAACCGCAATTATGGTGAAACTCCAAAATTATATTTGGTTTTAGAGAAGATAGGGAAGGGTTCAAGGCTCTGTTGGGCTGTCTGTATCTTCATTAGGATGCTGGTTGAGCTTGCATTAGATTGCGGGAAACTTTCCTCATCAAATTCTTCTGAAAAAAGTATCTAACAAAGGAACAGATAGCTCTACGCAGGGTCCTCAAAGGAAGTACAGGAAGTTATTACACATCTTGATAGGGCTCAGTGGTGGCATTATTTCTCAGTACAAATCCCCCACAGAGTCCTTTTCAACACCACATAATCACACAAAACAAGGAAACACATGGCTGCATGTTGGACCTGTTTACTGAAGGATAACTTCACTTATATTTTTGAGGCAATTAGACAGGCTAACTAAATAATGCACAAGCGTGAACTTCAGACTATAGTGGCATAAATGCCAGTTTCATAGTTGCCAGTATTACAAAATGGTTTCCAGGCACACTAGGCAGGGATGGACAGGAAGATCAGACAATGCAACTCCAGCTCTCCTGTTCTCTATGCCGTGTTTATCATTTACAACCATCATAGCTCAATTTTTTAGGGACAGCTTTCTGACTAGAAATAGTGTACCAGTGTTCAAAAAAAGAGCTGAAATATATACTTGAAAACTACAGACCAGTCAGTCTAACATCAAAAGTATGTAAACTATTGGAAGGGATGATGAGAAACTACAGTATATCCAAGAATTTGCCAGTGAAAACATCATCATTAGTAGTAACCAAGATGGATTTATGTTGGTTCTTGCGAGACCAACATTTTAACATGCATGCTTAAATTACAAATTGAGATATTTTGGCATTGATCATGTTGTATGTACATGGATAGAAAACTGGGTATAGGAGTGTGTCCAGAGGGTAGTAAGCAATGGCATTTTTAGCCATTATCTGGAGTTGTCTGGAGTTGTAAGCGCTTGCCCCAGGGTCCTGTCTTCAGTAGTGTTGCTCACGAATATTCGCATTGCGAATATTCGCTACGAATATTGCATATTCGAGTATTCGCGAATAACTCGAATATCGCGGCAAATATTCGCTATGGCGAATATTCGTATTTTTTCAAATTTATTTTTAAAACAGATCACATCCTAGTGATCTCCATCGACGTCTAAAAGCATTGCTGGTATGATTAGAGACCCTGGGCCGAGTAGCTGAGGTGATCCTTTTATGTTGCCAAAAATTCGCATTGCATCGCATCAGCTACTCGGCACTTCTTTTGCATCAGAGCCAATCAGAATAACTCGAATATTCGACAAACGGAATATTGCGCGATTATCTTCTCCGCCCTTCTTTTGCATCAAAGCCAATCAGAATAACTCGAATATTCGGCAAAAGGAATATTGCGCGATATACCTTTGCCGAATATTCGAGTTATTCTGATTGGCTCTGATGCAAAAGAAGGGCGGAGAAGATAATCGCGCAATATTTCTGTTGCCGAATATTCGAGTTATTCTGATTGGCTCTGATGCGCCCTTCTTTTGCATCAGAGCCAATCAGAATAACTCGAATATTCGGCAAAACGAATATTGCGCGATATTCCTTTTGCCGAATATTCGAGTTATTCTGATTGGCTCTGATGCAAAAGAAGGGCGCATCAGAGCCAATCAGAATAACTTGAATATTCGGCAAAAGGAATATCGCGCAATATTCCTTTTGCCGAATATTTGAGTTATTCTGATTGGCTCTGATGCAAAAGAAGGGCGGAGAAGATAATCGGGCAATAGGAATATTGCGCGATTATCTTCTCCACCCTTCTTTTGCCCCCTTATTCTCCTTTCTTTTAAGTAGAGTTAGTGTAGAGTTAGTGTTTAGTGCATATTAGTTTAGCAATACAGGAAATGATCTCCGTTTATGAGAATTTCGCAATCATTTTCGCATCAGCGAAATTTCGCATTAGCGAAATTTTGCAAAATTTTTTTTGGATAAAATATCACGAATATTCGTTATTAGCAATATCGCGAAAACGAATCAAACTAGTCTTCAGACTGATTCTGTTGAACTTGTTCATAAATGATATAGAGGTTGGAATAAATACCGTATTTATCGGCGTATTATACGCACAGGTGGAACCTAACTTTAAGGCCGCGTACACACGATCAAATCTGTCTGCTGGAAACGGTCTGCTAGACCGTCCCAGCAGACAGATTCGATCGTGTGTACGGGCGAGCCGACAGATTTCAAAGCATGCTTTGAAATCTATCGGGTGGGAACCCGTCCGCCCGACATGTCTGCTGGTTAGTACACTTACCAGCAGACATGTCGTCTCGCACTGGCGCCGAATGGATTCGGCGCATGCGCGGAAGTGTTTTACTTCCTGGTGCGGTGACGTGGCGGCGTCAACGTCACCGCCACGTCACCGACACGTCAGCGCGCCGTCTGCTGGCAGGGATTTTGGTTTGCTCGTGTGTACACGCGAGCAAACCAAAATCCAAAGAGACAGATTTGTTCAAATCGGTCGGACAGACCGTTTTGAACAAATCTATTGCCTCATGTGTACGAGGCCTAAGGGGCAAGTTTCAGGAAAAAACTTTTCACAGCCCCCTGCGTATAACACACAGGCACAGTTTACCATCTATTTTCAGGGTTAAAAAGTGAGTGTTATACGCCAATAAATACAGTAGTTCAAAGTATTGAGTCAAAGATAAGGCAGGCAATAAGCTTGCACTCCATTTTTTAATTATAAATTAAGAAAAGGCTAGCAACTTGGATGTGCATGAGAGCATGCGCATGAGAGTAGCAGCTTTCTCCCTCAATGGGAGCCAATGGCTCTTGCTGCTGTCAATTACAGCCAGTGCACACTATGGGCCGGATTCAGAAAGATTTGTGTAAGTTTAGGCGGGCGTAGCGTATCTCAGATACACTAGGCCGCCGTAACTTAGAGAGGCAGGTACTGTATTCAGAAAGAACTTGCGCCCTAAGTTACGGCGGCGTAGCGTATCTGGTCCGGCGTAAGCCCACGCAATTCAAATTATCCAGGCAGTGGGTGTGTTGTATGTAAATGAATCGTGACCCCACGTAAATGACACGTCTAACGAACGGCGCATGCGCCGTCCCAGTGCGCACACTTTTAAAATCACGTCACAAATACGCAATGCTTTCGACGTGAATGTAACTTACGCACAGCCCTATTCGCAAACGACGGAAAATTGGACGCTGATCCGATGTCCATTGTTAACATTGCCTGCGCCTCATATAGCAGGGGTAACTTTATGCCTTACGTAAACGACGAATATCAATGCGCCGGGTGCAACTACGTTTCAGAATCGACGTATCTAGCTAATTTGCATATTTTTAATGGGAATGTCTAATGCGTCCAGCGTAACTATGTGCCCACGATACGCCGGCGTAGGCAAGCTACACCGGACGACTGAAGCCATGTTTTTCAGCGTATCTTGCTTTCAGAATCGGCGTAAAGATGCGACGGCACACATCTTTCTGAATTTGGCCCTGTGTGTTTATGGACACACAAAGCTGGCTTGGGAGTAAGCCCGCATGAGTGCCCCATAGCAATCAGCTTGCTATGATGGGCTCTTGATGGTACAGAGGAGTGTTGGTGGGGGACCAAAAAAGAGAAAGATTAGGGCTACTCTGTGCAAAACATGTTTTTTATTTTAAAAAGATTTCAATTGTAGCTTTACAATCAGTTTAAGCTGACTGATGGCTTTATGGTTGAAGTGATTCGGGCAGCCCTAAAACTTTCATGCGGCTCGTAAGGTACCGCACCCATTGTTGAACCCCACATCCTCCATGATTTCCAGGCCCTGCTGCTCTTTTTAATTCTGGTGTCAGCAGTGAGATCATTAAAAGTCTATTCATCGTTTCTTCCCCCCTGCCCCCCCCCCACACTCCTGTAAATGAACATGGAATTGATGAGGATTATGTCACTTCCGGGTTCAGCACTGTTGTATAATGTCAGCATGGCATACAGGATGAGGTGCAGAAAAGGAATACATACCATTGAACATGGAGTAAGGCAGTGTGGAACAGGAAATGTATAACATGGCACATAGAGTAGGGCAGTACATAATAGGGAATATATACCATGGAGCATTGAGTAAGGCAGCGCGTATAATGAACGTGTATCATGGCACATAGAGGAAGGTTGTACAGAACAGGGAGCATACTGTATAGCATGGCACATGGAGTAGGGGGACGTATAGCATGGCACATGGAGTAATGAAGTGCAGAATAGGGAATGTATAGCATGGCACATACAGTAAGGCAGTACGTAATAGGGAATATATACCATGGCGCATTGTGTAAGGCAGTGCATAATAGGGCATATATTTAGCATTGCACATAGAGTAAGGCAGAGTGAAACAGACAATGTAACGCATCACACATAGAGGAAGGCAGTGTAGAACAGGGAGTGAGGCATGCAGAGCAGAACATTTATAGTATGGCACATGGAGTAAGGCAGTGCAGGTCAGTGAATGTATAGCATAGCACATGGAATAAGGAAGTGCAGAATAGGGAATGTATAGCATGGCACATGGAGTAAGAAAGTGCAGAATAGGGAATATATAGCATGGCACATACAGTAAGGCAGTACGTAATAGGGAATATATACCATGGCGCATTGAGTAGGGCAGTGCATAATAGGGCATATATATCATGGCACACGGAGTATGGCATTGTAATGTAGGGAATGTTTAGCATTGCACATAGAGTAAGGCAGAGAGAAACAAGCAATATATAGCATCACACATAGAGGAAGGCAGTGTGGAACAGGGATTGAGGCATGCAATAGTATATAAGACCAAATAATATACACCAATTTGTACTTCTTTTTACCAAAGATATGTAGCAGTACTGTTTAAATGTTGGCCAAAATTTATGAAGAAAAATAACAGAAGCGAAGAAAAATCATTTTTTTACAGTATTTTCAGTATTTTTTCTTTTATAGCGCAAAAAATAAAAAACCCAACGGTGATTAAATACCACCAAAAGAAAGCTCTACTTTTGTGAAAAAAAGGACAAAAATGTCATATGGGTACAATTTTGTATGACTGAGTAATGCCGTATACACACGATCGGTCTGTCTGATGAAAACGGTCTGATCGTGTGTGGGCCCCATCGGTTATTTATCCATCGGTTAAAAAGCTAGGAACTTGTTTTAAAATTATCTGATGGTTAACTAACCGATGGAAAAAAAAACGATCGTCTGTGGGCACGTCCATCGGTTAAAAATCCACGCATGCTCAGAATCAAGTCGACGCATGCTTGGAAGCATTGAACTTCTTTTTTCTCAGCACATCGTTGTGTTTTACGTCACCGCGTTCTGACACGTTCGTTTTTTTTTTTTAACGGATGGTGTGTAGGCACGACTGATCAACAGTCAGCTTCATCGGATATCTGATGAAAAAATCCATCAGTCCGTTTTCATCGGATGGACCGATCGCGTGTACAGGGCATTATTGTCATTCAAAATGTGAGAGCACCGAAAGCTGAAAATTGGTCTGGTTAGGAAGGGGGTTTAAGTGCCCAGTGGTCAAGTGATTAAGGGGGCGTGGCAGGGGGCGTGTCCTATTCCTACATACGTTTGTTAATAGGTGTCCCTCATTCCCATCTGAAAATGTTGGGAGGTACAGTATGTGAGTGATGGAAAACAATGAATGAAAAGAGAAACATTGGGATCAGGGCCGGCCTTAGGTGTTCAGATGCCTTGTGCGAGCTAATCCTGTGGTCCCCCAACCCCTCTATCTTCACCCCTCGCAACCAAGACAATGCTGCCCCCCAAAAAAAATCATGTCACCAAAATGCCCCAACTTCCAGACAGAGGCTGTGGATACGATAGTGTCCTCCTCACCTCCTGACAGTGGCCTCCTCCTCTGTCCACCATCAGGGCAGCTCTGACCTGTGGAGAGGTGAAAGGGGCACAGGAGGAGGACACACCATACTGATGATGTGGAGGAGAAGTTCTATGATGGTGGACTGTGGACAGAGCACATCAGTCTCTGTCCCTCCCCTGCATGCCATGGGCGCTTCACCCTCCAGGCTCCCAGTCCCAGCGTAGTCCTCTTCTCACTTCATATCCCCCCCAGTTTTACGGAGGGGGGTATATGTACCATCGGGTCCCATGTGAGTAACTGACTGCGGGGGGGTGGATCAGAGTTGTTGAGCGGGGAGGGGGCGGATATCGGAGGGTGACACGAATCGCGCGGGGGGGTATGGGAGGTATGAGAGGTTGGGAGGTATGCGCACGGTGCCCCTGTTGCCCATGGTGCCCTGTGAGCCACAGCTCGCACACCCCAAAGGTCGACCCTGATTGGAATACTTATCAGTACCAGTTTGCAAAAGTGTATTTGCTTTAGAAGAATAATTGACCGCTAATGTTCGGTTCTTCTACTTGTGTGGATGTTTCTGTATTATGTAAAACTATTAGAATCGTTTTTCCATTTTGGAATGGGGTGCCTCAAGACTGTCTATAATTTCAAAGGTTGCCTTGAATGAAAAAAGGTTGTGCAACACTGCTATATACCATGTGGATTTTTTGATCTCTCCAGAAACAGTAGAATTTGGTTCACTAATACAAAGGTCATTGACCTCTTCTATTCCATGGACATCAGAGACCATATCCTGACATAGATCTATAAAGCACATGAACCATTTGCACATGTGGCACAAGCTGTGTATTCATGGCACATCATTATATAGGCATGAATGACACATGCAGTCGTATATCCAGCCTCTTAAACTCTATCCAGTGACCATCTCACACAGAGTGAATAGCCCCATTATAAAGTCTTTTTTAATGGGCCTGTGCGGGGGTCTGGGAGAATAAAAGAAGGATTTGACTCTACACAGAACTGCAGAATAGGCAGAGAAGTGTGCTGAAACAAACAGCACAATAAAGTATGACAAAGCAGCCGCTTACACAAGGTAAAATTGTGTTGAAATGTCCGTATTTAGCTTCACACCCTGCAGACATACATTCCTCTCCACTCATTTCTGTACAGGCAAGCACAGACAGCTCCTCTGCATGGATGTAGGCCAATGAAAAATACATGCATCTATAATTAGTTTTTCCTTTCTACCTTTATTTGGCAGGTATCAGGTGGAGAGGATTTTGCTGGAGCATGTTCTGCTATGCACACTTGGATAAAAGTTTGTACTGTATAAAAAAAAAAAGTTTGTACTGTATAAAAATTCAGCTTCAGAGATCAACTCAATCTATGCCATATATATGTCTATATATTTCCCAGCCTTGACTTCCTCTCTTGGACACGGGGGGATTGCTTAAAGGCAAAGTTGGAATTCCTCTTTTCAGCTTATACTGTATGCTTACCTCATTTCCATCTTAGGAAAATAATACATGGATTCAGTTTCCAGTTTTCAACTTCTTTTTTATTTATTAAATTGCATCAGTCAGGTCAGCAAAAAAGATATTTGTATAAGCAATATAACAAAAAAAACAAGGCTTGAAACATTTTTTTTTATTTAATTTAGAATAGGCTACTTAAAAGTTAGAACTAGGAATGACCTGCTTTTGGTCCAAACTCAGTCCAAACTCAGTTCAGCAGAACCTGTGGGAAGCTTTCATATGATCGCATCTCCAATGGACCAGTCAGCTGTGGCTGGGGCATTCCCTATCCCATAGCTGCATGGGGACGGGTGTGCTCGTGACATTATTGAAGGCCCCTTGACCCGCCCTGCACTAAGGAAAGGGAGCCTTGACTGATGGATGCTTGGCAACCAGGCGGGGCATCAACATGAGGAGGGAGTCGGAGTGGCTCCGCTGGGATTGGCTACGATGGCACAAAGTGAGGGGGTGGAGACAGAACTCTAGAAACAGCTACGCAGGGGCACGTCCCACGAATTCCGAAGAATTGACATCACAAGAGTTGGCCACCCTCCCGCCCATGGTGTTGTTGTTTCGTCACAGCTTCTTTGGCGGTTCTACCTGGCCAGCAATTGGCATTACTTTTTGGGCTAAGCCCTTACGTTGAATCACAGGGTCAGTTTAATGCCTGTTTCGCACTGATGGTGGAGCCAGGCCTCTTAGACTAGACATTTTGTTTAGATATGCTCACCGTGTAACCATGACTGGCATGGTTTTTGGATTGTTGGGATTTAAAGTTTGTTATAACAAAATGTTTCAATAACGCTGTGGCCTTGCCCACTTCCAACTTTAAATGGTCTGTGTGTAATTATTGGGGGGGCAAGGTTTTTTGGTATGGTTGAATTAAGGGGAAGTTAAGCCTAAGCTTCTCAGCAGTCATGATCTAATTTGTTCAATGTCATTGACTTAATATGGCCCTGTGGTCATATGTTTCAGTGTATTGTGGGAGGTGCTTTTACTAGTGGAAGGCACAGGATCCATGCCTTACTTACTGACAGAACGACAAGCTGCCTTGTTTACGCCTTTCTGCCTGTGTACAGATCAATCAACTGGTGCCGGCTGACATCTGGTCTCTGATAAGTTCCTTCTAGTGGAAGTGAGATGCTGGAGGCACGCACTCGTGCCCGATACTCAGAGGTGTGGGGACGCGTATATATATATGATCCTGCCAGTGGCGGCTGGTGTTTTTTTGGGTGTATGGCAAACAAACACCCACCCCCCCACCCCCAAGTGGAAGTGAGATGCTAGAGGCGCGCACTCGTGCCCGATACTCAGAGGTGTGGGGTCACGCATATATATATATATATATATATATATATATATATATATATATATATATATATATATATATATATATATAATATAGGCTAGGTGCAGCAGCTCAGCTTCGAGTCCTCCCCTCCATGGCAGTTTCCAGCTCTTCCCCTCCTCCTCCTAGGCGTCCAGTAGGATCGCCTGTCCTTTCAGTCAATCGGGTGATCGGTGTCAAAACCCGCTTTCTGATTGGCCGGGAGAAGGATCAGTGTTACAACAGTGAATATTGATTCACTGTTGTAACACACCTGGGTGGGCTCGAAGCACACTCTCTGCGACCTAAGCCCACCCTATATTGAAGACAATTAGCGCCTCTGGCTCTAATTGGTGCTTCAAAAAACAGCCCCACCCCCGCATTGGAATTCATGCGCAGGTGTCCTGAAAGGGGCCTGGATATGGGACAAGGGGGGCAGCGCTTGTGAACCCTTAATAGACGGGCCGCCCCTGGATTCTGCGCAGCGCGGCCGCTGCTCTATAGTACTCTCCTCTGCTTCTCTCCCAACATCTACATATAAGGTTATGTAGAGAGGTGAGGGTAGGAACGGAGGAGCTGGACCTGCATAGTCAATATTTATACATGCAAATTAAAGGAGAGGGCTATGTAAGGATGGAGTGGGTTGTGCTAGGGAATTGACTCATCCTGAAATGACCCGATTTGCTTACACATTTAACGGCACATTGCAGCTTAATGAAAAATAAATAAAAAATTTCGTAAAGGAAAATGCTGCAATTATACATTTAAAATACTTAAATTTCTGTGCTTTAACCAGCAATTTTTAAATGAGTAAAAGGGTCTCTTTAAAAATTAGATAAATAAGTAGATCCACGATTGCAGTTTCCTGCTGAAAATCTGACAGCTCTACATATGTCAAAGAACTGAACGGCTAGGCTGCATTCTCCTATTTCATCACAGATTCACATTTAAAAAGCAGCTAATATCAACACAGCTGGTGACCCCTGCAGTACGCTGCAAGAGACATCCTAACCATTCCCACCACAACATCTGCACGCTGCAAGCTCCCACAAGCACCGCTGTCATCTCCGAGTACAATTATTCAGCATTTCCTCTCTCATAGATATCGGCAATTGTGCAAAATACTTTGTACAGAACAATGAACAGAAATTCAGCAATAAAACATCACTGTAACATCTTACTAAATGCACTGGTTTGTTTCTAAAAAAAATGAGAATACACCAAGCTCAAACATGTTGCTGAAGCTGGGTGCAAATTATAGCCTTGTCACATTATAATCTATTGATTGTTAAGCCTGGTACACACGATCGGATTTTCGGCGGGGAAAGCGTAGGACTTTTGTATGAAGGGCGTTGGCTATGAACTTGTCTTGTATACAAACGGCAAAGAATTGTCAGCCAACAAACTAGAAACGATGTGGTTTTTCAGCTCTGTAGCGCCACCCTTTGGGTAACTTCTGCTAATGTTGTGTTATGCTCAGAAGCATTGCTTCTGAGCATGCGAGTTTGTACTTTGGAGTCTTTGTACTTCTGTACACATGATCGGATAATCCGACAACACACAATTGTTGTCCCAAAATTTTAACAACCCCAAGCTATATCACCAATCTTGTCTCCAAATATATCCCAAAGCTTCCTCTCCGCTCTTCTCAAGACCTCCTACTGTCAAGCTCTCTCGTCTCCTCCTTTCATGCTCGTCTCCAGGATTTCTCCAGAGCCTTTCCCATTCTCTGAAACTTACTACCGGCTATCCCCTACTTGCTACCCTCAGGCAATCCCTGAAAACTCACCTCTTCAGGGAAGCCTATCACTTCTCCAACTAATCTTCTACCACTTCCATCAGCTCATTCCCCACATTTACAACATTTTGTACCACCTGCCCCACCCTATTAGATTGTAAGCTCTTCTGAGCAGGGCCCTCTTAATCCTCTTTTATTTTATTTTATTGTATTGTAACTGTATTGTTTCCCTTTTATATTGTAAAGCTCTGCGTAAACTGTTGGCGATATATAAATCCTATATTATACTAATAATAATAATCCAACATTTGTTGGCGGAAAATCTGACTAAATTTGTCTGATGGAGCATACAAACGGACGGATTTTCGGACAAAAGCCTGTCATCACACGATTCCCGTCAGAAAATCCGATCGTGTGTACGGGCCTTTAGAAGCTACCGCTAGAAAACACAATTTACTATATAAATCATGTGACAGTTATAATAAATGATGGATATTTTGGTATCATAGAGTAGTGGTGTGGCAAACCTAGCCACTTCTGGAACGCTGGACGTTACATGTCAAAAGGTTGTCTGTATTATAGGCTATATATTCTGCTGGGTCTTATGTGGGCATAGTAATTCGTATGCTGGCAGCCGTAAGCCACTAGCATTTGTAGTTCTTAATTTTATGTTGCCCAATCAGTGTTCGGCAGTTTTAAACTGAACTCCCACAACACATAACCCCAGACCCCAGCTATCAACCGACTTTTCCCTCGTGCAGCAATGCCTGATGGGAGAATTATCCAAAATGTTAAGTTCCCCATGTGGTCCTCCCTGTATTACCCCTGCTAAATCTATTTGGCTGTTTGGAAACCCCTTGCATGGGGAATTATATAAATATGGAAGCCTGTGAATAAAAAGTCAGTTGACTCTCAGAGCTGTGTTTCGTCCGGTTACTGGGGGGGATTTGGGACATTGCCTTACTTTTCAACGCTGACTGTGGATTTACCCTGGTTACCAGCGGAGATCGTGGAGTTTATTATTGTACTCCGCTACAAGTGGTGATCAACTTTTTTGATATAAGGGGGTCTAAAAGGGCCCCTGACATCACCAAGGGCCACATGTAAAATTCACGGAATATTCAGTACTAGAGAATGATGCCGTGTACACACGATCACTTTTTGTGACGAAACAAAATGATGCATTTCAAACTTCATTTTCCAAAACGATGTTGCATACACGCCATCGTTTTTCCAAAATGCTCTAGCAAAGCGCGGTGACGTACACCACGTTCGACGGCACTCTGTTCCATTGAAGCTCCGTCTCATAACTTGCCTCTGAGCATGCGCGGGTTTAAAAACGTCGTTTTGCCAACACACGATCACGTTTTATGACATATAAAATGACATTTTGAAAAACGACACAAAAAATTCAAGCATGTTTGAATTTTTTTTTTTTGTCGTTTTTTTTTAAGACATAAAACGACGTTTTGCCCACACACGATCATTTTAAATGACGTTTTTGAAAACGTCGTTTTTTTCATCACAAAAAGTGATCGTGTGTACGTGGCATCAGACACACAACAGAATATCGCATAAAGAGTGTAGCGCCCAAAATAAAATAAATGATCGATAAGACACAGAAAAAAAAAGAAAAGAGGAATCACATAGGCATAGTTGTATTGTCTGTTGGTTATAGAAGGTGGTCCAAGGTAATATCAAAGAAATAGTCCATATACATAAAGAGCATTCAATAACTGAATCCACCAATCCAGTGAGAGAGATGTATAACAGTGATGTCCAATCGAGTGAACCACCACCATCAAGTGAAATGCGAACTCACCGGACATTGTGGCTGCCCTGACAGCAACAAAAGCTTTAAACACCTATGAAAATCCCTCTATAAATGTCGCAGTGGATTAATCCCATAGATAGCTCTGGCTAGGGTCCAACTTAGAATAAATATGCTCACTAAGAGCCCAGAAGAGTCTCATAGTGTATTTATTGTAACGATAAAAGCCACATTAAAACAAGTGAACAAGCATAAAAACTCACATAAGGCTGCTGCTGGCGACCCAAAATCGCACAACAGCAAGACGTCAGCGCCAAGTATCGTAACCGATGCATTTCATCAAATGGGACGTTGCAAATAGAATATGGTCAAAGACTGTAGGTATGATACAAGAGATTGTCAGAGACTGTGGAAATAATACAGGAGGTGGTCGTAGATTGCAGACATGATACAAGGGATGGTCAAAGACTATGGAAATAATACAGGAGATGGTCAGAGATTGCAGACATGATACAAGAGTTGGTTAGAGACTGTGGGCGTTACAAATGAAATGAGCAGAGACTGCGGACAAGATACAAGAGTTGGTTAGAGACTGTGGGCATTACAAATGAAATGGGCAGAAACTGGAGACATAATACAGTAGGGTGGTCAGAGATTGTGGACATGATACAAGAGATGGTAAGAGGCTGTGAACATGCTGCAGAAGACTTTCAGAGACTGTACTGTAGGAGTTGTTGGAGACTGGGAACATGCTCCAGGAGACAGTCATAGACAGGAGAGATATTATATAACACTGCTAGAAATCACTGTTAACAGGGCAATAGCGAAACACAGATTAGCATCCGTAGGGGCGTGAGGCCCCCCCCCCCAAAAAAAAGCACAATAGGCAGTATGTGGCCCCCCGGCTGCAGCTTGGCAACCATGGTCTTAGAAAACCCACACATTTATATCAATTATATTGTTGTATACAGAGCTTTTTTTCTCAGAAAATAGGTGCAGGAACTCAACCACGACCCTGTTCAGATTTCAAAAACAGTAGAAGGGTCTTAAAGGGGCATTAAATACCAGGATTGCATTACATACAGAGTGCAGAGTTCAGGGGGTTTACACACAGAGTGCAGAGCTGTCACTTGTAAACACAGAAACCAGACTTCTGTGTTTACAAGTGATTGTAGTGAGCAGGCATCAAAGGGTTTGAGCCAGAGGTGGTGGAACTGAGTTCCCCCAAGTTCCCCCTGAAAAAAAGCCCTGGTTGTATATATTCATGCTGTAACAAAGGGTTTAATCCTTTTTACATTTAATGTTTTCACCTGAATAGGGTGATCCTGCCAACAAGGTGTATCCATAGGTAGTTCCTTTCCTACAGTGACAAATCTAAGTCAGTACAGCTTTGGTATTGTCACCCTTTCCTACATACTGATGAACTGCACTAAGGGCAGCCTTACCAACACACAGTAAACTGGAACGATCTGCTATGGTCCCTGCTAGGGTTGCACCAATAATGTATTTTTATTGGCGAGTACGAGTACCGAAACTTTTGGTCAGATATTCGCCAATACCAAGTACGGATACCTTTTCCATGCAATTTGAGCCCATACAAAGTGAATGGGCTCAAATCGTACTGCAAAGAATTGTATGTAATTTGCACAGGAATGCGGGGTGATTCCTGTCTGAATCACATGTGGTTTCCTGCATCACTTCTGTGCGAACCCAATCTAAAGTCACTATGACAAGCCTTGGTTCAAACAGGAGTGGTTGGGGCAGAGGCGTCGTTAGGGGTGGGCTAAGGAGGCTGGAGCCCCGAATGTGCCGCCGAAAAGCCCCGAGTCTCGGGCATACAGTTTTTAATTAGGAGCCCCGAGTCAATGCCGGCGAGCAGGGACCTGATCTCGCCCGCCATGTTTGGTGACGTGTCCAGTCCAGCGCCCTGTGATTGGGTGTATGGGGGTCATGTGCGGCGTGGGGCTGGCCTGTCTGCGATCGTCTAGAAGTCCCGCCTCCGCACATGACCGCTATACGCCCAATCACAGTGCGACGGGAAATATGGAACATGTTGGCGGCAATGGCGGGAGATGAGCACTGTTTGAGCCGCCCGGGCTTCGATCTTCCCCTCCGCTTTTGTGTCCCTCTGTGGCGGTGTGTCCCTCGGCGCCAGTGTGTCCCTCTGTACTATGTCCCTCGGCGGCGATGTGTCCCTCTGCACTCTGTCATCTCGGCGGCGGGGTGTCTAGCGGAGCTACGGTTTGGTAGAGAAGATCATGGAGGTGCAGCATCTTGCACCATGGAGCGGGCTGCAGATGGATGGCGGGGAGTCGAGATAAAAACAGAGGTAAGGAGGACGTATTTGCACAGAGCTGTGGGGAGGGGGGTGTGAGTAGTGCAGAAAGTAGGAGGACGCTTAATGTAGGTGGTCAGTGTCTGGGTGTGTGGGGGGGGGGTCAGTATCTATGTCGGGGGTCAGTGTCTGGGTGTGTGTGGGGGGGGGGGTCAGTATCTATGTCGGGGGTCAGTGTCTGGATGTGTGTGGGGGGGGGGGTCAGTATCTATGTCGGGGGTCAGTGTCTGGATGTGTGTGGGGGGGGGTCAGTGTCTATGTCGGGGGTCAGTGTCTGGGTGTGTGTGGGGGGGGGTCAGTGTCTATGTCGGGGGTCAGTGTGTGGGGGGGGTCAGTGTCTGGGTGTGTGTGGGGGGGGTCCGTTTCTATGTCGGGGGTCAGTGTCTGTTTGGGGGGGGGGGCATTGTCTATGTCGGGGGTCAGTGTAATGTGAGTAATGCAGAATGTAGGAGTCAGGTGGATCAGTGTGTGTGTCAGGGGGTCAGATAGGTCACCTGTGTTAAAACATGGAAAGAGTGCAGCGCTATGTGGTTAAAACCACGTGTGAAATAAATGTTATATCTTGAAGTGTAAACCAATGATATGTGAAAAATGTATTAAAAGAAAAACTAATGCAGAGTCCAAAAAGAACATAACATCTGTGAAGTTAATTCCAAAAGCAAATCCATGAAGGGTTAACTCCCCAAAAAGACACATTGCTTGCCAAGAAAGTGAAGATAAAGTTTGGTGAATAACAAGTCCCAAAATTCTCGGGCAATACCCTGGTTTGTTTTGGGACTTGTTATTCACCAAACTTTATCTTCACTTTCTTGGCAAGCAATGTGTGTTTTTGGGGAGTTAACCCTTCATGGATTTGCTTTTGGAATTAACTTCACAGATGTTATGTTCTTTTTGGACTCTGCATTAGTTTTTCTTTTAATACATTTTTCACATATCATTGGTTTACACTTCAAGATATAACATTTATTTCACACGTGGTTTTAACCACATAGCGCTGCACTCTTTCCATGTTTTGCTATCTGTCCTAAAAAATTTTTTGTAGTGAACGTAAATGCCAGCTGCTTTCTTATACACTTTATCATCATTTTTTTTTATTATCCTCTTAAACTAGCGTAGCATTTGCCTTAGGGCTTCTTTTTTTCTAAGGTCACAGGTTAGTGTTCAGTGTGGTGCTGTGTGGGTTAGTGGTCAGTGTGCAGTGTGTGGGTTAGTGGTCAGTGTGGGTTAGTGGTCAGTGTGCAGTGTGTGGGTTAGTGGTCAGTGTGGTGCTGTGTGGGTTAGTGGTCAGTGTGGTGCTGTGTGGGTTAGTGGTCAGTGTGGGTTAGTGGTCAGTGTGCAGTGTGTGGGTTAGTGGTCAGTGTGGTGCTGTGTGGGTTAGTGGTCAGTGTGGTGCTGTGTGGGTTAGTGGTCAGTGTGCAGTGTGTGGGTTAGTGGTCAGTGTGGGTTAGTGGTCAGTGTGCAGTGTGTGGGTTAGTGGTCAGTGTGGTGCTGTGTGGGTTAGTGGTCAGTGTGCAGTGTGTGGGTTAGTGGTCAGTGTGGGTTAGTGGTCAGTGTGCAGTGTGTGGGTTAGTGGTCAGTGTGGTGCTGTGTGGGTTAGTGGTCAGTGTGGTGCTGTGTGGGTTAGTGGTCAGTGTGCAGTGTGTGGGTTAGTGGTCAGTGTGGGTTAGTGGTCAGTGTGCAGTGTGTGGGTTAGTGGTCAGTGTGGTGCTGTGTGGGTTAGTGGTCAGTGTGGTGCTGTGTGGGTTAGTGGTCAGTGTGCAGTGTGTGGGTTAGTGGTCAGTGTGGGTTAGTGGTCAGTGTGCAGTGTGTGGGTTAGTGGTCAGTGTGGTGCTGTGTGGGTTAGTGGTCAGTGTGGGTTAGTGGTCAGTGTGCAGTGTGTGGGTTAGTGGTCAGTGTGGGTTAGTGGTCAGTGTGCAGTGTGTGGGTTAGTGGTCAGTGTGGTGCTGTGTGGGTTAGTGGTCAGTGTGCAGTGTGTGGGTTAGTGGTCAGTGTGGGTTAGTGGTCAGTGTGCAGTGTGTGGGTTAGTGGTCAGTGTGGGTTAGTGGTCAGTGTGCAGTGTGTGGGTTAGTGGTCAGTGTGGTGCTGTGTGGGTTAGTGGTCAGTGTGCAGTGTGTGGGTTAGTGGTCAGTGTGGGTTAGTGGTCAGTGTGCAGTGTGTGGGTTAGTGGTCAGTGTGGTGCTGTGTGGGTTAGTGGTCAGTGTGGTGCTGTGTGGGTTAGTGGTCAGTGTGCAGTGTGTGGGTTAGGAGGGAAAGGGAGCTTTGGCCATGGGATGGTTGGAAGGCCAACTGTGGATCTAGGATTTGTAGCAGTTAGGTTGTGGGTTGCTGAAATGGCAGCTTCCATCAAAGGCTTCCCTTCTCCTGCAAGATTGAGGGTACTTAGGCAATTCAATCTGTACTATATGTGACTAGCCTTGGTCTACACCTTGCAAAACAGAGAACATCAGGATATACAAGTACTGTGCCACCCTAGGGAAGACCAACTGACAACATAGAATAAGAATAACTGAGTGGCTGGCACCATAGACCTTAAGGTTGACCGGGACCATGGAACCTTAGACTGGCCTGTACCATAGAACTCAAGACATGTCAGTGTGTGTATGTATTGACACACAATCCTACTGACACACACACACACACACCTACTGACACACACGCACACACACCTACTGATACACACACACTGACATGTACACAGCACCACTCCACCGCGCCCGCACCCCCCCCCCCCCCCGGGCTGGCTTCGGGCTGAAGCCCCTGGTCTTTTTGCCACCTAGCAACGCCCCTGGGTTGGGGAACTGCATGCAATTCAGACAGGAAGCACACTGCATTCCTGCTCAAATCACATGTGATTCTTTGCAGTGGGATTTGAGCCTATTCTTTTTGTATTGGCTCAAATCGCACCACTAAGGTATCAGTTTCAGAAATCTGAACATTTGCATTAGTACAAGTACTCTTGTAAATACTTGGTATCAGCACTGGTACCAGTATCGGTGCAACCCTAGTCCCTTCAGTACATCTGTGACGTTCAACTGCACATAATTATTTTCACAGGGAGTTCATACAATGCCTTCAGGATTTACAGTGCAAGCAGAGAAATCATGAACTAAGGGGAAATCTGATCATGTTTTACATGCATTGCCTTACAAAACGAAAGCCCCATTCACACTTGTGCGTCTCGTGCCGCAGCTGTCGCACGACAGTGCAGAACAGGAGTAATCATATTATTGTCTATGAAGCCCATTTACACCTAAACAATGTGCAACTTGGAAAAAGGTGCAGGCACTTTATTTGGAAAAACAATTTTCATTTTTGGCTCCATACACCTCAATGGGAATTCTTAAAGTGGATGTAAACCCAATTTTTTTTTTTTTTTTTTTTTTAATGTCACAATGTACAGTATAATATTTCCGGGACTTAAGTAAACGGGGGGCTGGGGGGCTTGTAAGTATCGAATGTTTTTTCACCTCAAAGTGGATGTAAACCCGAAAAAAAATATATTTATGTTTTTGATGTCACAATGTACAGTATTGATTTCCTATCATCTGTGCCCAGTCTTGCCACACAGAGTTAATCCAGCTCTGAGCAATGCTCTTTTATTGTTCAGTGAAATAAAACGGACTTACAGAGAAAAACCTTAGTCCGTTCCGTCCCCTTGCTGTGAATGACAGGTTATTTACATATCTCATGCACTAGCCTGGAGACGGGCATTATTTTTTAATTCCCACCCAAACTCCTTTTCTGAAGTCATGTGGTTACTTTTCTGGATTTTGACTGGATGTTAGTGATCATAGCAGAATTTAGTGTAAGGAATACACAGAAAAAAAATGCATGTTGACAAGGGGAGTGTAGAGGTGGGTGGGGTGTATACTGACATCATGACTCCACCCACCAAGCTCCAGACAACAGATCCACCCACAGAATCTGCAGTTTTTCAGTTCTTATAACAGACAGAGGGGAGACATTTGACAGGTAAGGATACATGCAGGAGGCATCTAAAGCTTATAGATCAGCACTATGGCAGTAGTTTAGAAAGGATGAGAGGGGGTTTACATCCACTTTAAAAAATGCATGAAGAACACATGAAGATGCAGAAGTGTGAAGCCTAGAAGTTTCCATAAACAATATCAGCCATATGTAGTGATGTCCCTGAAATGTTCAGTTTGTATTTGTTTTGGTGATTGGCATCTGGAAACAGTCAGGACACAGGAGACATGAATGCGGCACCAAGATCAAAGATCAAAACAGGAAGAACTTATGAAAGAAACAGAGGGCTGTCATTACTGATCTCCTTTTAAGAATTGAAATTTCTGATAGAAAAATAAGTTTTAAAAGAAACTTATAATCACATCTCCAACAGGGAAAGGCTGAGGCATGTTTGGACACTAGACTGAACCCGTCTGAGCTATCTCGCCAGGAAGTTGTCAAATCCAACCGCCAATCGTAGACGGTTGAGGCATTCCCTTCCCCGCTGCCCATACCTCCCAACTTTTTGGGATGGGAATGAGGGACACCTATCAGCAAAAGTATGCAGGCATAGGACACACCCCTTGTCACGCCCCCTTAAAGGAGAATTGTACAAAAAAACAAGATTGGTTAAACCCATAAGTGCTTTTTTACTGGTACTATTTCTTTATATTGGTTTTTTGAAATTTACAAATGTGGCAATTTAGAAATTAGATGAAAGGTTTAGCACTGGCAGAACACTTTTTGATAGATCAAAAGTGCATTTTACATACATCTATATAGATCAGACCAAAATGAGGGACAAATGAGGAGGAATGAGGGACAGAGGGACATTGCTCCAAATCAGGGACAGTACCTGGAAATCAGGGACAGTTGGGAGCTATGCCCGCTGCCACATGTATGCACGTCTATTGTATATGTATGCCTTCACTGTTATGATTGGCTGTCGTCTATGACAGCTTTCTGGCGGGATAGCTCAGGTGGGTTCAAACTCATGTCCAAACTCATCCCTACTCTACAGCAACCCCCTTTCACTTCCTCCTCTATTGCCAGCACTAAATACCCATTCCATGTGAGTATGGGCACAGATGATAGGAAATCTTATACTGTACATTTTGACATCAAACACATAAATAATTTTTTTTCGGGTTTACATCCACTTTAAGGTGAAAAAACATCCGATGCTTACAAGCCCCCCTGTTTACTTGACTGAGCCCTCCAAAGTCCCGCGTGGTGAATGCGCTGGCTTCTCGGTCCGGTCTTCTCGGCTGTTCTCAATGACACAGCACGCCTAGGAGCGGAATCAAGTGATACACTTGCCGGCTATGGCTGCCACTGTATCACACGGGAGTGCGCCCGCAAGCTAACCCCCTTTGGAAAGAGCTTCCCAGAAGGGGGTTAGCTCTTGCTGGGAGGAGCCGAGTCAGGGACCCCAGAGGACGAGGATCGGGGACACTTTTTGCAAAACGAACTGCACAGTGGAGGTAAGTATGACATGTTCGTTATTTAAAAAAAAAAAAAATACTTTTACAACCCCTTTTAAGAGCTAAAGGGAATATACCAAATGATTTTAGCATGGGTAGTAGTTTCCTTCTTTTTTTTTTTTTTTCAGTTCCGGTGCTGTCCTGTGATCTGCTGTGAACATTGGTCCCTCCAGTTCCTTAACTTGTTAACATTACTTGTAGAAAATAATGTATTCGTAATCTTTGGGTATACTAATACAGCTGCCTTTCATACACCCCACAATGACAAGTCTCTAACTAAACAGTCCATCTTAACTTGTTAACAATACTGCATCACAGCTAATATTACCTCTTTATCTCTTCAAATTCTGCTCCTCTCTATCATTTCCGTTTATGCCCTCCATGATATGCAACAGTGTTTTCCAGAGTTGTATGGTCCACACATTTGTAGTGGAAGAAATATGTCACTTTTTAGCCTTTAAAATGATTACCTGTTAATACACCACTAAGAACTGTAGTTCCTAAGAACTTTCTTAAAGTGGAGTTCCACCCATTTTTTTATGTGTGTCTGTGCTACATGCCCTAATCTCATAGTGTTCAGAATGGACAATTTTTATTTATTTTGTTGCTTGTAAATACCTTTTATTTTGTAGTCCTTCATAACTTCCTCCTCCTTATTAGCCTAGGCTATTAAGTCACAAGGCTATTTGCAAGGGTTTCTGGGATAGGCATCATATTTCCCAGTAGTCCTTGCAAACCTGACTGAAACCTATTACATTGCTTGTGCAGCACTGAGCATGTGCGAGATATGCAAAGCTGAAATCCAGGAAGTCATACAGTCTGGCTTCATGATGCCCACACTTAAGATGGCCACGGTCTATTTCTAGATTATAAACTAAATGCTGTAACAACCTAACAAAACGGACCTTAGTTTACAGACCAGGGGCCAGATTCTCGTAGAATTGCTGCTGGCATAGCGTAAGCCATTTACACTACGCCGCCGCAATTTAACAGAGCAAGTGCCGTATTCCCAAAGCACTTGCTCCGTAAGTTGCGGCGGCGTAGTGTAAATGGCTCTGCGTATCCCCGCGTAATTCAAAGGGGGCGGCTTGTATTTAAATTAAGCGCGCCCCCGCGTCGATCAAATTGCGCATGCGCCGGCCTCAAAAATAGCCCAGTGCGCATGCTCCAGCTCACGTTGGAAAAAATGAATATAGCCGAAGTGAGTGTCGTTTACGCATATCCCTATTCGCGAACGACTTAGTAAAACAACGTAACCGACGGAAAAAGACGACGCTGACCCGACGCCATACTTAACATGCAACAACGGAACTTCGTAAACCTACCCCTCATTTAGCAGGGGTAGGTTTACGCTTACGGAAACGACGACGGGGCGGCGTAAAAACGTTCGGGAATCGTCGGATTAGGCTCATTTGCATAGGCAAATGAGAAATCATCGTAAAGGCCACCTAGCGGCCAGCGATGTCATTACATCTACGATCCGACGGTGTAATTGTTTTACACCTGTCGGTTCTTCACTGTATCTATGCGTAAGTGATTCTAGGAATCACACGCATAGATACTCAGGAAAAAAAACAGAGATACGACGGCGTTTGCCAGCCTATCTCTTTTGAGAATCTGGCCCTAAATTTACTAGAATACATTAAGCTTGTGTATTACAGGGGTATTTATATTTAAAAAGTGAAATTGTGGGTGGAACTCCCTTAAAGAACAGTCTATTGGTTTGTCTAATCTTTACTGTTCAATCTGAACAATCAGACGTGCATCTTACTTGCAGTTTCCCCATTCTATTCCTCTTATTTTCTTTTTTTTTTTTTTTATCTACTGGTCTGTTATTATCAGAGGCCACTGCTTTGTAAAGCTGTTTTCTCTTTTACTGACTTTACTTAAGACCACTCTGCCACTTTTCCAATCCTCTGTCATCTTCTTTCCATGTAAAGTATACAGTTAATGCAAGGCTGGTAGTAAAATACCAACTAAAGAATTCTGATGTGAATGCCGTATGTAAGCTAAATCCTCCCCCCAGTATTACTGTACTTAACTTGTATAATGCCAACTTCCACCAATGAACAGTTGTTGCCTGCTCATGGTTGGACCATGAGAAGCATGAAACTAGATGAAAAACGAAACTGAAACTGCAGGCACATTATATGATTGATTTTTTATCTCGTTTTAATAATTTTTAAAAGGAATCAGTTAACTATTATGTCTCTATACCCTGTAAACGGTAATTTCAGCAAAAAATAAATGTTCCTTTACAACTCCTTTAAGTTTTAACTATACATTATATTAGAATCTTGGCACCAATTTTCACTCATGCTTTCAGGATTTCTATTGTATCACTTTCCATCTTTCAAACTTTCTACACACACCAAAAGTTTTAACAAAATGTCCAATTCTTTAAGGCATGAACCGTCCAGCAGGAACTGGTAATACTGCCTTCAATGGACAACTTGCTATCTTCTCATTCATGTCCACCTCACAAAGATACCCACAAAAGCAACATACTGGGGGTTATTTACGAAAAGCAAATCCACTTTGCCCTACAAGTGCACTGTAAATGCACTTGAAATTGCACTGAAAGTGCACTTGGAAGTGTAGTTGCTGTAGATCTGAGGGGGACATGCAAGATTAATATAAAACAGCATTTTAGCTTGCACATGATTGGATGATAAAATCAGCAGAGCTTCCCCTCATTTCAGATCTACCCCTCAGATCTACAGCGACTTCACTTCCAAGTACACTCTCAGTGCACTTGCAGTACAGAGTGGATTTGCCTATAGTAAATCAACCCCAATGTGTCCTTCATATCTTGTATATAAGAATGCTGCAAGGGAAAAAAGCACCTCATGAGCCTGGGGGATAAAAGCCACACATCAGTTGAGTTAGAGCCGGTTCACACTGGGGGCTACTCGGCATGGCGATCTCAAGACGACTTCAGAGGCGACTTGCAAAATGACTTATGTAATGAAGTCAATGCAAGCCACCCTGAAAGTTGTACAAGAACCTTTTTCTTAAGGCCCGTACACACGGTCTGACTTTTTGCCAACAAACTTCAAAATCTGCAAGTTTTCAAATTTGTCCGATCGTGTGTACGCTCCGTCGGACCAACTTTTTTGTGTTTCATCGGACAAAAAGTTCGGTCTGCAAACGGACAAACTTTACATCAACAAAAGTCCGATGGTGCCTAGTCTGACCGTGTGTACAGCAAGCAATCAGACTTTTGTACAAAGTAATGCTCAGAAGCAAAGACCAGCCGGAAGCGTTCTGTAGAACTAGCGGTCGTATTTGAAAGAGCACATTCGTGATGCGGCAAGTTCTGAAATCAAGAAAAGCTGCTTTGCTGGTGATACTGTTGGAGTCAAAACAAATGTCTTTACTTTGGATTAGTGTACTTTGGTTATATGAATCAACATATTTCTATATTTTTTTTGTGGGTCAAGTTAGCACAACCCCATTGCGCAACATGTCTGCTTGACGAACGGACGTTCAGAAACAAACAAAATTGCACGAAGCTGAAAATCGCGAATGCACACAGACGAAACCTCTACTAACTCTCAATTAGCATAATGAGCCCAAAGGGTGACGCCGGAGAATTGAACTTTCTCTTTTTAAACTCTCGTCAGTACGTTGAAACGTCTCTATGTTCGTGTTTGTTGCTGAAAAAGTCTGAGCGTGTGTATGCTATGGGTGTGACCAGACAACTCCCTTCGGACAAAAATCCAAGGAAAGTTTGTTTGATGTCCAACCGTGTGTACGAGGCTTAACCCCCCTGGCGGTATTCCCGAGTCTGACTCGGGGTTAGATTTCTGTGCTGCGATTGGTAACCCCGAGTCAGACTCGGGCTCGCCTCGCAGAGTGCACAGACAGGGTTTACTTACCTTGTTCCTGGATCCAGCGATGCATCCGCGCTGTGTGAGCGAGCGGGTGCTCGCTCGATTCACACAGTGCCTCTGTGTGCCGCCGAGCTCCGTTCCCTGCGACGTTACGACGCACGGGAGCGGAGAACGGCGCCATATTAAAAAATGTAAACAAACACATTACATACAGTATACTGTAATCTTATAGATTACAGTACTGTATGTAAAAAATACACACCCCCCCCCATTGTGCCCTGTGCCCTGCATGTACTTTTATATAATAAAAACTGTTCTTTCTGCCTGGAAACTGTAGATTGTCCTTAGCAACCAAAAAGTGACCCTTTATGTCAAAAGTGATTTTAGACCAGCTAAAAAACAGTGATAATAAATCAGAATCACTTGCAGAATTGAGCGATAGCTATTTGTGGGGAAATTCATCATAAAAAATAACGACAGCAACAATTCTGCAACTGAGCAAATTTCAGTGATTTTGAGTTGATTACATTATTGAATAATTTTTATTATAATTATATTATTATTTGTTATAATTATTTATAATTATTTATTTTATTATAATTTATAATTTTGTTTTAAAAAAAATATCATACCCGGGATGCCTATTAGACTCTAGTTTGGTCAGATTTAAGTGAGTTATTCCTAAGAATTACAGGCCTACAGTATAAAACGCCAAATTTCCTTGCAAATAATGGTACCGCTTTCAGCACCTAAAGTCGCCTGATGAGTCGCTCCTGTGTGAACCGGCTCTTACTGTCATGTGTTTATAAACAAATTATCTCCTGCGTCTCCAATTGGGCGATGTAGTAGGCAACAATCTTTTGTGTTTCTTGACTTTAAGGATTCTTGGCATTACAGATTTAAAAATCTCCGGAGATAGGAAAAGTGGGGCTGCCACCACACTGCAAGGGATAAATGGTAATTTATGTCTAAGGTACCAGAAAACACAGTTTTACTTACCTGATCTCCGATTCCCTAGCAACTGATGCTTGACCTGTACTCCCCTTAACTCTAAACTGTGGACTCTCCCTCAGCATCCTGACATCCATTACAGAACTATGGACCTGATACTGTACTGACATCAGAGGACCTTCTGAAGCATAGGGGAGAAAAGACTATGGGCCAGATTCTGGTATATTTGCGGCGGCGTAGCGTTTCCTATTTACACTACGCCGCCGCAACTTACAGGAGCAAGTGCCGTATTCTCCAAGCACTTGCTCTGTAATTTGCGGCGGCGTAGTGTAAATGGCCCGGCGTAACCCCGCGTAATTCAAAGGGGGCGGCTTGTATTTAAATTAAGCGCGCCCCCGCGCCGAACAAACTGCGCATGCGCCGGCCGTTAACGTAGCCCAGTGCGCATGCTCCCTAGTACGCCGCAAATACATTGGTTTCGACGTGAACGTAATTAACGCACAGCCCTATTCGCGAAGAGTTATGTAAACGACGGAAAAACACGACGCTGTCCCGACGTCCATACTTAACATGGCGTACGCCGGACCTACACAATGTTACCCCTCATATAGCAGGGGTAACCTTACGCTTACGCAAACAACGTAAACTACGACGTCGGGGCGCAACAAATACGTTCGGGAATCGGCGTATCGGGCTGATTTGCATATTTGACGCAGAAATAGACTGGAACGCCACCTAGCGGCCAGCGTAACATTGCAACTTAGATCTGACGGTGTAAGTGACTTACGCAAGTTGGATCTAAGCAAAATCTATGTGTAACTGATTCTAAGAATCAGTCGCATAGATACACAGCTGGAAAAAGAGAGATACGACGGCGTATCTGGAGATACGCCGTCGTATCTCATACGAGAATCTGGCCCTATGAGGATTGGTCTAACAGCATGGAGAGAACCTGCATTGGCAGTGGATCTGCTAAGTAAAACTACTTTTTCTAGTACCCTAGACCTAAACACGCATTTATCCTTTGTGGTTGTGTGTGTGGGGGTAGCAGCTTTAAGAAGTTTGCTAATCTCCCTTACCTTCTGTACCCTTTGAATTTCGACCATACATTTTTTTTACCTAATTTCCAGTGAATTTTGCCTTCACTGAGCCTTCTCTTGATGTGCTCTTTAACCCTACTAGAGGTCACAAGGTCTACTGCCAAAAAAACAGAACATCATCTTCAAGACCACAGGTGTCTGGAAACCCAACATCAAAGAGATTGCACACCTCCTATCTCCTGACATTCAGAACAGGCATCTGATAAAGGTAAAGAAAAATCCAAACATGTTTGTAAAAAGGGTAAACTTAAAGGGGTTGTAAAGACAAAAATATTTTCCTCTTAAATGACGGAGCTGATAAAGTAAAAAGTAATGTTTTGCATTATAACTAGTTTGATATCTGTTGAAATTGAGCTGTTTTATTCACCTCCGTCACTCCTGAATCGTTATTCTCACTGACTTCCTGGTTTGCGGTGCGCATTCATTCTTGCTACATCACGGCCTAATGGGAACTACAGTTCCCATTAGGCTTAGCCTCCATGCATGTGAGGGATAAGAGAGCATCTTCACGCAGGGCTGTAGTCATAGGGAGCACATTCTGCTTTCCAATATGCAAAACGGCTCAGATGCTGGTGGAAAGCAAGAAGAGGAGAGACAGGAAATGGCATTTTCAAACCTGGATTACTGTATTTTGGAGGTCAAAAGGAAAAATTAGGTAAGTGATATTTAAATGCTCTAGCTTACAGCAATCAATTGATCTAATAAAAAAATGAACCTTTAGTGTTCCTTTAAATTTCACTTTTCATCAAAAGGTTTTATAGTGAAGCAACAAAGATATTTATTCCATTATCATTCACATTGTTAACAACATACACAATAGGCAAGCCTACAAATAACTTTTGACTAACAAAATAAACCATTTCAAGTGCTTCATCTGTGTTCATAAAAGTGTCGTTCGGTTGATATTCTTTGACATGAGTTTCTAGTCCAAGGAGGGATCTGGGCGCTTGTAATTCTGTATATCATTCACACCTATTAAAATAGTTTGCGTGTGAATTAGGCATGTGCAAAAGTGAAAAATTTGTTTTGTTTCGTTTAGTTTTAATTCGTCATTTAATTAATTTTGTTAAGTTAGGTTCGTTATACTGTATGTGTTGAATTCGTTTTTGGAATTTCGAAAAAATCCAGTCGAAATCGAAAATATTTAGACTGGATTAGAAAACAAATAGGGCCAGATTCACAGAGCCGTAACTCCTGTCTAACTAGTGTTAGACCGGAGTACTTTCTAATTACGTGCATTTTTTCACTAGTTTGAATCCTCAAACCATGAAAAGACGGCTTCAATCCAACTGGCTTACGTGTTCGTACGCCTTCGGATCTACGCTGCAATAAAATTGCGGCCGCTGGGTGGACTTCCCATCGTTTTCCGCGTCGGAGTATGCAAATGAGCTTTTGCCGCCGATCACCAAAATTACGATCTTCAATTGCAATCTCTTACGGCATCTTTAGTCATCTTTTCGCTGCGCAATGTTATACCAGCTTTTAGCTGGTCTAATATTAGACAGCCCATGTTAAGTATGGCCGTCGTTCCCGCGTCGAATTGCAACATTTTCCGACGTCTTTTATTATTTTTTACGTAAGTCATCCGGGAATAGGAATGTCCGTAAACGACGCTACTCAAAAATAATATGACGTAACGACGTTAGTTCGCGCAATGCACGGCGGGAAATTTCTGAACGGAGCATGCGCAGTTCGATCGCCGCGGGGACGAGCATAATTTAAATGCTTCACGCCCCCTAATCGCGTATTTTGATTACGCGGCGAGAAATAGACTACGCCGCCGTATCGTACGGGCAAAAATCTACCAGAATTCGTTCTAGAGCCTGGTAAGATACGGCTGCGTAGTGGATCTCGGATACGCTGCGCAAATGTACGTGTACCTGAATCTGGCCCATAGTCTCTTTTCGAATAGAATTTTTTTTTTTTTTTGAATCCTGATCGAATTTCGTCCACGGGTTTTTGATTCGGAATCGAAAACGTTCGTTCGGATTAGGTAAATTCGTTAATATTGCAATTCAGGAATTCGTATGCATCCAAATGTCCGAATAATGAAAATATTGTCCGAATTGCACATGCCTAGTGTAAATATAATGTGGCGGATTGCTTGCATTGTGTTGTCTTTGTGTTGCAATGCATCTTTTGCTTCTCTGGATACATCATATGAAATCTACCTAAGTGTATCTTCTATTCACAAGTACACACACATTTCCATGCAGTCCTGTCATTTCAGCCGCTGTGTTCATTACAATGAAAAGAATGCTTTGTAGTCTGTACTGTGTGTGTTTCAAACTGTACATGTGGTGCAAACCACAGACAAACCACAGGCAACACACGGATGTCAATGAGGTTTAAAAGTACAACTTACAGGAGCATAAAGTAATTACAAAACACGGCATTGTAAGGGCAAAGTTGAAGCACAAATTGCTTGAAGAAGAATCCAGCATGCCTCCAAGGCCAATAAATGATATTGACCCAAAGGTAAAATCAGTCTGTATATGCAGTAAAGCATGCTTGTTATACTCACTGTGGAACTTAAGGGTTTAATCCTCTGCATTGTGTAAAAAGGCTGTTTGATCCTGTCTCTTCTAATCCTCCCTTTCTTTTACTGTCCCCAATATATTTCCTGATAGTACAGAACTAGGGACAAGCTGTACATGCTCAGTTTGGTGTGTATTGCCAGAGGTTTTTTTTTTCTTGGGAGGGTGCATGTGATGAGCACAGGGTCAATCAGCACTGTCTAATTTTCTCTCTCTCTCTCTTTATTTAAAAAAAAGATATATATATATATACATGGGCATCCGCTGAAATTTTTTCAGAGGGTGGCGCTTCGGCAGCATCGATACACAGTCGCATTTTACCCTTTTTTCGACCGCTAGCGGGGGTTAAAAACGCCCCTCCCCCACGTTAAAATGTAAAAACACCCCACTGTGCCCCCTGCATCTTTCAATATCTCTTTGTCACTAATGTGTACCCCCTCTCCACAACTGCACCTCTGTACCCCTTTACATTACACAGCACCTCACAGCTCTGGCCCCCTTTACATTACACAGCACCTCTTCCTCTTGACTGAAACACTACACTATATTGACAGTATATTTATTTCAGGTCTAAAAGAGGAACCTTTTGGAATGAGGGACACATGAATTTGATTCCAGAAGAGGGACAGGCACTCTAAATAAGGGACAACTAGAGGGGATGGGAGCGCTGCAGTCACCGCTTAAATCGGCCCCAGGGCCAGTTCGGCCCTGCTCCTGGCTCTCCCTGGGTATTCCAGGGGGGGGGGGGGGCAAACGACCCCCCTTGCCCTATGGAGCAGACGCCCATGTATATATATATATATATATATATATATATATATATATATATATATATAAATAGTATTTGTTTTACATAGAGTGTTGTGATGTAGATGGGAACACTACTAGAACAGAGGAGACTTCACATATAGAAACACACCATCTGTCATGTGACCCATCTCCCATACAGTCATCGCTCTCTATATAAACATACCACATGATGATAAAGACCATTTCTTGTGTTCCAAGGCTGTGATGAAGAGGAATCCCTCAAAACGCGTTAGCCTTTGATTCAGCCTATACCCTTGCATGGGTTTTTCTACTATTTTATCAAATGAGAATATTGTAACCTGTATTTATGAACACGTAGTAATTTTCGATGTATTGATTTGTTTAGAATAAACATTATTTATCAATTTGATTTATGCATTAGGCCAGGCGCCTCCTTTCTCCCTTAACACTCAGCTTTTCCAGACTTCCCCCAGTCAGTTCAGGCACTGGGAAATGCATGGTCTCTTCATACAATATATCATATTATTCGAAAATACTACCACTTTGTACTAAAAGCGCCAGCACGAGTGCAGGAGAATATCTTTTCTGTCTACACCTATACTTGTCCAGACAGAGGGTCAGGGGTCCTGCATTCTCATAGGACAGTCAGTGCAGAATGAAAACTCCTCCTACAAGCTTTAACCAGACACTGATAGAAGTCACAAGACTGCTATATACTTCTGATAAGAAACGGTATTCAACAGTTTATTTTTGCTAAAATAATTGCATGTTCTGTGTACTGTGGGAGACCGGATATAGTGAATACAGGGTCCTGGGTTTAGTAACACTTTAAAAACAAGCTGTAAAACAAACGTCTTCATCATCATACTACAAGGCACTAAGGCTTAGGTTATACTTGGGGCAGATATTGTCACCCCTCCAAAGATAGTTTTTGGATATGTAATTTCCTCATTGGCCGTTTAAACCCTATAAATAACATACCGCTGTGTAGCAACCTTGTACATTGGTACATCGTGTGGCCTCATTATTTGAATGGGTCATATTTGGCAGCGGTACTGCTGCCCACCAAATGCAACAGGGGGTATACTTTTTTTGGCGCGTGTACAACCCCCCCACCCGGCTGTCCTTTCTACTTAGGGAAGATTAGGGGGTGGTACAACGCTGCTTAACTGCCTTTTTCCACCCCTGGAACACGAGAATAAACCACTGATATTAACCACTTGACCACTGGGCACTTAAACCCCCTTCCTAACCAGACCAATTTTCAGCTTTCGGTGCTCTCACAATTTGAATGACAATTACTCAGTCATACAACATTCTACCCATTTGAAATTTTTGTCCTTTTTTTCACACAAATAGAGCTTTCTTTTGGTGGTATTTGATCACCTCTGGGTTTTTTATTTTTTGCGCTATAAAAGAAAAACGACTGAAAATTCTGTAAAAAAAAAAAAAAAAAAAAAAACTTGTTTCTGTCATATTAGTGGGTTATTTCTCACACACAGCATATGCATACCACAAATTACACCCCAAAACACATTCTGCTATTCCTCCCGAGTATGGCGATACCCCATGTGTGGGACTTTTACACAGCGTCGCCACATACAGAGGCCCAACATGCAGGGAACGCCATCAGGCGTTCTGGAACACCCAGACCAATTCTGACATTTCTCTCCTACATGGAAAAATCATCATTTATTTGCTAGAAAATGACATAGAACCCCAAAACATTATATATGCTTTTTTAGCAAAGACCCTAGAGAATACAATGGCGGCCGTTACAACTTTTTATCTCGCACGGTATTTTCGCAGAAATTTATTGAACGCGTGTTTTTAAAAAAAAAACTGTTTTGTGCTTAAAACAAAACAGTAAAGTTAGCCCAATTTTTTTTCAAAATGTGAAAGATGAAGTTACGCCGAGTAAATAGATACCCAACATGTCACACTTCAAAATTGCGCACACTCGTGGAATGGCGCCAAACTTTGCTACTTAAAAATCCCCATAGGCGGTATTGCGGAGTATTGGGGTATTGCAAAGTATCATGCAGGGTATTGGGGTATTGCCGAGTATTGGGGTATTGCCGAGTATTGGGGTATTGCCGAGTATTGGGGTATTGCCGAGTATTGGGGTATTGCCGAGTATTGGGGCATTGCCGGGTACTGGGGCATTGCCGAGTACTGGGGTATTGCCGAGTACTGGGGTATTGCCGAGTACTGGGGTATTGCCGAGTACTGGGGTATTGCCGAGTACTGGGGTATTGCCGAGTACTGGGGTATTGCCGAGTACTGGGGTATTGTTGGGTACTGGGGTATTGTGGGGTATTGTTGGGTACTGGGGTATTGTGGGGTATTGTTGGGTACTGGGGTATTGTGGGGTATTGTTGGGTACTGGGGTATTGTTGGGTACTGGGGTATTGTTGGGTACTGGGGTATTGTTGGGTACTGGGGTATTGTTGGGTACTGGGGTATTGTTGGGTATTGTTGGGTATTGTGGGGTATTGTTGGGTATTGTGGGGTATTGTTGGGTACTGGGGTATTGTGGGGTATTGTTGGGTATTGTGGGGTATTGTTGGGTACTGGGGTATTGTTGGGTATTGTTGGGTACTGGGGTATTGTTGGGTACTGGGGTATTGTGGGGTATTGTGGGGTATTGTGGGGTATTGTGGGGTATTGTTGGGTACTGGGGTATTGTTGGGTACTGGGGCATTGTTGGGTACTGGGGCATTGTTGGGTACTGGGGCATTGTTGGGTACTGGGGCATTGTTGGGTACTGGGGTATTGTGGGGTACTGGGGCATTGTTGGGTACTGGGGCATTGTGGGGTACTGGGGCATTGTTGGGTACTGGGGTATTGTGGGGTACTGGGGTATTGTTGGGTATTGTTGGGTACTGGGGTATTGTTGGGTACTGTGGGGTACTGGGGTATTGCTGGGGTACTGGGGGATTGCTGGGTACTGGGGATTGCAGGGTACTAGGGGATTGCAGAGCTGGGATGGATTGAGGGATGGCTGGATCTGTGACTGCATTTGTCACAGATCCAGCCACAGCTCAGCTGCTGACACCCCGCTACCCCCCCTCTCCTCGCACACTGTACAGAGAGGAGAGGGAGGAGAGGGAGGAACCGGCGTCATCAAATGACGCCGGTTTGTTTACAAGTGATTGCGCCGTCATTTGACGGCGCGATCACGTGGTAAACGGCCGCTATCAGCGGCAATTTACCGTGATCCGTGATGCGCCGGGTCTTCCAGACCCGGCGAGCACGGACACTTTCGGGAGCGTGTCCCAGGGGACGCGCAATCGCGGAAGTGCACGACGACGTCCCAGGGACGTCGTGTCAAAGTAACTCCACCGCGCCGTAGCAGTAAAATGCTTATGGCGCGGTGGGGAAGTGGTTAAACAATTTCTTTCATAATACAATTTTATCACTTGCAGATAAAATCTAGATGTCACAGCACCTTGGCTTTACAACTTTGTGATATAAAACGATATAAAATTGGTGCATGCAGAGTATACCATTATCCACATTTTAGAAACGTGCCATGGCATGATCTCTGTTGGTTCTGTAGAGAGGAAAAAATGTGTAACCTTTTTAGGTGCAATGCTTCAGCAGCAAATTGTGACAGAAAATCTTAAATAACTCTCCTGCCTTACAGCACCGGGGACCCCTTTTAGGATCCCAGTCAGGACACTATCTGCATGGAGTTTGCATGTCCTCCCAATGCATGCCAGGGTTTCCTCTGGATACTCCAGTTTCCTCCCACACTCCAAAGACCCATTGACCGGTTAATGATTTCTGTCTAAATTGGCCCTAGTATGTGTTGCGAAAAGGGCTCTTGGATTGTAAGCTCATTAAAAGCAGAGAATGTGAATACACAATGAGGGTTATTTACAAAAGGCAAATTCACTTTGCACTGAAAGTGCACTTTCAAATGTAGTCGCTGTAGCTCTGAGGGGGATATGCAAGGAAAATAAAAAACAGCATTTTAGCTTGCGCATGATTGATAAAATCAGCAGAGCTTCCCCTCATTTCAGAGCTTCCCCTCAGATCTACAGCGATCTACAGTGACTGCACTTACAAGTGCACTTGCAGTGCACTTTTAGTGCAGAATGGATTTCCCTAGTAAATCAACCCCAGTGCACCAGTGCTATATAAATATCTATAGCAAATAATGTCAAATATATATAAACAAAATACTGGAGTTTCCAAATGTGCAAAAAGTACAATAAAATAGCAATAAATGGAGCATTAACCAATTCAAATATATATATATATATATATATAAAATTTATTTTTCAAATGTGCAATAAATACATTGCAATAACAAAAATGTGGAGCTGTATGTGAAGCTCTAAGTAAATTGTCAATGCTACATAAATGCCTATAATAAATAATACCAAAGTATAGATAAACAAAAGATTGGTGTTTCCAAATGTGCAAAATATAACAATATGTGGAGCATTAACCAGTAATAATTTATTTATATATATATATATATATATATATATAT